>JALDNG010000005.1:12260000-12877500 GCA_024349245.1 Neodontobutis hainanensis
GCAAGTACAAGTATGACATCTACAGCAAAATATAAAAGCATACTAAACAAAATGAATATTTGAAGAATGTTGCAGATTTTCTGAATTTAGCATCTTTCAAAAAGTTAAGGGCACATGGGAGTGGGTATGGGGTTGGGCCACAGTAAGAGGGGAAGGAGGGAAGAGAAGACGGGGCTATATAAAAGTGGCAGAGCACAAGTGGTGCTTTATTCAGCCTGTCCCGCTCTGGGTAAAAGGAAACCCTAAACTCCTGCAGCTCAAGACCAGACTCTACCATTTCTTTCCCTCCATTTTTTTCTGCTTTGTAACCCGCCCTCACAGACCTTGTTGGAGTGTGCATGCCCAGGACAAGCATGGCAACATCAACTGCACAGAGTATAAGTGTTTTCTGCCAAACCACTGCTTTTGCTTTGCTTCTCATCGCTTCACTTTTAAATGGTGAGTAGTAAGGAATATGGATATGTTATTAGCATTTTGGGAGAGAAGGTGGACCACGAGGGGTGCGGTCCGGGTGGAGTGTTTGTATGTATGGACTTAAGTTAAAGCCAGGTTTTAACCCTACAACCTAGTCTTTCTCTGGAATGTGTGATCTGTAAAACAACAGATAAAAGATCTGACCTTATATGGTGAATGAATGAAAGTAAAACTTTTGTCTGCAATAAAAATCTGGCAGACAAAGGGATTGGTTTAGAGGGAAGGGGGAAAATGATATTCTTTAATTTAGGCCTAAAACATTTAAAGCTCAAATTCCAACTGTAAATTTACCTGTGCATACATTTTTATGTACATTTTATATAGTGTGTTTAAGTTTGTTAGAGTTTTGGAGATTTTAGTATTATTCCATTCAAGGATATAGGATATATCATTTATGTGAGTTATAAGTAGGCTATCATAGCCTTTTCAACCAAAGCAGCTTTGTTGTTTATGTGTGCCACATTTTCAGTTTTAGAGTTTGGTCCATTTGTTCATGCATGGAAAAACTAACCTTGAAGAAAACTAAGACCTACACAAAACCCAGTCCAAATAAGGCAATGAAAACCTTGTGTTTTTCTAAATGATTAAAATACTGCATCAGCCCTTGCTTACGTTTAAAGATATGGGTCAGCTTAGAGTCATGGCCTATAAATTTTCCAAAGTGGCCGGATAAAAATCAATGAATGAAGCCAAAAATAACATCAGTGACACTCTTAAGAAAGATGAGCCATTTTAGTGCTCAATCATGGCTATGTTATGTTTAAATTAAAATAAACACTAGAAATGTTGGGGTCACAGAATGAAGCTGAGGAAATCCAGCTTTACTTTGTGAGTACAGGCTCTGTGTTGTGGCTTGATATAAATCACAGTATCACAGCTTGATTCAAACCATGTGTCCTGTTCATGGGATATAGCTTATGGGAATGAGATCATCATCAACAAGGGGCAGATGGATCAGATTTGGAAATGAGAAATGGCTTGACGTAATTTCAACCTAAAGACTTGGAACCAGAGGAAGCTCAGGCTTTGTTTATCCTCCAAAAGTCAATGTGCAATTTGATTTGCAACCTTTAAAACCACACATGTAAGAAAATGGCAATACATGTGACATTCTGCAGCTGGACCAAATGTGCAAATAAGAGAAAAATCAAGCAATGGAGCAAATATCATATTTCAGATACCCAGAAATCTGAGCAAAGCAAAAAATACCATTCATGTTGTATCTAATTTCAGTAAGGGGATAAAGCATGTGTCTCTTGGGTCACACAAAATCCTTGTTGCTGAGTTTTCTTGTCAACTGGGGAGATGTAGAAGAGTTATGTCAGTGCAGCAAATGCAAGCTAACGGTACATCAGTTTAGTGAGGTCAGAATGGATTCACAGATGTTAGCAAACATAACAGTTGCCTGGACAGCCTGTTTAAAACCCACTTGCAAATGTTTTGCAGAATAGCCTTGAGTGGGATGAGATGGAGCGACAGGGAATGATTAGGTTGCCCATGCGTGTTTCAATTTGGATATCTGCAAACCATACTTACAATCTTCATAATACAGTATAAGCCCCATCTGCTCTGAAGTGGTTTTGGAGGCTCTCTAGTTAAGCGCCCTACCCTGGCCAATCTCAGTGCCATCCCGTTAGCATATAATCATGTTAATCGTTGTTTGTGTGCTGGCCATTGATGTAACTACGTAATGACAAAAACAAGAAAAGAAAGAAACAATAGTCAAGTTAGCCAGCTGTGGCCCTATGAATTCTGAATGCACACACAAGAAAATAAGTGTTTTTATACTCTACCAGTTAGAGAATATGTGCTTTTCCTCTCATCTTTTATCAGTCTTAAATGTTCCAGCTTTAGTCCTTTCATAGGCCCTGACACGGTACAGCTAAACAAACGACTTAAAAAACTGTGCAGAAGGCACCACTTTGGAGCTTTGATCTATGAGCTGAAGACAAGGAAACCCAGGGGAGTCAGATAGTAACCATGGTTTAAGAGCAAAAACTAAGTGCATTTTAGTTCAGGATCTTAATAAGGTAGTAATTGCACTAGTGGATTAAAAAAATTCCGTCTTCAAATTCTTCTGGAGGAAATCAATGTTAATCCATAAAGGCACAGACTTCTGGTTTTAGCTCACAGTGCAACAGGATCTGCTAACAGTCTACCTACATACACTCAAACCAGACCACTTCTCTCAGGGTAATGGACACTGCAGTGAAACCATAACAGGCAAATGGGAGTGGGGGGCAGGGCAAGGGCTGGGTCCTAGAGGGTGATATAATGTTCACAATTGAGAGCAGATGCTCATGCTTCCTGATTTTGGTCCCCAGAAACAGACATCATGCTTGAGATAAGGACCTGCAGGGGCCTTGGGGTTTGGGTTGGGTGAAAGCTGCAGCTGGGCTGGTGAAGTAAGAGCGCCTTTGTAGTGGCTGATTTAAAACACGAGATCCAGTTGCAAGAAGAGGCTTGGTACTGCTATTAATTGCGATGACAGGAACGACAGCGAGGGAGGGGTGTCAGGATAGAGGGGTCAGTACTCTGTTGTTTAAAAGAGGTTTGAGTTGCACAGCATGTTTAACCCTAAGGGAGTGGGCTCCAATGTCACATTCCTTTGCATACTCTTAACTCATGCATTTAGACCAAGAGCAGGATATTAAATCATGAAACCCATATTTGAGAAAAAAACATTAAGATGATTTGTGTTGTAGGAATATCTAAAACTGTTTTGGAACACAATAAAAACAGTTTTCAAACATAGTTTAAAAGGAGTACAGTCCATACAATACAGTAGAAACCAAACAGAGAAGCTCCTCTGCTGCAGCAACAGAACGCAATAACTGTTGCTTAAAGCTTATAAAGTGTGGAGTGTGTTTTGGGTTTATGCACAGTCCATTCTAATATTTACTATTGTTTTGTGATATTATTTTATAGTCTTTATATTTTGTGATAATATTATATTATATTATAATATTATTTTTAGGGCTGAGGTGTGCTTCTCCCTGTTCTTGTGACTTGTTTTTCGAGAAGAACATTTATTAGTTAAAAAATGTTGGTGAATCTCAAAAATCGCAATTTTATGAGTAAGAAGGCTTCCTGTGTAAGAAGGCTTTATGCATGTGGCCCCTGAGCGCAGTGGTCCAGGGGTAGAGTGGTTGTCTTATAACAGGAAGGTTAGCGGTTCAATTCCCACTCTTCCTACAATTCATACTGTCATTGTGTTCTTGGACAAGACACTTAACCCACCTTGCCTCCAGTGGTGTTTCAGCTGTAACACTGGTAGGTGAATGGAAGCTTAATGTAAAAGTGCTAGGTATAAAACCAATGCCATTATTACCTCCAGAAATAATTCCTTCAATTAAAAACTATCTATGGTACTTTAAATTCCCTCCTGAATCCTTTTGTGTTTTAGTGTTCAAATCCCAGACTGGACATAAATCCACACTGCCCCTTCCCATAACCTTAACTCGACTGCTGCCATGTAAAGCCTTCAAACATTTCCAATTGATGGAAACATGCACAAACAATTTACAGAATATGTCAGAAAAGAGGGGAGTCATGTCTGAAAAGTGTTTATAGAAAGTGTCTCCGTTAACTGGGCTCACATACAGTAGGCCCACCAAGACAAAATTAGGACATCTACATTGGGGCTCATAAATACCAGAAAAGTATGCTACGGGAGGAGAGCTTGTCACAGCTGCCAACCTAATTTGTAGACCGAAGAGAAATGGATGTCTAGTGTCTACAATAAAATGTATGGTAACAGTTGGTGCTGATTGTAACAGGAAGGCCGCTATAGTTAAACCTCAGATGTTTCAATTTTAACACAGTGGTCCACCAATGTGTGTTGACCATTATCACCTCTCCATGGCTTATGAAACAGTATAGAGTTTTCAATACCGGCATTAAGGGTTAGGCATCTGTATGTGGGGTATGGCTCTATTTTGGAGTTTTGCCGTGATGGTATCTGAGGTCTAGGCAAGAGGAGGGTCTACCCATTTTAAAACATCAAACAGTCAGTTCCTGTTTCACATTCACCCGACCTATAGAATGTCAGGGTGGTGTACTGTATATTGGTTGCAGCTGAAAGAACATCTTATGTTACAGAATATTTTCAATTGATAAATGGACAAAATACAAGCTGCTAAAACTATTACTGAATTTTGTGCAGGGTGTTGAACGTATAAAGGCGTCTTTCTTTCTCTACTTTGCTAAAAATAATCTGTTAGTTACTCTTTGGACCCGTGGCATGTTGTTTTACAGTACACTTTATGGCATAGTACTTCTGCCAGTCTACAGCTCACCTCAGTGGATGCTTTGGATTAGCTGTGCGTGACTGGAAGAGGGAGTGGAGCTGCAGGCTTGGCTCCCTCCAAACTCTGCCACATTCCTCCATCCGGCTTCCCATGAGGGGGTGGGGGGTGGAGCATATCCAGACCACAGCCGTCACTCAGGCAATCGGGTGGGAAAATCTTAGAGAGAGCAATGAAGTCAGGGTCTTTGTTGAATTATGGAGTCAGGGGTGATTAGCATGATTGGGTTGGATTCATTGTGTTTGTGCATTGATAGTGAGACACACAAATGAAATCTGCTATATCAGCAGCTTTAAGCATTGTACAACCAGTGGCATGGAAGGCTAGTGTGTGGGGGTGTTTCTGATGGATCCATGTATACCGTAAGTGACGCCAGGGAAGAATCACCCATGGCCCTTGAAAATATGGTCAGAGGTCTGGCTGTTAAGGAGGTGTGTTGATTTTAAACAGCATTATAGCAAAGATATAAAACACTTTCTGCACCAAATGAATCAAAAAATTGTTAAATTCATTGAATGAATCAAACATTTGTTATTATTGTTTATGTGTAAACAAAGGGCAAAAAGCTGGTAATCCATACTAAATGAATGCAACATTTCTAACTTGGCTAAAGTAGTTTGTGCACAGTAAATGTCTGAATACAGGTTTAGTTACAATGCTGCTAAACAGATCTAGCCTAGTCTGCGTGAAAAAAATGTGTAGCATTTGTTAGGAAAAGGCCAATAACAAAATACAATAATTTATTACAATTTCCTATGTGGACCCACAAATGTGAAACTCTAGTTTCAACAGAAAACCATGCTAACCTAATCCAATTTCCATTGTGGTTTCTTTACCCATTGAAAACTCTTTACTTCTTATTAGTGACCACAATTTGTGTTTCTTCAGAAAAGCCAAGTGTCAATCCTAAGAGACTGTGTTTTAACTTATACCAGTAGGCTACAAATCATTCAATGACCAAAGCTGATCACTAGGATGAGACAAATCTTAGCTTCTGCTACTCATGTGTGTCATGTTTGTGTGAGAAAACATGATTTATGCCCATTTTGGGCCTCATTCTGTCAGGTTAAATAAACACCTAGACCACCCAGACATGGTGGACATACGGCAGCATGTAGACCAAAGGTTACAAATGTCTGGAAGACAAACCTTCAGGGTTAGTATCACTGTTTCACATCCACACTAATGCTGCTAATAGTGACCTATAAGATTTAGTTGAGACACTAAACAGAAGAATTTTGTCGGTTTGCTACAACAAACTGTGAACAATTTGAGTTTTGATGATTTTAAGTACACAAAAACCCTAGTCAATCAGTGTTCCCATTTAACTAGTAGTAGACTGTTTAAGCAGCAGACAGCTGCGATGGACAGTTGCAAACGTTAACATTGCCAGAAGACCTCCCTCGAAATTACTGCCCCACCTGGTAGCACTGCACACACTGTGTTTGTTCTGTGCTTGTGGCACCTGTCTGTCACAGTGATTTATTTGAGGATGTGTCTCAATGCCACCACTGTGTGAATATACAGTATGTGCAACTCTTGTGTGAAAGCAACAGGAGGTGGCAAAAGTTAGCAAGAAAATCCAGAGCAAAGGTTGTTACCCAAGAGTCTTTTAGGTCTATTTATATTGTATATTCATTAAGTATTTTTACTTTTGTCATAATATGCTACAGAGACTAATAATCAGAATGATTTCTGATTGAATAGAAAATGTCACCCTCCCTTTCTTACTATATTGCAAGAGGCAAAAGGTCAATAGACAATTCAATAGTTTAATGAGACATACTGAACTAAACAGCATTTGTTGTGAACTAGACCATAAAATATTCAATATACAATACAAAAGGTTCAATATGAGATTGCAAAAACATTATGGCCCGGCTAAATAATACATATTGAGTACTCATGCTGTATTATATAAGGGAGCTATAATGAAAAATAAGCATCTTGACTACCTCAAATTAAATGCTAACATAATCCAGCATCTAGGAAAACGTAATGAGATCTGCATGGGTAAGGTATTATAGGAATGTTTTCAAAGTGAGGTATGTTTTTTATATAGACAAATGGGTATTTGGGTTCAATTTAACTGGATCATGTGCTTTTAATTTGACACAAGCAAATCACTGCATGAATAGCTCCAGACTCATTAACACAGCTGCTGCAGGGCGTGGTTGTGTTTTACACAAAATAAGGAAATGTGCCCTGAAATTTAGTCAAATGATCACCATTCACTCCTGAAGAAAATCTTTTACAGCTGACATCATCTAGCCAGAAATGTCCTCAAAATTACTGATTAAGTCTCATCCAAGTGCTTTCAGTAAATTTCAATTATCATTACTTCTGAGAATCACTAATGTTTAACAATTCATCAAAGATTGTAGACATTTAAAAGAAGTATTTAGAAAACATGTCACTGCATTTAATGTAGTGTGCTTTACTGATTACAAAGCATATTCAATTGCAGGAGCCATGGCACAGGACGACGTTGTCACAGCACGAGCACCGACACTTGGTGTGGCTGAGGCACGAGGAGATATGATTCCAAAGTCCACTGAAGCTCCTGGTATGTCATCACCCTTTTGGTAAAGCAGATGCAAAATGCCATGTATAAATATAAGGGACAATAGTAAATGAGGAATTGTTTGTTCAGATGCAGGTAACCCACAGGAACAGAAGGAGCTCTTCCCCTCTGCAGGACCTGTAGCTGACGGTAACACCACAGTATTAACAGAGGATGCAGGAGAAGCTGATAGTAGCACGGTAGCACCAGAGGGAAGTAATATAACAGTGAAGATTCATACCGAACAACCCAAAGCTCCAGCGACCCCTGCCCCGGCCAGAGGAGATGGGCCGGGAAATGTACCAAAGGTGATAGAAACAAGGATCATAATGAAGTTCTTTCTTTATTACCATAAATGTAAGCAAACCACAAATTAAAATGTGTTTTTCCTTTGTCTTTGCAGCCGGTTCAACGAGATGATGTTGTCTGTGTGAGCAAAGACGCTGTTCAAGATAAAAATGCTGTTAGTCTGAAACTCAAAGCAACCTCCAGCTGTGTAAGTTCAGAAAACACCTCTTGTCATTAATAATAAGAAAAAAAACATTTTTGCAAACCAATGCAGCAAAATATAAGGAAAAATATTTTTGGACATAGTTTCAGCCTGATAGCATGTGCTCAACAGGAAATTCTTTCATAACAGAAAAACATCTAAGATGCCAATAATTCAGCAAATAATTTTACTGTAGTTAGTAGACAACCCATACTTGTGTAAGTCTTTGAGCAGATATCTGCTACAAATACAGGCAGAGATCCAGCTGTGAGGGCAACGGGAGCAAGGTGGGTGGGCTTGGTACTATGCAGTGTACATATACTGTAGATGCCCATGCAGGGCAGGAGTGTGGGTGTTTGGTATGGGTGTGTTAGTGTTATTTCTATAAAATAACAGCTTTGAGGTCAATAAGAATCACAGCTTCAGTAAGGTGGTCCAAAACCACCAGCTATGATTTCAACTGGACCTAAGCTCTGTATACAGCACAGCCAAGAACTTATTACATCATGTACCCAACTAAAGAATCAAAGCTTTTTTTTTACATTACATTTACATTTAGTTATTTAGCAGACACTTTTATCCAAAGCAACTTACAAATGAGGGAAACAATGGAAGCAACACAAGGTAACAAAAAACATCAGTGCACCAAAAACTAGTCACTTAAAACCCAGCACAGTATACAAAGCTAAAGATAGGAAGTATTTTTCTTCTTTTTTTTTAAGAAAAGAGATGGAAAGAAAGTAATAATTGTTTGTCAGTTAGGTGTTGACAGAAGAGATGTGTTTTCAGGCATTTTTTTCAAAGATGGCTACAGAATCTGCTGATCTTGTAGCAGCATCATTCTACTAGTGTGGAACAGATCCAGAGAAAGTACGTGAGAGTGATTCTTTTCCTTTTT
The DNA here is from genome assembly GCA_024349245.1 of Neodontobutis hainanensis. Classification (NCBI taxonomy): domain Eukaryota; kingdom Metazoa; phylum Chordata; class Actinopteri; order Gobiiformes; family Odontobutidae; genus Neodontobutis; species Neodontobutis hainanensis. The sequence continues at coordinate 12,268,733 of JALDNG010000005.1, forward strand.
GTGATGGTACCACCATCCCAAAAAGTTGTTAATTTGCAGAGCGCAGGGATCTGGTAGGAACATAGGTCTGTATCAGTGAGTGAAGATAGGAGGGTGCAGAACCAGTGCTGGTCTTGTAGACCAAGAGCATTGCTTTGAACTTGATGCAGACGTCAACCAGATCAAGCAAACATTCAGTGTAGGTATGCCTGTTATATCTAAAACAAATCAAGTTGCTCAAATGATTTTCTGCCTCCAGGAGGCCACTAAGAAGAAGATTGAAAGTGTTCTACAGGAGCTTTGTGGTGAAGACTGTAAACTGCAGCTCTACCAAGAGGACAACACAGATGAAATCCTTGTGGCTGGACCGTATGTGGAAGGTCAGAACCAATATTATGCTTGTGGCATGTACGCGAGCTGGTTTTGTGAATGTGCCTAAAACTCGATCTGAAATATATATATATAACATATATATTTATTTTTTATTTGTTCCAGATGATGTTCCTGGCATGGCCAATAAGTTCAACAATGACAACATAAAAGATAAGGTACGGGTATCCCCAAACACAATGTTGGTGATGGTATTTATTTGTGTTACAAAATATTGACTGGGACAGTGTATGTTGATGAACATAGATGAGACATAAATGTACCACATAAATGTAAACGGATTGTAGCCTTAGGCTAATTTCCATCCGTTTTCCCACATTCTCACACATTCATACACCAGTGCCACAGACACTGGACTCATTCCTAAAGGATTGGAGCTGTCAGGATTGTGGTTTGTGTAACAAACAAAAAGTTAAAACAATCTGTTCATCTGCAGAGCATCTCTGTTGCACCTTGGCAACAATCTGAGGTAATGGTTGCGCCTGCCCCACCCTGGTCTCCTTTTTTTTACATAACTCCACAATACACCACATTACCTCATGAGGAGTTAACTTCTGTTTCAAGCAAAAATTCACTGAACATTACAGTGAGCTAACCGGTAAAAACATCTTTTGTTTGGCTTTGGTCAAAGCCACAGGATGTAGGACTTCTGATTGTACTGCTAAACATTACAGTGTTGTCTGTAAACAGACCTGTGGGAGGGGTTATAATCTCTGTAGCAGCTTCTGTAAGGATTGTTTACATTCCCACAGTCTCTTTATGTTAGAAAGCTGTTGGTTAGTCAGTGTTGTGTGCTTTGCAAGAACACATGGGACCTATGCATATGTACTTAAACAAAAACTGTTTTATTTGCTCATAATTTAGACTGATGTGGAGGAGGCTGTTCCTCGTTGGGGAAAGAGCTCTAAGTTGGTGCTTGTCTCTTTACTGCTGGCTGGTCTGCTGCTGGCCGCTCTGCTTGTTGCTGGATACTACCTTAAAACACACCGCAAAAACTCCAAAGGAGTCCGACTGGTAAGTACCATGTATGATTTTTTTGAAAACAGACTTTAAAGAATAAAGTCAAAAACAGACTTTTAACAGACATTTTCAACATACTGTAAATGACTGCCGTCACAGCCCGACACTGAGTAAATAAATGTTTTTTTTTAACAAAGATGAATGTACAGTTTGGTAATCCTGACTCAAAGTGAGGGCATGCCCTTAGCACAAAGTGCAAACAGGCCTCTCTGTGGTTTCTGCTTGAGTGACTTGCCAGTATGGTACACATGGTTTTGTTTTTTAATGACATCATTTTCATAAGTGTTAACATCGGTGGACCCACCCATATTTGTGCAACATGTTTGTTTGTATGATGATAAAAAGTTTCTGACACAGGCCTCAGTTATTTGTGATAATGGCTCAGCCTAAGAAAGACCATTTTAGATATGATGGCTGGCGTGCATCCTTCATGAACTTACCACCGCCCTTCTGAGCACACACAGCTGAAACCAATAAAAGTCATTAACAAAAAATGTGTTAGTTTGTTTTTGAAGAAAAGCCACAAAACAAACACACCAAGCAAGAGCTTGTTTGCTGGTCATATTTGAACAGATAATCTTTTCTGATTTTACTCTCAATATTCTTTCTCTTTTAGGCCGAGTCCTTCCAGGTGGATGAGGAGAACCAGGCCAATACCCTGGTGTCTGTGGCCCCCTTGCCCCAGGAACCTCTTCAGAAGCCCATTGTGAATGGAGAGTCTCCTCCAGAAAATGGAACCAGCCCTACTCCTACCACTAATGGACAATCGGCCAATCAGACCACAGTAGCCGACACTGAGATGTGAATACTGCCACTGTCTTGTCACACCCCTCCCCCACCAGGACCCCCACACACCCCTCTGCTGTCTCATAAACTGTCCACACTGAGAAAATTTCAACATGAACCAAACAATACACAAATCTCCTCTTCAAGCAAACCTCAACAAGAGTATCTGACAATGCCTTTAATGTGAAACGCTGGGAACACTGACTCGGGGTGAAATGAAGCCTTTGTATGCTGTGACTGGGATTCGGTAGCTGCCCGAGCTTCTCTCTAGAAGTAGTTACAATCATTGTAGAATCACAAAAATAGTGTCAAGTATGTAAAGAGGTGGTGAATGCAGTATCTTTCAAAACCACAAATGTGTTGCAATGAAGCCAGGCAGTTTTAAGACCAGATTTTGTTTTGTTGTAAAAAAGGGATTGACACTCTTATTACTTTTTTTTTCTATGATTGATTGAATAGATGTTTTTTTTTGTATGTTTTGTCTTAAACAATAATATTTGAGAAGACCAAAAAAGATTCTTTGAAATGTGCCATTTTAAAAACACAACCATTTGAGCAAGTAAGTACAATGTACAGAGGAATGGCTTTTATAGAATAAAAATGCCATCTGAGTCATACTAGTTTTCACCTTAATGAGGACAGTTCTTTTTGGTGCAACCCAACTGATATTCCCAACTGTGGCTGTCTTTGGAAATGGACGTCCAACACAATTTAGGTTCTTATGCTTTGTTTATTACAAAACTTTAACTTCTGCTCTGAAATAAAAAAAACGGTTTTCTTAATGTTCTGCATGTAAATAACTTTAGTAAGGCTTGTGTCATAAATTGTGACAGTTGACAATAACTGTGTGGCGTGTCTCACTATAACATATTATGCAGACATGATTTTGAAACCTTTTAAATGCTTGAATTATGCAAAGGCTCTACACATTTACAGCAGCTCCTCAAGCTGTCTTTTAAGAATATTATTTACTTTCATTTATACTTGTCTGAAGGAAAGTGAATTTATGAGCTATGCATGCTTTCATATCAGGATGGATATGTTTTAGGTTTAATGATTTACATAAAAGTGGTTTTACTCTGGAAAGTATTTCAAACATATCCAAATGTGTCTCAGGCCAGTGGTCTCCTAAATGAAATATGAATTGTAAGAATCACAATTTCTTCAATAACTTCATTATGTTTTCAAGAATTTTATCCAAAAAAAACAATTATTTATTGAATATTGCAGTTCCATTGGAAATACAGTAAAACCAAAAATTGCCTTCATTGTTGCCAATAGTATGTAGCCTGTGCAAATGATAGCTTTAGGACTTGTTACTGATTGTGAAATTTGTTACTTAAAGTTCAAATGCGACTCAATTACTTTGGTCAAAACCTATATTATCACAACTTTACAATCTGTCACTGAAGTGGAGGTTGGATAGGAGACCCTATCATTCACTTTTAAATACCATTTTACTCTCAAAGTCCATGAAACATTTAAACTGTCTTCCTCAATGAGACATTGAAGGCATATGTTTCTGACAGTGTGTCATCCGAGTCATCATACTGTGTATGGTATAATCATAATTTTTTTTATTCATCAATGAGCATCATAGATTACTGTAGAAAGTCCCACACTGACCGACTTCCATTTACAGCTAGCAGTAACATTTTAATTTGGTAAACGCGTGCAAGACTGACTGAACTAAACAAAGTGATGAGTGGTATATGTCAGTAGTAAAGACAAGTTGGCCTTTGTGTTCAACAAGTTACCTGTCCACACACCAGGAAACTTGTGCACAATATACTCACTATGTAGCAAACAATGCTTTGTGACATCTAAGATTTTGAGCTGAGAGCTTACAGCTAAAGAAAAACAATATGGCATGGGAGGTGTAATTACACAGTTGATGTTTCTATCAATCACAGTGCTTGATCAAAACTCAGCACTGTGGAGGACTATAATTAGAAACTGGTCAAAATGCAAAAAAAATCATAAAGGCTAGGTGTAGAAAAAACAAATTATAAATAATATTATGTTAATATTATAATATTATTAGAAATAATAATAATGAAATAAGAGTTTTATTTGCTTTGTATTATTATATATTTGTATTATATATTTAATACCTGAATTGCCTCACAATGCAAACACGTAGATATGCCACAGGGTAACTTAAAGGGATGTGGAGTAAGGGAGAATGGGTTGACAAATGTCAAAAAACCTGCACAATTCATCTAGGAGTGATCCTACCAGGTCACCTTAAACCTGGGAAACACTTCTAATAATTTTATTGAAAGATAAAAAAAGTGCACATCTTAAAAAAAGAAAACAAGCAACAGAACATTATCTAGCAGACCTTGAAGTTGTAGGTGCCCTGTCACCAAATGTGTACTTTTGTATTGACTATGCAACATCTATTTTCATTAATAAGTAACTTGATGCTGAATGTTGATGCCAAAATTGAGGTGGATCTTTGTTAAAACTGTGATGTTTTGTTTGAACAAATTTAAGATCAGTTAAATTGTAATTGTGTCCCTCAGTGTTGTAGTCGAGTCACCAGTTTTTTCGAGTCCAAGTCACTTTCAAGTCCTCAGTGTTCAAGTCCAAGTCACCAAAGACTAGTCCGAGTCGACTTCCGAGTTGAGTCATTATCACTTAAACTACAAGTCTGAGTCCAAATCCAAGCCACGAGAGCAGCTGGTCCCACTCTGAACACATGCAACAGCCAGAGGTTGTGTCATGTTGTCACAGATCGTCACTTGCGAGTCCTTTGTGCTCAAGTCTGAGTCTAAGTCTGAGTCATCAGTTCTCAAGTTTAAGTTCGAGTCACGATTCACAAAAATGAGCCTGTTGTCTTGACTCGAGTCCAAGTCCAAGACTCGAGTACTCTAGCTCTGGTGTTACTGTCACATGTCATTGGCTTATCAATTGTTGTGTAGGATTACAGGTCCACATATCTTCATAAAAAGGTCTTAACTGTGTTAGTGACATTTTTGCAGTAGAAGTGCAAAGTTTGTGCTACATTAGTGTATTATCCCATACTGTCATTCTGCCTAATGTGACATTTTTAAGCCTTAGTGTTAGCGGACAGACAACCAGACAGGTCACTGTCAGAATCAACTGATCTTGGGGGTTAGTGTAGAGCGTGTGGCTGATGAAAGGCTGAGGTAGTGCAAAGGTCAGCACAGCATTAACTGATAACGGCTCAACGGTGACTCTAAACACCACCTTATCACTTCATCCCTGAGGATTACTCCTCCAGCTACAAACAGCATGACATATTCCATACAACACGTACAACAAGGAGTTCATATGTTACATAATTAGAGTGTTATACTACAATCTGAAATTAAAACTACCAACGCCATGCATATCATTATGTGAACAGAAATTAAATTGAAATTACATGACATGGTACAGAGTAGTCACAGGAGAAAATTATTCTTAAAGGTTATCTCTTGAATGAGAGGCAGTTGTGGGCTTAACATCCTGAAAAACATCAAATGGAGAGTGAGTTTTTGACTGGGAGATGAGAGACGGGCTTGCACAGTACTGTATCTCCCCCTAGTGGTTGTGTCTCATTGGTTAAGCATTGGTACCAGCCCAGAGAGAAACACTGACCTCATCTGGAGCTGGAGGGGTAAGTGGTGACTAAACTTAAATGATTGTGTTTTGTTCTCAACCTGGAACAGTATGTCTCAACCCAATATTTTTACCCCATCTTACATGGAAGAGGGGGGGAGTTACGGGAAACCTTGAGTGGGGTGTTGCCTAATGTGGAAACTAAGTTAAGGACCTGTATCTATTTGGCAATTCTTCTTGTGAAAATGGACTAAAATGGAATTTGAGTTTGTCTAAGGCTGGAGCCAATGTTTGATTGACAAAACAATTTGTTTGTCAATTTAAATTAAACTATAGATGGCAGATCATTCCCTATGAGCTCATTTCAGTAGAAAATGATGGAGCTTCTTTTCCTTGAACAGTGGATATATCACCATCTGCTGAACTAAAATGGCATTGCAGTTTTTGCTTTGTCATCCCAGAAATAAGTGGGCTAGTGGGCTACTGACGATTTATTCTTAAATAATACTCTACCCCTTATTACCTTTAGACCCTACCCTAACAATCAATATGATAAAAGTGTTTATTCATGTATTCATTCATGTGTGTCTATTACCTACGGATACAAAAAAAAAACATGATTCAAATTCTCAGTCAAAATTGAGTTGTGAATTTTCAGTCTGTTGTCTCGAAATGGTACCTATCTGACACAATCCAGTGCCCAAATAATGCAGTGTACATTATTAAAGGTATTTGGCACTATAAAACTAACTCGCCCTAGCATTCAACTAATTTATTTATTTATATGTGTAAACGGCTTTTATATAATCAGACCATGACATGCAGTATTGAGGCTATATGAGTTGCAGCACAAGGGTCAAATTAAATCAGTTTCTTCATTAGATATACCATGTAGGCTATAGTAAATTACCTACAATAAATCTGTTACTCGTTGGATTTTCTATGTAATTTTCTCTGGGGTTTCTGTGTATATAGCTGTAAAAGTAAGCCCTACAACTACTATGGCATTATAGTGAAGTCCTTGTGACAGCCTGGAAAAACACTGCCTTTCACGCAAATAAATGACAAGAGAATTGGGCCATTCTTTCCTTAAAAAAAAAAAAAACATTGTATAAGCCTATTTTTTTTTCTTTCACTCTTTCACAGACGATATTCCACATTCTCTGCCAGGCTGCTTGTTACATTTTTGTTATTTTCCTTCCCAGCCTGTTTTACAAGCCTCTCACCTGCTAACTGCGTCAGTGGGATGCAGTTTACGGTAAAGGGCTATGACCATGTGATTTTGCCGATGTTTGTAAACATGCGTCAGCCACATGTGATTCGGGATATGAGGAAACGCTCACCAGTGTCCTGTCCAACCAGCGGCCGGGGGAGTGTCAGGGGCGGGGCTACGGCGTTGCGCTATGGAAAATCATTAGGGGTATGCACTGTGATAAACGTGGCTCTGAGATTGATAACAACAACCCAAAGACCCTGCTTGAAGAAACGACTGGGAAATGGGTAAGACCGCTTTGACACCGCAGAGAACAACCCTGGGATAAACACGTAAGTTATTTCTGTTAAATACGCCAGAGAGACACAAAGCAGCGTACGTCGCGTAGAGAATACCACTATGTAATTCATAAGCAGGCTGGGTGAAAAGGTAGGAATAAAGCCAGAGGTTAAAAGTGTACTCAGAACCAATAATGGATATAAAAGTTCTCCAAGCGGGGTACGACATGGAGTGAGTTGCTGCTGCTAGAGGAATACACACAGTTTTATTCAGGGTTGTTTCACCGTTGACGTGACAACAGGTAAATTCAACTGCGTCAGCGAGAAGGACTGTGAAGCCACTTGAAATCCAGTGGGAATTTTTGCTGCGATGGTGTAACGCGCGGCTGAGGCATGACAATGTAGTTTGTGGTTGGTGTGAAACTTGACATTTGGGTGGTTTAAATGTGAAAAATAGGGATGTAAACAAAGCATGGGGGGGTTGTCGCTGGGCTGGCGTGTGAAGGGAGAGCTTGGAATAGGATGCTGCGCAAGAGATGGATAGTGCGTAATCCTGTTGTAGGAAAGGACCATGTTACGCAGTTTGATATTGGCACAGACCTCACTGCTGTTTTGGGTTGTTTTTAATAGTTTTACACCAATCAAGTTATACGTAATCTACTTTACATGGCGAAATAAAGGCTTTTGTCTTTTCTTCTGGGAGAGTAAACACTTTTACCTGGAGTCAGTAACACGACGGTGACGCAGCTTGTGTGGCCTAATGTTTCAGGTATCACATTTGCTGCGTCACTGAGATTCAAGGAGCTCCTTAATAGTAATCTAGTTTTATAGTGCGCACTTGATTTGACAAAAACAATGCCTTAAACATAGGGGGAGCTATTGAGCTATACATTTCTTTATAAGACAACATTACCACTTCGATCTTTTGTAGAATGTTATTATTAAAATTACTCTCAAAAGCCCGAAAAGAAAAATGTAAATCTAAACATTGTAGTTTCAAATAAGTTTTTTAAAGGATGGCTCACTTTGGATCAGGGCCAGAGACTTGCTCAAGGCAAGCTGAGGTCTGTAGCAGTTTTAAAATAAACGTGTATATAAATGTAAATGTACACCATTTTAAAATTACTTATAGCATATAATTTGATTGTAAAGTGTATAACATATAATATATAAAATACTGCAATGTCAAAAATTACTCTTGATCACAAGGTATTACTTCTAGTTACATAGAAGAACAGGAAATCTTTCCAAAGAATGTGTATCTAAGAGTAACAAGTTGAATAAAGGGATGTTTCCCACATTTGTAATAAATACGGCCATGGATTGGATGATGTTCAATAAATTTTATCAATTAAAAAATGTCCATATTCTGATATACAATCATGTCATTCTAAACTGTGTTTTCTGTCTATTCTTTGTATATTTCTAACACTTACCTGCAGGTGTGTAACAGGTGGTGCCATGCCTGATATGATGTCTCTGTTATTGTTGACAGTGTGGCTGCAGGCCTCTCCTAATGACTCCAGTTAGGGTGCAGTGAGGGGGTGTTGCTGGTAATGATGCCACCTACTGTCCACAGGCTCGTGGTCACGAGATGAACAAGCCACCCTACCTCCGGAAACTTTAGAGGGCAAACACTGAAGACACGCGGGAGGAGGAACAATCACATCGTGTCAGGCAGATTTGTTCAGTCAACAGGTGAATCAGCAACGGACGTCATGAGTTGCTAAACTACCGGCAGAGAAATGGAAAGAGAAGCAAAGAAAGGATAGGACTTTAATTATGTGTTGTAAATAGAAACTTGACTCCAGAAGCAATGTGATTATGGTGGTTGGAAAACAACCAGGTAAAGGTCATGGGAGGGGGCACAGGCTGTTGACTCAAACTGTGTCAGGGTTGGCTGTAATGCAGACCACCTCTTGTGTTTGAGTGCAGTATTCAGAAGACTTTTAGGGATGCCGGAGCAGAACATGTTTAAAGAGTATCATGTCCTTTGCTGCGGAAAATGTTTATCATGTTGTTCGAGGATGAACAGAACAAGTGACCTACTTTGAAAAACAAGGAAACCTGACCTCAATAGTTATTTTGTCACTTTACAGGGAGGGGCACTGTCTCTTGAGGCAAACAAACAGAAGGGGCTTTTACAACTTGTGTTTTACAATAATACTATTAATTAGTCACCATTGTCTTCTCAGCTGGGTAATCTTCTGCACCTTAGCACAACAAAGAATGTTCTAGATGCAGCAGTGAACAATCCATAGGGCACCTAAACATTCAGTGCGTCCCTGTGCCTTTTTAAAACAGGTTCCTCCTACACAGAGATTATAGAATAGGAGGTGGCATATAGCTAAGAGTTGACGGTGCTAAAATTAAATGCGAGCACCGTCGGCCCTGGTGGAAGATGATGTATTAATAGACAAGTGTGAAGCAGCATTTATTCACAGGTATCTTTAGCAGCCATATTCTGAAAATTCACTTTTATATACTGTTTGCAATATTGTTTTTTTAGATTTGATTTGTGCAGTGATATATTCAATTGTAGTTGTATTACCTACCAATATAGAGGAAGAAAAATGTGTTGGCGTATCACAAATAATTGCTGATGTTTACAGAACAGCAGCCAAACTTACTCTGAAAGAAATTTACTTTCTGAAAGAAGCATTCAGCATCAGTTGAAACATTTGTTAAGTGCTAGTTTCTAAACTGATTAAGCTACATTGTTATCAAAAAGACATCTGATATTTCCCAACAAGCAGACTGAGTGCCAAAAGCTTCACAGGCTGTCCTTCCCGTGTGCAACATATTGTACACAGTTTTATGTTTCATGTCTGCCTCATGTGTTTAAAATAATCTATAGCTTATCCTGCTAGTTTGTTTTTTATCTAAAACACATTACATGGACGAGTTTTCCTGTTTCACTCACTGATAAATTAGGAGCTCTAATCTTTAAGAGGATTAGACACCTGTCCTTTTTACACATGCACACATGCACACATAGCCCCGCCCCACACTGTGGGACGCATATACAATGTGACACAAACGCTAGTGGTCACCATACGTCACTTGCCTCTGACGTATCCCAGCCCAGATGTTTGCAGTGTGACACAGTTTGAGTTAACAGTGTGACCCTCCTAATGGGATACACTGGCATATTCTCATCTTTTATATTGCTACATGTTACACAAGTGCGTTTTATGTCTGTTACCACATAAATTAGTTGAGGTTTTTGACTGTGTAGTGCTGTTTAAAATGGGATATTTATGTTTTAATGGAACTGGTCAAAAGTAACTCATATGACTTGTTTTGATTTAAAAACTTCTAACACTGATCTTGAAATGTTTGTAGATTATTGCTGTCGTGAATACATCCAGAGCTAATCATAGTGATGTTGTTTTATAATCCAGCATATTAAACGGTGACAGAGGTGACAGACAGAAAGATTCTCCCCAAAAGACACATGAAGGTCTTGGATTAGTTGCTACGTCACATTTTCCCATCAACAGTGCAACTGTGACAAGGCAGGATAAAGCCAGTCTTTAATGCCAGCCCTACAAATAGAACCGTGAGTTTTCCACATCAATTGTTTGGGGAATGAAAACAAAACAGCCGTTGTTACTGACAGACCTGTACATACTGTAATACATGGATAATGTGTTTTCAGCTTAAGCTTTAGTGTTTAAAATCTCTATAAATGCCTAACCCAGAGGTGAAAACAGGAGATTCTTCTACAGGTCTCCGGACAAGTGCTAATAATATTGAGGTTATTTGCAGATGGAGAGAAATCCAGGGATTTCTTTGGGCATCCCACATCCTCCTCCCCAGGGAACTGGTTTCAGATGGTGGCTTAGAGTATACTATCCTATCTAGCACCATTTGAAATCGGTGTTCTTGAGTGGGATTAGTCTTCTGGATATTTAATTACTGAGGGGGACTAGTAACACTGAGCGACTACATATTCAAATATATGTGCTACTCTCAACAATATGTGTTTGTTTTATAATTTCCATTTTAAATATTGAAGGAAAACATGAAATCCAGTCCAGCTGATTACCCCCTAAACAAGGCTGACCGTTTTCCTCTGGTGTTTAGAGTTTCCATCATGTCTAGCACCATTTGAAATCGGTTACAGTGTGGGGGAAATATCAACAAAAAAGATACTACTTTTACCAGATATGTTGCACGTGTACCACAAGGTGGTGCCAACAAACTACCAAAAACAAGAATGACTGCGATCAAGAAGAACAAAGTCATGTTTGAAGGTTGCCACTCACTCACTGCATTGTTGTGAAGAAGAATAGCTTATGCTGCAATTATGATGTTAATAGTAACACTGCATTCTTTTGATAACTTGTAGTAAAAGGTAGAGAAGTCTGACGTCAATTACATTGTGAGAACCATTTCTAATTACAGCACGTCACCGTTTAAAACCTCCGAGACAACTTTTTTGACAGTTTGAATTTTAAGAACATGTAATACTTTAATGCCTACCTAGCCATTAGTGTCACATTTAATTACACTGAGAGAAAAGGGGGCAAGAATTAGCATTAAATAAAGGCCAAACTGTCAGTTCCGTAACCCTTCACATTGCACTTGGCTGACTCACATTAACATACTTTTAATACTTTTAATAAATTACTTAAAAGTCTTAATTAAGATGAATTAATTTTCAACCTTACATACTAAGGCTCTCTAGTCTAGAAAACAGGTATATAATAGGTAGATTATGTAATAAGAGATAGACACACACGTCTATTGTTTATGATAAATTATAATCTTTCAGAAGGCATCATGACGAGATTTGCCAGCCCTTTTGTACATTGTTGGAATTCAAGTTGACTTATTCTTTAGTTAGATGTCTTGTAAATCAGAGTTTAAAGTAGTCCTGAATCTGGAGAATTTCAGAATTTGTGTGTGGTGATTGTTATTGATGATTATGTTATTGATTGTGATGCATTGCTGTTTTTCCCACCCTTAATAAATAATAATAGACATTCTCCCACTTCCAGTTTTTGTGTCGCTAGCATAAACTGCCAGAATATCCATTGCTTACCTACTAAGATCCTGCCACCTGTTTGCAATTGTTACATAACCCTAAATTAACTAGGAAATTCACTTCCTTGGGTGTAGTGGCCAGCTACGTAAGAAACAGAGCATGTTTATTTTAGAATTCACATAACATTTGGATACTATTAACACATACCCTTCTCATTTGACCGTCTTGTAAATCAGAGTTTAAAGTGCAATTTCCCAACATAAACCCATTTTTAGAATCTACACGCTGCTGACCAGCGGCGAGTCATGTGGTCGTAAGCACAGCCAGTCAAATCAACAAAAAAAAAGAATCCTAGACCATCCTTTTACCTCATAGAAAAAATGACTCAATGGGAGTGCCTGTTGTAATCTCCTTCAGTGCATCATCAAACCTTCTCTTCCACCCTGCTCTGGTTAGCACTGATGTGGTAATTGTGGCATACAGTATTTGGTTGTGTAAAGTTGAGAGTTTTTTCTTGACCTCAGCAGATGTGGGGGGAGGACTTAAGGTTCTTGTAAGAACACGTTTTAGCTCTTGGTGTTTTAAACAGAACAAACTTAACTATATAAGAATTTTGTTTACATTTTTTTTTTATTCTGGACTAATATTTTAAGGCAAATCAACAGTGTCTACAGATCCAAAATCTTGGCTTGGCTGAGCATAAACAAATAATTGTATACATATTTAGTCTTACTGTGTAGTAAATTTCTCAACTGAAAGTATAAACATTTTTACTTGAATTGAGACTTTGGCTACTCTACTTCATTTTTACGACTTACTGACTCGATGAAGGCTTATGTTACGATGGAATTATGATCTCTCTAATATTCAGTGAACTCTGGGGACTACTTCAAACCACCAGCATAGTTAGTATCACAGTGTCTTCAGTTACACTTGATAACCCTAATGTGTAAAACATGTTATCAAGTATAGCATGTAAACAGTGAGTCCAGTGCCCCTCTGCTGCTGCTGGTATTGTCACCAAACATCTGTCGTTGCTTTAAGCAAAGGCCCCTGTGGGAACAGTTTATGTCCCGTCCTTCTTTATTAACGAAATCTAAAGATCTCCATCCGCTGCAGTCATGAGAACAATCTAAGGTTCAAGGGGAGGTTAGAGATCACCACCATCATGCGTTTCAATATTTTTTCACTCTGCCATGTTTATCACATGTTAAAGTAACCTCCGGTGAATTACAAACAAAGCTCCTTGTGACGCAGTGTGTTTTGCTCTCTCTTCATTAATGTTAAACAACAGTACTTTCTCTAAGACTGAGTTTAAGCCACACAGCTGGAATGGAATAAAACAAAGTTTCAGAGAGAGCTGGCAGCTGGAAACGGTCAATGTATTGTGATGGATCATGAGATAAAAGGAAGGGCAAGACTAATAGTTTGTGTGAAAGATTATTCTTGACAGATTGAGACATTTAGTGTATCCAATTTAACAATATATATAGTGAAGAAAGCAGAGGTCTGTGCTTTATTTACTTCTGCCGCCATATTTATGCCATGACCTATATAACAATAGGACACAATGAAGTTTCTTTTAGAATATAAGATTTAAAAAACTAAAGACTCCTCCTTCACCCTGTCTTGGCTTAACTTTTCCTTGGCCAGCATCAGCAATGCACTCCCCAGTTCCAGTGGATTCCTGGCTGTAGAGCAGTAGCCAATAAGTTGGACTAGATACATGGCACCTACAGTGGGACTAATGTCCAAATACAATAATTCTTCAATTATCAAATGACACTGTGTTTAACTGTGACTTACCATGAAATTTACATCTGTCTCAGCTAAATTCTACTTTTGGCAGTAAAAAAATGAAAAAAGCCTTTTTTGGGGCGGCAGTGGCACAGTGGGTAGAGCGGCCATCCTTCGACCGGCGGGTTGGCGGTTCAATCCCCGCTTTGAACATCACAAAACATCATAACGTGTATGTAAAGTGCTTTGAGTGCCTACTAGTAGGTGGAAAAGCGCTGTATAGGGCGGCAGTGGCTCAGTGGTAGAGTGGCCGTCGTTCAACCGAAAGGTAGTAGGTTCGATTCCCGCTTGCCCCACAGTTCATACTGTCGTTGTGTCCTTGGGCAAGACACTTAACCCACCTTGCCTCCAGTGTCCATAGCACTGGTGTATGAATGTGTGTAACTGTAGAGGTGTGTTTGGTGGTGGTAGGAGAAGGTTGTGAGCGCCGGTTGTGTGGCTGCCCCCCTCTCTGTCCCCCTCAGGAGTGAATGTAATGGGTGAGTGGAAGCTCCATGTAAAAACACTGTTGTAAAGCACTTTGTGATAATTATCTGAGAAAGGTGCTATATAAATAAATTACTTACTTACTTATAAAAAATAAAGATTATTATTAATTATCCACTCAAAATATCTATTTAACCTATGTTAAACAGCTACAGAAACCAATCTCTGTTTTCCTAATACATTTGACTTTTCTTCTATAGGCCAAAAACTCTTTTCAAGATCTCTTTTTAGCAGAGATTTGTCAGAGAGGTAACATATTTTTTTCATGTCTCACAGAGGTGAGACATGAACCTGACTTCCTTCCAAAACAGGACACAGACAGACAAAGGGAAACATGTGGTTGATGACAAATGAATCTTTCCTTAGTTTTATTTAACTTATGCAATGGTGTTTCAATGTTCCAGCAGTAATTTCTTCTGGCATTGTGTTAAACAACAATAACACTAATCTATTTATAAAATAAGCAACAGCCCCTCCTTATGACAGCCTTGAGGTTTATCAAGTTTATAGTTACTTTGACTCAAATGTGCGTTATGGAAAATCAGAGCTTTTTGGGAAGTGTCTTTGAAAAAGGGAGGATACCTAGTTAAAATCCAACTCTTTCTTTCATTTTAATAGTTTATTTCCTGCGCTGTGGTCACATCCGGAGAGGATGCTAGTAAATCTTGTGTTTAAAGATACAGATGTCAAACTATTGTATCAAGTTTACCCGTGAAGATGCCATAGATAACTGCCTGGTCTTCTTATACTGTGCATTGGTTATTGGTGAGGACAAGACTCTCCAAGAAGTTTATAGTAAGCCAACACACACAGATCAATATTTGCTGTATGATTCCCACTACCCTCTGCAGTTGTAACTTTCATAGCAATTAGCTTTCCACTCCACACACAAAAATGTACCGCACAGTAATCTCTTTTAGGTTTTCCTCTGCTGTATTGTGATCTGTGCATAGCCATCTCTCCAACGGACTTCACTGAAGCTGCCTTCCGCTCTACTGAGGAAATATGTGATGCAGCTGCAAAGCCTTGTGATAATGAATGTCTGTTTTAAAGCCAACCACGCTTTACTTCTGACACAACCTTGCACCTTTTCCAGAGAACATCCCACAGGAGCGGTTCACGGTGTCAGTGATGTTGAATATCCCCAGAGCTGCTGCCACTCCTTATTCTACCGCTCCCCAACCTCACTGCATATTGGACAAATCTGGAGGTAGCAACGCAATAAGAAAAGTCTAATTTAAATGAACAATGAGTGCTTTCTCTAATGCTGTTGAGATGTCTTTGAGCAAGACACGGATCCCCAACGAATCTCCCATGTTACAAATGTTACAAATGTGTACAGGATAGAAAGCGTTCTTCCCATGGAATATATTTGTAGTTGGAGGTTGAATGGAGATCTGGGCTGTGGCTAAGATGAAGAGATAAAGCTGCAGGGTAAGGTTGGGACTAAACCGGGACCAAATCCGAACAAAGAAGAATGGGATTTATGGCTCCTTTAAAAGGCAAATGTGTTTTTTTCTCTTTTCAAAGTGCTGTTTTGATAGATATGTCATGTTTAAAAGGATAATAGCTGACAAAAACAATTTGCTGTTCTGGTCTCATTGTCGTTCACTATGAAAGGACAGTGTAACTCCTGAAGTCGTTAAGGCTCAGTTGAGTCATTAGTGACACTTTTCCATTCAGGTGATGTTGTTGTTCTAGAGTGAAACTGTGTTGATATAGGTTTCAAAGCACTTTGTAAATACTAGGCAACATGAATCTGAGGCCACCTCCTCTGTTCAAAGAGGGCTTTTTTCATTTGAACAAAAATGGCTTCCTTCACCCCTCTCTCAAACCATCTTTGTCTTTGAGGTGGAGATGAACTGCAGAATTCAGATCATCCATGATTGGCTCTTCTGTGCTGATACATCCTCTTGTGAAGCTGTTGTTTAGTTTCATCGACATAACTGTCACTGCACTCTTCACTGAACTGCATAAACTACATTACTCTGTTTGTGCGAGGGGATCTTGTCTTTAGGGTGGACCAGTTTTTGACACAGTGTGTTCTCTGGTTTAAAGTGGACTGGAATGTTGTGTTTGTAGAAAATCCTTTTAAGTTTTTCAGATAAACCAGACACATAAGGGATAACTACACCCTTCCCTTTTGTACCAGAACCTTGGAAAAGAAAAAGAAACGATTATGGATTTTCTGGTTTGGTTCTGACAAATAATTGGAGACAGTGGATTCAACACAACCCCTGTTTGGGCTCATTGAGAATGGTCCCACAGTAACACAAGATAACAGGGGTTTCACAGCACCCTCCCTTTCTTTGCTCACTTTCTTTTTTTTAAGAGCTGGAGTTTTAGCTCCTCAGTCATTGTGGGAGCTTTTGTATTCAACAAACCTTTTAATGTTAAAAAAATGCTTAGTTATAAATGTCAGTGACAGGAACAGATTGCACTGAACAGATTTAATCAAGTTTATGATACTTAATTATGAAAACCGATTGACCTTCTGTCAAGTCTGTTGATTCAAATATAATCCACATTTGTGTTTTATTGATTATATGGTAAACTAAATGACTAAATTAATGGATTTCACTGATTTATTGTTTTAAGAAAAATATTTGTTTTAAGTAATTTGGAGAAACTGAAATGAAGACAGTTGAAAATAAATTATAACCAGGGGTTTTTAAAAAGGTACTTTATAATCAAGGTATAATACCTAACACTAAAATAGATGCCGACAAGTGTCATCTTTACAATGAAGATTTAAACATAATGTAAATTTGTAATCTGGTGAATCTATACACAATTGCTCCTGTTAAGGTTAAAGTGATGAAGAAGAGGCAGAAGGCTTCGTGGAGCAATGCTCACTCTGTCAGGGCACAGAAAAGGGAATGCCGAAAAGCCAAAAGAAAATGGCATACATTTAAACTCTTAATTCAGTATGAGGTATACAAAGAAAATCTGCATGTTTTCAATCAAAAATTGCAAAAAGGAAGAGAAATATTCTTCTTAACAGCAGTAACAACTCACGTGTCCTGTTTGCTACAGTGAACAGATTAACAAACCCTCCAGCTCCATTTCCTCCAGAATTAGTTTCCAACACTAAATGCAATGAGTTTGCATTGTTTTTTAACGACAAGGTTCAAGGCATTAAACATGCTACAGTCCAAAGAGCATACAACAACACTGCAGCCACCTAGGAGACACTTGATTTAACACATTTTACACCCATTAATGACAGAACAATTGAAATAACTTTCTCCAGCCTGAGTTCATCCACCTGTTCTACCCACTAGATTTCCTTGTGTAGCTTTCCATGTATCCGGAGCTTGTTGGTGAGATTGATGGATGTGGCCATTGCTGGGTCAACATTCCTGTACATGCTTCCTGCCAAACAACTATGGTCAAGGTTTTAACCTCAGATGAACACTTTGATCGGGGGATGTTAACGTTTGCATGTACACCAACGGGACAATAGATCCATGACGGATCATACTACAGTCCTAAGCCCGTATGGTCATTGAATTTATTATGCTTAAGCGTATTGATTTTAATCATTATGAATGTGCACGTCTCACTCCATGTTATGTTTTTTTTCCGTTACAGGGACCGGCCGGAGAACTTGAGTCCGAATCGGTTGACCAGCTTCACCTTTGGCATTTTTCTACTTTGTTTTGGAGTGATACTGTGGTTTTGATTTATGGACTTTAAAGAATTTGACTGTGAAGAATCAGTGCATTACTCTGTGGGATTTTTACACATTTGACATGTGTTGTAAGTTAATTATTTGAATTGATTACATACACTTGATGCTTGATGTTTGTGATTTGTCACCGCCTTGGGGAGAATGGTGGACAGAAGACTTTTTTTTTCAGCAATACAGCACTTACCGTATGCTCAAATGTACTTAGACTAGGTCAGCTGCCCTGCTGGGTTTTTGCTCCTGTCATAGTATAAAATTCACACCCAAGCTAATATGTTGTTTTATACTAATGTTTATCAGCATAAAGAGGGGGTAATGTTATAATAATTGTAAATTTTCTATTGTTTACAATTACTGGGAGCTCATAGTTCTCTTCAGGTCATGTCAAATCTGATTATGTCATGTACTTCATGCTAATCCAAGCAGGAACTAGACATGACTGCACGTAGACATAACTTGCCATGGAACGACTCTGCACCTGGGAGCTTGTGCCTTGGGGAGTGTGTGAAAGATGCGCCTCCCACAGCTTTCTTTGCAATGATATAAAATCTCATGTATTGTTTTCTTTTGCAAGCGAACCTCACCCTGTACCACTTGTGACATGTTTGTGCTTTTGCTTCATTCTTACAAAAAGAATTAAACCTGACCATTCATTTTTTTATTATACTCTGTAGTAGTCTCTTCCTTACAATCAAGAGGGCTTCATTGGTGGGTATTCAAGTACAGATGGGATGTGACATCAAAGGAGACAATTGTCTCATCTGTGTTTAGTTGTAAATGTTTGATTTTGTTGGTAAAGTCTTATGAGTTGATGATATGGTGTTGTGAGTGGCCTACCAATGGAGCCAAAATGGTGGCCAGGGGAATCTGTGCTGCTTACTATGGGTCATAGTGGAATTTCTTCTTTGTGTATTTTGGGTAAGCCATTAATACATGGAGTGGTGTTCCCAGGATACACCCTGTAGTACAGAGGCTGATCGGTGACTTGGTCCTTCTCGAGCTTCTGCAGACAGTCTATGACTCTTCTCTTCTCAGTGTCTCATAGGTGGTGGTGTCACTGAGTAAGCTGTTGACACTGGACTCGTAGTCATCTGTGTTCAGGATCACAGTGCATCTACTTTTGTCTGCTGGCAGAATGGTGATGCTGTGGTCCTTCTCCAGTTAGGACCACAGCATCACCATTCTTTGCTCCGAGGCGATATTGGAGGGGGGCACTAGCCAGCCTGGTTGTGACCTTGAGTCTTAATTCTTTAGCTTCATTTCTATTGAATTTGTTGTTCCTTATGGCTGATTCTCTTGCTGAAATGAGGTCTACTTTAGGTATGTGCCTTGGAGCAACTGAGAAATTAGGACCTTTTTCTAGAACCTTATTTTTAGGAGTCACACTGCCCATTCATAGCTAATGACTTTGAGACCCGAACAGCCTGGTCCAATCAGGTTTGGTTTCAGCCTAAACCCCTTCATTCAGTTCAGTCTCTTACCAGTTGATCTCAGAATTGACAAAGTCTCTTTGAATTAGAGACAAAACGTCTTCCCCTTGATATTTGAGCCCAGATGCTTTTGCTTTAACCTTTTTATTCCGACTATAAGTATTGTATTCACACTGTGGCTTCGATTACAAGTTGTTATCACTCTGGCGTATGTTAAGTCCTGGGAGTAAGTATGTTATGACTGTGAGTCTTTGTTGAGTGGGGGTCAGGAGCTGTGGGTGACTACAAATGCCAGCAGTGTTGTCTGGGTTGTGAGAAAAGCCCTCCTCACTTCTGCCCTCATGAACTGTCCACATAATTAAGAGAAGAGACTTTGATCATCAAAGCATGTTCTGTTTAGGACCATTTCTTTTCAATAAGTTTATGTCTTTAAATAGAAAAAAAAAAGAAAAACTAATCAGGACCAGTAATGATTAACTATAACCTGCAAGTGCCATTGGTTGTGGTAAATCAGTCCTGTTCCTTTGGTTAAGCAGCCAACATAATGTACAATGTAACACAGTAACCACAGTTTAATATGGAGCTGCTCTTTGTACCAGTATGCCTGCCTGTCTGTGTGAAGAGCTATCCGCCTGCTGCCATGACGATGAATGTTTTCAGTATTCTCTAAAAGGAACAAAGCCAGCCACAAACATGCCAACCACAGTTCAAGGTGAGTTTCAAGGCAGCAAAATCATCAGATTAACTAAGAAATACTTCTCAAACAGGTTTTTTTGACCCATCGGCTTATTTAGTTTCACAAACCATGTACCACTTTAATAATAAAAAAGGCCTTCAAAACCACAATGTATTTTCATTGTTTATTGGCTTGTTGCTTCCTCATGAAAAATGCTTCCTAATAAATTTCCCCAATGTACACGACAACAATAAAGGCCAGAATGCGAAGAATGTGGCCGATAGTATCACACCACATTGTGTGCCTCTTGAATCGACCTTTTCATGTTTTGTTCTCAATAAATGACATTCATAACACACATCTTCTGGTTTTCTCATGCTAAACTGTTTTGTTTTGGCTATAATTTTTTCATTGAAAGATTTACCATGTCAAAACAGCAATTTGTCCATGAACGACCATAACTGCAAGACATTGTGACATGTTTTTTACTTTATTTATTGGTTTATTTGGAGGAACAATGTACATTTATTCCAAAGATATCCAAATGACTATTTTTATCTGCTATCCCTGGACAGATATTAAAACAAGATACATCAAACATTAAAATGCATACACAAAACAATTAATAATCCATAATACTGTACAATTTATAAAATACATTGTGCTATCAGTCATCAAATGTCTTTGCATTATCAGAAGCATGATTAATTTGGGACTACAGAGATAAATGTTGGAAAGTCTGATTATTTATAAGCCAGTCTTAGATGAGTTTTAAATGTGTGATTTGTGGGCATTTCCCTGAAGCTCACAGGCTTTGTTCCACTAATGGGCAGCTCTAAATGAAAAGGATAACTGACCAAATGCACTCCTCCTGAGTGGAACAATATAGTCTCTTCTTATTACAATGTGCCACATTTCTAATATTTAATAATTATTCAAGTGGAGGAGAAGACAAACTGGGTGTAATGTTAAACATTAAACATATATTTACATATTTTTTCCCAACTCAAAAGCTTGTATTTTTTGTAGAATAGCAGAGTGATGATAACGTACCTTTAAAGTTTGCTTAAATAGAGACTAATGGTTTTAGACTAGAGGGGCTGACAAACACAAACATGTGAAGACAAGAACAGGGAACATTGCTTCTCTTACAGGTTGAGGCAATTCAAGTCAGTAGGAATTTATTTCAAAACACAACCCAACTATTTCCACACTAAAACTGCAGTGTCAACACCTTCAGCTCTTCCATTAGTCTTA
Organism: Neodontobutis hainanensis; assembly: GCA_024349245.1. Taxonomy (NCBI): domain Eukaryota; kingdom Metazoa; phylum Chordata; class Actinopteri; order Gobiiformes; family Odontobutidae; genus Neodontobutis; species Neodontobutis hainanensis. The sequence continues at coordinate 12,290,299 of JALDNG010000005.1, forward strand.
AGTCCATGACAGATTTAATAAAAGGTCCCCAAATTATTTCAGACACCTGTAGCCTGGCCTTTTGGATGTAGGTGATTCTCTTTAGAGGAAGGCTAGACAGCCTCTGTTTGAACCACTGGGTGCAGCTGGGTCTATTTACATTCTTTCAAGCTAATGTTATACAGAAGTGCTCATAAGTTTACATATTTTGTGATTGTTTTGGCCATTTGAGAAAATATGAATGATAACACAAAATAATTCTTTCACTTATAGTTAGTGGTTGGGTGAAGCCATTTATTGTAAAACAATCGTGTTTAATCTTTTTAAAACCATAATGACGACAGCAACTACCCAGATGACCCTGGTCGAAAGTTTACATACCTCAGTTCTTAATACTGTGTATTGCCACCTTTAACATCAATGACAACTTGAAGACTTTTGTGGTAGTTGTGTATAATCAGATTCTCAGATTGTAAAGCTGCTATTCTTTTTCGCAAAAAGACCCTATTTCTTGTAAATTCTTGGGCTGTCTTGCATGAACTGCACATTTGAGATCTCCCCACACTGACTCAATGATACTGGATTGTTGTCATGTTAGAACATCCAAGTACGTCCCACGCACAGCTTATGGGCTAATGAGTGTTAATTTTCCATGGTGCACTTATCTTTTCCTGTGCCTTTGTAGCTCACACATCCCCAAAACATCAGTGATCCACCTCCATGTTTGACAGTAGGAATGTTGTACCTTTCATCATAGGCCTTGTTGACTCCTCTACAAATGTAACATTTATGGTTGTGGCCAAAAAGCTACATTTCTATCTCATCACTCTAAATGGCTTTGTTCCAGACGTTTTGAGACTTGTCTCGTGCTGTTTGGCCTATTGTTAGCGGGATGCTTTGTGGCATTTGCATAGTAATGGCTTTATAGACCATGCAGCCCATTTTTTTTAAATGCCTCCTTATTGTGCATCTTTAAAAAAAGCAGAGTCTTGTATTTCAGCTGAAGTTATTTGTGGGTTTTTCTTTGCATCCCATACAATTTTCCTGGCAGTTGTGGCTGAAATATTTATTGGGCTAACTGACCTTGGTTTGGTTTCAACAGAATTCCTAATTTTGAACACTGCTGATTGATATTCTCAATTTCTTGGATATCTGTTTTATACAGTTCTATTACCTTTTCCATCAGATCCCGTAACAATTCTTTTGTTTTTCCCATGAATAAGAATACAGAAATGTCAGTGCAGCACTGGATGAGAGATGCAAGGGTCTGTCAGGAGCCTGGAAACTCACTGACCTTTTATTCACACACTGATTACAAGCAAACAGTTCACAGGTGAGGATGGTTACCTTTAGAAGACATTCAAACCTGTTTGTGTCAACTTGTGTGCATGTTGTCAGGCCAAAATCACCAGGGTATGTAAAGCTTTGATCATGGTCATTATGATTTATAAAGAGTAAACACAATTGTTTAACAGTAAATGGCTTCACCCACCAATTAACTATGAGTGAAAGAAAGGTTTTTGTGTTATCTATTTGTTCTTATATTCTGTGCAAAATGGCCAAAATAATAATCATGTACATTTTTTTGCATTCAGCAAACTGAGACCTATAAAAGTCCTTTCCAGGCAAAACTTTATTTAGGGTTCAACAAGAGACTCATTCCCACATACAGTAAAATATTGTGTCTCTAAATTCAGTACAATTTATGTGTGTGAGTCACGAGTCATTTGTTTCACGATTGTATCATGCTGTGTTGAATCCCTAGCTTGTGCACCACTCAAACCGGGTCAAACTGTTTCGGAAGTTGGTGTACACCAATAGCTTAACTGTTTTTAAGTTTACTTGTGGTTGTGATTGTATTTGTTCACGCTGTAATAAACTGCTGAAAAATTATTCAATTAAAAATGATAAATAGATGTGCAGGTGGGTCTGTATAATTTCTTCATATTAACATTTAATACAATTTTGGAGCGGAAAAGCCGTCTGGCATGATGTTAGAAAATTACACAAAGGGAGGGTCTTCAGTTGGACAGCATAATGCAAGGACAGATAGATATTTAACTGGTACGAGGTTGTACATATTCCAGTTTTATTATAAATAATACAAACAAATATGTGTGTTAGCAAAAATACATTATTAAAAAAGTGCTTTTATTTGCTACAGTTCAATATATTTATGGCGCGTACTTGTCGAGCTGCTGTCTCCAGTGCAATAGTATTTTAGTGGGTTGCACCCAGAGAGGCCCCCCGACATCTTGTTGGCACATCCTTCCTATAGGTCACAGATGCTCCTCAACAGATAGGCACCGTTCTGTTTGGCAAGCTACTGTAGATAACAAGTCAAGAAATAAAGTTTTTACTTTTGGGTTGTAAAATACTGTAAAACATGTTTTGTCCTGAATGCTTTGCTTTAACAACTTGAATAATCTTTATTTTTTTGTGGGATGCAGAGGAAACATCAAATGATATTGTAGTTATTCTATAGCAACAGGCAGTAAAGGAGTGATACCTTGAAGGAGCAGCCAAACTATAGATTTTGGAACTGTAATAACTCCGGCCGTAGGTCTTCTCTGGTGTCATATGAGCTACAGTGTTATCAAATAAGGAATATATTTTACAAATTTGCCGCTGGCCAAGTGAAATACATTTGTTTCAGTGTTAGTGTTAGTTTAAGTGAGATTTGTTTGTTAAGATTTTAATGCTTTTGGGAATTGATTCATTAATTTATTAAGTCTCAGTGAGTTTTATTAGGAGATATCCTGCATGAATTCTTTATTGTCAGCAACAGCCAGGAAATCAAGATTTCCCTTATTAAAGCCGAAAAAAACGAAAACATTATTCCATTCTATTCTTCCATTGTTATGGCTTCTGCAATGGTATTTTTATCCTCATGTTAACCTGTACTATTACTATTAGCATGTTTACCTCAAAAGCCAAAAAAGACATAAGGCATAAAAACAACAGGGCAAGTTTAAGCAGAACCAAATATGAGCCATGCACTGAAATGACATATTTGTTCTTACCCTTTTTTCTTGAGAAGAAGCTTGTAAATAAAGAACACAGCTATACACGTAACTGCAAAGAATTAAACACATACAGTATATTAGACTTTGACTGGATGTGTGGTTAAAGTGATTAGTAAATAATACTACATTACCTAAGGAAACGCACACCACACTGATTATCACAGGCGTGTATTCTGAAAAAAACATGCACAATGTGCTTCTTTACAGACCAACTCTGACATGGATATTTGGGTATTTAATGTTAATGTTAATACTCACCAACATCTTTGCTTATGTCACTGATCTCATAATTTTCTGCAAACCAAAATAATTATTCACAAACAATACTTAAATGCTTACTGACATAAAGATCCCACAGTGCCTCCCGTTCAACTCAATTTTCTGTTCTATATGTAACAAACTGTTTAAGAGATAAGATACGCTTTATTTGTCACAGGCACAGTTATAAACAGTTCAATACACAGTGAAATGTGTTATACCTGCAGCCAACAGTAAAAACACTGCACACAAGATAAAACATTTTTTATATAGATCTTATAATGTAAAATACAGCAGGCAAATAAAAGCCATGCCACAGTTAGCTGAGAAGATTAAGGGATTTTTCTAAAAGCAACAAGCATTTTTGCATTTTATTAGTTTCCAAACCATGTAAATGTTAGCTTATCTGGCTTATGGTCAATTTCAAAGCTGCTTTTATTTTTGTTACGTGAGGCTAAAGTACCATTTGTACAATGTGTAATCAGTATTCTGTATCTGTATGTATAATTCATTTCTAGTGAACCCCATGATGAGCAAGTGTGCAGATTTTTGGATGTACCTTGTGCTGAAAGTGAGACAGATGGTGTTGCACTGGCTGTGAGAGCTTGTTCCCTTTTAGATGTGGTTATGGCTTGTAAATCTGTAGAAGCAGAAGCCTAGTGAATATCAATACCATAACTTTAGGGTTGCAATATTTGCAGTGAAAGAGGACATGCAACTATGGACATAGTGGACAGTTCACTTTTTATGTTAAACGATTAAATGTCTTCAACCTTGAGCTGGAGGTGTAGAAGTTGGTGTTGCCGTTTTTGTGGCGAATACATCTCCTTTTATAAATAAAAAATATTGTTTTATTAATAAAAAATATTGTTTCATAAATAAAAATATTATTTCATGAATATAATATATTTTTATTCATAGGTGTCTGAAATTATATATAATCTATCTATATAATTCTATCACACTGACATTTGTGCAGTCTGTATACACTTGACTTAAACATGCGATATACATGACTTAAACATGCGATGCAACATGGCAAAGGAGCGTTATGAGAGTGACTGTTAGTGAACTGATAACACAATGCAAATACAGATGGGGATGGAGAAGTGCGATAGGCAGATCAAGGTGCAGGACTTAGATTATTAAAACGGTTTACAAGCAGAGATATGACAACTGGTACACAGATACAGTATATACAATATACCTACTTCAGAAAAAGATCATAATGAACAAACTATAAAATGAATATAATTTACAACTATGGGGAAATATACAAGCATGTGAATTGGCCCATCTCAGCTAATTTACTACAAACCATGGACTTTAAGACTGCCACATTTTTTATTTGCTTAAGAAATCTACTTGAAACTTTTCTTGCCATTGTTCAAGTAAACATTATAGGATTTCAAGGTATTCAATGTAACCCGCAATAACATCATTAAAATGTTGTGAATGGGAGGAGAAACAACACAACCAAAGGAAAAAATGGTTTCTGATCCATGTCCTACACATCACCATGTTTAAAGAAATCAAACAGACCAAACAAAATTTAAATTATAAAACTAAATCATTACAATTGGAGACATTCAAATGTAAAACCTTGAATTTGGATTGTGAAATGATGGTTAATGATATGTATGTTAAATGATTTTATTTAAAAAAAACAAGGTGTTATGAAACGTGACTCGAGAAAACAAAAAACTGTTATATTTTGTCTCCAAATAAGTTCTTTAGGGCTTTAAAGTAACAAAAGTGTATATAATCTTACCTTTGCACTGAGGTTCTGAAGAGTCATATACACCCTCTTCAGTGCACACGAGCTTATCCTTCCCAATGAGAGTGTATCCTTCATCACAGACATATTGTACAGATTCTCCATATTTTGGAAAATCACCAGAATCCCATAAACTTCTGCCATTGGTTATTTTAAATTCTTTAGCGCATGTTACAACTGAGGAATCACACATGAAGGAGGGAAAGTATAAAATGCCATTTAACATTAAAAACTCAAAGAAAAAAATAGAAGAAAAATTGCTAACACAATTACTTTCACAACTGCCTTTCCCACTCCACCCTGTACTGTAGCACTGTTTAAACCTGGATCCACTGATTGTGTAGCTGAAATAAAAGAAAACAAGGTGCAGATTATAACAGCAGCATTGATAATAAAGTCTTTTGTAATGCATCACAAAGGCATACCTAACATTCTACAGAGTTTAAGTCTGACTCTGAACCTGCTCTGAGTAACAACAACTGTCCCAACAGAGACTCAGAAGAATGTATGCTCCAGAACTATGAGGTAAAACCTTCTGGCAATCCTTCTATATCTCAATTTTCTCTTCCTTTGAGCAAATCCACCTTTTTGAGCTTAAGGTGCGTGTCTACATAGCTGCCAAAGAGTGTGCTGCACAGCTGTTGGCAATAAGGCAAATAAAATTCTTGAAATGCAAGTGGCCCGCACACAGACCTTGAAGATAAGAATGAGATGTTGGGCATGCCATAATTTTAACTCACCCTTTATCACATATGAGAGTTATTAAGGCACCAAACAAAGTCCCATCGCTGATGTTAAATTTCACATTTGGCTGTATGTCTGGTGGTCCACAATCTTTCTCTGTCAAATACAACCAGAAAACATTTTGTTTAGTTTTAGTTTGTGAATGGCAAAAGATCAATTGCAAACAGAATCATCTTTGGAAAGCAATCACTTTTGCAGGTGAGAGTTGAGTTGCTCCATGCCCCATTGATGCATTTTATTGTCCTCGGTCCCCTATCCAGTTCATATCCATTAGCACATTCTAAAGAAATCTCTGTGTTGTCTAGATACTCATTCAGTAGAAGGGCTTCATTGCTCAGGACAATGTTTTCCATCAACACAGGCTCAAGACAGTCCCCTGGAAAAGAGAAAAGAAAAAACAGACCTTTAACAGTAAAACGAAAATTGGAAATGTGAAGAATGTGGAAAAAAAACACAAAAATAACCCCATTATTTTAAGAAATCACGGTGCTCTAGGAATGGGTAAACATTGATAAGAATGGTTATATTGTAAATTTAGCGAGAAATGGTATTTTATTTTATAATGGTGCTTTTCCTTTCTTATTCTACAAATTTTCATTTTGTCTTTTATATAGAAAAATAAACAAAACATTTGGAGTGAGAATTTGATGGAAAATATAAAGATAAGCTTTTACTTTAAATCAAACTGCAAACTTAGTGCTGCAAATAAGTCTGATGTTTGTACTGGCATATTCTTAGGTATTTTCTCTTTGACATAATAAAAGAACTGACTGGAAAATATTAAAAATGGAGCACTAAAAATTTACTACTTCCTTTAAACAGTTCTAACAGAAGAAATACAGTAGCATAAAACCTGGCAATAATTTACTACTGGCACCAATATTCTTACAAAAAAAAAAAAAAAAAAAAGAAAATCCACTATAAAATAAAATAAACAGCTCTCATGTGACCTGTGAATTTGATCTGATAAAAAGAGGGGCGCGAGGCAGATGCTACTGACCTATTGTCCTGACAACAAAGAAGTAAAGCAGGAGCACAGACTTGATACTCTGTCGTCCACGTGTGTCCAGTAAAAAGTCCATTGTTGTCTACAGTAAGAGAAAGAAAGAGGGTACAGTCTTGCACCCGTCTCTGTCTGTGGGTCCAACTTCTTCAACAGAGTCCTGGCACAGCAGAGTGAGGAGAGACCATAGAGACGCGCCGCCCAACAGTGCACCGCCTAAAACCACATCCACTACCAACACTCGTGTGTACAAGTTCACCGAGGAAACAGCACGGACACAGGAAGCACAGGTGGGTTTTCAAAATAGAGGTATCAAAGAAAGGCGTAATTTTCAAGCTAGGAAAGGTTGTAATAATGGACAATAAATCGAGTGGTACACCACATTTGACATGTAGAACTATGAACTATTTTCGTCCTGAACAATAAATTAACCCCAAAATGAATAAGTAAAATACAGTGGGTATACATTAAAGTCTGCTGTGTCAAGTTTAATTTACAGAATTGTCTAATGATCTTCCGATCTTTTTATGAAATTATACTTTGTCTCACAGACTACCCCCTACTGAATGAAATGAAATGGTTTGATCCGTCATTGTTAATATTGGGAAATGAAATTGCTAAACTGTCTCAAAAACTTTGTTAGTTCAACAAAAAGCAGTTGATCAAAAAAGCAAAAAGAAAAGAAAAAGAGATGAAGAATACCGATTTGCAAGAGATTAGGCTATATAGAGAGTTTATTTATTTATTTTTACAAAGGAACAGGGAAGCAGGAGTGCCACGGATGAGCTGGTAAAGTTAACAACAACAGCTAAAGTTTTAGGCTACAGTCGTATAAAGAAAGCAGCTGCCACCGTGGAAAGTCAGAGCCGACAGGGACAGACCAGGGACAGACAGGAGGAGTAACTTACAGCAGTGCCGGAGGAGGAGGGGGCCAGAGCGAGGTAGGAAATAGCGCCAGAATTGTGAGTTTAACCCAATGCTAGATTGTGCAAAGATCTAATGCAAGCCATGTTCTCTGACAGAAAAAGTCACCAAAGAAAAGAGGCAGGCAGTTAAACAGGAGGAGAAGGGACAGATGGTAGCGATGATGATGATGATGATGATGATGATGATGATGATGATGATGATGAGGAGGAGGAGGAGGCTAGGATCACAGTATCAGTGAGGGGAGAAGACCCTCACTCCTGCTGACCCAGGCTTATGGCCAACTGTAATGTCTGACTGTGAGTAAATGTAGTGTGTGTTCCAGCTGAAAGAATAGCTTTTTATCAGGTGGCAAACGAGTGAGCAGCAGATGTGGATGGCAGTACTCACAGGATGCTTGGAAGAACTGGCTAGTTCTATGTTTAGAAGTTCTGTCCATTGGTGACGTGAGTGACAGGCTGAAGGGATTAGAACAGAGAGACGCACAGTCCGAGGAGCTGACTCGCGACATCTCAGTCCGGACTGTGGACATACAGAAAAGAGAGGACAACAGGATTGATTAATACGTTTGTTTATGCTATCTAAGAACTAATATTTTACTATGCAGTAAAAGCGGAAAAGCCCAGATTCATAATGACAATATCGGTGAATAGGGGAGCGATTGGCGGAAGTTGTCCATAGTATTTGGTCTGACCATGAAACTGGAAACATCAAAGTTACTCCGCGAAATAGACGCACACACTTGACGCTGAGAACCAGAACTGATTGATTACGATCCGGATAAATTACTGAATATCAAAATAGATAAATTACAATTTCTGTCTCCCTTCCTATGTCCAAGTCCCTTCTCTCGATTAGAAGACTGGCCAGCAGCTGGGCCTTGTTGTATCCTCCTGGTACTCCCTGTACTCCCATCAAGGACAGGGCCACTGGGCTCTCACAAACAGCTCCGCCTAAACATCTCACAGACTCCTCCCAGTTATCCTGTTGTTGTCTTGATGTCTGAATTGCCTATGTTATGTCTGTACATTAATGCTCTATTTCATTTTTCTGAAGATCATTGCACCTGAAAACATGGGCTGCATGGTGTGGCTTGTAATCTTTCTGTGTCTATTTATGTATACATGTATACAGAGTTTTCCCTTGGAGACCAAAATTTAAATAATCTACTATCTACTATCTATCTTGTCTTTCAAGTTTGTTATTTCCCTTTGAGCAAGTCCAGGAAAATCAGCAAGTGTCCTAAATACCACTGGTGGAATGAAAATATGCAAGACAAAATACAGAAAACAATGATAAATAACAATAAAAAGTCATCTGTGTTTACTGATTCAAAGTCTTTATTTGGTGCAAGGGGTCGAGTGGGTGGTGTGCAGGTGTCTGCGGGGGGGTCCACTGAGGTTATCTTGGCCTTGTGTGTGTTGGCCCAGCCCCAGAGACAAGAGTATAATTTGTAATGCACAACCGGAAGTTCCTAAGCTCCATGCACTTTATGGAGCACTGTATCACAGCCCGGCAAACTGAATGAAATTAGAAATATGCAATTAGTGAACACAAAAACAGATAGATTTGCTGCACTAACCTACATGTTTTATGTGAATTAACCTGTCAAAAACAATAGCCTAAGATGAGGTGAGAGGTCAGAGGAAAGTTATGGGCGTGGAAAAAAGACTGGGGGTTCCCTCAAAGAGGAAAGCCTCCTTTGGTGTTCTATTGGATCCTATTGTGCTGTAACTAAACAGAAACTGACAGAGGAAACAATGAGTAATGTATCTGCTGTAGGGCTATCCCAATTTCTAAAAATGACAAAAAAAATAATGTTTTCCATTAGACTTTAAAGGGCTTGACTCACTCTGTGGAATTTGTGGTTTTGTCGTCATGGATACCCATGGCTGTAGCTTAGTGCCTCAGATAAACACTGGGTTAAATTCCAGTGAGCTCACTCCACCACCACCCATTATTGCTAGTGTAAGCCCGTTGACAAGGGCTGTCTAATGTCTCCACCCTGTGATACTTTACATAGAAACAGGGCAACAAAGAAAATGCAATGTTCAGAGGCACATGACTAGGGAATGCTTTCCTAAGATATAAAACATAGGTGGAAGACCAATATGGGAGGAAGTGGAAAAACACACCATCACATAGAAAAAAATCTGACCTTTTAAGGTATTTGTAAAGCTGAATTTTCTAATGCTTGGGCAAGACTTTTTTTTATCTCCCCAAACACTGTCAAAGTGAAAGATGGATACATACACCTTTTTATCAGCCCAACTACAAGAATGTGTCTGCTTCTTCTTATGACCTATTATAAGGAAAAGATGTAGCCAATAACACTCCTCTGCTCTATTCTTGACCTGACCTTGTTTTCCCAACAAGCTGTAGGATGAAACCCTATAACCTGAACTATATCAAAATGTCCACGTGAAGTACCTTGTTCACCTTGTTATAATATAGATTTCCTGTGATTGTTACACATGTCCACGTACTAAAAATTGTTTTCCATATTGTTGATTAAAGCTCAAGTGTGATTGTTGTCTGGTCATGAAGATTTCTTATAAAACACGCAAAAGGACATATTGTTGACATTTGACAGTATGTTGGTGGTTAAAAACTGTACCATGACATCTAGTGGTAAAACCAACAAACTGCATTTTTGATGAGACTTAAAATGATCAATATGTGGCATGATAAATATGGAATAATAATAAGCAATGCATATTATGATGATTGTACAATTATTGTTATTGTACATCTGTATACTATTAGTTACCACAAAACTGCCTAGTAAAAATAATTTGTCTTTTTTTTATTACATTTTTTAGAAAATAAAAATACATTCTGATTAAACTTTAACAAGAAAAGATGTTTAAACATTACAAGACAATGATAAATGCTTTTTAAGCTCGCAAGTGTTTATGTACTTACTGGGTAAATTGATTGGATTTTTAACTTTTAGCATGAATCTAAATGTTTTTAATTTGTAAATAGTTACTTTTAAGAGTGTTACATTATTAGATACAGTAATCCATTAAATACCTGTCAGTCTGGATACTGTTATTGTAAATCAATGAATCAATGTTATAGACATAGCATTAGAGACATGACAGAGATTTGTCAAATATACTACTATGCAGCTTTTTTTTGGTTTGTTTCAGTTCATTGCAAGAACAATGTACTTATTGCTGGTTCTCCTACTGCAAAAGTTAAGAGGATCTGAAAGTTTGAATCATTAGACTGTTTAAATATGGATTTTTAATGGACCCAATGAACTGTATACTGTATGCATAAGATGTCTACTTCTTCATGCTTGTGGTGGAAAGTACTTGGTTGTTTGGGACCGTTTAATGTTTTTGCCTTCTTGGAATTTACAAAAAGTCATACATAAATGTATATTTTGTGATATTGGCATGTTTATGTGTAATGCTGTTTCAGTAAAACAAGTTCAGGAGATGGTTTCAGTAAAACTTTATTTTCAGTGCATGAACAGAACACCATGTCAAGGTCAGAGCCAATCCTTTTCCATCCATGATAAATATTTTCTCTTTTTTTGTACATAAAAAAATAATGAAGCATTTTAATATACCTCTATTTTTTCTCTCCCTCAGCACAAGTATTTATAAAGGTGCTGTACAATGTACAAAGATTTACATCTACCAGCCCTACATAATGTAGAAGATACCACAAGGATTGATTTTCTAATGAAGCAATGCAAGGCCACATTATGATGCAGAAAGGATAAACAAAAGGGTTCCAAAACAAAAGAAGGCAGAAGTATACAGCAGTGCAGGGAATGAAATATAGTACTGTCCGTTCCTGATGCGAAGAGTTAACCAACCTATTGCACAAAACTGAACACTGGCTCACAGCTCATCCACTGACAGTTTATTTAGGACCTGAAAACTCCATTAAACTATCCATCTAAAACCATCACCTGCTGCTCAGTTCACTGACTGACCTGATCACATGTTGCTACTTTGCTGTGTTCCCTGAGCGCATCTAAATACATGAAACTTTGTAAGTCACAGACCCCACAATTTCCTTTCCATCAGGTTTTAATAAGGTTTGTCAGCACAGATCAATGTAACTTTACTTTGTAACCATTAAACTACACTAAAACTCTCTAAGCTCAGTGACCCTGGCATATTTTCAAACAGCAGAACTGACAAATATGTAGCCAAATGGAAAAAAACACAACATTCTCAACAAATGCAACAACCTAGAAATATGATTTTAAACTTATAAATGTAAGCATTTCAGATTAAAAAAACATTATATTAAAATAGCAATGCATTGGTAGCAAATCACAAATTAAATACAACTCATTTTCACCACTCATCATTCTTTTATGCTACAAGGGCAGATGCAGTGCAATGGCGCTCAATAGATACTTTAAAGTTGGAATCTGCAAAACATGACACATTCAAATATAGATATATGTATATTATATTTCACAATGAGACACAATTTCAGCAACTGAGAGTTCGGTACAGCAGTTACCAATACTTGTCATGAACTACAAAGATCCAAGGTTATTCCTACCACTTTGATACACTTGGAAGGACGGTGCAATCTCATGGAATATAGGACAACTCTTTGAAGTCTATATAAAATGTGGAATGGCTTGGTACAGCTACATATACATATATTAATTTATTATCTTAATAAATTACACACAAGTTTTTTTTTATTATACACAAGGTAAACAAGATCTAACCACAAGTTTCTGGTCTTTTAAATGATACTGTTACTACAGAAACAGTATAGAGTCCTGAAATGAAATGAATGTTTGCTGGATTGTACTGTAACTTTTGCCTAGTGCTGAAAATGAGACAAAGCGTTTGCAGTAAAACAAACAGGAATTAACTGCATGCACTTAAGCAAACATTTAAGAAAAGTAGTCCCACAAAGAGACACAGAGCAAAAGTAAACTTTATGAGACTCATAGTTGGTGTATAGCAACATTGTTAAGCACATTGAGCCTGTGCTGGTCGCATGAAATGTGCTATACAAATAAAATGTGTTGCTGTTGTTGAATACAACAAACCAGAGGCTTTTACTTGCATATGGATCGTTGCATTGTAATGGGTGAAGCGCAGTTGGTAGTTCTTCCACAAGAGGCTCCTGGGATTGGCACATATTCACATTTTGTAAGGTCTTCTCTGGCATGGCCCCGAGCATGCCCCACATGCTTGAGTCTCATGTGTAGAATGCTGAGGCAGCAGGCATGGCAGAGGGGAGCTGCTACATGCCACAACAAGTCACAGTTTTCAAAAATAATGTGGACATGGCCCATAAATGGGGCATCATGATCATGCACTCCTCTGTTTTATGGAAGAACTCTGAAAAAACTGTTTCATATTCCATGGCACAGCTTGAGTCTGTGGGATTCAATATTCTATCACAAAGGGTCACGGAGGACCTCTGCCTCCGTCAGGATTTTGGCTGAGCTTGGCTTTTTCCAGGAGCCGGGGCTAATAGGTCCCTTTGGGCTCTGCGGAGTCCCTGGAATAGAGGCAAGAAATACATCCTTACTATCCTCCTTGGAATAGAAAGATGTGTCTCTTCCTTTTGCTTCTCTTTGAGAAACCACAGACCTTTTTTCTTTGCACATTTCTTTATAAGATGACATTGTTTCCCTTTTGATCGGAGCATCTCTGCTTGTGTTACTATCTTCTGCCACTTTGAGCTTAGCATTAGCATCTTTGTGCCCCGAGACTCCTCTGATGCCTTTGTCACTCTGTCTGATTACGGGAGGAGCTGTCCTGTGGTGATGAGGCACCCCACCAACCCTCCTTTTGAAACTCTCCTGCTTGTGTCCTGACATTGTCCTTTCTGCTCCTCCTTTCCCTTCCAACTCGTGTGTTAACTTCCTGATCTCCGGGTTTGCCTCTTTGCCGTTTCTCTTTTCACGATCCAAGCTCTCTTTACTGGAAAAGTCTTTAAATACCCTCTGTGTAGTTTGTTGATGCACGCGTTGCTGTGGGGTTGAAGCCTCTTGCTGTCTGGCTGGAGGAGACTTTCTAGTGCTTGTGGGTTGTGTTGGGGATGTCCTCTTTCTGTTCAGTGTTGCCTCTTGCACCTGGTTCTCAATCTTTTTGGGACTGTGATGTTGCTCTTTGGCTTTAGATAATGTCTCCACTGTTTTCTTTGGGCTGGTTAGCTCATTAGAGTCTTTCCCGGGCCTGGTCCTTCTGTAAAAAGCAGCTAGCTCACCGGTATAGGGAGAGAGTGGCTCTGCCTCGTTGTCTGCCCACTCTCCATTCTCGTCCACAGAAGTCAGACCTCTGCTGCTACTGCGCGAGCTGCGGGCTGGTGGGGATATGGAGCTCCAGCTGTGGTAATGCTTCTGTTTGCTTGAAAAATGTGGGAAGGCATACATGAGTTTTTGATCATGTGGACCTGTAAGAGAAGCACATATTTAACTTAACCTGAGCACCTTATTAAAGGTTATTTTATAGTAGGAAGTAAAGGTGTGCAAATCATAGAGGTGAAGGACAGAAAGTTAGAATTACCAAGTTAAAAGAGAAGAGGCCAGTATAAGTAATGAGGCTGTTAGTGTTGGTGCTCATTGTAGTAGCACACAGTAGAAGAAGAAGTACTACCTGCATCAGGTGAAAAAAAAGACAAACAAGAAAAGCCAGCTGGTTAGATATTTAGTAAAAGGAAATAAAAGCATAGCATAGAGAATACTTTTTAAAATCACAATATAAAACACCCTCAACTTAGGATTTAGCCTGAAGTGCTGGGCGACATATTCAATTAATTTTGAGTTTCTAATTTTGGACAATGTCAAAAATAGACTTATTGCTAAATCAAATTTAATGGAAAAACCATTTCCTCTAACCCTGCCCTGCACTGTGTTGTGGCTAATGCTGCTCTTAGCTCAAGAGCAGCTCCAATAATGTCTGTGGTGACTGCAGACGCTAAAAACACTAATAATCCCCAAAGAAAAAATTATCACATGTGAAATGCTTGACAATCTGTGCATATTGATTTACATTTGTGGATAGCAGAGATTTATAATTTTAGACTGTGAAAAAAAAAAAAATTGGTTTCGGTTAGACAGACAAACATGTTGGTAAATGTACTTATTGGTTTTGAGCTTTTGATTGAATCCCAGTATGTGCTGTATTATGTGAGACTTAGAGGGAATAGAGCATGTGTTTGCTCTACTTACTGCTGTCTTGAGCCAGGCCTGCTCTGGGTCTTATCAGTAGTACCACTTTGTTTCCACCAGACTGGATGAGTTCAATAGCTCGAGTATGAGAAATGCCACGAGCTGGTTCTCCGTTTATCTCCACAATCTCATCCCCAACCTGTTTGCAGTGCAGAATGCAATTATTAAGAAGGAACCAGCTAATCCTAGCAGCAGCGTCAGATGCCTAATCAAAGAATCTAAATGGTACCCCACACACACACGCACGCACGCACGCACGCACACACACACACACACACACACACACACACACACACACACACACACACACACACACACACACACACACACACACACACACACACACACACACACACACACACACACACACACACACACACACACACACACACACACACACTAGTAGTAGTACCCTGAAGGAACTCTCTATTATTAGAAATGACAGCATTTCTCAGGATAAAGTGTGTAAACATGTCAGTCTGCTGGCCTCTAATCAATGTTGACATTCCTCTGCATCCTTGAATAGGCAAAGTCATGTACAGATATCGCAGTCTGACAAATCTAAGGCCGATTTTAGCTAGAAGCAAATGTCCGGGGTCTTCTCTGCATCATGCGCCTTTTGATGCTAATAAAAATAATAATACTAATAATACTACTCCTAATACCCAGAAAAATTCATAAAAATAATTATGTGGTAAATTCATGACCTAGGAAATGTCAGGACCTTTTCTTTCACAGCTTTATTATGTCAAGGATAATTGCAATAAATGGCTGCATACATGTATGGATTTGTGAGTAGACCCTACAATGAACCAGGGAATAGATTGTAGACTGTGGGCCAACAAACTCAATATGTTGTCTTCTCTATAAAAAAAAAAAATGATAAGCTGAACTAGATATTCTTTAAAAATTATAATAAAAAACACATGTTTCTGAATAGCTCTGACACGTCCAAGATTATTGCCTGTTAGGGACTGATTATGATCGTGACTTGATTAACTGTTGGTGAATACAAATCATAAAATGCTATTTACATTTTATTTCTTTATAGTAATCTTTCTCAATTTGGCATATAGGGGTTTTACTTTTTTCTGGTGGGCAACATTACTTTCTATACCTTCTGTAGTGTTTTAAAAAATCACTTTCTGCCTCTCAAATGTGAAGACTATATATAGAACTCTAATACCAGAATAGCCTTTAAAAAATATGGGTAATCATGTAGCTCAACAATAACACGGTTTAAAGCACTTTAATAAACAAAAGCACTTACATGAATTCTTCTGTCCAGTAGCGCAGGTCCGTCGTCTGCGAGCCTCAGAATGTAAAGGCCCATGTTGTACTCGGTCCCACCTCGAAGACTAAAACCAAAGCCCCTGGGACCTCGCTCTAACTCAATAGTCAGACAGCCCTGGGCACAACAGTCATCAGTACACTTTAAAACACATCAGCTGCATACATACAAGGTTTATTTTATTAAGAATTTTCAGAAAATGGTCAATGAATATGGAATTTGATAAAAGGATTAAAAAGAAAGCATCTTGACATGGTTTTGAGGAAGAAAATTGGTGTTCCTGTGTTTCTTTTTTCTTTTACCCTTTCATTGGTTTATGACCTGGATGACTGATACCATCTTTTAGAATAAGTTTTATGACACTTCCATCAGCTACAGATGTGATTTGTAGCAGTTAAAATTTTGCAGTTTGCACAGATTTGTACCTATTTTGAAAGCTATGGCATAAAATGGATAATTGTAAAAAATAAATAAATGTACTTGCAAATTGTCAATCTGTATTTTGAGAGTAATTGGATCTACAACCTTTAATTCTGAACAAATAAAGTCTGCTGTTCTATTATTTCTATATTGGTAAAGGTTGCAGAGTATAAAGATGTTGCTTTGACCTTTAGATAGTTGCCCCGGTAACACGTACTGTGAGAAGATTGCCGTTACCTGGTTGGGTCCTGTAACACACAAGACACCCTGCTCGCTGGTTTTTTGTTCAGACCAGTTCAGACTGTCTCTTCTGTCTTCCAGGTCCAGGTTAGAACTAAACACAAACAGGTATTTTTAATCATGCATGCAGGATACAAGGTGCTGCAGGCCTTAAAGCAAAAACAACAAAACATTTTTGAATATTAGATTTCAAATTAGACATTCTAATGACTTTTTTAGGGCTAAACAGTTGAAATACATTAAAAGTAACAGGCATTAACAGAGCACACAACCAGTCTATGTAAAAATAGGAAACAAAACATAAAAGTAATAGCCTTGAGACTATTTTTGTAAATGTGGGCTACATTTGGTCACAAGAAGCACATAATCACTTAACTCCTCACTGTTTTGTTCCTGTCAGATCACTGTGCCTAAATTTTTCCCACTTCACAAGTTGTTCAGTGCTGAACCTGTATTTAGCTCAAACGCCTCCAGACACAGGAAGAGCCTCGCTGTCGTTTGGAAAGTGTGCAACTTGCCGCCAACTTTTCAAAAAAATGTCATCTTTCCAAACTTTTTAATAACACCCCAGCAGCAATATCTTCCATTTATTTCAAATGTAACCCACTGCAATGCATTTTTGTCAAATCTGTCCACAGGACAGAAAACCAGAAACACCAGCAACTAAGGAAACTTTGGAGACAAATATTATTCTTTATTTGAAATGTTATGTTATGTTTATATCAGTTTTAAACCACTTGTTCCAGTGAAAACATATTGACTAAAAACAATTAAAACAGACTGATATAGTCTGAGTAGCACTACTGACCTTTGCATCATACTTCTGTGCTGAAGAGCTGGACTCTGTTTGGCTGAACTGGCTCCAGATGGAGGGCCTTTATATTCTAAAAAATACATTTAAAAAAATTATAAAAAAGGACAATTTATAACCTCATCACTTATCTGAAAAAAAGTTACATTTGCACAGAAATACTTAATAACACTTTACATATCCCTACATTATCCAGATTTGAATAAGTTGATTACACATACTACTGCCCCTGACAAAGTCTAACAGTAAAGTAAATTGGTTGCAGAGGATGCTCACCATCCTCTGGAATCACGGTCAGTGTGACAACATTTCCTGCATCCTTGATAAGCTGTACAATGTCACTGTGCGAAAGCTCGATGATGGAGCGCCCGTTGACTGCAGAGATACGATCTCCGACGTGAAGGAGGCCACAGCGGTCAGTGGGACTGCCTTCGATGATACGACCAATTTTGTGTGGGATGACTGAATAGCAAGTATAAAGTGGAATGAAGAGATTAACCTCACAGTGCAGTGGACAAATAATAGGCCTGAAACTAAGATGAATAATAAGGATTTTTATTCATCAGTTTTCACTATGTACCATCTTATGAGAACATGTACATCATCAAAGTGAAACAGCTTTGCTTTTACTTATTTTTTATCAAGTTATTGCAAAGACGCTAGTTTGTTTGATGATCATGTGTGAACAACATTAGTGCAGAATTTCCAGGCAAATATTTTAAAGAAAAAAAAAACAATCCAACAACTAAAATCTAGATTTACAGTAACATTTGTATGAGCTTTTTTTTCTGATTTTATATGTATTTACTTTTCTTCTGAGAGCTGTGAGAGCTTTACATTGAAAAACATGCCTCCCATGTATACAAAAGTGAAAAATGGTGGAATAGGCAGAAGGAAGAGCATTTGGAAATGCAATCTTCCATAAGTGTGAAATATAATGTTTGACATTTGGTTCTGCTCCAGAAGTTTTTGTTGTTGTGTGGTTTGGAAATGAGCAGATTGTAAATAGTTTAATTCTTTTAACTAGATAGTAGGAAACAGAATAACTCAATCAGTTTCAAAAGGTCCATGTCTTTCGCCCAGCCACGAAAAATTCCACTGCATTCTTTTTCTAAACTTGCTTCGCTCAATTACATTTTGTGTTTGGATTGACCTACTTACAGCTTTGGTTCTCACCTCCATGGGGGGGTTTGCTCTTGGATGTGAGGATGACGAAGCCAAAGCCCTCTGTTTCTTTGCGATGGAGTGTGATGTCAAAGGACTCATGGTCGAGGGCGCTGGGCATTGGAAGGTGAGGTAGTTTAGGAGAGCCATTCACTAGCACTGGAGCCATTTCCTTTGCTTCCTCCTCAGTGGCATCTGATGTGACTACAGAATCATTTATTTTAGTGTTATTTTCCATGTGTGGGTGTGTGCACATTGTTCAGAGCCTTCTCAGTATGGTCTCAAATCTGTGTGTTTATCCAAAGCAGAGCGGAAGATACAAACAGATTGGTGTCCAGATCTGATGCAATGTCTGTGGATTTTCTACTCATTTGCTCTGCCTCCATAAAAACACTCAGCCAGCCTCATTTTCTTTTCTTTTTTTTTTGTAAATTCATTCTTTTTTCTTAGTGCTAGGATTCTTCCCAGTAAAGCCTCAGAAGAAGTAAAGCATTTATGATTCAAACTTGAGCTTGTTATGTAACTTTTACTGTAGAAATGGAACAATTTCCTTACTACCCACCTCTGTAGATGACCTTCCTGCGTACAGTCAACATAACATGTCCATTACGTGCAGCGTTCGTCATCAGATCCAGGACTTGCTTGTGTGAACGGCCTTTAACCATGACACCATCAATGCCTATGAGCTCATCGCCTGCTCTGAGGCGGCCGTCCTTCTCTGCAGCTCCGTTGGGCACAATGGCTCCGATGTAGACCTGGGGAAAAACATTCTGAAATGACACATGGACATTCATTATTCAGTAGAAAAACCAAAGCATTTATGTTACTGTTAAACAGGAGCAATATAAAAACACACAAATATATAAAGTAGACTCAAACAATAAGGATGAATAAAGAAGTCATGATGGTAGTCTTACCTGCATTAAAAATGCTAACAGTGTTAACCATACTATACTACTTTATGTTAATCATGTTCGATTTTTACTTCTGTCTTAACTTTTGTGTGAAACATGGTGCAGTGGCTCAGGTGGTAGAGGGTCATCCTTTAACTGGAAGGTTGGCGGTTTGATTGCCTCTTTCCCCAGTTGTTTTGTCCTTGGGCAAGGATACAGTACTGGTGTATAAATTTTGCACAGGTGTATGAATGTGGGACAACGGATGGAAATTAGCCTAAAGCTAGCATCTGGCATGTTTACATTCATGTGGCTGTGTCTCATGTATGTTCATCAACATGCACTGTCCCACTCAAATAAATAAATAAACACTGTGAGTAACACTGCTTGTAAAAATATTATTTAATGATTAGTAATAAATATGTTATATTAGGTACCTTGGAAAGACTGCTGTGTTGATGTGCTGCTACATAAACTAAATGAGTTATTATTATTAATGATAGTAAAAGAATTAACTTCACTGATTCACAGCAGCCTATTCAAACTTAACCCACTTGACCACAATATTCTGCATGAGACACAGCGGATTAATGTCTGTTTTTAATGAATAGAAAGTAACTTACAGGTTGTTGAGGACCTTCTCCTCCCAGAACACGAAAGCCAAAGCCAGTTTCAATGTCCCTTTTTAGAAAAACGTCTATGTCTTTGGTGTGAGGCTCTGTGAAAACATTTTCATGAGCTGAAAGAAAAGATTTTGTATTGAAAAGGACAAGGTTATTCTGAGCTTAGTTAACACAACTATTCACTTACGTCTGCTGTCCAACAGTGCTTTGGACTTGAGGTATGTCTCTGCAGCGTCTCGTTTAGGAGAGTCAATGGAGCGCAGGGTGCTTGTGTTGGAGTGGTAAGGCAAAGCTTGAAGAGCTGAATCCACAATACTGTCCAGCGTCTCTGTACTGGCTGTCATTTCTTGTCTCTGTTCAGAGATTTACACATACAGCAGCTTCAACAATTGAATTTGTTTTGTTAATACATCACACTGCAGGCCTGCACTTATAATATCTACAGCTCATTATCCAGAACAAGGGACTGAAGATAGATGACAGAAATAATAAAGGTCATTTTTGTGTCAATTGTCTGGATTTGACATTCCACATTGTTCGGAGACCAAAGTGATAAGATTTTGTGATGTAATTTAAAATCCATGGGAAAAACTAAAGATTTCCCAGTGGCTGTGACAGACCTATTCAGTCAGAAAAGGCAACTTCTTTATCTAAAACTGTTGCATTAATGATACCACCATATCTAAAGAGGCTCATCCATGCTTCATTACCATGCAAAATCTCCTGACAATAGCCCCAAGAATACAAATACTGAATGGAAGCAATTAAGACCATTTTTCACAGAAAACAAAAGAAGGAACCCGGAAACATAATCAATATTCAAATGTATTGCTATCATTTAATTTGATGCAACAGAGGCTTGTTAAGCTGAAGGACAAAAGCTTTGCAATTAAAATAGAAGGAGAAGTCCCAAAGGGAAAAGACTAGTAAGGGAATAAGAAGAGATATGTTTGAACTCACAGGCTTTAGACTCTTCACAGGGGAGGTTTGACCTATAGAGAAAGAAACACGGAGGCAATATGGTCACAAATGCAGATAATGTATTTAAAGATATCATTGCAGCAGCATCCACCAGATGGCACTGCTTCTCTAACAAACCAGTGAGTTGCTATAAGAGGTGCATAATAAAGAATAATCTATTAGAAAACAGATATCCACGTGCAATTAAAGTTACATAGAGAGTATGCAGGAAGAACATGTAGCACTACACTGTGGAAACCCTCAACATAGTTATGAAAGTGGCTGACAGCATTAGAAAGTCAGGCATATTATTCAATGGCCGATAATTCCCTTGCCCTGTCTTGGGTTCACTGTATAATACACCCACACGTTCCATCTCAAGTCTTCAGATTGTTTCCCACAGATCATCTTTTACAGCCCCTCGTCACTTCCCTGCATTAACTAGATTAACAAGCCCTCTTCTGGAGCTACAGTCCTGTGGGGTTGTGGACCAACAATTGGCTTTATAGCAACATTTATTTTCTACTTTTCACTGCGACAATCCCAAATGTGCATTGAGGAAGTCATGAAAGGCATGGACTCAAGAAAAGTCAACACACCTGGCCCACCGTATTTCCTTTTTTCTATTTTATTTTATTTTATTTTTTAAACACACTTTTGCCAACAACAATTTCACTTCAGTTCAATGATGCCATCCACTCACACAGCAAATTCACAAGGATTCACTTCCAAGCCAGTGGGTTTTCTCTAATGAGGGTTAAAGCTGGCATTAGCTCTTCGGGACAAGAGGAGAGTTGTGAGGCCATGCATTACGTCAGTGAAACAAGATGAGGTTATGGTGGCACTGCAGCGGACATGGACGACCCAGAGATATGTTGAATATAAGCATTTATTGCAGATATGTAGACTGCAAATACATGGAATACCATTTTTTTGTATATGCTTTGTCCTAATGGGCAGGGGACAGGCAAAACCCAGGATTTAAAACCCAGGACCACCACCCACAGCTCTCAGATCGTTATCAAGTTAAAACTTTAAAAAATCAATTATGTAGAGGCTGGTGTCTTTCCCTAACCTTATTTAACTGGAGTTCTTGCTTGAACATTAAAATAATTTTTATATTTTGCGTAGCACATAACACTTTATAAAGCAATTTAAATTTGAGAGATAAAACATGTTTTCATTTCAATAGTTAGCAGAAACTTTAAATACTGATATTTGCTGACAAATGGGGTGTTTAAAAAGTAGAGCGAAGATCTAAGGTGCCGCTTGAGGGAAGTGCCCCTAGAGGACCTAGTCACTATCGCCATTTAGCCATGGCTGTTAAAGGGGATAGATATAGAGGCATGCACACATCCCCCTGCACTCGGCTCATGATCAAAGCTTAACCAGGGTTCATCAACTTCAGCAGTGAGTCCCCAAGGCTGCTGGAGATGGATGTGGGAGACATTTAAAGGGTGCTAACCCACCTACTTCTCCGTTGGAATCAGGCACAGTCCCACTCTTATGTAACTTCCCCTTTAAGATTTGTTACAGACTGCAGTATCTCTTAAACAGGGGCTGTCATAAAACAGGCTGGGAGGAGTGGGGGTGCACAGAAGGGACATGTGCAAGATGCATTAATATTCTTTATGTGTCCAAAAGTTGCAAATGATTTCCTAAATGCCTGGCATACAGGAATGCAGGTGTATCTATTGATGCACAGGTAGCAGTCCTTGTGGTGACAAAACCACTAACAAAGTGGTAGAAACCAAGCTTCTATAACAACAGTGTTTGTGGTCAGTCAATGCTACCCCCCACCATACCTCCTGTCAGGATCAGCACGCTGACCCCACCTCCCATGGGCACTGTTGAAGTTGTATTGACACCAAATTACATCACACACAAGATGACATTCAAACACGGCAATAAATAAATGGGAAAAATGCACTAGGCCTGTCACAATACTAATTCATGCAGTAATGAAAAATAAGCTAATGAGAATTACTTTAAATAGTCTTATAGGGTCAAGCTAAGTGAAATTAAAATATACACGCAGACTTTATTATGCTGAAGGTGTTATATAATTGCATCTATCTACATCTGATATGGTGTAATGGCACCTTAAGGTAGAATTTACAAATAGGTTTTTGCATCTTGATGCTTTTCGTATTAGTAATGCCATATTTAAAGCAGATATTATCATAATGGATTTGGTGTAATAGATGAACCCTACAGATCCCTTTGGGCACATTTAGGTTTTAGGAGAATAACATAAAACACCTGGGAAGACCTTTTTTTTAGTTTGTTTATGTATGTGCTGATAAACACATTTATACAAATATAGTCTGACTATTTAACACTGTATTCTTTTAATCAACTTAAATTATTGTGACAGCCCTATATGTACAGGAAGAAGTAAACACACACAAGACATAATAAGACAGACTGCAAAGAGACAGACATATTGACAAAAGATACAGACAGATCAATTACAATTCCTCACCTCCTCGCAGCACTAGCACATTGACCTCACTGCCCACTGGTAGGTCTTTGAGAATGTCCACCACTTGTGCGTGGCTCAGTGTCTGAACATTTTGCCTGTTGATCTCCTTGATGACATCCCCTTTTTGTAGCCCGCGACACCATTGAGCGTCCAGGATCATCTTCACCTTTTGACCCAGCGGGCAGTCTGCTATAGCAAACCCAAACCCCCCAGGACCCTTGACCAATGGGACGCTGACCAGCTCCGGTTGAAGCATCCCAGCATTCTCCCCCTGCCTTCCATTGGAGAGAGTCGCCACTACCGGACGCCCGCTGGCATCAGTGGTAACATAGTGAAGCTCTTGAGAGGAGCCATGCAGGACGTCGCCTTTAACAAGCAGCGGTTGTCCGTTTATGAGTGGAACGGCTGTGACCACTTCACCCCCGTGTAGTGCCTGCTGAGGCTGGGAGGAGGGTGGGAGAGGTGGAGGTGGGAGAGGGTCATCGCTGTCTAGATCCACATCTGGGGGGAGAGGGTACCCCCGACACAGAAACATGTCCACATACTGATTAATAGGAATAGACTGAAACATCTGAACTACTTCTGGATGGGTTTTTCCCAGCACACAAAGCCCATTAATCTCCACAATCACATCACCTGAAAGAAACGGAGAAAAAAAAGTGCCTCTGAGTTTCAAGCAAAGAACATAACAAACCCCTTACAACTAGGAACGTAATTGCATAAATGTAATAATTGTGGAGACTCATTTTGGCATGTACTATCCCTAATCCTCAGTCTTCTCAAGGAATGGACCTGTCCAACATCTCTAGGATCAGAGATGCTCCTGTCAGCCGGTTCACTGCTTTTCTATCTTTGCACCACTTTTGGCACTGTCGACTGTAGACAGGGAACACCCACAATGTCTGCTCTTGTACAGATGATCTGCCACAGTGATTTAGACATTACAATGTTTCTTGTCATAGAGCTCTATACTTAAATACCTTTAATTAAATTACATATTTGCTTTTAGCACAACAAAAAATGTATGCTGCACAATATATTCCACCCTTACTATGTTATTTACTTCATCATGCTCATTTCTGTAATTATGAAATAAATCAAAAGTGTATAGTTATTGATTTTTTTTATTTTCTCTTTTTTAAAATGTTTGTTCAATTTTTTCGAATCTTCTCTACTGTCCCATCCTGCCCTGATTTGAACTGTATCTAACCATCACTTATTCCTTCTATTGTCAGGCTGATTTCTTTTTCTAAAACATCTCTTCCACAATATTATCATTTCGGCAACTCCTTGTACTTTTTTTCCATCCCTTTAATCTCCCGCCCCCTATTCCATCCTCTTTTAATCTATCTCTTCACCACTTCCTCCATTGTTGACCAAACCAGAACAGCTATAGCTACATGAGATTTCTGTTGTGTTGCTCCATTCTAGTCATCACACACAATGAGCTGGCAGCTGTTGGTTTATTTAGACTGCCTCAAGGCATGATCAGAAACCAGACAAAAAGATGTTGTATGATGATGTTGTTTACACCCACAACAAACAGGCTGCTTTAAAATATGCCGATGACAAAGAAGCAGTGTTGTTGTTGTGGTGTTGAACACATGGTTAAAACAAAACTCAAAAGGTAAGATGAATGATGATGCAGGCAGATTAACATAAGATATAGGTAGTTGCAAAGGAATTATCTATACTGATGATGGCATATCTAAAACTGTGATCAATAAGGAAAGCATGTTAGTACATCATGTTAGCTACTGTTATGCCTGCATTTCATTATCATTATCTGGTCACAAAGGGTGTTGCCTTTTTTAAGTTATAACACATTTTTCATGTGCACACCAGCCGTCAGCCATTTTATTTAGGCAAATGATCAATCTATACATCTGTCTTGGTGAAGTACTTACCAGAAGACATCTTGCCATCATGGGCAGCCGGTCCATCACTAAGCACATTTTTCACCTGCAGAAACTCATCTGTGCGGTCACCTCCGATGATGGTGAAGCCAAATCCCTGGGAGCCTTTTTTCAGAGCCGTGTGGTACATCTCTCCTTTCAGCTCACTAGGGTCTGCAGTAAAGCCAGCTGACCCTGCTTTACCTGATCATAAAGGAATGGTAAGAGTGAGGCTCAGATAGGAAGAACTTGCTAAAAGTACATAAATATAATCACAACTGGTTTTGTCTGATTTAAATCAGACGTGGCATCACTTATTCATACATTTATACAGTACTTGATTTCCAACAAAATCCACGTCTGCACAGAAAGTCAATTATATGGATAATATGAAAAGGATCAACATAGCAATTAGACATTTTTAATTGACAAATTAATAAACAAGATGTAAATGCATAATTTAGATAAGCTGACTGATGCATAATAAAAATTTCACAGTGACATATTCATTAATAAATTAATTACATTTATTTTCTCCTTTATGTTTCTTGTATTGCTGTGCTTTTCAGGTGATGATGTAATGTTTCCATTTTCAAGTTACCATAGTGTCCTCTGTGGAGACTTTTTATAACTTGAGTAGGGAACAACTTAAGGTCAGTGGCAGCCTCAATATGGACCAACAGTGGCATTACTGTAGATAACTGGTGAGCAGGGTCACACAGCATTAAACTTAGCTGCCTCACTATCAGGCAGTCCTGTGGTATCAGCACTTTGGATCATGGGCACATCATTTTTCCTTCCTGCATTATAGTCTCTGGCCTGGACACTGCAATAGCTTAGCTTTAAAAAATGTCTGACAGTAACCGATGGTGCACATTTCTGAGTATGAACCACTTGGAGGTCTGTTTCTTGGAAACAAGTAAATCATGATTTATTTTCAGCATTACTTACATTTTTTGTTATATTTGTGCATTACACAACTCCTGACACGAATAAGTTATGTGCTCATATAGTTAATAATAGATAGACTGTAGCATAAAAAAGCAAATCCAGCCATAATCAACAAGATCCTACAAAGCAATGAACCCTTTTGCTAACAAAGAGCCTAATTGGTGAAAGGTTTTTCCAATGAAATAATATTTCTATCAAGTATATAAAAAAGTGGAATATGTCAAAGGTTATGAATTTTGTTTTTTGATGTTACACTTGTGTTGGAAAAATTGGAAACTGCATCATTGTGATACACAACAAATCAAAAGCTTCATATATTCTTCTGGGTTTACTGTAGCTCTTTGATTCAGTGCACCCATATCATCACACAAACAACTTTTAGTTTGTCTAAAAAACAAGTGCACAGACGTCTTTTCATTTTTTCTTTTTTGTAACTTTCTTTAGTAACTTGATAAAGAAAGCACAAGGAGTCAAAATCATTGCCTAACTACTAATTCAACAGTTATAAACTTCAGTTAAAAACATCTGATGTGGGGTGGAGTAAGTACGGCAGATGGTGTGGAGTCCAGATGCCCACACTGTTGCTTAGACCAAACATATCTCAATCACATAATCATATTCAAATTACTTAACAAAACCTCACATGGAATCCTCCTTTTCCCCTCCTGCTGCCCAGAGTGAGCAGAAACAAGCATCTGCGTGTGTGTAGCCACAGACAAAGGTAATGGAGGGAGAAGGAGTGACACAGAACAGAGAGAGGAAGTGATTGTGCTGAACAAGCCTGGGCATGTGTGGGAGAGTCCAAAGAAGGTCTGTGTGCCAATGTCTGTAGGCAGACTTTGAAAAGAAGAGGCTGCCAAAACCATCAGATCTACTGCATCGCAATCAGACATGCTTTTTGATTCCTCATATGTGACTCAATTGCTTTGTAAGTCTCCAGTGACATTATTCAGCTTAAATGGGCAAATAACATTTTACAACATGAACATTTAACAACATGGCAGCTGCTTTGATGGCAAAATGTAAAACAAAAAAAAAAAACAGAAGAAATGTTGGACCAGCTGATCAGTTTAATGACAAGATGGCAACTCAGTCACTAAGTTTTTTATACTATCCTGCAAAGCCCGAAGAAAGAAAGGACAGACAATAAAGTGATAAAGTATCCTTATAAAGTATAAGAATAAATATAATCCATTCAAATAGCTTTGGTAAAATATCATATAGACAACATTTCATTAGCATTTTTATAGAAATATTTCAAGGTCTTTGTATCTCTTTGTCATCGCTGTCTCTTCTAACAATAGCAGCCTTTTCTTTCATCAAATCTCCCTGGGAATCTCACACCTTAGGAAACGATAGGCTGTAGCCCAAAGTACAAAAGCTGACTTTCGATGCTATGATTTCATCATTGCAACCATCAGACAGCTCACTAGGTTGCGTAATCGGTAATCAGGGCCATGATGGCGGTTTCCTCAGTCCCGGTGCACCTCAACAGAGAGATGTCTGATTATACTTGGCCTCTCTGACGTGCTGTTCTACCAGCTGTCGACATACACACCCCTAAAAGCAGCCTCCTCCCATGCATTCTGCATCCTTGAAACGTTGCCAGTGCTGTTTGTCCCCCTCCACAGCCAGAGCAATGTAATCTATTATACATCTATTGTAATGAGACATGCTTAAGTCAGAAAGTTTACTGCAGGCCAAGAAAGTATCTGTGAATTTAACTTCATAATCAACACATTGACACATTCAGCTGTGCGTTTTAAGGAGATATTAAACACATATTGCTAGAAAACAAAAAAAAAGAAAGATGCAAAACCTAATTTAACTTGCAAAAAGTGCTTGTGCTTGCCCTCAGAAAAAAAAAAAAAATGTTGCCTAATAGCAGCATTGTGTCACAAAAAACATTAAAGACATTTATAATTTCCCATGAGAAATCATCCTGATAGTTAAAAAGCTAGTTAAAAATCTGGTTTGAGTTGTACATACAGTATATTTTCATGTCGTACAGACCCGGGGGAGATGTGATAAGGTACAATACGTCTTTATATTTTTAAAGGTAGCTGCATTAAAATAGCAGTGCTGAGTTGCATTTTCTGTGTGTGCAGGATCTAAAGCTGCGTGTCCTTTAGTTCAACTGCTCTGTGTGACATTTCTGTCCCTTTACAATCCAAATAAGTGAACGTTGACAAAGGTGTTACCTTGGGACGACACTGCCTTTGGTTTTTGTAGTGCAGCGGTCTCTTGGCTCAGCTTCTTTTTTGCCTCCAGGACTGGGTTCTCGAACTGGGTTTTCTGGTTAATGTGACTGCGAAATAAACAGATTCATATATTACAGGGAGAGGAGAGACTACTGGGCCAAAGGTACACATTATATACATGCAGCCGTCTCACTTTTGCATACTGCACCAGTTTTATGATATTAATTACAATATCTTCCGTGCTATAGGTGAAGCATGTTTTCCTAATAGGAGGGGATCATGGTGGCATTAAAGCTCAGCGCAAAGGCTAAATTCCTCTTTGTATGTTGCAAATACCCATTTAAAATTGTAAGAAATTAACCTCCAATTGCCAGGAGAATCCTTTTTTCCCCAACAAGGTAAACAGCCTGTTGTCCCTCTGGCAAAGAAAGCAAAGCCATTGTTCACAGTGAGCTCATTTCAAGCTAACGCATTGGCGCCCCGCTCCATCCAAGTCTGCCACTGACCCACCTTGTCAAGACAGTGAAACCTACTCTCTCGTGTCCTTATACCTAGGATGGACCCTTGCCTTAAAAATATAAAAGTGTGTGTTTGATTTTCTTTCCCTCACAACCGAATGCTACCTCTCCATACAGCCCCCCTCCTATCGCTCGCTCTATGAATTCTACTTAAAAATCTCCACACATCTCTACCGCTGTTTTAATGGCTATGTTTCACAGATTTCCTGCTATGGTGGGGAGTATAAAAGTGCATTTTGTACAAACATTCACTATGCAGAGATGTATACACACGGAGAGTGCACATTCAGTTTTGTGTTCATATACAGGTCACAGCAACATTTCCCACTGAGATACATTTTGCCACATGCGGAGAAACAATGTGAAAATCCTAATCAAAATCTCCAACTGCTCCTCAGGTAAATGCTTCCTTCCTGCTTCTTACATAATTCAGTGCATCTTCGCCAGAACAAAATGAGCCGTACGCTACATCCATTTGTTTATTTTTAGATTGTATTGATTTATGCTGGTCCACCTCTAATGCACAATAAGCACAATAATATGCTGCCATGCCCTGAGCTAACTACGCTTAAAAGCACTTGCCTTTACGTGCGTGATAATATGTGCACGGTTTGTGATCACGTGTAAATGAATTAATCAATACAACTTACTCGACATAATACGTGCCATACTGTGGGTCGTCAATTTCCTCCCAGCCATAAGGTAACTCTGTGAAGACAAATGATTGTGTTAAAATATGCAAAGGCAAAATGTCAGAGACACAATTTAAAGGTAATCATTTGGAATTTGAAACCACAATGGCGTTGAAGTATAGCAGTAACTAGAGTAGTTTTGTCCCCATCTCAAATACTTAACTTCTAAAAGTGGGTATAAAAATATTTTAGCAAACATTAATGTGGTTTCAACAAGAAGGCTGGCTGGGATGGGGTAGGCTACGCCAAGCAGTGATGAACATATCAGGTGGGAAAGAGAAAAGAGCTCTTCACGCAAGAGAGAGCTTTGGAGTTGCTTTTCAGATGCAACACACCATCTAGCTTTCTGACTGTCTGTAAAAATCCATTAAAAACAAGCTGGAAGCAGCTGTGGATCGGGCTGCACTTAAGCCCACATTAGCATCCTGGGGATAAAAAGGCAGGTCTCGAAGTCCTCACACAAGACTTGAGCTTGAGCTTTCTGAAAATTGCGTCCACGTGACTGGAATGCACAGGGTTGGTCTAAGGTCGCTTTGAAAGGATGTTCTAATTCATTTTGGTTAGTGATATGTGAAAATGTGTAAAGTGATGGATTATGTAATGCACTGCATACACTTGAGGTACTCCCTTGTGTAAATGCATGTAGTCGTGCAGTGGTTAATGGAATCACTGAATGCTTGAGTAGAGCATCTGAGTAGTACCTCCGTCCTCACACTTCTCAGGAGGTTTTGCTTTCTTTGCCAGGCGGGGGTCCAGCCACGTGGTTGTCTTGGTATTGTGACTGTGGAGCACAGATAGCAGCCAGTAACTATAACAATACAGACTTGTGCCAGCAGACAAATTACACAAGTCAAGAAAAATATACATTTCAGTAGGCTCGTAGGGTTAGTAGAGGAGTAACATTTGATCTACTAGTTCACATTGAGCTGTCACATTACCGTGGATATGGTTAGGTGGCCTTTTCAGAGGAAGAAAAATATCCT
This sequence comes from Neodontobutis hainanensis, assembly GCA_024349245.1. NCBI lineage: Eukaryota > Metazoa > Chordata > Actinopteri > Gobiiformes > Odontobutidae > Neodontobutis > Neodontobutis hainanensis. The sequence goes on from JALDNG010000005.1 coordinate 12,321,314, forward strand.
TTGAATGTGAAACATGACAAACTCATTTAGCCTCAAATGTGTTAAATAACTGGGGTGTGTAATCAGCAGGAAAATCACAATGGTCCTCTGATATCTTCAGAGACAAGTGGCTCAGAGCCAAATGAATAAAACACACACAGTGCACAGCCATGTATGTGTAAACGTACAGTCTGTTCTCCCAATGTATATAGGCTTCAGAAACACATTTCTTTACAGAATAATTGACATTGAAAGAATTGATCCATCCCGAGGGAACAAATACATACATGAGATTTTAAATGTGTGTATTTATAGCCTACTTATGTGCACACATTTGCACAATCAATACGGCACCAAGAAATGTTTCCGTCAGGCAAGGAAATTGTATACGTCATTCAACGGATTCCTACTTAGCTTTTCATCAGAATGTGGTGTGTTGCTATTTCTTATTCATATATGTTGACAATGATGTTCCTTGTACATCAAAAAGCTCACCATATAGCTGTGTGAGCTCATTAGATGCTGCTTTGACATTGAGACATTTGTCCCTACCTGCATCTACAGCGGCTATATTCATATTTTATGGCCTCTATGCAAATGTTGATGTCTGAACAGTTTGAGCCACTCAGACAGTAGGCTGAGTCTATTGAGAAAGAAGTGTCACCATGGACAGCGAGTAATATTTTTGATAATAAGATAATCAGTGCAACACTCATTTTGGGATGGTCCTACTCATTTATAGCTTAACATTTATAGAGGATTCAGCACCTTTTTGAGGTTAACTCAATATTTTTTAGACCACAAAAAAAGAATACTTACTCTATGAAGTAGACCATGCCAGTCTCAGTGTACGCCATCTCCCAGTTATAAGGCAGGGGCTCCAGGCTGTCGTCACGTGGCAGAGAGCTCCATGTGCGGAAGTCCATTGTGCCACTGGACTGTGTGTAGCTGGGCACTGTTTTCCTCCAATCGGCACCCTCTTTGTGATCTGGAGATGAGTGAGAAACAAGGGGGATACAGCAAAGTCAAAGCCAATGTTTAGTCTACAGAGGCACCTAAGTTTTCCTGTTTGAATTGCTTCTGCAGGTAAGACGAGGCAAAGCTGATGTCACCCACTGCATTTGCATGAGTGCGATTGTGTGTTCACCAAAGGCCTGAATTTGCAAGAGTGATCATGCTCATCCTTTTGTGCAAGTGTAGATTCTAAACAGGGTGCAATATTAGAGGCATGGATTGCAATTAAAAGGACCTTGAGCATTAAGGCATTAGTGTGTGATATTAATATTGCAATTATATCAGTGTCACCAGTTACACATGTGCCAGTGGATATGACAGCCCTCTGTAATGAGCACAGCATTAAACATTTTATTATTCTTCATTTAACCAGGTAGGTCAATTGAGAACCAATTCTCATTTACAATGACGACCTGGCCCCATGACCATGGTGGGAGGTATTTCTTAGTGGTAGGTGAAATCAGAATACCCGGAGGAAACCTACACAGACATGGGGAAGCTATCCTACTCTCAATAGCAGATGATGCCAAAACATTACTGAACAAAGCTGTTTTGAATTATGAATTTTCTTAACACAAATTTACATGAGTTCTAAATTCAGCATAAAACTGTTTAAATAAAACTGCCAACAATATTCTTGAACATTTGAACACATTTCTGAGGAATATAAAATTGCTTCAACCTCTGTAAAACCAATGAGACCAAGTGCAACACTAATAAGGGACAAAAAAGATGTAAGGATGTGCAGAACATGTAAACAGTGCACCAGCCTGAGGGGGCAAGTCGAAGTGAGGCTGAGGTCATTGGTGAGGTTCACAGCAGGGTGAAGGAACACTTGATGAAACAAGTCAGATGGGCAGTGAAGGGACAGCAAGGGGGCAGAGGGGATGATAAGGACAGTCTTAGAAAACATGGAGGAGAGCTGCAGCCAAGAGTGAGAGGGAGCTCATATTTTCCATTAACCTCTTTTTTCATTGGACCATAGCATTGGCCATCTATGGCTGTTCTGAGACGCCACAGCTGTGGGCTGCAGTCGACCAGTCATTTGCAACCAGTTCTGTCCATAAAAAGAACTCCTAGATGTCTGGCCATTGTTTTGTGTCTGATTTCAATATGAACAGTTGGGTAAACAGACTTTGGATTTTTGTGAAGCCTCTGTACAGCTGAGCAAGCAGCTTTGAGCCATGACTGTCAAAGCAATGTTTCATTTTCTAAAAAAAAAAAATACACAATTTAGCTTGGCCTGTTTCCTCCTAACCAGGTATGATGCCGGCTAATGTCTGAGGCGGCTCTCTTTGTGAGCATTGAGGATAGATTGTTGATTGTTAAACCATGATGTGCTGACTCATTACTGATCACAGCTTTATTTTTACATGTCAGCTGTCGTTTTATCAACATAAATTAAGAGTAAAAAAAAAATCAAGAGACAGCATTTGTCCTTTTGGCTGCCTGGTTATGCATATTCAGTATTCAATTTGTTCAGTTTTTATTTTGCAAGGTTGAATGACTGTTGCTCATGATGAATTTAAATGATTCCTAATGGAAGCACATTTTCTGAAGGGAACTGTGCTGTTGAATTTTAACAAGTCACAAACTTGTAATAAAATGCACTGACCTGACTATAGTCAATCTATTCTGTATGTTTTGTGGCTTTCGAGTCAGTTTTTTTTTAAAGCCTTACAACTTTGTTAAGCTCTCATAAATGTCATATATTTTACATGTTAATAGAAAGTCAGACAAAAACAGTACTATAGCGTTTCCAGTAGAACTTACAGAAAATAAATGTCAGTTTACTTAGAAAAACTCACATTAATACAGTGTAGCTTTACTTTTCCTTCAGCTTGTATAAATGTGGTTGCTGTTGCTTATTTTGAGCATTTAGTATGTTTAACACTAGGATAATCTACCCAGAAAACAACAAGACAAAAATTTATATTGAATCCACAATCAAAGGACAAACATTAATGAAAATATATGTGTTACTTATCATGATGTAGGGTTACTAACCAGGCAATCCATTGACCAGCGGAGGTCTCTCATCATCGTCTTCTTCCTCAGGAACTGTGCTGTCCTTTCTGTCCATCTTGCTGACTGAGGTGGTGCGTTTTCTTGGGACCTCGCCGACAAAGTCCTCATCGAACAACACCTGGTCCACGAGGTCAGGCTGCACCAGGTTGGGCTCAGCTGGGGGCTTTGGAGTGCCATAGTAGTTGCCTAACAGAGGAAGACAGAAAGAGATGGTGAAAAGGAAAGCAGAAGACTTTTTTTTTCTTTCCAAACAGACATTCGTTTCAAGGTACAGTAAAAAGGTTTGGAATAGATTGTTTTTTAGTCAGTATTTTACCATAAAAAAAAAAAAGCTATCAAGATTATGGTTGAAATCTTTATGGTTGAAGTATTGTAATTAACCTTTGTAACCTTTTTACGTAAAGGAGCTACTGCCTATTTTCTAGTAAGAGTGTATTATTATATTATTGTATTAAAAACACATTTATAAAAGACTTTTCAAACAAATAAATGTCCTTATTAAAGACCTTTTGGCCTCTGTAACATGGCTCATTCCACAATATTCCATGGAACCGTCAGTGAATTGCAGAAATGTCACATGGTTAAGTTAGCATCAAGGGGCTGAGTTGGTTCTGTGTAACTAATTATGTGTGTCCAACCATTTCACAGACTACAAATTAAAATTTAATTTCCTAAATGTCACACCCCATATGACTGACTATTTACAAGTTCCAGAGGTCCCCTTCCCTCATGATTCTCGTGTCTCTTAAGCTCCTGCTTTGCTTTCCCCTGATAACCACACCTCAGTGCTGCCGTGACTAGTAACATTCAAATGACTCCACTTGCTGTTTGCCAGCAACTAATTACCCTGATCATTGAATACCACAATTATCTATGTCTGAACATGCTTTTTTCTAATGAAGAAAAACTTTCTGTTATGTAATAATTAATATTCAAGAGGGAAGAGGGTGAAGCTAAGTGTTCTGTCTCATGAGGTAATCCATCTACATATGACTTATGAGTATGTGAAACTTAAGTTAGAGTTAAGTAATTCTTCAACCTTGATTAGGATAAAAAAAAACACTGTGCATGCTTATTTACTATTGTATCATTCACTATTATAATTTGTTGCATAATGCTGTGCAGTCAAATGTGTTTATGTAATATAATTCATGCTTTTTTGGGAATTCCGTTATTTTAATATTGGCATGGTTGTTTCAATAAATAATCAGCTAAAACATAATTTATAATTAGATTAATTAAAGAATGGAAAAGAGATACCTCTGGGAAATAGGGGTTTTGGTAATATAATTAGTCTCTCTAAACTTGATCTTATTTTCATTTGGACTCAAGCAGCTTATGGGACTGGTATTATGAATCTTTGATCTACTTAACTGTGAACATGCTCCCATCACAAATATGGTAGTGTAAGAGCAGCACTTGTCTTTTTTTAGCACACTACAAAAGAGGAAAGCTGACAATACTATGCACACCAAGAGGAACAGAGAAAAGCATCCTAGTCACTGCAACAGATTTGCAGCCCCATCGAGTGCAACTGCTTTTTGGACTCAACCCAAGAGTGTCTGGATTAGGTGGTAAATAACTGTTTACATGCAAAAATTTTATGTACACTAATTTACACAAATGGGCAAAAAATGCACCACTGACCATAAAATGAAGATTTATCCCGCAAGGCAAAAACAAAGTGAAGCAATCTTAACCCCAAGGACAATCTGGGGATGGATGGATCGAGAGACATTCTGTTTGGTCTTAGATCTTGTGCCAAGCTCAACAAAAGAATCAAAGCTGTCCTTTTTGGCAATATGGTCCATAGAAATGTAAACTAATTTAAATATTAATATATTGGTACCACAACTGTATCCTACAAAGTGAAAGTGTTGTAGCTTCAATCCTATAATAAAATAATCTGAGACTGGAACTTGGCCTCCGATATCAAATTAAAATAAACATTTTCAAGGGCAGTACCGGTTACTCCATGCTCATGTTCCAAAAGCAGCAGGAAGGTTAGGGAGGAGAATGAGGCTGGAAGAAAACCTGCCCCTCTGCTCATCTCTTGACTACATGTTTACTAAGTGACACTTAGCCGCATTTGTCAAAGACAACTTCATTAATAGGGGTGGCACAACGATAGTATGGAAAGATTGGATGCGCTGGCTAATCCCTCGCCTGTCTCCTTCCATGCGCTGACATTCATCAACCAGACTTTACCTTTGTGATTAATTACTTACAAACATGTCTCTTGGCCTCTGATAAATGTGTGCCACACATAGAGAGGTATGTGAAAGCACCAGTCAGTGAAGCTTTGTGGCACCATTTGCCATTATAAATGAAAAGAAGCCTCATAAGCTGATGAGCCGGGAGCCTGTCCGATGTTACTTGTGATCCTCATGTCAGAGGGTTGATGAGCCAGGAAACCTTCCCCTTTCAAACTGCACACAAGCAATTTCATGCTAGTGGGATCTGCTGCGGGTAATGAAAAAGCTCCTGTTGTCAAGGGCACTGTGCATAATCAACACAAGGTCAAGAACAGACTTTCATCTTGCCCATGAAGATCATGAATAGACTTCCAAGAAACAATCAGATACAGAGCATCTTGTTCTGACTAGAATTCACTTGGGTTACACATACATAAATCAGAGTCAATGTGAATTTCAAAACAAAAGGTTCGAAGATGCTCTCGATTTGTCAGAGATGTTTGCACACAACAAATAACAAATAACAACAAATAAGTAATAAAAACGTCGTTCAATCTGTTTGCACCATTTTATATACAGTACATAGCTGCCAGTTGTCTCTCCAGTCTTGCACTTCACTGCACTGGGCCACTTAATTAATGTCTGGCTGACTGCTCCAACCTGAACCACAGACCAAAAAAAACCCTGCCTGACCAATATACAGGAGAGCGTCAACAATTACCGAGGCCATAATTATGAAGTAAGAATCCAAATAGCTTGTTACCATGAACACCTCTTGTTAACTGTACACTCATAAAAGTAATCATTAGCTCTTCACTACAAAAGGTGACCTAAACAACCTTGACCTTGTTTATTTCCCTTTCTTTCCAGAGCGTAAAAGGAACAGACTGCACTTCAAGCACAACTAAACAGAGTAAATCCGGCACCTTGATCCGATTATCTTCAGCTCCTCTTTGACTTTGACTGCTGCAGAAAGATCAACAGTCTATTCCATGGTAGCCATGCAGCTTTTGTGCTGACTGGGTTTTAGAGGAATAGAGGAGGTAGTGGTGGGGGGTGGAGGTGCTGGGGAGGGCACCGACTATTAGAGTCTCTCTCTGGGATAGTCTGTTGAAACCTTCCAAGTTTTTGAGAAGCTAATCCACACATCTGCGCTGAAGCCAAGTTTGGCTGCAAAAGGGGTTTCCACTGGGATCTGAGGAGCTCCCAGTGTCTCTATATCAATCTTCTGCACTTATCTTCAGTTCACTCTTGATTTTTCCCTTTCTACCTATAGTCGACCTTGCAATAAAAGGTAGAAATCCCAGCTGATGTCAGCTCACAGATGAAGGGTAACTTGTGGACAACCTGACAGCTCCTGAAACCTGATCTTGGCGTTTTTAGGTTAACACAGAGAAGGACAGGGATGTGTGGATGTGAAAGGCTGTGCTTGAGTGTGCATCAGTGCTGCTGTCAATGTGAGGTCGAGGAAATGGAAAGAAGGAATGACAATTTATCAAAAGGATCACAGACTGCTGGAAGAAGCTTCCTCCACAGACCCAGCTCACACTTGATGTTTGAACAAGCACCTCACGACTACAAAGCCACACACACAAATCACTAAAGCATATCAGTAGGTACACACTGCTCTCAGCTTTAAGGCACTTTCTCTCTCAGATGAGGATTTGACTTTATCTTTTAATTCACCATCATATAGGGAGCGAGAGATGCGGCTGAATGGAAATGAGAGAATGGTGCAGACAAAGATCGCAAGACTAGGAGTTGTCCCTCAAACATTTACAAAAATCCTCTCTTGTTGTCATGTGAAAAAAAATATATTTTTCAGCAATCCCTTAGTGACACAAAAACACAGTAGTGGTCTGACTTTCAAAGACTTCTAAATGCAAGTTCTTATGTGCCTTTTTTTTTTTTTTTTTTTTTGTAATGGTGTTTGAACATAAATAACTCCCCATTCAGCTGTTAACAATGCCAAATTCTACCTTACTGTGCAAACTTCTTCCAACCCATTGTTAATACAGTATAGTCACATTTTGACAATGCCCTATTTCCTCTACCACTGTTGCTGACAGAACACTCGAGCATCATTGAGGATTTCAGTGGTTTACAGACCTCAGTGCTAACTTTCTACTTTATTATTGGATGCACTAGATTTTATACAGTCTTGATGTATGAGGTTGTCAACTGGTTGGTAGATGTGGCATAAACTTGAACCAGTCAGCCGAGTTCGCCTCCTGACACTGGATTCAACTGTAAAAAAAGGTTTGTGTTACTATTAAAAATGGCCCTTAAACATAGTACACTAAAGAACTCTTTCAACATCGTATAAAGATGGTTCACTGTTCAAATGTCACAATATTACACTTTAAATATGAGAATGTGCACTACTTGTAAAACATGGCATATCTAAAACAGCTTCCACCTATTACTAATACAGCCAGGTGAAAGTCACATTTTGGCTTTTTTTTATATGAGCTTACTGGTTCTGGCTGTAAAAGTGGAGAGGACCAGGAGGAAAAAAACTAGTTTATCCCATGAATAAAAGATGATCTGAGAGTAAAGAACACAAGCGAGACCTCCTGAAGTGTGACTGTGCAGTGAGCCGCTGGGATCAGCAAGTTGCCTGGTTTACATAAGGTCACCATCAGGTGTTACAGCTGCTTGCACACTGTTGAGCAGATATGTACTGTATAATGTAAGCTGTGCTGACAGTGGGTGAGAAGTGGTGACACAGAAAGTGCTCTGACAAATAACAGTTCACACAAGACACAAAGAAATTACATGAAGATGGGATACAATGAGCTTTTTAGTTTTAAATGCAATTGTGAAGTACAATTCCAACAGTAAAAAAAAGTCCAGATATATTAATTATTATGTTTCTCTGTGACATTTTTGCCTTCAAGTTCCCCACCACAGAACTAATGCCAAGGACAAATGAAGCATGTTTTATTATCATGCGTCAAACCAGTACCTACAGTCTCTTCAGTTAGTAATTGACTTTCAGTTGCCTTCTGCCAAGAATATTGAACATATTAACATATTTAGCGACTACATTTACACACTGTAAATAATTTTATGCAATGATTTAATGAGCAGAGGGAGCTTTATAGAGTGCCATAAAACTAGAATTTAAATGCTTGTGATAGTCTAATTGACTGATGCACAAAATAATTAATTTAACTTTTCATGGTGATTCAAATAAATAAATGTTATGATGTACAACCATAAGTACTTAATTACTAATAATCCCTGCTATTTTACACAGTTTTATCAGTTATAGACTTTTCTAATGTCAACATTCACTTAACAAGTCTTTAAGAAAAGGTTTCAAGTTTCAACAAAGGCATCAAACATTGAAATGTTTTCAAGTTCAACCCCAAGTCCAGATGCCATTGTTGAAACCTTTTCTTCATTATGTCCTGGATGACTAAGAAACTCCAAGTCTTTAATGAACTTTCACTGATCACTCATCCCACTTGTCTCATCTCACTGCAGGCTGCACTAAGGGCTGACTGTGGGTATTGATCCCAGACATTGATCCCAGTTTTAGATGAATTTAATTTGTATATGTGGTAATACACGCACCACTGTATCTGACAGTGTCATAATTACCATCATATGTCCCGCTTTCGAGCAGAAGTCCACTTTCCTCCAGGATCCTAAAGTCTCCAACGCTGATGAAGTTGTAGTCCACACCTGGTACCTCCCCGTCTCGAGGAAGTCGAGTGGTGCCTGGGTCACATAAAGATAAGAGAGCATTAAACATACACAATGTGGTCCAGATAACAGAGAACTAAAGCATTTTTATAACTGCTTTGTTGTAAAGTATTTTTTTTCCCTGTTTGAAATGGTGTAGCATATTTAAACGATGCACACTAAATTAGCTTTTTAATAAAATTCCAAAAAGATCTGCTCAGTTCAAATGTGTCTGAATAATTTAATAAACTCTGAGCAGTTTCACCTGCTGCAGACAACATGTTAGCTCTTAAATTAGCATTACAGATTTACATTTAGTGACTTTAAAATGGCGTACAGTTCAAACAACAGTATCAACGCAAAATGACACAATGCCAATCTCAATGCAGTGTAGCTTGGGTGGTGAAACAACAGACTATTTTTATTCTGATGGGAGGGCTGCTCCTTCCAGAATGAATATCCACGAGGAACAAATGGACACCAAATGATTACATTAGCATGAGCATTATGTATGCTGTATTCCATGAATAAATAAGCGGGACAGTGGCACTTTGTCACTCAGATCTAATTAGACGTGTGTCATCAAACTTGTAAACTCCATACCAAGGACCAATGCTGAATGGAAGACGGCATTATTTATGGCACTGGAGACAGGACACAGCATATAGCATGGGCCAAGTATCACTGCCGCATTCCCATGTAGTCCATGTCACCTATGATATAGAGTAAATTCCTTCATTCACTTAGGCTTTTGAATCCTGTGTAGGGTCATTAAGGGAAGGGTTGTGGAAGCTAATCCTGTCCTGCCCACCCTGGGAGAATGGCTGTGAAACAAACTAACAGAAGAGCATGCATGCTACCATAAATATTCATTTGCATTTAGAATAACAATTTCAATTTTCAACTGTGCTCAGTCCAAGTTCATCAAAGCCTACAGTGAAAACACACACTGAGACAATACAAAGTCCACAGTGAAGAGATTATGAGCTGAAGCCAGGGATGTCCTGCTGAGTGATGATTCGGAAGCAGAACATGTATCTGATTTTGTTAATGTCTTACAATTAACTCCACACTATCATTGTACTGCTATTTATATATTATGGCCTCTAATTGGACTGTGAAAGCTTCTCAGAAAGTGTCCAGTCTGAAGGGCAAAGACCACTACAAATGTATTTTCTAACTTTATTGTTTGTGTTCCCAAAGAAGTTGACAGTGCATTTTCTGTGTGAATGCCAGTTTTCTACTGCTTCTTATTACCAACTTGTCTCACTGCCATCACAGGCTTTAGTTCCTCAAATACAGTATGTCCTCTGTAGCCCTATTACTTGAGCCACAGTTCTGTATCTGCCAAATATCTCCCAGAGCTATCATTGGAGATGTCAGGCCAATATACTGTGTACCATAGCGTCCTATGTTGAATCAGTCCCCTGGCAAATAATAAGGGCTTTCTGTGCTTTGAGGTAATGCCAGTGGAAAACAGTACATCCTTTAAAGCACTCTTTCTTGAAAAGGAAATGACAAGATGTTTTCAAAGACAGTGCTTTAGCGGTACCTTCAAATAAGCTGTTGGATGGTGGCATTTCAAATAAAAGACAAGATGAAAACGGGCACTTGAGAGTCTGCAGTGATATGTGTTATCAATAAAAAACTTATGGTCTGTGTCAAACTGTGTCTGTGTCAAGCCCATGTATAAAAAACTAAGTTAAAACAGATAAACCGCAATCAATAGCTCCTCAAATAGCCACGTGGTCTGGCTCCAGTGATCCCAGCATTAAAAGCCAGCATGACTTACTTTAAAAAGAGAATCATTTTAAGACATGGGTGAATCCTTAACAGCACTGTATCCTAATTCGGCGGCACAGAGGCAAAGAAGTTACACTGTGGCGTCTCAGCAAGAATGTGTTCTGCATGTTCTCCATGTGCTCGGGTGGGTTTCCTCCAGGGTATTGCAGTATTTCCCACCAACATCAAAAACATGCTGGGCGCCCCCTGGTGTTGGCTGCCGACAAGGAATTTATAATAAAAGGGATAAAATGGAAAATATCAAGCTTTTAGATGAAAAATATAAGCATCATACATTTTAGATCAGAGCATAATTAATATTATAAGATGAACATTATAAATTTTAACAGTCTGTGTGCTAAAATAAATGAAATCATGTCATAACCCGACCACACAATTATATGTTGGAATAATCAGAAAATGGCTAAAATACTGTATTATTGCCTCTTCTTAAAGAGTTATTAGGATGGAAAATGCCATTTCATGTTTCTAGAAATTATTATTTACTGTTGTCCAGGGGTGTTACAATAGGTTAGGTTGATTAAATTGAATTTTATTAACAATTGTTTAGTCACATAAGCATTTTAACAATGAATTGCTGTTATTGTAATATTGTATACATGTAACAGAATAATATATTGACCCATTAAACCCCACTGGTCACAAATTGGCCATAAAAAATGGTCAGCTAAAAGTACAAAATAAGCAAACCTAGTAACCTAGATAAAGTGTGATCTCTAAACAAATGTAGGTAATCTGGAAAGATCTGTCATGAAATAGAATAATATGCCTTTTGTGCCTCAACTTGAGTGTGTGTGGACCAACTGGTTAAAGTAATCAGAGTAAGTAAAGTCTTGCAGCCTGTTCTCTGCCGGGACCTCTTTTGCCAACTATCTGCACAAAGCGGATGTCACACTGGGAACATCAGAGGTAGTCAGTCAGAAATGGCAGGCTATAAATTTAACATGGTGTTTTGGTGCATAGTTTTATGTTGGTGTTTTTTTTTTTTTTTAAACGATAGCTTTGGGTGTTTTGCAGTTGAAAAGTAGGAAAAAAAACAGACAGAATATTATTACAAAGTCTTTTGCTCCCTTTGTGGAACTTTGCTTTTATACCAAACTTTATTCTTTGGCAATACTGCGCTTGTTCTTTTCTCATGTTGTATAATGCAGTGGAAATAAGAGAACAATAAGAGACATATTTAAGAATTCATCATACACATTCCCAAAGCTACAGCTATGTTTAAACTTTAAAGAAGGGAGAAGATTTTGTGCCAGTCATAAAGGTCACAAAGAACAGCTGTGAGTGTTACCACCAGATTTCTGTACATTTGTTCAGTAGCAGCGCATTGTGTGCACAAGAGTTTGTGCCCATCTCTGATCTCTGCAGGGAGTCAAGGGACTGCCTGTGACCCTCAATTCTCCTACTACAGACATCCTCCTCCTCCTGTGCTTTGCAGAGCTTTAGAGACTCCCAGAACTGAAGAAATTAACACACACGCCCACTGTAAAGACTTCTGTGGCAACAACTTTCTATCTTCCAAGATGAACCTCCGACAATGCACTGACATAACAGTTTATAAAGCAAACAAACGTTGTTCAAGGCTTATAGCATACAAAATACCACAAAAGGCTTCTTGTATTGTTTATTATTGAAGCAAAATCTTCAGGAACAAGAAACATGAAAGGTGGACCGGTTCAAAGCAAGTTAACATCTCTGTGCTTCATCTTGCCCAGACTATTTTCAATTAATAAGTAAGTGTATAGATGGGACATCAGCTGCATACTAACCTGCAGTCAAAACAAACTTTAAATAATATCTAATAATTCCAACAAAACCCAAATATTTGTGTCTCTATATACAGCCAATTACACCTAAACTTAATTAACCCAAGAGTAAGTATCCCTCCAAAAAACTTTAAATCACCACGTCTTGTCAATATTTTTACATATTTTTGAGATGGAAACTATTTGATTTATATTAGATATGGAGAAGTGTTTGGATTTAGGGAGACCTCGTTCTGTTTTCTTTATAATCACTTTGTATGAGAGCCCAGCAGCATGGCTCACATTTAAAGCTGCAGGAGCTGAAAACGTGCACACAGTACATTTAAGCACAGTGGAATTGGCACAATGACATAAAATGCCCTTGCTAATCTTCTTGCTTTGTACATGCTGGCAACGAATGTTTAATCATAAAGGCAACCTCAGATATTATTTATCAAATTCAAAAATGTATATGGATTCTAACGCTGTGGCCTAACTAAACTTCCCACTCATGTATTGATTTTACTGCAATAAGAAAATGACTTCTTCTTGTAGAGTAACTGCATAAAAGGCAGCACACAGAAGAGAAAAATCAACAGACATGGCCATTACTCAACTTGGCTATATTGCACTGCAGCCCACAGTGTTAATGCCAACTCAGGCCACAAGGTAAACAACGCCTAATGATTTTATATTTACTGTTCTGAAGAAAGGCACAAGGCGGAGACAGCTACAAACAAACTGGCAACAACAGGTATTAATCAAGTGGCATTCATTTGTAGAGGTTAGTCCCAGAGGTGTTGCAGATGGTTCAGGCTGTATGAGAAACTAAGAATGATTTAAATGCTCCCTCTTTGATGCAATATGTAGGATTTCTATTAAAAACATAATTAATCTGTAAGCATCCCATGTAGTTTACCAATGGCCATTCCTAAAACAGGGGTGAGATAAATGGATGCGCACACACAACCTGTATTGCACCATTCAAGGTTTTTAACACACACACACACACACATTATAACCTTGAGCTGCACCTGGATTCTCCCGAGATTTGTGGGTTTACAAACTCACAAAAATCTATCTTGAACTGCTCCAAGCAAAGTATTTGTGTCTGAATCATGGCCAAACATGGTCGGTGTGTCCAATGATGGGGCAGTACTGACAGGTCTGGGCGTGTTTTAGGTTTGAAGATGTAGCAGCAGTTGTACCGTTTCAAATGTAAACAACATGGTGCTCCTCCGATTGGATCAATCTGGTAGATAAATCCAATCACCGACCAGATATTCATTTAAAGAACTTCCCCTTTTGCAAATGCTTTCAACAGGAGCCTCTTATTCTTGCTAACTTCTCTGAGAGCAACAGTCTTGTCAATAACATGTAGCATTTACTTTGCCCCAGTACTAACTCTGTGGCAAAAATGATGCATATTGTTTCTTTGTAAGCAATCTTAAGTTTTTGTCTAGAAAAATGATTCAAATACAACATTTAAATATAAAGTGGTAGCAAATGTAATGGTGTTGGTTATGGTAGCAGTAATTGAAAAAGAGAAAGAGCAAAAGTGAAAGCGAGTGGCTGAAGGATGGTGGACTCAAACGGGGGAAGTGAATGATGGAGGTGCCGTCAGTGCACGAGTCCTGGTCTCTTGGTCATTAAGACAGTAATTCAAGTAAAGGATTAGAGAGTCAGATGCATGCAGCAGGCGCACCGGCTGCTCATGATGAATGGTGGTTACGGCCAGTAAAACCTCAGCCACTGCTACTTGAAACAAGAAAAAAAGCCATGTACATGTGGTTAAGCTTGGTGTGTGCGTACAGGTCAGGAGAAAAGTGTGAATACAAGGCGTTGTGTGGCTGTCTGCGAGAGAAAGGGCAGCAGAGAATTACAGGTTGCAGTGTTGTTGCAAGAATAAGCAGCAGTGACATAAAATTTGTAAAACTCTATAATTAGCCTCTGTCTGGGCCCGGCAGGATTTTAAAGCTGCAAGCCACATTTTCACTGAGTAATAATGTTAAGGTCAGGATAATGTGGCACAATAATCTGTTGAAGACTATTTTAATTATATTCCCCAATTTCTAAACTACAATAGAAAATGGAGAGAGTGGCAATTTACTTCTGTAGCTACTTCTTGTCATCAAGTTCTGCTTTGGTTTATTTATTGCATTGTAGACAGTAGATGCCATGAGCAAGGGTGTCAACTCAATATAAAACTGGAAACAGTTGACTAATTATTTAATATCTGTCTCTGAAAAATAAGTATGTGCCATGCCTCAGTTGAGTCATGCCTCAAAGAATGAGGAAGTGTTTACCTCTGAAACAAGATGAGAGTGACCGACAGCCCAAAGTTAGTGACAGGGCTGTGCCTGAGTGTAATCATCTTACTTAAACATCGACTACATCAAATTATGGATCTTTTCTATGATTCAGACACAAATACTGCAACAGTAAAAGACACAAAGGCAACTTCAGAGTCACATGTTCTGACGGCACGTTCACAATTCTTTACCATTATCAGCCGCACAAAAGCATAAATCCAGTGTTCAGACTTTTGTTAAAACCAGGATCAATTATTAAAACTGAAAGAATCTGCGGCAAAATGTGCTGATGGCAATCCATCGGAAAACAATACAGTAAAAATATAGGGTCACACAATCGTTGGTGATAAAAAAAAAAAAACTAAAAAAAAACTTCTCTTCATTAATATTTGATTGAAAAATGTGGCAATCAATACTGTCTCATTAGTTCTAAATTACTACTGTGTAATGGTTATTTTTCATTGCAGTAATTGCAACAGTGTATAGAAGCACCCTTGTTATGAAATCCTTTATCACTGATTAGAACAGATAATAGTTAAATAGATGATGCCCTTAATGTAGCGGAGGAGAAAAAGCGTGGCTTTTTCAGTACAAATAGGCGTTTGATCACTCTGTTGATATGGTATGGGAGTAAATAAGTACCCCAGGGGTTAGTGAGATGTCCTTGGCATGGTTGCTATGGTAACATGAAACAGTCTGTGTGTGCAAATGAGCCGTAGCATGTGTGGAGGGGAAGAATGGGTCAGTGACAGTGCTTCATATTTACAGATGTCTTAGGCATATACTGTATTTTAAAGACATATGTCAGATATTATATTATATGCAGCAAGAAAAAGGTTAAGGCATAAGGTGAAGACGTTTTGTCTCTAATTCCAAGAGACCTTGTCGATTCTGAGTTCAACAGATATAAGAGCTGAGCTTAAATCTCTAGAGGGAGGGGTTTGACCTGAAACGATCTCTGATTGGACCAGGCTGTTCTGATCTCATAGTTGTGACCATAAAAGGGCAGTGTGACTTGATGTGAGTCGTTAAGGCTCATGTGAGTTGTTAGTTTCACTGTTCCATTCAGATGGTGCTCTGGATGACCTGGATGACTGAGAACCTCCACAGACATATGCAGGACATTCCTGATTGGCTGTGTGCAGGTGAGTGAGTGCTTTGGCAGAACATAAAGACATATTAAAATGAGGTTACCCAATATTGGGGATCATGTTTGACAAGTATGATGCTTCTCCATGAAAAAGCAACGTCTAACTTAAAATGCCATTATCCAGTACATGAGCAGTGACATGAATAATTTATCATTTCTAGTCTTGCAGGGAAATGTAATGTTAAATGTTGTAGAACTGAACAAGGCTGAGTTGGACAGAATGGAATCGGAATCTGTGGTTCATTTGTTTTGGCTTTTATGATAATTAGTTGTTTTTTTTAAATAGAGAGTAGTATTTAAGTATTAGTAAATAAACAGTTTTGAGTTTCATAAAGCTTTAGTCAAATTCAATCTCGCTAAAATGCAAAACATAGTTGTATCCCACACATAATCTAATTGTATGATGTCTAGAAATCCAGTTCATAAGAGCAGCCAGACAATATAAGATGGATTTCCATAAACAAAATGTAAATATCATTACATAAAGACAGATGAGAGCCACATTCTAAGAGAACGTCAGAGATGCCTGTTCCATAGGGACAATTCTCACTCCTCATTAGTAAAATATCCAATAAGAGCACTTACAGGGGATGGTGCGTAGGTAGAGGTTGTCCCGTATGATCTGTTGGAGTTTATGGTCCAGAGAGCCTTTCTGAAACTGCAGACTGAGGTAGTGGCGCAGGTCCGTGTTCAATACTTTTCCTGCAACAAGAGAGACAGAGACAGCGAGGGTCAATAAAAACACGGCAGTGCTCTTTCTGAGGGGTTTATGACTAAAAGGAAATCCATCCAAGTGACATGTACTCTCACAAAGTAATCAATAGTCCCAAACAAGACCACTCTGCATCACTTTCACACTAAACGGCTACCCTCTGAATATAGACATTTTATTATCCTTTTATTTTAGTAACAGAATGATCTGAAAATCAGTTTTTTGTGTGTGTGTGGGGGGGCTATATAAGGCTCTATCACCAATTTAGCTTAATTTACTTCAGCAAAATTGCACTTAATTCACAAGGGTACTTGCAGTATTATTTCTACACAATGATAAAGTGAAATCTTAAATAAAGTTACTTTATTTAAATTTAGGGCTCCTCAGCAGTAGTAGCCTGTTATACACTAATTGTGTAAAACTAAATGACATCAAAACTCAATAAATGCAATAAATGCATCAAACTCAAGACTGGATATGACGTGCGTAGACTCAGTGTTTTGGAAGTACAGTCAGTTTCTTCTCTGGCTGACTGTAATCCATTGTTCTCCTATGTTGCTCTATGTCTTACTGCAGTGTTGTCCAAACTACACATTCATTACCTTTTAAAAGTAGACCCCAAAATAAATAAACTCACAGTGGTGACATTACTGCCCACATACATGTGTTTGCATGTGACCCCTGTTTTATCTCCCACTGAGAGCTTAAGTCCATGTTGATTCATCTTTTAATTCTAGTTTGATCAGCGAAAGGAGATTGCAGTGGTTGGCCAGGACAAAGGTTAAACTCTCTTCTTTTAAATCCTCTCATGGGTAAATAGAGATTTTGGGTATAACACTTGTTAAAATTATTTTTGGCCTCAAAAAGTATTGTGTTGTTTTGTGTAAAAAAGAATTACTGCACTGTGGCTGCACTGAGATTATTATCCTGCACACTGAGCTGAGTTTGTTGCTATCACTGCATATATTTATCTAAAGTAGGAAAACAAAATCTAAACATGCTGCATTCAAACTGTCGCACTGTCTTTATATCTTCAATAATCTCACATACAAACGTTTCCACGCTGAATAATGCCACAGCCTCAAAACTGAGACACAACAGTTTTTATAAGACAATCTAAAAAGCCTTTGTAAAAATAAAGAAAGTTCATGCAAAGTTTGAGACTTAGACTTCTGAGTTGTTGTTTGCAAGGAAGGGAAACATATTTTTTGCGCTAAAAGAACACAATGCAGAAAACAGTAAGATATTGATGTGTATCTGGCCTCACATTCACAGCAGGCTTTATTTTTTGGACGGTACAGAGTGGACTTTGAAACTTTTGACAGCTAAGAAAAAGTAATCACTTTTAACCCCAATTCTTTCTCCTTTTCTTTCCCATTCCGCCTGTATGTGCAACAGAGTCTTGATCACACATCATTTTTCCACTCTTAGAGACTGCAATTGTGTTAGCCCTCAAGTTTCTGTGACTGGGCTTAATGCACTTTTAGGAGGAAACTGTTCGAAATGTATCCAAAACATTTTCAAGAGGAGCTCCATTTTTTCTGTTGAATTTTGAAGTCTGCTGCTTTGTATTTGTGCAGTGCCATTGTATTATGAATACATTCATTTGTCAACAAATGAAAAACAATAAGCCCTGTCTATAGTTATTCACGTTTTCTTAACACTTTTTTTAACACTTTTTTTTTAAAACACAGTTTATGACAGGAACCAGGAGACAGGAACATTATTGGATGGTGACGCAAATCCGTTATTTGGTTTTCTGAACTTGGAGTTTTGGAGGACGCTGTTGACTCATATCAAAATGCCCCTCATGTTCATGGGCCTCGCTGCCATCTGCTGCTGTTTTAGAGGGCGTCATCCCAATGGGCTTGTCTTTTGGAATAAAGGCTGCACTCAGTCTACCTCTCCAAACAGGGCAGCATCACAGCTGGTCTATCTGACAAACGCACACGGCCTGGGCACGAAGGCCCAATCTGGCAACTTCATCTGCGAACTGTCCCAAAATCTTCTTTTTGTTCAATTTCAACAGTTCCACGAGGGAATTCACAGGGTCGCATTACTGTTTTAGCAAACTATGTGGACCATATGGTTTCTAGTTTCTGAAGTCAACCAACTCGGCGCCCACATGGGGAAATAACAAAATGCATTCAATTCAGCTGTAGTTGTCCCCACTAAATAAATTAAAGTTCACAGAAAATGTAGGAATAAAAAAATTTGAGCTAGGGATGAGATAGAAGGAGGTTAGGAATGGTCCTAAAACTTGTAAAAATAACACATTGTTTAACCATTAGGGGTCTTTTTTTTATATAAATTAAAGATCAAAAATGTTATCCCTTGGACACACACAAATTAAATGCTGTCATTATTAACGTCAGTCCTCACCATACATAACAAATATGAATGAAAATAGTTGTATATAGAATAAACACAGAGCTCATGTCAGGCTGTGCCAGGCTTTTAAATCCCAGTTTTAGCGATTCAATTATTTGTTTTTTGTTGTTATTAGTTTTGATGAAAAGAAAAGAAAAAGTAGATTTTAATTGCCCACCCCATCTTTGAAAAATTTAAGTCAAATAAAAATTATATTGATAAATAAAATAAGTAAAAAATATATAAATTGTTCCACCTGGGTCCCTAGAACACAGACAAAAGTTTTAAATGGTTGCCACTGACAACCTAGGGAATAACAAAAATTGCAATGGTAATGTATTAATAAAATGCATTTCAAATGGGAGTCAATGAAAGAACTGAAATAAAATGCATTATTGACTCAGGTGGTAGTACTTTTTTTTTAAAGCCAGTTATGCAAAAAGAATCAAATAAATATAAACACTTTAAAATAATGTCAAGGGACTCAGGAGGGTTAAGCTGCATAAGTAGATGGGTTTCTGAACATAACAATTGATTGAGCTGTTTGAAAATGGGTCTCTGGTGGTTTGGGGCCCTGTGTCCATCACTCAAACTCTGCACACAAGTCTTTAGAGAACAAACTACAGACTAAGACAAACATTGTTAATGTAGAAGCAGTGTCTTATTTACTTAAGCTCTAAATATAAGTGTGCATAATGATACCATCATAAGCCTAATCTTAAGAGAATAACATGATTGATAAGCTAACCACACATGATAAGATGATTTCCAAGATAACAAAAATGTGTTCATAAAGCAAAAATAACCATACAGATGACACAACCAAACAAATGATATATTCAATTATATACCACAAGATTTTACACAATGCACCTTTACATTTAAAACATGTGATACAAAATGTCACACTGCTACACACCAAGATAAACACTTGCAGCCTTTTTTAGTGGATTAATAAAATGGTGCACACAGAAATCCCTGCGATTCGCTCATTGTGGTCAGGGTACTGTGGTACAGTGCAGTCTTTGTGGCTCCCTGGGTCCTGTCAGGAATGGTTAGTGTGGCTGTCACATCACACAAGCCCCTTATTCCTCTTCTCCCACAGATAACGTTGCCATTGTAGCAGGCCCCATTTTTCTGTGCTCAATGGGCTTTTGTGCCACTTGCTTGTTGTGTTTTTCTCTACATCCAGTTGGGAAGATAAACATACCGTAACTGCTTTAGCTACTGTTGCACTATGTTTTATGTCCACTTTATTGCACTATGCCTTAGTCATGGGCTGTAACACAAATTGGATTAGGCTAATTAAATTAATGGATCCTGTTTTATAAAGCTTATTTAACGCGCAATTCTTTCTCTGCCCTTGTTTGTCTTTATTTTGGTCTGAAGTGAAGCAACCAAAATAAACTAAATAAACTCCTCCATTATCTCTCGGTTTTATACAGTGAATATTCACAGCATAAAGACCAAAGCTGTGCCTGGCAAGTGACAGACTGCTAACATCCTCACTTAGACATCACCTCAGTCTGAAGCCACAACATTAGATTAACACTCCCCACTCCAAACATGAATCTCTCTCACACATGAGCACATGGCGTGCATCTGTCCAGAGAAAATACACACTCAGAAAAATTACCACAGACTGGAACTTGATCTTTCACTTACATTACAATTACTGTATTCAACATTATTAAAATTTGATTTTACCGTGATTACAAGAACATAGGTAAAACAGATGTACTGCAGTCTGCTTTGACATTATAACCTCCTACAGGTCATAGCCTGTTAAACATTAAAGAATGTATTCTGGCAAGATGTTAGGAGTAAATCCTCTTAATTCCTTGGAGTTATGTGGAGCCCAGGGATCTGGACTAACACTGTGCCTGCTTTGCATCACTTTTGGCAGGTACTGACCACTGCAGACCCAGAACAGCAATTTTGTAGATGCTCCGATTCAATTGTCAAGCTATCATCATCGTCTTTATTAGGGCTTTTTTTATTAGACCATATTGGGATTGCAATTATTTATTATTTTATTTATGACAATAATATATGTTTCTCATGTTTCTTGTGGCAAGGCCTTTATGTAATTAAGAATTTAGATGTTGCATGAAATCATAAGCATGACATATATTTTTTAAACATTTAATTCAAACTGGATTTGGCTGTGGAACTGGAAGTTTTTGGTCTTCTTGTGGCATACTTTATTTTTGTCTGACACCGATTATCAGAATAAACCTTTTGGTGCAATGACGGTGTTCTGCTTTAGCTCCAGTTCTTGAGAGAAATTTGCATTTCTTTTTTTAGTACAGAGGGGGAAAACCGTAGGAAGCAGACATGTTGAGTCTCAAAGAAGTCATGAGATTGGGCTAACCTCCCCCAAGACATCCCCAAATGGGGTCATAAATATAGTTGTTGCCCATGGGCCCTCACTTCCTAGATCCGACCCTGCATAATGCTCATGTTAGGAAAGAACAGCACATCATTCAGACAACGCTGCTCAGGAGTCAACACAGCCTCAAGGCAAATATAGCTTCTTTAATTCTTTAAGCCCTCTGTGTTTGAATTTGTAATCTTTTATTGGTATAATGATTCTAAAAAGTTACAATATACACTTATTAGTCCATAGAACGGGTTTCCTCAAATTTGTATTTTACCAAACATAGTAGAAGTGGGCAATCTCTTGGTGTGTGTTTCTTTTTGGTGGCCTTCCCTGAGGCGCAGGACATCCTCTGGGAGGTCATTATCTCAGTTGCCTGGCTGTCACTTAATTAACAGTGCTTTGAAACGGGAATATGTCATCAGCTTTGGAGCTTTTTCTCGACACCTTTCACAGTGCACTGGGTCATCACATAAGGAAAAAGGTACATGGCAGACACATTTTATCCTAAGACATACAATGACACAGGCACAACATGTGCAAAGAAAAATGAGAAACTTGTTTTCCAGTCTTTTAAAAGACATTTCTCTTCAGTAAGTGATCCATTGCCTACATCATGCTTGAAACAACAAACCTATCTGTTCAACAGGGAATATCTCAAAACCATTCTACCATTTTCATTTAGAGATCATAAATGTATAAATCCTCTATTCTATAATAAATAAAACATAAAAAAGCCAGTCAATAATGATACTGTTAGACACAATGGGCAATATTTAAATATTAAAAAACAAAGTGACAAAACCACAGCTCAAAATAATCTTGTCTATGTGATAATAATTGCGGCTTAAGACAGATGAGATACAACTAATAACCTAGGATAATTTTCTTTATTACACTGAAGGGAAAAATGTTCCTCTTAAAATCTTAAAACAACTTTACATAAACTCCTGAGTGCATTATTGTATAGAAATATAGTCATCAACACACATCCCTTTTCCCAGAAGAAAGTTAAAAGTGTTGGATAAAGCTGATTCAGAGCTTGTAAATGATGTGGTCAGCAGAATAAGATATAGACTTAAGGGAAACATCGAGTGAAAAGTGTATGCTATTAGATAATTATAACTTTTCTTTAGTGGCTAACAGCATATATGCAACAGTAATCAGTGTAAATAAAAGCAGAACACAACATAAATCTATTACATTAGAGAAACCAGGACACAAACATTCTTTCTGGCATTTTCTTCCATCCTCAATATTTCTGGTGTTGTGCATCCTCTACATTTGGAGATTTTAGCCCGAGGTGTTTCCTTACACTGTGTGCTTTTAAATCCACTGGCCTAATGCTCTGCTTGGCCCTGACTCTCAGCAAGACACACGTTGCTGTAGCTGTTCCATTTTAGCCTGGCTCTCCATCCATCATGTGATGTATGACAGGTCAGCAGCGTCCTCTTCATCAGGCTCTCTGCTTTTCCTGTGCCACTCAGTCAACAGGGACCCACTAAAGCAGCGACACCTGCAAGACCTCTGCCTGGGTTGTTCGCATCACTCCTCAGGCCCGACAGCACCACACTGTCACACACCTCCTTCACCCTCACACCTACAGCGGCATTTTTTTGGGGGGGGGGTGGTAACCTTGAGGCATCTCTGAGTGGTAGGAATACGGCAGTGAGCTCCACATGTGACTGGAATCCAGGGGCTCTGACTCTACTGAGAGAAGCCATGAGTGTTGTGCCATAAGCCTGGGTTATAATCTCACACCTCACGCAGCAGAGGCGTCAGATGAATTCTCTTCATTTATATAACTGCTCTGTGGGGCGTTGCCACAGCGGGAAGAATATTCTGTGTTATAGGCGCGTTACGGCTGCGTGTGTTTGCACCGTGTCTGCTCGACTTCCTGGCTGCTACAGTGCTATGCAAAGTTAAACAGGCGGTGGTCTCATAGGCCCAAACCTCTCTGTACACACTTCATTTCACCTCATTTTAGCAGCAGGCCCACAGTGGGACAGAGGTCTGGCACAAGCTGCTTAAATGGATAAAAACTAGGACCAGAAACTGCACAGAAAATAAAAGTCCTCCAAAAGGTAGAATAGAAAAAGGCCAGTTGATCTTTGCTACATGGTTGAAGGGGAGACAATGTAAAAGGAAAAATGATTTAACTAAAACATTTCAGAGAGCCATCAGCTTGATTAACTTAAAATGTAGAATTAAACATAATCATTTTGCACTGATTGAAGACTTGAATGCATATTGATTGGCAATAATATTATTTCACTTAAAGGTGCAGTGAGTGGCCCTCTCTACACCCCTACGGTAGCCCACTGTGGACATTCTAATGCATCACACCTTCTGCCTTTTATACTCCATCCACTTATACACATCCACTAGTAACCTCTTAATCAGAGTTATTCTCTTCACCGTTAAGTTGTCCGTCTGATCAATCTCAAAAGGGCTTGACATATTTGATGATAAACACTTACTTGCAGCCAATCTAAAAAAAAAAAAAGATGTCTGCCATCATGTTCATTAACTAAGCACGATCAGATCAGATCAGATCAGAGCAACTCAGCAGAACCTGGAAGGAGTTGGGTGTGGGGGTCGGAGGATGTGCAAATTATCAACGGCCCCAACGGCAAATGAGAGCCAAAACCAGTGTGATAATGCAAGAGCAGAGAAGAGGAAGAAGAGGTCCCAAAGTGAGAGATGGAGAGAGAGTGTGTGGTGGGAGAGGAAGAGGAGGTGGTGCATGTCAGAAGGAGGAGGAGTGTTGCCCTCTGGCTGCTGACTCATGAAGATGCTTGAATTGCTGCTCTTTTTGCATTTAGTATTTACTTTCAAAATCCTTTGGCTCTTAAAATTTCATTTTGCTGTCTCATACCTTTTTAATTTCACCTGCACTTACTCTCTTTGTATTTTGTACAGCTATTTTAATGTTACTAATATATAGGTTAACCCTTGCCAATTTGCCCTTTTGTTTAACCTTTGACTGAAGTCCTTCCTTGTAAATGTTGTGTATGCATGTATATATGTATGTATGTATGTATGTATGTATGTATGTTTGTATGTTTGCATGTATGCATGTATGCATGTATGCATGTATGCATGTATGTATGTATGTATGCATGTATGCATGTATGTATGTATGCATGTATGTATGCATGTATGTATGTATGTATGCATGTATGTATGCATGTATGTTTGTATGTATGTATTTATGTATGTTACTGTTCTAATCTTATAAACTTGTATTTTTGATGTTGGAATCTCAAAATTGTTAGCAAAGTAATTAAAATAATCACATTAATTGTAAAATCTCCACAAGAAACATGTATAAACAATAACGGAAAAAGCAACCAAAGAAGAAAAGGCAATTTGGGAAAAAAACAATGAAACCATTAAGAACAACTGATGCAATTAAAAATAAATTATCTCAAACAAAAGTGAAACAAAACAAGACAAATCCAAACAGTCAGCAAATGATTTAAGAAAATTCATTTAGAAAACGGGTACAAGTTCAAAACAGTAATTTAGTAAATGCAGTTATTTCATCATCAAACCCATTCCCTTTCCTGCCTATGACTCATTTGTGTGTGAAATCTGCATTGTCCAATCACTGCTGGAAAATTCTGTTTGAGATACATCTAAAAACAAGTGTGAGTGGAGCTGCTAACAGTGCTCGCTCATGGTCGAGTACATCTAATCCCACAATGGTTGTCGAGTCATGTGCCCATAAAAGAGAAGTTGTGTTTTTCTGAAGCACAAACCTCGGTCAGATGCACTGAATTATTGAGAGTTATGAGAAAAGTGTAAAGGAAAGCGTATTAGTCGCAGTAATGAGGTGAAAGCCAAAGCAACATTCTCAAGTGCAAAACAAAAGCCTGGTACTGAATCTTACATTAGCACTCAGACAGACTACTTTATTCTTTGAGACGACAAACAAAGTTACTTAAAAAAATTGTATCTCACAGTGCACAGGCAAAATGAACCCATTCTGATTCTCAAGACAAGTCATTTACGCTCGATGCAGATGGTGGACATTTTGTCAGTCTCTCAAAGTAACAAAGTTATTTCCAAAATTCTTACTTTTTAAACAAAACTTAACAAAGCTAAACCTAAAAATATCACAAGCGGCCGTAACATTCCCACTGGTTATATTTGTGAACCAGACCTTAGGATGGTAAAGGTTTCTTCCGTGTCTGTAAGAAATGTGTGCCCTGGAGATGAGTACAAGTTCCTAAAACAGTCTTTAAAAAGAATAACATAAATAAGTTTCACTTTACATCTGTTTACCCAGCAACACATTTCCCATCTCAAATCCTGCTTTCATCAAGCATTCTCTCAAATGTCTCAAAGAGTAAAAGGAGCTGGCTCATTCTGAACCTGACAACAAGATGGCTGTCAGATATGCTAGTCTACAACATAGCCATTATTCCAGCAGTCAGGAGAGTGATGAGAGAAACAGAGGCTCACGCAGTCCTCTTCTTCAGAACCGGCAGATAGGAGTCAAACTACAACGTGCTTGTTAATGTGGGTCAACGCTGAGCAAGGGATGGGAATCAGGGAAAATAACGCAAGGCATTTACGCGACAGGCAGATTGACAGAGGAGGATCGTATTATTAATTCAGCCACGCACACAGGCTACGGCAGAGATAAGCTTGAAAGAGAAGCGTAATTGTTGCTCTGAGGAGATACGCTATTGTTTTAGACAGCAGCCTTTGCCAGATTCTGCAGAAGGAAGAAGATATTTTATATTATAAAAAGTGATTAGAATATTATTCTATTTTATTCTAAGATCAGAATATTACTGAGTGGTGGTTGAAATCCCGCTGAATCCTCACACTGGTGAACAAATGTATGTGAATATGTTATGTGGTGGTCGGACAGGCTGTAGGCTCAAAATGGCTGCCACATCTCCGTCAGTCTTCTCCAGGGCAGCTGTAGCTACAGATGTAGCGCGCCACCAGTGTGTGACTGTGGAGTGAATTAATAATGGCCGTCCTTGTAAGCGCTTTAAATCCTTTAGGAGAAAAACACATTATAAATCTAATCCATCATTATTAAATTTAGGACCTTTGGAAATGTTTTTGTGTGTGGTTAAAAAAGGTATATACTCTGGGGCATATTGCAACCATAAAGAGAATAATAGTGTACCAACATTCCCTGAATGGCCTGAATCATTGTACTTAGGATTAGAGCTGGTAGAAAGGTAGACAAAGCTAAATTTAGGAATGGGCCTAGAAAATTCATTTTAGTCTGAGCTGAGGACATGTCAGTCAGGATGTGTTTGTAGCCACGCTGTGAATAAAGGTTCAGCTCACCAACTAATTGCCCTCTCCAGGCTAAGACTCCTCCGCTACTCTTTCTTTTACAACAGCAGATTGCAGTGTAAAGCCAGGGTCAGTTATTTCCGTGCGTCTGGAAATGCCACTCCATCTCCCCCAGTAGCACAATAGCTATGCGTTTTTTGCTGAGTGAGCAAAGAGCATCCTCGGGGCAACAGGGGCATTTTATGAAAGAGCATAGTGTTAAAGAGAGCGTGACACACAAACATTGTTTAACTTAAAGGCACTCATACACAGAGAACTTGTTGAGAGCCCTCAACATCCATTAGTAGAGGGTCAGGTTTTTGTGCCAAGGTTGTATAATGAAAGCATTTTGAGAAAAGAAAATCCACTCATTGATCAGCAGGTGAACTATGTGCAAGTGCAAGGATTATTGTAAGAAAGCTTTTCAGTTTCAAACAGCTTTATGCAAATGTCAAAGCTCTCTCATGACACCTCATACTTATTGTATTATTCCCAG
Source organism: Neodontobutis hainanensis (assembly GCA_024349245.1). Lineage (NCBI taxonomy): Eukaryota > Metazoa > Chordata > Actinopteri > Gobiiformes > Odontobutidae > Neodontobutis > Neodontobutis hainanensis. Next base: position 12,348,498 of record JALDNG010000005.1, read on the forward strand.
TTATAGCATTTTAATATGCTTCTTTAGAAGAAAGATCGAGTTGTCATAGTCAGTCTTGTTTTTGAGACCGGTCTTGTTTTCTGGAAATAGATAAACCTCGATTTTTTAGGCTAGTACAGTAACTGCTTTATTGTGATTGGATGAAAATCTTTGATGTTCAAACACAACTAAGAACACAAACCATTTCTAGTTTGCTTATTATTACTCACCGAAACCTTCCTTGATGAAGCAAACTGAGCTTTTCATTTGAATTGTAGAACTGTACCCTGGCACCTCTTCTGTTCTTTAGATTGGTTGTGACTGCCACATACACTTAGCATATGTACATTTAATGTTGAGCAGCTGTGTGTATCCAGTAACTACAGCCCACAGAGGTGCTGAGGGAGCACTGAGGTGAGAAGTTCGCAATGAGATATCCAGAGGATAATGATGGCAATTCTAATAACTCTGCTTGTTCACTGCACAGTCTTAATCCTGAGCTGTAATCCTTCGGACTGAGAGGACCCAGGGAGTCATTTATAACAATGCCATAGTATAGACGACGGCACACAATACTGTATATCCCTGTGATGTTTATTACATGACACAGCACAGATTACATCAGATCACAGAATATAGCAAAAGTGCAATAAAGCTATACATCTGGCAGTGTTGCATGACACTAAGTTGCTCATGATTATCAGTTTTTCTGTAGATCTACGTGACTGTCTGTGGGTCTGTCGAAATATGCCAAGACTATTGTTTTTATAAACCTAAACCTAACCTTCAACTATTTATATTACTCCACTTGTTTAATGGGCACAGTCAGAAACAGCATTATTCTAATAAAATGCCTGAAATACAATGTAGATGGTATCAGAGCTGTGTGAGATATAGGACTACATAGTTATTCTTGGGAAACAAAGTGAACTGCAATTTTGTATATTAAACACTTTTAAATTGATTTAAATCTCTTGTCATTTGTGTCAGGCTTAAGTTACTGTGCCTAGAGCTTGTTAGTGGCCCATTGTGACATTTAGGCAGAAGGTTACCATCGGCTGTTAAACTAAGCAGTGACACCAGCTGACAAAAACGAGGAAGACTAATTTAAGATTTGAAAAAAATCTGGAAGTAAAGAAAAGTGCAGATGCCTGCATTATCTGTTCTTGGCTTATTTATGGACTTAAAAATGGACTAGTTTGCATCCTTATTCTATGCATATTTATGAATTTGAATGCAATAACAGCAGGCTCCATCACAGATGGAAATGCCTCATGCAGATAAGACCATGAAGGTATGTTTATGTGTCTGCAGATGTGGATTAACTGTTCAACCCCATTATGAGGCCATATTGGCTACAACAACTGTTTACAGCTGCACACACTGCAGGGAAACTGTTGGAAACACTATGTGCTGTGCTCCTAATTGGCAAAAGGCAGAGGGAGTTTGAGGGATAGAGGAATTGAGGTGTTGAGAGAGATAGATGCTCAGTTGGTGGCTTTCTGAAAAATATTTTTGTGAAAAACAGCCACACTGATAAGTGAGCACAAATATTGTAATTCTGTTAAATAATAATGCCAGTTTCTGCTGATAATGTAGGTACTTTTTTCCCACTAGCAAGCAGCTGGCATTAGCAACGACTGTTGTCAGCAGCGTACGGCTCTCGCTTCATGAATTTAAACATTGTATTTATTGTCTACAATGCATTAAACACAAACAGAACCTCAAATATTGATATATGATCTCAAATATTGAGTCCCTAAATTATAAAAAATTATAGGTCTGAAGAGCAATGGAAGATATTGATGTTTTTTGGAAACTGCTCGTGTCTTTAAATAGTTAGCAAAGGGTCCAGCAGAAATACAAGAAACTAAAGTGGTCTATTGTTTCTTAACTGGTATGTTGGGCCTATTATCTACAGACTAACTATCAGAAAAGGATGTGAACACACCATCGAGCATTGGTCTATATGCCTAAATTAGTACTTCTGTTAGTGGAGAGACAGATTTTAACATTCTTAAGTCAAAGGAAAATTATGTAAAGTAGGCTATTTTCACTTCAGGGTGTGTCCAAAGGCTGGTGCCCAGTGCAAAGGGGGGGAACTTAGTCATAACAGGCATATAAGACGTTCTCTCCCTTTGACCCAGATGTGAAAACACAGAGAAGATATTTAAGGCGAAGTTAAGCCTTACAGCTTACATTAGAAAAAGAGCATTGTTTCTGAGAATGAATGAATCATAAAGACAGGTTGCACAGTTAGTCACTGCTGGAGATATAGAGATACTGGAGATAGGCAGGGCATAAACTGCCAACAACAACCTAGTACTACAGTTAACAGGTGGGTATTATTTAGAAGACAAGCAAAGCATAAATACACACATAAACCACACATAGCAGAGCACCATCTTCTTAGATTTTTATAGAAGCAACTCATCAAAACACTGCCACCCTCTAAAATGTACTTGCCAAGCGCATGTCTTGTGTGGATGTACATAACTTTAGGAAAACTTGATTGTCTAAGAGAAAATCCACATAAAAAGGCAGCCCATAGCCTACTTTATAACAAGGACTTCAGGACTTGGGACACACACAAGTCCTGAAGTCCATTCCTTTGTGTCCTGCCAGGAGCACAAAGGAATGGGGAAAGACAGAGGGACAGATGTATCCGGAAAAGGAGAACGCTGGCGGTAGTTGACACCTAAACTGGACAAGAAGTCAATGGAGGGTTTTTGCCTTGACATGTCTGTGGCTTAAGGGAAAGCAAACTCTGAGACCCACACACATACAAGCACGCTCTGTTCCGGGACTTGAGGGAAAAATGAGCCAGCACCGCCTGGAGCTGAACAGTAACATGTGACAAGATGAGGGAAGGAAAGCTTTTAGCGTTGGCTGGGGATGTGGTCAGGCCCCATGAAACCGGCTCAGGTGTGTGCTCTGACCTGTTCTTAATTGCTTATAGGCTGTTGGAAACAAATGGGGAGATGTACTGTAGATTGTATCGGCTACAGTATAGGGACATGAGAAAATAACACACAAAAAATACTTACTGTACACATTTTTTACAGCTGACAAATCAAATAATGTTTTATTACCAATGTACCTCGCCTTTAGTCCTGACTGTTAGAGAATATTTAAGTTGCTGAGAATCACAAGAAAGAAATGACAGGCAGGGGAAGTTTATTGACCACCGATATGAGACCGAAGACATGAGACACTCAACACAGTTTAGCACTGAATAGTCTGATATGCTTCTGGAACAGTACAGCATATGTAGCTACGTATTGCGTCATAGATGAGTCACTGTTGTTTAACCTTGGACTTCATTGAACTAAACGGGGAAGGAGCTACAGAGATATAGCTACTGTAATCACAGCTTCGATGTAAAGAGGCCTCAAAAGGAACTCCAACCAGAACACACAGTTGAACCCATATTGTCACAGCTTAATGTACAGATTTTGATTACGTTTAAGGACATTATACTGTATATAGAATTTATTAACACAGCATTGTTCAATCCATTTTATATTCATTTCTCTAAAAACTTACAAACTATCATAAAAAAACAAGGCTATGTCAGCAATAATACATTTTATTTTGCTTTTTTTTACTCCCATGTTTGCTGCTTCTTTGTCATCTTCACCGAGGCCTTGTGCTCTGTTGATGTAAAACAATATATGACATAATTTTTTAAAACATAAGTGCATAAAGGCTATGTCTGTATTTTTGTGTGGTTCTACACAAGCAGCTGTGTTTGTGAACAATAGAAAACATATTAGTGCAAAACAAGATTTCAGTTAATTAAATACTGAGTTAATTTATTTTGTATGATAACGATCATATCTGCTGATGAATCATATAAGCTGCTAATACAGAGCTTAATATACAGTGAGCAGCTTATAACCACAACAGACAAACCACAAAGGGGGCAGCTTACAGCGGCAGTCTGTGAAGTAGACACAATGTGTTTTCAGAACCTTTCAAAAACAGTGGCTGTGCACAAGATACACTTTTCTATTTGTTCTCCCCCATTTGCACATGGTCCAGTTCAAAGATGCATGTAAATCTGTTGCACACACAACCCCTCCACTGTAGACCAGTGAATACTGCGATGACTAAAATGATTTCTGAAGACAGACAACCTCAGGTATGTACACGGGCTTGAAATGCGCGAGGGGGGGGCATGACCTAATTTCATTGGAGACAAATTATGTGACAGACGTGGACTATGGTTTTTGGACCTGAGGAGTGAGCCCTGAAAGGCATTCAAGGCAGGGTGTCTGCTCAGCGAGAGGATCACGATGTAATGTGATGAATCTCTGGAGATGCCATGTAAGGCTGTTAGAGGCTGAAGTTTTTTTTTAGCACAGGAGATTGCAGGAATATTCTCTTCTGAAAACACAGAAACTGTAGACACTATAGGTGCCCCAATAAATGATGAGTGATATACATTCACATAGATACGATAGATAGCACACGTTAAAAGTAGATCTTTAATGTTTTTTTCATGGTTCCTAAAAATGGTGTCTTCAGAAATTAATGAAACACTATTTACAAGCTCTTTAAAATATGTTCAATTGCTAGACAGATAATAAATTAAAATAATAAACTTGGAGGGTGCATAATAAATTACAAATTACGAGTAACAAGACTTGCGTTCAACAGCAGTTAAAATAAAAACATAATTGTTGCCCTTCTTGATGGCTGTACAACAAAGAGGCCAGAAAGGAAATCCTCAATTCTGATCCCCTCCGAGTCTTGCACCTTTCAAATTATTACCCCCCGACAAGTGCTTGACACCTCTGATCCCATTTCTAATCTCTGTTCTCATGTGGGGTAAAGCTACCAATTGTTGCTGTAGAGTAATTGCTCTGCATAGTAATTATCCTCAATAAACACTGCTGTTACATGCCCCCTAAAGAACCAGCTGTAATTATTTCCTTTGAAAGAGAATTTTTCATGGCCTTCAATGAAAGCACTCAGTGCATGGTAACTTTTAAGGTTTCCCAACTGCATAATGAGGGGATATTCACGTTATAGTGAGCCTCGGCAGGATTTTTTTTGAATGGGAGACAATATGAAAGAGAGCAAAAGAAGATGCAATGAATGGCTGTATGGTAGAATGTGAAGTCTGTTGTCTTGTTTCTCAAGGTTGAGTTGTGTCCCATCCACCTGGAAAGCTCCAATGACCACACTGCTCTTCATGGGCTATAAACCAACAACCAACAATGACCCATTCTGAGCATAACTGTATTTATACATTAATTCCTCTCTCTAATGGCTTAGGCTGCATATCTCTGCAGCAGCATGATTCAGGCTGGCAGTTCCATATAAATTATGAAAGCATAGACCAAATCAGGCATTAGTCTTTGTCTTACAGTAACAAAAACCCACTGAGGCCACCTTCAAGCATTCCAATTGCGAGTTAAGAAGCCGGGATAAATCAGGCTGTCCAGGGTTTTGCATCAACCTGAAAACTGCCAGATTAAAGTAGCCTCTGTGCCAAAACTCTGTCGACATCTCAGCCACCCACCGACCCCTCGACTCCAACCCATCCATCTAAAAATAGAGTGTAGTGCCCCATATCAATTACAGCACAATGAGACCGTTTGAGGATGCTTATTTATCTCTACCAATATCCGCAATGAAAGACCATAAGGGGTTTTGGAGGACAATGATTAATTTAATCAAGTGTGAGTGAACTTTCTCCAAAAATCATGCCGCTCTGACAGATAATCCGCTTTCCCTGAAACGTTTCCAACAGGATTAGCCCCCGAGGGAAGCCTGGATGCGTTTCACAAGAGAAGGAAATAGAGAGGCAAAGACATAGATGAACAAGAACCAATGAATAGAATGATATACGGACTGACTGTGGTCAACTGGGGAGGAAAAAAAATGAGAGTACACTATAGAGACATGCGTAAATCAGGATCTGCAATGTGCCTTAAAGGATCTATAGGAGTAGGTGCAATGTTGTAGGACTATTTTTGTCCTGCTTACTTTGATGTATTGTATTTGTGTGACATACGTATTATGTATTTGTGAAATCTACATCCATTAGCCATGTGCTGTTAAGATTTGATTTAACATACAAAATCCTGATTCATAGACTATAGTTACACTCAAAGAATTCATACCTGGATTAACTTCCTGCTGTCCGCTTCTCTGAGTACAAGCAGCCAGAGACAGGATTGTAAACTGATATGTCATAGCACAAGATTAAATGTCTATTTCTGTCTGTCCACTAACAAATTATGCACATTCCTACATTTTTGTTGCATAGTTATATATTACATATTTAAGCATTCCTTTACTGTGCGGGTGTACAGAAGAGTGTCCGCAGTGTGGATGCAGTTGGACATATAAAGCAGGGTAGGTTATGTTATATGTAAGACAGCTACTGCATTGAAAAGCAAACTTTTTAAATATACTTTTATTTTCTAATAGATGTCCCATTTTTACAGTTTGAATGGCTTTAAAACATGTTGATGATGTAGATTTGGAGAAATGGCATATTTTTAAAACCTTTGAAAAGTTGACATTCTGAAAAATCACATTTCACAGTAACATTGTGATCCACAACACAGCAGCTGCAGAAGACTTTAAATGAAGCCACAGTGTAAAAAAACAAATCCACAGAGCTATGCAGACTTTCAGAGTTCAGATAAGGAAATTACTAAGGCGAAACAACAAAAACAAGGCAAAAAAGAGAATAGTGGATTCAAGTTGAAATAAAAAGGTTTCAGAAGCTGCACGCATCATACAGTGTCCTCACAGCACAGAACACAATTTGTTGACTGTAAGGTTTGTGAATTGTATTACAATCCCCAAAGTCTGTCAAAGCTTACACAGGTCTCTCAGGCCTGCCTGTGGCCTGATAATTTAAAAGTCTTTTTAAAATCTTCTCAGTGCCAAGCTTGAGGTAACAACTGCCAATGAGGCAGCGCTGAAAGCCTTTGATTAAGCTCCTCTTTCCAAGCCCAGTGCCCTGGCCTTGAATTATTCACTGAGTTGGTGGAGAGGGCTTGTGCATGCTGCAAGCTTGCTAAGTGTGTTAGCCTCCAAAACATAATGCAATGAAGCTCATTCGTGCATAATGGATGGGAAAGTGGGGCTGGCTGCTTTTTGTTGTGGGAAGATGGTATTAGAGGGAGGGGATCCGAGTGGGACAGCTCATACTCCACTGTTGCCAACTCATAGTCCCAGCCATGCCAGGGCACTGGACAGTCTGCGGTCACAACCCCACTTCTTTTCTCTGCAGCTAACGCTTCCATCCAGCACTGCTTTACATAGTTTTTTTTTCAATTTAGTGGATTGACAGGTGAAGGACATCACTACTAAAGCCCATAGGGGTCTTTTTTATTTATACAGATAACAAATCACAGATCTGTGAACACGGTGCACAAAAGGGACAGAAGGTTACTTTTATTAAGGTTACAACTTTAAGGTGTGGGGTCTAATAAATTTAGCCGGCTTTAATTAATTCTAATATAGGAAGATAATAATCTATGTCACATGATTGCATGTGGTAACACTGTGTAATCAACACCACTCTGGTTTTAGCACAGCTCCCCCTCTCTGCAATTAAAGAGCTGATTCTCTTAAGGGTGTTGCATGTCATATTGGCTCATTTATCACTTTCCAGCGTAGCATCACTTTAAAAGTCTAATTCACACCTTCAGAATTGATCATGCTCTCAAGAAAAGCCTCATGGGCCAAAAATATTCACGATTACCATGAGAGAAAACCTTCTCTTAATCCAGCATCTGCGGTGTACCTCCCAGCACAAAGATTACATATTGGTTATGTTTATGTGTGAAACATCATTTCTGTTTCAAACACAATCGTATAATGTTAATAAACAATAAAACTTCAAGCTTACGCTGAAAACGTAATGTTGGCTTTCAGTCAGGATATAATGGTTTATCCGTATTCTGCTGCCAATAGAAATTCATCTTTTGCCTAAGGGCGAGCAGTTAAATAAAAATGTTAACTGCCCTGACAAAGTACGGCATCTATATTCTGGCTCAAAGTGTTTTGTGTGCAACTGAAGTCTAACAAAAAGAAAGAATGAATGTAAGCACTGTTTTTTCTTTAACAGTGCATTGTAGGCTGTTGTTAGCCTTGCCAAAGCCTATATGCAAATAAAATTGAATAAATAGTTTATGGATTTATTAAAATGTAAATCAATAGTGAACAGTTTTCAGTGTTTTTTTTTAATTCAACCTTTTAAATGATATGTTTAAGGAAAAAAATGTAATTTGGTAAAGAAATATTTTTGTGTAACAGAGAAAAAAAGTAAAAAAATGTTTGCAATTATAAGACATACCCAGCTCAAGAAAGGTCTGAGACTGGGTTTAATTGGATTTAATTAAACTTGGAGAGCTTTGTGCTGCGGAGAACCAAAAACAAAGTTTCTTCTAGTTTTGTAATAAGATTCAGTAAGTGTTACTTTGGTGTTTTATGAATAAGGCTGGTGCAATGACAGAGCCCCATCAAAAGGATTATGCAGCACATATTTTATTCCTACTTTGAATAAAATGCCTTTCACATTGTTCTCATTGACACCTCAATTTAAATAAAAAAAGAAAATACTGTATGTTATATATAATTCTACATAAAATAGCCTATAATGACATTGTTTCAAAAGTGATTTTTGTCCTAACAAAGCCTGGCTTGTGTTTTGAAGGTCGGCTCCATTTTATGCACACAGATAGAGTGTAAATAAACTGCTAAAACCAAGCAGAGTGCTGTTAAGCATGCATAAGCCCTTTGAATTAGTCTTCCTGATCTGCCTTGGATGACAGCCGTTCACACAGGCAGAATACGATATGAGCGCATATCACCACAACGCAGACGGTTCCCTTATGTCAAGCCTTCGTCTCCTCACTACAAAAAAAAAAAGTTTGGCATTATTCGCTCATTATTTCACAGTGCTGAAACATGCACATTCACAACTACTGCTGGGTGACTTTTAAGCTGTGCTCAGGGGGGTGTGATGATTTATTGTTATCTAGATCCATGGTGCCTAGGTTTTCTTACAGATGTTTAAGAGCTCTCATTTGTTGTCTGATGTGTTTCCTGTCAGACTTCATGTAAATGGCGTCAGAAATCTTTTGACTGACTCATAAAATCGGACCCCCCTCCCTCCTCTTATTGCTGCCATGGCTTTAAAAATATCCTGTTAATCCCCCTGTGAATGTAAAACAAATCAGAAATATAACAGCTCTCCATGTATTTGCCAGACTTTTAAAAACAAATACACATCCCTGGCACACCAACCTACTGTTTGTTAGACTGGTTCCAACAACAAGTGCACAAAATAATATAATAATCCCTGTTTTTGAATGTTTTTGAAGGTTGTTGCGTTGAATCTCAGCCAATCACTGGAATAGACAAGCGCTAGTTGTTGTGGCCATGACATCAATTGCTGCATATCAGTGTTAGGCTTATGGGAGTTAAAGTTTAGAGCTAACATGTCTCAGCAGGTTTTATTGTTTTTCTCCATGGCATGAAAAGACAATGCCCTTGCAGGTTTTAACACAACAAATCTTACAAGAGATTGTCTTTTTGGAAAACTCAATTTAACGACAGAATAACAGCAGCTAGATTTAAGACTGCAATAAAAGAATTTGATGTTATATTAATCGGGTACTTGATGAAAAAAAATCTGTTAAGCGACATTAACATTAACAACATTAACAACAGCATCTTCAGAAACTTTGAATAAAATACTGAGAGTTGTGGGTCATTTGGTTTTAATCTTTAGAACACAGAGCTGGTTTAAGAATACTTTTCTAATGTGTCAATACTAGTGTTTATCTACTCTTGAGCTCAAAAGCTTGAAGGGTTACAAACACAAAAATGTAGGTCAGTCTCCCAGTGTGTTTACATGTACTTATTTCTGAACAAGGGCCTGTTTATGCAAATGTGTGTAAACCATGGCCTGCTACAGAGACATGACACAGCTTGTCATTCTGTCACAGTGAGAGCATTGCTGCTGAAGAAGAAACAAGGTGTCACAGCTAAGCTAATAAATATGGTGCACTATTGGCCACATGCAGATAAAGACCATGGATTAAAAAAAAGGCACTTCTTTTTAACTTCTTGCTGATGTTGCACTTTCATTCTGACATTCAGTGTCTGGCGCGAGCTATAATTAAAGTATATCTGATCCATGAAAATGATAGCAGGCAATCTTGCCGCCAGCAGGTGCTTTGGTCAAAGCAATTGACCTGAGATTACTAAGGTGTGACACAGCAACACGCTGACAGCCTGCAGGAGAAAGAAAAGGTCCCCAGCAAAAAGACATACTGCTGCTCTGCTTAATGTTTACTGTGTTCATTAGAAAAAGGTCTCTCTTCACGGTCTATTGGTGATAAAGCAACATGGATGACAAGAAGAGTGTGTGTGTGTGGAGGCAGGCTATGACTGGACGCAGAGGAAGAGTGAATCCAACTGAGAGAAGACTTGTTTATCCTAGCAGTGTGTCATCATCTGTGAACGTGAGGCTATGTGAGAACAAGCCTCACAGACAGAGAGAAATGTGTCTAATGTGAGTAAATAAACCATCTTTAAGTTGCCAGAACAGCCTTTTTTCAAAGGAATTTAACTAAGAAAATCTGTTGTTCATATTTTACTCCTTGAAAAACATTTTATTTTTCAAAGCCAGCAGATGTACAAGCTCACGTGTGCCATATTGTACTTTACTGCTAAAGACGAGATGGTGTTAAAAGTTACTCAGGAAGCACAATTTGCTGACTAATGAGATGTGTGTCTATGATCTAATTAAACATATCGCTTAACGTTCTCTCCACAACCTGTCAAGTAAATAAAAAGATGGTATCACAAAATGTAAATGTCTTGGACCGTAAAGATAGGACATATCGTTTTTAGCTTTAAAATTTTGTAACACCAGAGTATCATCATGCGCCCCAAGACATCTATGCTTTTCAGAGAAGGCCTAACTTTTTGAATGTTAAAAAAACATTATATTGCATACTGTATATATCTTACATTTCATATTCATTTTTTAATCACATTATTGTATTGTATTTTTATGACCTTACTTTAGGTCTCTGTTAAAATTGTTTAAGACATGAGAAGGCTAATAATCCTGAACAGTAAAGTACAGTTGTCCAATCATATTTAGTGGTCTTGTGGGGGTAGGAGAGACAAGAGCTGCTCTCATATAGGCCTTCAAGTGCCAAGATGAATCCAATGCAACAGTGGGAACTAACAGGGGAATTAACCATTAATCAGTTTGATTCACAATCAGATTCTAAGGACTGTGAGAAGTCCTAAGGATAGATGTATGTTGTGTCTTTAACCACTAGTTGGCTCCATTATTATTATTATTAAGTTATTGCAGTAGCCTTAACATTAGCATTAGACACAGCTAGCTTAAAACCATTTGTGTTTGGCAAACATCTGAAGAGATTATAAATAAAGAGGTTTCTCTGGGACTTGATTAACAAGAAATGAAAATATTAAAGTGGGAAAGATTTTCAAACTTTCCATTCAAACTGAAACAGAAATCATTTTATTTCATCTTATGGACTAATGTCCTTATAATCCTGCAATGCATCTACAAGTTTAAATCTGTGGATTTAATTACAGTCGCTAACCTGCAGCTAATGTGCAGCTAAGTGCTATTATCACATGAAGCTACAGACCGGACTCCTGTAAATGAGGAGCATGCGTTATAAAGTATCACCCCTGGAAAAAACTATGGTCAGAATGTCACCTGTTTCCACTGAGAGTGACCCACTCATTCATCTGAAGAAGGCAGCTCTGGTGAGTGCTTAAAACAAACATTGATTGTATATAAATACTGCTGTATTATGGTAGTAAGCTAATACAGTGCAAACATCAGTAAACATGACAAAACTAAACCTTTCAAATCAGATTGAATTGAATAATAAACCAATTATAAATGACATGTTTTAATAAATAATCAACTATAAATTAATTTCACAATAAAGGCATAGAACTTTACCATAACTTCTAAACTCCCTTTTCAGATAAATAGCCCTCCTTAGTTGTCCCTCAGCTCAGAACATCTCTCTAACATCTCTGATAACAGTGATATGCTTTTGATTTGTGTTTGGCTGAAGTATTGTCAGGTTCCACTTGTAATGAGCAGTAAACGCTTAAGATTTTAATAAAAATGAAATGAGGTCAGTGGTGATGGTGGCTGTTAAGCATAGATTATTTTTGTGTATAAAACATATTTTTTTGTCCGTGATGAGCGTGCGCATTCTTGTTGTTGCTGATCAGCTGCTGTGTGGAGCAGTATGTGTGTGCATTTGCAGTGGTGTCTTTCAAACTAGTTTGACACACAAAGTGTCTCCCTCTGAGACCTCTTAAAGTCTGTGTGTGAGTGTGTGAAGGCCTGGGTCGAATGGGCACAGTTTGCAACTGATAAAAATACATTTAAAGCTAAGCATCCAACTGTAACAACACATATGTTTTCAATATTGATAGTCAACATAACAAAAATATATCACAATTCTGAGATTTACAACAGAACACAACCTGCAGTTTCTGGTTGTCATTATCACACTAGTTCCATGTAACATGTTTTGAGGTTTACAGTGTTCATACATGGAGACAGAGGTGGCTGCTCTGTCAGGCAGCAGACTGTGAGCCCGTGCTGAAGGCTGACTCCGGTGAGAAGATGAAGGTGTAAGTGGCAGCCTGTTTTCCTTTGACAGACATGAGCCCAGTTCCTCGGCTGCTTGCTGCTCTCCTGCTCCTGGCGCTGAGCCTCGGCCACGTCCAGTCATTGGACATGGCATACACATACACACAGACGCAGCAAAGCCTGAAGCAGCTGCCAGAGACATGGATGAAGAAAGAAGAGGAAGGGGTGACAACAGGACTCCTTTATGGTCTACTCTCAATGCCTTGGGTATTATTAAGATTTAAAGTCCCTCCCCCTCTGTGGCCTTCACTGTGCCCTTGTTACGGACTGATGCAGATATCTTTTCTGGCTGAGTGAGGCTGAGTGAGTGTGTGTCGACTGGAAATCTTGGGTGGGTATTGACAACTCAGCCTCCTGCCTTTAACTAAAGCGCTTTAATGGAATTCACAAGACTACATGCTACGCTGGCTAAACCTCTTGTAATGGATCACTGTAAATCACATTCATTGTTGTAGGCAATGTTATAAGAAAGGATAGGTTATGCTTTGTAAGTGTAAACAGCAAACAGAAGCTATCATGATTGCCCTAGTTGTTCCTGAACATGGGCGCTTCATTCAAAAAGAATGGTGGTGTCAGTTTTCCACAAGATATTTGAATATATATGATTATGCCATTTCCCAAAAAAGGGGTTTTATTCGTAGCTAGAAGGTAGTCCAGTACAACTACTTGGTAATTGTAATTACTTCACGTGTGTTAAACTCATATACAATTTTATTACTGTTACTCCGCAAGCCTGGTTGATCTTGTCATTTTCCTCAACTAACACCTCTGATTTATTAGAACTTAGTAAAAATTTCTCACTGCCAGATTACCCAAAATCAAAACATTTTTGTGAAAGTCACAAATGTTTTTGATAGATTCCAAATTTTACAGAGCATTTCAAATACAGCGTTTGTACTGATTTTACACTGCAGTGATGTCACAATTGCTCAAGAGCAATAATCCATATTGGAAGGAGTAGGTGCATTGTCAGCAGTTTATATAGAAGCTTATCCTACTGTATGAGGAAAATACTTTTTTGATTGAACTGCATTTTGTCACTGCAATTGGCAACATGTTTTCTTAAGAAATTAAAAGGGAACATTCCATGCAAAACACACTTTCACATCCTTTCAGCACTTCTGTATAATTGTGTGTCTCTACTAACTCACAAAGTGTGAAACAAAGCAACTGTGGGATCACTCTGTTATTGGCCAGAGTCCCTCCACTTGCTTTCCCTCCAAAAGCGCCTTGTTTCTCAAAAACCTTGACTATGAAGAAACAATCTAAGGAGGCGGGCTCTCCCCTTACGTCACTTACCTTTACAGGCCACAGAGCAAAGTGCACGTCCACCATATTGTTTTCTTTGCAATAGCATAGCAACGTTAGCTCGCTAATGCTACTATTGGTTAGGCTGTATGTCGATAGAACCAGTAATTGCGGTTAAATGAGGTTATAAGATGATATTTTGACAAGAGACATGCCGCTCCAGTGTTACTTTCTTAATACTGTTATAATGCATTTAACAAAACATTAAATAAGTCCACTGAATACACTGAAATGGAAAAATAAAGGACGGAATATTTAATATTCACAGAAACTGAGATGTTGACACACTGCAGATAGGCTACAGGACTTTTGAAGTCCTGAATCCGATGCACAAAACTCCTGCTGTATAGTTCATCTACTGCTCCTCTCAGCTCTGGAGACAGCTGTCTCTCCTGCCCCGTTCTGAGCACCCCAGCCCCAGGTAAATCATTGTTCCAGTAGGTTTCTCGTAAAGACCCAAAAAGTGTAGCAACCACCAGCTGCCTGACGCCGCAATGCTCTTCACAGGTACAGTTTGCTTTTGCTCACAGTGATGCCACTGAAGACAACAGAAACTACGTGTCACAATATCAAGACGTAAAATATACTGGCCGCTATATACACAGACTTATGTATCACTCTCGTCTGTGGAAGTAAACTGTGTCTTTTAAATACACGTTTAAATGCAATAAGAGTGTTTTTACAGAGTTAGTTTGCCAATTTAGGCAATTATTTACCAGAGAGCTGTTCTCACCCAAGCGTCTCTCATGGAACCTCCTAAATGGTCCTTGAGTAAGGGCACCGCCATACGGCAAAATACAGCAAAATACAGCAAAATACAGCGATATACCGCCGTCCACCAGAGGGCAGGCTCCAAAAGCGGAAATATAAGGAGAAACCCAATGGCAACTGATGGTACAAAAGATGGCTTTGGTCTCTAGAGCTAAGTTTTTACTACGTGACAAATCTGGGGTTTATGCTATCTAAAAATGGAGTAAAAGCCGAAAAGCCCATATGTAACCGTCATTCTATTACCCTATCGTAATGACAATATCGGTAAATAGGGGACCAATGGGCGGATTACATCCATGTTTATTTACAATCTATGTTCTCACCCTGGCTTCCCGAGTCTCTTCCTGGGACTCTTGGTGCTCGCAGTTAGACTCTGGCTCAAACGTATAATTCTTTGCTGAATTGATGAGGCAATTTAAATTTTCACAAGAATGTTTAAAGTCTTTTATTTTATTTTTTTTAAATAGTTTTGTGCCTGGTAAAATTGACGTGTTGTAGAGGAAATGGGGGGCAGGACATGAAGAGCTGTGTTCAGTTAAAGGGCCAGAGCGTCAGAGTGATTTTCCACAGTCCTGTATAACCTAAAATTTTAACATTTTGATTAAATGTATAAAATACACTTTATATAATGCAAAGGGAGCACAAGGAACTGTGTATTAATTGAAAAAAATTGCATTCAATGTCCCCTTAAACTGAAGGCACAAAACTAATACGTACTCTCCTATAAAACTAGCATTCTTGTCAATTCAATTACCTTATGTAATGTTGACAGTTCAAATCAAATACAGTAGTCTCTCCCCATTTACCACGTTTACATTTTTTTTTAGAGTTAAGGTCCCTTAAGAATAGCCCCTTTTCCATATATTTCTTCAAGCCGACACACCTTAACAAAACTCTTCCCTGCCAACAAAGCCCCTCTAGAGCTGCTTCTGTCACTCATTGGATTTCCTGCTGGTGGCCCATCGCCACATATTAAATAATCTCTTTGCAACACTCTGCCCAGAAAACCACCAGCTGGTACCTATAAGCCAAAACCCACAGTTACGCCCACAGAGTTTATCATCGTTCAGCATAATGTAAATGTGTCCAAATTTCCCCAGATAACCCTGCTTTGAAAGTCAAAACCAATTCTGCATTCAACAGTAGCTCTCACTGACCGCGGGACACCGATAAATCACGCCAGCAGAGCATGCAGTACACCAGAGATACCTGCAGTGCTGCCTTTTAACCCCGCTCACTGGCTGGCATCTCTCTACATCAGACTTTCTCGTCAATGTTGATTATGCACAGAGAAAGTTGGAACTCCATCATCATCTAACACAATCGGCCAAATATCCTCTTTCTCGCTTCCTCCACTTTCACTTGCGGCTCCATCCTTTGGACCTCTGAAGGCCTTTAGCTCCCTCCATTACACTAATAAGGCTAATCACCCCTCGGGCTGGTGCAGCTGTGGGCCCGGGAGAACGTGTCAGTGTGGGGAGATCAATGGACTACATCAAAGCACTGGAGCTACACACAAACCAGCCCAGCACGCACAGCCCTGGAGATAAGGCTGTGGCTCTCTACATTTTTCATGAGATTATCCACTACTGTTCTGTTCTTGCCTGTGGTTTGAGTGCAGGGTGCTTTTAATGAGCTGGGCTGTGCTAGATACGGACAAAGATATTGATCTGTAACAGTAGATTTTGATGATGTGTACACATGTGGACAGGTAGACTGGAAGTGCCAGTGTAGTCTGGGTTAAAAGAGTAAACTGCAGTCGTAATTACAGGTCCATTAGAGAGTCATCCATATTTTATTAGTTACTAATTAGAGGGTAGTTTGCAGGAGCTGAAGTGATGTTCAGAACAGGCAGAAGAGTTTGAGAAGATCACCTTGTGAGACTCTCTTTGCAACCTCATCTTTCCGAGTGCCAGGGTAACCAGTTGAACTATACCAATTATATAACAAAACATAGTCCAGTTCTGCTAGTATTGTTTAATGGAGAATATATATAATATTTGACAACCAAATAGATTCTGTGGTTAGGGCAAGCTTTTTTCAACTATGCCTCCTATCAAAAGTGAAATCCTTTTTGAGCCGCGGTGAGCCATCTATGCTTTTGTTAGCGCTCGCATAGATTATTGCAATGCGCTCTATGTGGGAGTTAACCAAACATGTTTTCACCGTTCGCAGCTTGTGCAAAACGCTGCTGTCCGCAAACATGAGCACATCACACCTGTCCTGTACCCCCTGTCCAGTTCAGAATCCATTTTAAAATCTTAATGTTTGTTTGACATGCTTTTTCAGAATGGCTTTTAGTACTCTATGACACTGCTCTGATTTTATTGTAGTTATGTGTTTTATATTATATTCATTTGTAATTATGGTTATTGAGTTTTCATGTTGTACAGCACTTTGGTCAATCTGTGGTTGTTGTAAGGTGGTATATAAATGATTGATTGATTGATTGATATAAAGTTCTCTTGAGGGAGAAAACATGAAAAGTTAATGCTAGTAAGAGAGAAACACTTTATTGGTTTTTCAGATGAAAGAAGTATCAGTGTAGTCACCTGGGAGATATTCTCAGATGAGAGCAAGAGGCCCAGGATCCACTGTAAAGGGCAGTTTCTTCAAGTTAATGGGAAGGAATGAGGGGATAAAAGCAGGAATTAAACCCTCAGCAAAGCCTCCACAACGATAAAGGATGAATATGTATGAGCGGATTTTGAAAGAGACGTGACCTTTAAGAGGGACTAAGGTGATAACTGGATGAAACTGGCTAAAATGGGCAGGACCCTCCCCCTGCACCTTCCACATGACATTTTCTTTGCAGTGGAACAACCATTTGACAGTGTGGCTTTTGGCAAGTCAAAATAACAAGGAGGGTTTCATGCTTCGGGTACAGCACAAACAAAAAAACATTTGCTATGTCTAGACTGTTATTTTGGAATAAAACAAGTCAGTTTTTTGCGATCATGGAGTATTGTGTCTAGTGCGGCAAGCTTTCAATCAATTACCTGCCTAAGAACACAGAAGACAAGCTGCATGTAAAGAATGAGTTGATCTCACTCACAGTTAAGGTATCAACATGCTCAAAACAACATTTTCGTAACTCTGCCAGAAGCCAGCACAAACAAAGGGGATCCAATAACAATGTGTGATGGATCATCAAATGCTTGGGTGATGATCAGTACGTTATGTAGAAAGATATTTTTTGTACACCCATACACACAGCAGCATAAAAAAATAGATGTTTATTGGTCTTTAACAGTCTAAAGTATGTTCTATGTTATAAGATTTCTCTCCCAAATACTTTTTTTCTCTGCCTCTGCTAATATACACGAACACACTTTACAAATATGTCCAATTTATTCGAAGGTAAGTGCCGTTTTGCTTCAGTAAAGTGTCAATACACACTGGCTCCTGCTTCCTCAGAATATAGCTGCTGGGAGAAGTTAACAGAAGAAATCCCACAGAATATATTCAACAGTGCCTCAAGGCAGTTTCCAACAATATTACAAACTGTTTGACAAAGAAGCACCGCATTGTCATAGTAGAGACAAAGGAGTTTCTCCACCCAGCAACTAACAAGGAACATACTTTTTAACTTTTTTTGTGTTCTCTGTAAACTGTGCTCTTGGGTTTAGCAGTGCTACCATGATAATTATAATAGACTGGGCTAAATCAATTACAGTTAAGTCTAAAGTTGCCTATTTTTTGTCTTACAACTGCCAGGTGGTTAGGCGTAGACCATGGGCTGTGAACTGTCTCTGGACAGAGTGCCACGTCAGAAATATGAGCTTCTTGAGGTACACATGTGACTTGCAGGGCAGCAGAGTAATAAATAGAGTTTTGTTTTTGATTTTAAATCAGAAGAAATGTTTATTATTTTTGTACTTTTAAACCTTTAATTTTGATGAGACCTTTATAAAAGAGAAATAAAGAGAATAAAGATTGACTGGACTCTTATTAAAGAGAAAAAAAAAAAAACTTAATTCAAAATGCTTTTGTATATTTATAATTTGTAGTGTCCTGACCACAAATCTTGTTAATGCAAAGCCTGCTAGACCATTCCAATCCCAAATCTCATCATAAAATTATTACTGTGTTAGAAGAGTACAGCGGTTATATAAGCTTTGATGGTCATCTGAAATGAACAAACTTTATTGGTACTGTTAAAATGTCAGCCTAAAATGGAAATTGTAATGCCAAGAGTTCTCTGTGAAAATGTCTCGAATATAACCTGTGAAAAGAGCAAACACACTGGGAATAAAATCTCAATAAAACATAACAAGAGCATTTAAGCGCTATGGTGTCCTTATCTATCTCATCTCTTGTTATGCTTCATTCTCTCACTCTCGCAGTCCAAGAGAACCCATCACCCTTAGAAAAAAACTAAAAGCTCCAACCATTGGTCAGGACAGAAGCCTCATTCGGCTGACATACAAAACACCACTGCAATGTGGTGGGGGACATATGCGTTTATTTGCACACAATCATCAGCAAAGCCTCAAAACTGTCCAACAGAGAGAGCGCGCATCTCCATCTTTGTGGTAATTGAAAAACATGTCTCGCATAGAGGATAGAAATCCAACTGATATTCAGTGATTTCTGTTTAATGTGAATCCATTATTTTCTCACTCAGGATGACCTACTTATTCATACATTTCTAGCTGCCACCATAGTACGGCGCAGTGTTGTTGTGTGCACATGTCACCTGTAGAGCAATGTTTTCCCATTTGGGGAGAACAAGTACCTGCATGCCACCCCCGATTTTTCTGTGAGTTCCCTGGGAGGTACGAAGCTGCTGCAAGGTCTCTCTTGGGACCAATAAACATGCACAGAAACATATCTATACACCCACACAACACGTAAAAAGGGTGTGAGAGGAGTGCTGAATCTTGTCATCAAAGCTATTTTCCTCGCTTGTCTTTGACATTTTTTAAACGCACAATGTGGATCCAGGGCTTCCATATGAACAACAGAAGAAGAGACAAGAAGAACTGAGTACAGTAGCAAAAAGTGCATATATAAAAATGGTAAATTAATATTGTGACATGAGTGACGCTTTATTGTATTTGTTTAAATTATGTATGGGCTTAATATAACACATCTCCCTCTCATTTGTTTAAGGGACACTGCTTGTTCTTGTACTGGGGGCTTCATCCACTTTGGATGTGTGACTGAACATCAGGAACAGACCACAACTGTTGGTGTTTTGAAGATATTCTGACCCAGCTGACAATTGTTCACAAGATGGGTCCCTAGGAAAGTCGATCAAATCTTTATGCTTGCTACATGCTTTTCATGCATCATTGCGATTGTGATTGTCTGACATACCCTACCCTACTACAAATACTAATACACAAATCACAGTCTGCACAAACTATATGTGCAGACTGTGAAACATCAGGATGAAAGGGTTAAAACGTACCAGTCTGACAATCTGCTGGTTTTTAGTTTGTTTAAGAAAAAGTAACATTTTTCCTAAGTAATTGGGCACAATGAGCACTTTGTGTGAGTCTGACAGCATGTGACTCTGACAGTTGCTGTTAATTTAATACTTGCCGCCTTAGCGCTGCAGGGGATTTGACAGGTAAAAAAATAAAGGTGGTGTGATTGTGACTCTGTGTGAATGTACAATATGCACTGATGCGCCATACTCGTCTTCTTTTTATGTGATTGCTACCTACAGCTCAGCTTTCACCGCACAGTCTCTCATTTCTCCTTATGTCGATCTGGGCCCACCCCCTCCTCTCTCTGTACGCGCTGGTCCGTGACATTATCCTTCCAGTACAACTCTCCCCACAGGAGAGCCATATTGGCTGTCTGTCTCCGTGGGGACTCCATTACTTTTTTGCAGAATGTCTTCTACAAATGGAGAAATGACAAGAACAAAATGCGTAGTGTCTATTTGTACTAAGCGCACGTACAAAAGAGACGTCAAGTTCCGCTATGGTTGAACTGAAACAGCACCTCTTGCTCTCACCTCATAACTAACAAGCAACGAACCCTGAAAATTCACAAATTTGCCGCCAAACACTCACAGCTATAGGTGCAGTTTTATTATTTTGACACCATCACCAGAGGGAATGACAAAAGGTCGCACAAAGACTTTAAGGTCAACTGACATTTGGCCAGAGGTTATCTACCTTCACTCGACATACAAGCTCCAAACATCACATTACTGGAATAATGTCTTCTTTAGGCTGACAGAAAGAGATGTTCTCACTCATTCAGGCTCATTGCAGGTCAGGAAAAGGAATAATGGTACTGTGTATATCACTGAGTAGAAAATAATGAAGGATGTGTAGTTGGTGCTGCAGGTTTTGGAAACATAAATATAGTGCAAGTCAGTTTTTAGTGTGGTTTAATCCTTTTAAATTAATAGAGTCTAGGAGCGGGGTCACTGTAAAAGGACTTTCTGTAGATAGTTTAGACTTTATAATCATTTATTTTAAAAAGTAATGATCAATAGATAGATTTAAATGGGGGAATACTCATTCTATCAGAATAAATCACCAAACACAGAAAATTAAATACTTCACCTGGATTATTAGTAGATTATTAGTCTGTAAAAGAATAATCTTTGGGGATCCCATTAAAGTGGTTCTAATAAAGACTACTGCAAATAGCAAGAATTAAGAAACTTTATAATCCTTCAATATTCTATACTTTGAACATATTTAAAATTATACAAATAGCTATTACTTTACTAAAGTGCTGGTTTTGATTAATGATCATAAATATACTGAATAAATGGCACGGACGCTGCCTGTTTGTCTTTGTGGAGTTTGAGTTGGTGGGTTTTCTCCGGGTACTCCGGTTTTCCTCATCAACATCAAAATGTGCTGGGCGTCCCCTAGCGGCGGCTGCCCACAGTGTTTTTCAACACAGGGATAATAAAGTGATAATAATAAAAAAAACTTAAAAAAAGAAAAACTCCAATCAAAACACAAATCATTTATCCTATGTAAACCATTTTAGCAACATACACTAAAAATGTATTCAAAAACATCTCACTGTAAAAATCTATTTACACATTGTACAGAAAACGCTATACAATGTCTTCATTTTCAAACGTTCAACACAATGCAATTGAATAAGTATAAATACAACCACACCTTCTAAAACCACGACTTTAGGTTTGCTTATTGGAAAGTCTTGCATCCAACAAACTTTTTGCAGCATTCTATTGAAATATTGATTCATAAAAATAAAATAAAAATCTGTATCATCAAGCCTAGACTGCCCTTGCCTTCAAAGAAATCAAAGAGTTCAGCCATGCTCTCATTAAAGAAACCTGCTCCTGGTATGTGGTGATATGTAAAGTGGATGGATGACTCACTGTCCCTGTAGTGCAGGCCGGGGTTACAGCCTGTTGTCTCTGAGTTGACCAACACATTCTTCAGCGTCTGATTCATTAAAGCCTAAGGAAACATTGGATTTCACACAGTGCTCACTCTTTACTCCCTTTAGCAGATGTCTCTGGGGACCCTGTCCATCTGTTGTAATAAATAGGCTTTGCAGTAGTGATAGATATCTATGCGCAAACTGTGAACTCAGGTTTTTAATAGAGGATACATATACAGCTTACACAGCGCAGTACATGTCATTTTAGTGACATTACTGTCCCTCATGCTGCATTATGTCTCGGCTGTCAGGAAGCATAATGGTTGTTACTGTCACCTGTACTCTGCTGCTCCACTCTGCAGCTCAGGATGTGCTGTAAAGATGATGACAAAGATCAGAATGAGCACACCCTGGTTGGTTATAACAGAATCACTTATGTTCGTCACGTCACTGTTTTGACCAAAAAAAAAAAAGTTCTCAATACAAGTTTGGTCTAAATAAAAATGCATTCATTTAAGCATTTTAATTGGAACAGAAATTTTGAAGCTGTTCAAAGCATGTACCACAGAGCATATTTTAATTAGCATGCTGTTGTGCACCAATAAAATAAAAAAATAAAAATGTTATTCCGGTCAGCATTTGTTCTCTAGAACTGCATTATAAAGCAATGTTATTCCCTGACACTAAAATATTAAAAGGGAACCTGTTTCCACTAGACTTTTGATGAAATTTTCAAAAGGGATTTGCTAATAAAAACCAAAAAATTAGGCCAAGAAAAAAAATATACATAAAATTACAGCATAATACAGTAGAATGTCAGATTTATGTATTTAATTATTTATTTATTTATTTGACAATTTCTGGAGTAAGGTTTTTTGATGGCTCTGACTGGTTTCCTGATCTGTTAATTTCCTAGAAGCCTGAGTTAAATACTATACCTCACAGGAGAGGAGGTGCAATTGCCCACCCCCAGATTCTGACTCAAAGAGAGCAAGAACACAAAGTGCGTCAACTTTAAGTAGGCCACTTTTTTGTGGAGAAGCCATGTTGTGAGACAGTTGGAACACAACACAAGCGTATTGATCTTCTCTCTGTGTCACTTCAAATGTAATCTTCTTTGATTTACATGGAAAGTGCTGCTGCACACACCAGAGGCACTGGGATGATGGTGGTGCTTTCAATAACATAGGTTTAAGAGTGCTCAACACAGAAAAGCCTTGAGGCTCAGGTGGAGCATTCCTTAGACCACACAAGGGACCCACTCTTTATTGGCCGAAATAAAAAGTCTTTACCCAGGTTTATGCCCCCTTGACTGATGCCAACAATTAAAGGTATTTCTAATAGTTATTATTGCACAGTGTCCCACTTCACATTGCATCAGGTTCCCCGCGACACATGGAACTGATGTAGAATGACTTATCTGTCTGGACAGCTAGCACATAAGGGGCATAAAGGTCAGTAGCATGGTGTGCACATGGGGCCTGGAGGGTTGATCCAAGTTTAATTAAACTAGAAATAAACTGTAGTCATATATATCTGATGAGATATGATTAAAGATGTCCACTCATTAGTAAAATAGTTATTGCAACCAGTAAACGGATACTTCTACACCTGTCCATCCCTATTCATATGCATAAAGGTTCCAACATGTACCCATTGTTTGGCTAGTACGTCTATCTAATCATGTTGATAGCAAAATATTTGAAGAATTAAAAACACAGAGGAGTGCTGGCAAAGTGTGGAGGACAGATAACGGGGAGTGGCAACACATAGTCGTCCTGCTGCTCAGTCCATTGAAGCTGGGTCTATTCTCTCAGAGAGTATTGCTGCAGGATGTCGGTCTTGTTGCCAGACATGCAGTCGGCTAAATCCCAGCAGCTCCTGTTACATATTCATTCAGTGTGATTAATGGATCCTAATTCTGTGGGTGTAGTGTCTCCTGATATGTCTTTCTTTCTTACAACTCCACTGAGATTCCAGGACGTGCATCTGGTTGATTCAATGAGCCAGCGAAGGAAATCTATTTGCATTGTACACACACAGTTAATCACCAAATCAATGTGGTTTTCATTTGCCGACATGCTTAAGGAGCTCTCTGTTTGGCAATTCTAATATCATTACAGCTTTTCGTTTTTTCAACTTTAAAGAAAATTCTTAGACTCATTATGATAAGTTTTTTTTTTAAAGCATCCAGCAATGACACAGCATCCAGTCTTTGCTTTATTAGCTCTGCATGGGATCCATTTCTCTTACAAATAGTCTGTCCAATGAATTGTGCAAAAAATTCAAATACAACCTTTGTCTTGGTGTCCAATCTGGTTACACAGGACTTTTTGGTTTTTAATGTATATTTTACACTCAGTTACTTTCACTGATCCATATCACTCATATCAGAAATGCCACATATTTTGATTTGTGTGACCCTTGTTGTATTGGCCAGCTATATCTATTCAGATATTTGTGAAATGGGTATAAAATCCCTTTCCTTCACAATCATTTCCAGTCAGATTGTATTCTAAGCGGGACTATTTGTGATGTGATTACGTGATACTTACATCAACATTTAACATATGTACCCCCCCCCCTACATTTGTAGTTTGGAGAAACAAAAATATCAGATGACTGTCAGTATCAGATGAATAAACCCCTAAAGAAGCTCCGTTCAAATCTAATGCCATTTAGATCCAACTCCTTTGCTGCATTAACTGTTTCACCTGTGACCATGCACTTACCTTCCTCTAAGTTACAGGAACCTCAATTCTACAAACTCCCCAGAGCTAAGCATCTGTGACACCTAAGCACACACACACCAGGCACAGACAGTCCAAACACAGCTGCTACACACTGCCTAGACTTAAACGCTCTTGAAATGTTGAAGCACTGTGTTCTAGTCTCACCCCAGCTGACTTATCAGTATCTAATTATTCTCAAAATGTTGTCTCAAAGTTTAGAAAATCATCCTATACCAGGGGTCGGCAACCGCGGCTCTTTCATCCCTTTGATGCGGCTCCATGTGGCTTTAATTATTGTTTTATTATTTTAGTTTGTTTGTTTCTATGTTGTCGCTTTTACTATGTATCACAAATGTCAATGTGCGACACCCGCCAGCGCGTGATTTCTTAAACTTTTCAAATCCCAGGTAGACCAACTATGGTGAATTCTAAGAAGTATGCTTAATATGTAATGAGGAGATATGCAGGTATTTTCCAATGTTATTAAAAGCAAACAACGCGCACGCCTCACAGATGACAGCTTACAATCCTGTGTAAAAGATGGTAACGACAGACAGCCCTGATGTGCAGACGCTGTGTGCTGAGGTTCAGGAGCAGAAATCACATTAACTAAGTATGATAAATATTTTAATTGTCTATTATTTTGCATATATATATTTTTTTCATTGTTCAGTGAAATAGTCCTTTTATTATTATTATTGAGATTGACAGCCAAATGCAAGCGCCAGTAAAAGGCACACAGAGAGAGAACAGCCTTTTTGGTTTGCTGCTGGTGGATAATTTAAGTTCGGCATTTTTTTTTTCATAAATACAAGAAGAACTCAAATAGACATTGAGTACTTTACTTAAAAGTATCCTTCAACCGAACGTATTTTTTTCGGAGTTCAAAATGTTTTTGTTGCATGCAGAAATGTAGTTTCGTTTTCTCTGCAGTCGTTCATTGATTTCATAAATGCAACACATTATAGTTTGTTTATAAATAGCATAAAGGCAAAATGTGCAGTGTCATATGCAGTGTTATTTCGTTGTAAATGTCAAAAGGGATTTGTGGCTCCCAGTCTTTTTTTCAGTGTAGGAAATGGGTCCAAATGGCTCTTTGAGGGGTAAAGGTTGCAGACCCCTGTCCTATACCATCTTCCTTTGAGTCATCTTGTAAGTGTAACAATGTGTTGTGCAAATGACCCTGTGCCATAAACAAAGATTCTTCTGGGCAAAGACCCAACTCTCAACTCTGGTGTCTCAACAGGTCTGTGCGTGTTCAGTGTAGTCGTGCCAAGGTAGAATGTATAAGCATGCCACAGATGATGCAGCTACACCTTGGAAGCCAGCCTTGAGAGCAGTGAACTTTTGTGTGAAACATCCACAAACAGTTTGGAGCTCACAAGTGCCAGAGCTGATGTGTTCTTTTTTAAGCTCTACACCAACCATTTAAAAAAAAAAACTTTTCTCAAATTCTCATTTCCTCACACCAAGATTCCGTTTGGCCCAGCCCAGTTCTGAACGGCAACCTTTGATGTGGATTGTGTTTACAGTGCAGTGTCTGTCATACCAGTGCTACATAGGCTTTTTTATAGCTCTATCAAGGACATCTGAAAATATTAGACTTAAAATCATGTTTTATGATTCCCCGTCATGAAAAGTCAGAATCATCCCCTTTTCCTCGACAAAGACCATCCTCTCAGCAGATACACCACTATGTCACTTTGACATAGAGACACACTTCCTCTCAACAAAGCACATAACTCACCAAATAAAGACAGCCGTGAGCACAGCTTTAAGCATAACCTATTTCGACCCAACACGCTCATGCGCGTTGTGCACTTCTCTACCCAAACATTAGTGTTGCTTTAAAGCAGCAAAAGTACTATTCTGCACAGTGACCTGAAATGCTATGTAAGTTGTATGTGCTGCTATTTGCAACAAGAGCTGCAGAAGTCTCAAACCAAAGGCTATAAGACCACTGCTTATTTATTCATTTGTCAATCAATCAGAGAACAAGTTGAGTTCCATACTAGCATCATATAAGAGAGCATAAGATAAATGGTACAATACACTTAATTTAGTTCTCTTGTCAAATTTTTGGCAGTGAAAACAAATATTAGTATGGTATACTGAACAACAAACTTTGTGAAAACAGGGATTTTAAAACTCCCCGAGGTGGCAGACAAGGGAAGGCTGCATTTGGTTATTAAAGAAAGCAACAGTTTCCCAGCTGAAAAGGTAAATAACTGTCATGCTTCAGCAGGGAGTGGCAGAGAGTGTATAGACGGAGCAGATATGAAGTGGAAGACAGATGAGTAAGATTGAACAGCACAAAGAGAGTGAGGCCACGAGGAAAGAGGAGTGGATGTCACTAAAGGACACACAGGCTGAATGACAAAACCTTATTGGATTTATTTGTCTTGCTCGGCTTCTCGGATGAATCTCATTTATTGTGGCCGACAGCGAGGGAAGTGCACATCAAAGAGGAGCGCGCCGCAGACAAATGTCTTTTTCTTTATAATGAACGAAAAGCAGGTCTGTACGGAAATGCTGCATCCAAACAGATATAGGGCAAAGACGGCACTTTCTCACACAGAAAAATCAATCGTTATTATGTAAAGAGGCATTTCACAGGCCACTTTTACAAAAGCCTAGAGGAAACATTATAACTTTCTGCACCTTGACTGTCAGTATGTGAGACTTTAAACAGCATAACGTTCATGTTTCCCAGACACTGACACTAAAGTAAACTGTGGCCAAGTGTGGATCAACTTTCTTTGTAATGGCCTCAAGCTTCAGATGATTTGTGATAAACGTTCTCGGTTAGCAAAGAAATCTAAAGAAATTTGTAACTTTACCTGACATACTTGGATTGTGTCTACTGCCTACTCAACTGAGAACATGAGAGATATAATTATGGCTGGGAACTTGCTGAAAGTCTACCTTGGCTTTAAAGAGCACTTGAGAAATAGTGTACACTCAACGACTAGCAGTTCAAGTGCTGGTAACTTTAGTTCATTCAGTAAAACCTTGTGAAACGAGGGCAAAAGGTTGCATTTCAAGCTGGTATTCTTCAAATACGGTCCCCAAACAGCTGGCAGTGAACTAGAATTTGTTTTGTGCCCTGTGCGCTGTGGCAGAAAAAGCAGATTGTCCTTGAGGACTCAACATAAATCAACAATCAGCAGCAGCACGAGCAGGCAGCTAGCCCGTAGCTCTGCCAGGAAAAGCATAAACTTAATTAAGTCCCATCTTACAAGGTGTGCGTGCGCTGGGAGAGCTGTAATGAAAGCCTAATGCTGGCCACAAATTGGTCCAACAAGCAGCTAAAAACGGAGGCTTGACATGACTCTGATACGGCCCCACAGGATCAGAGGATTTTGTGCATAGACTGGGGACATTCAAAATAAACAATGTATAGCTTGTCCAAAACTTAACTATTAGAAACCGGTGGTGAAAGTGTAATAGTAATAGCATATTGCTAAAAGAAAAACAAAAGGCACCATTGTATCTTACCAAATATAATGACTACTGCAAAACAGTGTGAATTCAAGCTAAATGGTAGTTTTGCTGTATTTCCACAAGACTCAGCTCAGCCCATCTTCTGTAATGTGCGCTTTGCTGGAGAACAGCCTAACTTGAATAAATCAATATTCATTCTTTAGCAGCACATTATTTTACCATGAGCTGTAATTTTGGAACTTGAATATTTTTTATGAACAAAAGGGTATTCGTGGCAGCAGAAAAATACAATCTCATCTAATTTTAGAGGCAAAATATTGACTCTTATTAACAAAAAGCCATATTTGAGCATCTGTGCATAAACTTTAAAAACAGAAGGTTCACATTGCTTTGTATTAACAAACATGGGTTTAATTTTTTTATACGTATTATTACTTAATTGCAATTGAATTTCATCTTTGACATTATGGCAGTGTGTCTGCAGATTGTCTCACATATAACCAAGTAAAGCAGGCGCCAATAAGTCAGCTAAAAATCGTAGAACATATTTTTATTGCTTACAAGAATTAGTGTAGAAAAACAGCATACAGAGTTAGAAGAACGTGTTCCAAGCAAAACATGTACCGACAATGTTTGTGGCCTTTAGTGTCTCACTCACTTTTAAATGGCAGTCTTTGTGTTGAAGGAGTGCAATTTCCATGGCGTAAAGTAACTCGTGATGCAGCCCAGGGTGCACACACAAACATGATATGCTTTCAGTGACCTGGGTACTAAAGTGATTGTATGAAAACTCTCTAATAATTACAAATCTGTAAGCCGTTGTTGGTTTTTGACTCACTAGGTGCAGCTCAACTCTCACTTTCCTGTTGTGCTCCATGGCATCTGTTTGTCTAGCATTTTCACCACTGAACTGCTTTTAAAAATAATAATAATTATTAGTGATCAGCCTCTTGTTGTGCCAGCAAAAGGCCCCATCTTTGTTAATACAAGCACTGTATGAATAATGTCAGTCCTGGAATGATGCATTATATTTATTCATGGTGCTATTTGAGTAAATGAATAAGCAGGTTTCACAAAAGACTTCACAGACAGGCATGACTGCAAAACAAATTGAAAGATGTATTTGCTTTTTGGGGCTAATCTTTGAAAAACAGTAGGATAATCATTTTGAGCCATTTCTTTTCATCTCCTCAGATCTGACTGAGTAGTAATGAGATGTAATGAGTGTACTTATTTAACATCCATCGCATTTTTAACTGCCTTAAGACAAACACTGTTGCCTGTTATAGAAATATAACATTATGTGAAGAGTCTCTATAGGTAGGCTTCTGCCTCTGTGCTAAACAAATAGGTGGAAAGGTCACTCAGAAATACCTACGGTGTATAGAACGGTTTAAGAACCCATATAATCAAAAGCTTTAAAAAGCAAAAGTAAATGCTCCAACACAAGTGGTGCTGTGTGGCCCAGTCAGAGCCCAGGAGACGGCAGCAGACGGTCAAACTGGTATGGACGTAACTTTATTCAGATCAATATCCTTCTCTATCTCTATCCACTCTTTAGTTTGCTAAAGCAGAAACTTACCAATATGTGAACAAATGTTGTGCTCTTTGAGGTAATTAATGCAGCTGTTCCCCAGCACTAGTCATCAGACAACACTGTCATGCAGTCTGTCTTTCAGCTAAGCAAAACTAGCCTTCCCAAATGTTTAGGTTTAGTTTCCTTCTGCTTAAAACAGAACAATTTGGCAGCTACCAGAATCCAACTTTGAAATTGAGCCGTGTTCTACCTTGGCACATTAGTCATGGTCACCAAGTGATATAATATCCTATATATAAAATGTAATTTTTTTTAATTATTTGTATTCATGTATGATAAAAGTAACAATAAGACATTCCCTATGAGTTTGGTTAATGGGTTCGTTTGTTTACCGGGTTTGTTCGTCGGCTGGGGTTGTAAGCATTCAGTCTGATGTTCATGTCTGGCTTTGAATGTGATGACAGTGAAACAAACAAAAAGACAGCAATAATATGAGCCATGACCAATATAGAAAAGTGTGTAATTGAGCCTGATAGAAGTGTCTTATTGATATAAGTGTATAAATGTCCACTGTTGTACAGTCTGACACATTTTAGGAAGAATCTGGTCAATATACTTTCAACCAGTTTCCTGTCCATCTTTACAATATTTATTAACATGTCTGTGACAGATCTTATGAAGCAAAGGCATCTGGACTTAGTTTTCAAGGCTTTTGTTCCAAGAGAATTTTGCAATTCTGAGTTAAACATAAGAGCTGAGCTTTGTCTCTAGAAGGGAGGGGTTTGACCTGAAACTATCGCTGATTGGACCAGGCTGTTCTGGTCTTATAGTTGTTAACGTGAAAGGGCAGTGTGACTCCTGATGGGAGAGTTGTTGAACCTTCAGTATTCCTGTTCCATTCAGGTGTGGTTGTTGTCCTTCTAGAGTGAAACTGTTTTGCTTTAGGTTTCAAAACACTGTTGTAAATAGCAAAATGTATCTGTTTTTTGTCTGATTGGTTTCTGTGTCCTCTTGGTATTGCCGAATGTCCATTTGGGATATCCACAGTCTCTCAGGGCTTCACATTTGCCCTGAAGCAACAGATTTGTGAAGCACTGTTTTGTGAAGCCCAGGGACAAAAGGGAAGGGTGTAGTTATCCTTTAGGTTTATCTGAAAAACTTAAAAAGATTTTCTACAAACACAACATTCTGGTCCACTTTAAACCTGGGGACACTCTGCAGTTCAGTGAAGAGTGCAGTGACAGTTATGACAGTTCAAAGAAACAAAACAACAGCTTCACAAGAGGATGTATCAGCACAGAAGAGTCGATCCTGAAGGACTTGAGTCTTCAGTCCATCTCCACCTCAAAGAGAAAGGACATTCCTTGGAGGACAGCATTATCCAAAGTTTGACCAGAGAGACCAGATGGTTTGAGAGAGGTGGGAAGGAAGCCATTTTGTTCAAATGGAAAAAGCCCTCTTTGAACAGAGGAGGAGGCCTCCATTATCAGCAATGATTGTATACAGTATATAGTGGATAGTGTGAGCTCATTGCTTCCCCATTCACCAAAATTGGCCTTACCACAGGGCTCTAAAATGGCAGTTAGATCCAGGCTTTTCTGATGTTATTGCATAGTAAAATAATTGTTTTCAGATAGCATAAACAGATCAACATTTATCAAAAACATTTATTGTCACCCCCCAGAGTTGTTATGTACTAAAAACTTAGCTCTAGCGACCAGAGCCATCTTTTGTACCAGGCAGTAAACATGATTTTTACACTGAAAGTTCTACTGATATTTATGCTTTTGGAACCTGTCCTCTGGTGGATGGAGGTATATTGCTGTTATGGTGGTGCCTTTACTCGAGGCCCTTTTAAGAGGCATCATGAGAGAGGCTTGGTTATCACCTGCCAGCTATTTAGAGCTGTGTGTTGAAACCTAAATCAAAACAGTTTCACTCTAGAACAACAAAAACAACACCTGAAGTGATACTAAAGGTTCACCTGAGCCTTAACGACTCTCACATCAGGAGTCACACTGCCCTTTCAAGATAACAACTATGAGGCCAGAACAGCCTGGTCCATCAGAGTTAGTTTCAGGTCAAACCCCTCCCTCTAGAGATAAAGCTCAGCTCTTGTATCAGTTGATCTCAGAACTGAAAAAGTCTCTCAGAACAAGAAATTAAACATCTTCACCTTGAACACTAAGTCCAGATGCCTTTGCTTCAACCTTTTCTTCAATATTTTATAAATAAAGACTAAAATTTTATTGCAGTTTTTCATGGAGGTAACAGTGCAGCTCCACTGATTACAATACCTTTACTTTGCATTTATTATAATCAAACTCTTGATATTCAAACTATGATTTCCCAAGGACTATTTGCAGTAACGCTTTATTCAACGGACTGAGGCAGCGTCATTTTCATTACATTCAACATGTATAAGATGTCATAATGAGGAAATTGTGTACACAATACAATTAGTCTGACAAGCAGTAATTAACAAACAATTAAGATGTGTGAGTGAACAAGTTTGCTTTGGGTTGCAGCTGTAAACCCTAAGCTTTTCTTATAAACATCAGTGCTTAAAAATTGCCCATGTTAAGTGTGATAAGACTGTAGTTACCATGGTAACCAGACAGTTCTTATGTTGTGAAAAAGAAGGGAAAGGCAAGTCCCGGTTTATGCAAGTTCTATGAAGACCGTATAGAAGGTCAATCACACTGGCACCAAAATGAGTATACAGTAGGTGGCTAATTAGAAACCCAATGAGGAGCAAATCAATACTGCAGAGGACAATGTAAATGTTCTGAGAGCAAACCAATTAATCAAATGATGTAGGCTACCTGTCTGCATTATGGCTATCAAGAGCATTCAGCTGCTCATCTATGCAACATCTATCATATCAGGGGTGCTCACACTTTTTCAGCATGCAAGCTACTTATAAAATGACCAAGTCAAAAGGATCTACCCACTACAAAAACATATATTTTTTTACAAATATATTGAGGATTCTTTATATGTACAAGATACACAATGTGCACAACACAACATAATTAACTATGTACATTTATTGTCATGACCTGAAGTTACTTGCACTGAATTGAGCCAGAGATGCATAGTCCAGACAGTAGCTGCTGACAGAGGTCCCATTCTTATTACTTGGTCCAGCTCCCCAACCCTTTCTTAAGTTTAAGGGGAAAAAATGAGGTCTAAAAATTGGAGGTAACTCGCTAAAGCTTGTTAGTTTTACTGCACTTAGCGCCATTGTTTGCGCATGCGCAGTGACCTAAGCAACCTGCGATCTACCAATACTACCTTTGCAATCAACTGGGAGATTGCAATCGACGTATTGAGCACCCCTGTATTATATACACATGCCGTTCCAAGAAGAGCAGCGCAAACTTTCTATCCCAGTTCCCACTAAGTTGGTTGGATACACCCCTGGAGCATGTAGACAAGCAAACTATGCAAGTAAACTAAGTAAAGTGCATCTTGCTACGGCCTGATGGCCATGTGCATTTCACCTGTTGTGTTAGTTGCCACGTGGTGTCTTATGGCTCCAATTGTTTTCTTGAACATTGTTGTAACTATCTCAAAGATTAGTCAATTTACTTGCCCAATGGCAATTAAATACAATCAAACAATAAAACCTTAAAAAGTGTTGCTGAATATAAAATACTTGTTAGTAACACAATGCCTCCCACTTATCGTCCTTCCTCAAACAGCCAGACTGCTGCGGCCTGCACTCAGCCATGTTTGACGATTGTCGCCCCAAAAGTGTTTGCACTGCATTCATCCATGACTACTTCAAACAACAGAGGTGGGTGGATAAGTCAAGTGTTTTTTGGAAAAACATACACAGGATGAAATCAAAAAAAGCACAACTAAAATAATTCGGAACCAGTTGTTCACTTTTATGTTTAACTCTCCATCTTCTCTTTTATTGTTAAACGTTTGAAGAATCCATGGTTTGAGTCATGAGTGCCAGTTCTCAGATGAGGGAGACCAGAGAGGTTCAGAGAGGAAACAGCTGATATGAAATGGACTATAATGATAGTTGAGATTGATAAGACGTGTTAAGGTGGTGTCGCTTTGATAGATGGATAGCTAATACAAAAGGCCTGCTGGGAAGCTTTTTGGTATTCTGACGTCATTTGCCTTTCTACACGAGTTGAAATGAGGCAGAAGTGTCCACTCTGGCTGTCACAAGAAAGGAGGTCTAATGAGTCTGATAACTTATTGCCTCGGTCTTCGGCTTGTTTTAATGAGGCTGATGACCTACCGAGAAAACAGTAGGTTATTAACACTGTTACCTATAAGAGCCCAATCAATTAAAAACGAGATGGATTCATGCTTAAGTGCGCACGCAGGTGATGATAAACAGATATTTAATGCCCTTGTATGATGAGCTGGAGGTAAAGAGCAGAGCTCGTGTGTGTGTGTCCACAGGCTCCTATCAAGTCTTATTAGGTTGAAAGCCAAAGGCGGTGCACTCTGCAAATAGCTGTTGACAAGTACCTTAATAGCTTCAACTGAGTACTTAGTCAGACCTGTTGGCTGAGGATGAGAGGATGATCAATGATTATGATGATTTGCTTTTCCTGACATTGCAATAGCTTTAGATGCAGGAAATGCTGATAGGCTTTATGAGAAAAAGGAATGGGGGTTATCTCTCAGTGATTGGTGGCAACAGCACGCTGGGCTGAAAACTGAAGAGTATGCAGTTTACAAAATACATTTAATATTAATAGATGAGTGTGTTTACAGATATGTGAAGGGAATAATTTAGAGATAGATTGGTGAAAAAGTGCCTCAATATCTTAAGAGTAAGGAACTGCCAGAAGTACAAATTCAGGCTGAGTGCTCCTTTCTGAGTAGTGTCTGTATGGTGAAGGTATTTGCCACTCAAGGTGATCTTTTCTAGACAGTACTTTCCAGCAGAGGAAACAGCAGGGATGTACATGACAGCACACACATCTATAATTTGTCAAGACATAAGTCAGATCTTCCGTTTGGGCTAACATGCATAGAGATGAATTGTGCCTTCTTTTGCCGTCTACATGCTGCTTTGTCTGCTCATGTTCGGACCTCTGTTGTGACATACTGTTTCCAAAGTGTTTTATTTCAGAAAATACAGCTGGGTATAAAAGATTTTCCAGAAAATGAAGCATTTCATTTCTCACAAAAACAGTTGAATGCTGTCTAAACTCAAATAAATTGCTTCAGAGTCTTCACAAAATCCTCAATTAGAAGATTTTTTTGCCAGTACAGTTATGAGACAAAAATGTGGGGGTATTAAGGGGTATTTTTGGAAAGCTTTTGCTTTGGTGAAATCACAACTGGCACCTGTAGCTTTGTTCGACTAAATCACAAAGCTTGATACTTTATCATTTCAACATTATAAATCTGAAAGCATTGGCATATTTTTAATTTAAAGGAGAATCTACAGAAGTTTCTGTAAGTAAGACAATGAGGCCATATTTTTATTTTTATATTTTAATTTTTCTAATCTAATCTAGTTTTAGCATTTGACTTTTTCAGAGGCCAGGTTTTTTGACCTGATTGTTCCAAATGAACTTCATAGTCAGCAATGTCAGAGTCAATCCACTTTTGTACTGTTAATGGCTGCACAATATTTGGATAGCTACCCAAATAGACACAGATGCATGTATGCACACAGTTGACAGTGTGACAACCCTCACTGCCATAGTTTCATTTGCCCAGAGGTCTCTATAGGAGGATTTTAACTGCTGGCCAGCTCAACACGGTTGAGGGGACTTCCTGCAGTCCCAACACAGCCGGCAGTCGCTGTATGCCTCAGCCTAATGAGATTATGCCCAGCTCCAGGAACATCGACTCAAGTGGAGATGGGACCAATTAGTCTGCTGTCTGCCCCAAAGAGAGACAATCGCCATAGCACTGATGTTATTACTTCAGAGTGTCAGCCTGTAAAGTAATAACAAACATGTCTAAAATGGCAGGCAGCTTGTTTACAATGTGATTGGTCAGTGTGAGAGAGTCCATTCCTTTTTATGTTGAGGAGCTGAAAGGTTGCATTAAGAGACTTTCTGAGTCAAGAGGAATAAACTGGCACTAGTGAGTCTGTAGGTGGAATGCAGCTCAATTGCACACAGAAACTAAACACTGTGAAATTGCCAGTATTGTGGAATACTGGAACTTAAACACGTACTTTGTATGTGGCGTTGCTGATAATTCTATTAGACAGCAATAATGATGAGTATTTAACCTTACATATCAAACAAACATCAGCCCCTGGTCTGTGATAATCACTACTGCATCAAGCTGGTTTGGCAACAGCAAAAAGCAGTTATTTTTTGACAAGCTATTTTTAAAAGCACACTTTTAATGGAGACCTATTGTCAAATTGCTCTCTCTCCAGTCAGATGGCCACTCAAGATAAGAAAATTATGTGCCAAATGTATTGCACAGGGGGATTTGAAAGAGGTTTGAAATTTCAAAATGGACATCGAACAAACTGGACCAGTTCCACAAGCACCTGCGCAAACACAAACCATTTCTACAAATGGACCTGCACATTCAGTAACTGCCATCATTTTCCCTTTGGGTGAGAGCCCAGCACACTCCAGGTGTGGACCCAGTGAGGGGCCAATGGGCCTGGCTCTTCTTCTCTTCTACCCAGTCTACCCGTATTGTGAGTCCTTCTGATGCATTTGTTCATAGCAGTTAAACTAATGTAGTGCCACGATCATTACAATTTTGAGTTGTTCAAAAATAGGGCATTACTTTGCTTCAAATCAAGATGTAATGTATGAATATGAAACAAAAAATGACTACAGCAGGAATCGAAAGTATGATATAGATGACAAAAAGATGTGGAGGAGCAACATTTGTTTTATATCTGCAGAATAGTCTTCCAATATTTCCATTGTAACTCATCCCAATATAATAACTCTGTCCAACTCAATTACAGTGCAGTGATCGATACCTGCAGTTCTTTAGTGTGGTATTTAGGATAAAGAGCTAGCTTATCAAAGATCTGTGGAACAGCTCTTCAAATAATTACCTGTGATCTGGTTGCATGTGGAGAATCGATGTTCGAATGAGCAGGCCCCCGGCAGGAGTTTGTGGGGGGTTATTCACTGTCCTAATTGATCGAGCGGCCAGTGGCTGTCACAACACCTGTGGCCCTAAGCTCTTGCTGTGCTTAGCATGATCTCACTTCAGTAAATAGCCAAATAACTCACTGTGGCAATAGTTTTCATTATTTGTATGGACATCTGCCAACTGACTCTATTTGTCAGCCAACGTGTTAATGATGGATGGGTGTCACTGCTCTTAATGTGACTGGTGTTTTTCGAGGGATTACAGTTATTAAAAGAATATCCTCACAAGTGCTGGAAGTTAGGAAGTGGATCAGGCCTGTTTCCAAACCACTATAGACCTTCATATTCCAAGGACCACAAACCACAGGAAGACTTAGTTTAGAATAAGAAGCCGATAGTGATGGGCTCAGGTGGTTAGTTGGAGTGACGGTAATGAAGATGGTACTGTCACTTTGACAAAGGGGTACAGTCGCCTTTAGAAAGCCGTTTGAAATTTGACTGTGTGCGTTTTCCTCACGTTTTCCTTCACGTTTTTGTGATTATACCACTGGAAAGAAGAGACTGCAGGGAATCCTCCAGACGCCCATCATGTTGTTCCAGTTTACCTGTCACTGACTGTCTCTCTATCGCTCTCTTTTTTTCTGTATGCTGCGTCTCGCCTCTGCTGAATGCCTGATACCGACTCTCAGCAGGGCTGTGTTTGGCTGCAGCTTAACCACATATATCTCTAGCTGCTCTTCTTTGACCAGCACTCGCTTGCAACCCCGGTGTAAGAGGCAGGCCAGCTACTCTATTTTGAGTTGCATGCATGACTCGCCTGTCTGGAGGAGACAGATAGCCTGACACAACACCACCAGCACACTAGTGCCGCCGCTCCTGTGACGTACACATGAACAAATTATGAATAAGGCTGTCTGCAGACTTCACACAAGAGTCTGGGAAGCTTTTTTGGGCAGGACATGACAAGAAGGGTTTAAATATAAAATCTTTTGTGAGCTGTTTTCACGGAGTACAATATCGGTGTGAAGATTAGTAAATATCTTTTAGATTCTTTGGCATTTTGTATATAATTGCCTTAAAGTCAAATTATTTACAAACTACCTCTTGTAATGTCATCTACTTTAGCTGAGCTTATTTGCCAACAATATGAAACTCAACTTTATTTTTTAACATAAGTCATCATTAACAGCTGCCTGTGTTCTCCAAGAAATACACAAGTATTAAAATCAGCAAGTCCTCCCCATCTTTCTGCTGTAAATGCTAATAAGAAAGTTTTAACATCTGTGGTCTTTACTGTTGCTAGGTTACAAGCCGGTGGAGCAATTTTAAAAAGGGAATAAACTGGAGATGAAATAAGTGTGGCATAAATGGTTTTAATCCACACCTGCCAATGTAAATACATTTTATCTATTAATTAATCCATAAAAAAAAAAAAATAACTGACCGGTGAAGCAAATAAAATAAGATGTGTTTTAGAATTTTTTTATGATTTAAAAAGTTATAGTAATTTTATTTGGCTGAGATGTTTAACTGTGGACTCAACACATTTTGCTCTGACATCAGGTTAGAAAATTGTCAAATACAACAATTTTAAACACTTTAACACCGAGAGCCACTCCATCTACCTGGTTTTTGACTTCTCGTTTCTCCATAATTGGCTTGTTATTGTGCTCTTATGAGTCCATCTCTGTTTCATTGTAACATATTCTGTATCCACAGCAACCACAACAGAGGCAGAGACGCAAGCATTTTTCACTAAATGTAAGAAGATGCATCTCTAAAAACCACAAGATCTTTGTGCTGACATTCTTGAGAAAAAGGTTGTTTAAGGTATAATACCATTTGTTCCTCAGCTCTTTGTTGCGTGTAAACAAGCAGCTGTTGTGGGACATTAATAATTTTGTCTTGTGTTTTTAAACTCCCGGCTCTGTCCTTTTGAATTTATCCAAAGCAGCATGTTTGGCTCAGAGCTCCAGGCTTTCCTCGGTGCTAAGTAAGATGCAGCAATATTTAAACAGAAAAATAAATGTCGTGCTCGCTCTTAAAAAGCTGCAGCCAAAGTGGTTTTCGAGCAAAAGGCAGGACACTGTAACCAAGCCGAGCAAATCTCTTCTTATGGTATTAAGACGTTAACTTCATAGCCAGCTACTCCGGGATGTTATCATAGACTAAGAAGATTAGAGTAAGTAATATCCTTATGTGCATTAAAGTAAGCACATTTTTATCATGAAAGGGTTCACTTACAAACAACCAACAAACCCTTTACCTGCTTTGATGGGACAGAAATGTTACATATTTATACAGGTAATTCCAAATGCTATTGCTCATGGTTTAAACAAGTGGATTCAGTAATGTGGCCTTTCACCAAAGCCATCATAAGATTTTTGTTTCTAATAATTATTCTGAATGAGTGAATTGGATCAATATAAAGTTAATCTGGTACTGGAAGCTTATATGGAAAAGTGACCCCCATCGAAGTGCAAAAAATCAGGTCCATTTTTTAATGCTTTAGCTTCTTAAACCAAGATTTTGTCTTGTTTTCCAACATGGAGCAATTTGTAGGTGTCATTAAGTGTGCACTGAAAATATGCATATGTGAATAAACACTGCTGCTTAATTAATTATCTTTTTTTATATACAGTAGGTGCAAAAATACCCAAAGCATATAGTCTACAAACGTCCACTATCCTCAGGCTCAGCTCAGGCTTGTGGCAGTGTGAGGACCAGTGGGGGACCTGGCATGATTTGCGAGTGTGCCCTAAAACTCAGTGGCTTCCTGCTGCTAGGTTCAATATTTTTCTTTAAACCTTAGAGTGAAGACACACTCCTCTGTAGTGACTATGGTCATGAGCCAGACCCTGCTTTATGTTTCATTATTGAAGCTTATAGTGTATAATCATTATGACAGCATATCATTTGGTGATACACCTGTTTAAAATCACTAATTCAATTACATCAATAAATGGATAAATCCATCATCTATGCTGGTAGATTAAATTGCCACACAAATTACTCACTGTAATCTTTTTGGCATGTATTCTATTTGTTTCCTGTGACAGATTCAAGTTCAGAAAAAAGAATGTGAAGAAAGAAGAGAAACTCTTAAGGATTCTAGCCTGCATGTGTAAATGATAGGTATTGGTGTAAAATGGACCAACATCCAAAGTGAACAAACCTTGAGGTGATACAAGACAACAAGAGAAAGTGCAGTCTCATATCACCTTGTTGCTGAGTAACAGGAAAATGGAAGTCTTTGCTCTCTCATCTGCTTTGACACTAAACAACTGGGACAAGGCCTCATCAAATCGGAGCGCTGCTGGTGACAAGGGGACAGAGCAAAGAGCCAAACTGACAGGTGTTTAGCGCAGACTAAGGCTTTGACATGGGACTGGGAAGGACACCACTGTTCCTCTAAAGTGCTGATGCTGAGATAATGAGCAGAATGGCTGACCGCGAACATAAATATATAAATAAAACAACAATCAAAGCAGTCGCACTGAAAAAAGGTCAAGGAAAATCAGGAGGAAATGATTTTGTTTGCTGTGGGACTGGTGATAACAGGACATTGCTTATTGATTCAGACTGAGGTACAGACACTCCCTCAAGGTTTTTTCACTAAAGCGTGTAAACTCCTTTTTCCAAATCCCAAATCTGCTGCGCTCAATAGTCTTTTATGCTTTCCACTGGCTTCAACCAAATATTTCACATTATTTTTATTAGTTTATTGGTTTCTGTGAGTGGTTTAGGCAATAAAAACTCAACATAAAATGTGGAATCACCCCAGACTATTACGAATTTATACATCTGTTAATTCCACTGATTATTTTGTTAAACCAAAATTTCTAAAACTGAATGTGCTCAATATCTATTGACTGTATAAACATGTTTAAAAAGCATTAGTTGAACAAGTTTCAAAGTGATATGACAGACTCGTATTCCTACACCACCATGACAACGTTGTTTTATCATTGATACAAAAATTACAGTCAGCTACAGAAATAAAACAAACCGAATGAACACAAGAGAAGGCATCGGGAAAATAAATGCAGCAAATGATTCAAAAGACTATCGATGAAAGACAATACACACATCAAAGGAAGAGCTTGCTGAGGCTGAGAGGAAAGGATAAACCCGTACTGTATGAGAGAGTCCCGCGCTGCAGAGCAAAACAGATTTGGTCACCCGCTGCCATGGCAACGGAGACAGTAACTATCTAACACTCGAGAGAAAATAGGGGACAAATTCTACAGAAAACGGCAAAGAGTGGAAGTTGTCAAGGCTGGTAAGAGTAAATACTACTTCACATACACACATATTCGCAGACACAAACCAAGAGGAAGGTATACCGTTTTAAATCTTAATAATAAAATGAGACGATTGATAAAATGAGATTAAAAATTCTTTGAATACACTTCAGACTCCTTTTTCCTTTTTACAATAAGAACATCTGTGCAAAGGAGAAGACTGAGATTTGAACGTATCTGACTCTCTATAAGTTTGTTTATTCATTTTGAGACAAAACTGACCCTTCTCGGCTCCACATGAACAGACAGCTGTCCCGTCACCACTGCAATGATAAACAGCGCAGATCCGTTAGGGAGTAATGACTGAAAATGTAATTGTGAAACCTAAAATTAATCTAAATAAATACAAGATGACTACTTCCCCAATAAGTGTTTATGTGCATTTTTTGTTTTTTGTACGTATTTTTTCACAGACTCTTGACTCTTGATCAAACTGTTAATATCTAATAACATTATTTTGTTATAATATCCCTTTAGACTTGGCTCCAGGACGGGGCTAAAGGAATGAGCAGGAATTTAACCTGAGGCCATTAAAATGTAATCTATTTATTGATCTCTTCCACTACACTACAAAGTCCACACAGGAAGCATGGGTACAAAAGATAAATTTCATTAATATTAGATATCTGAACCCTACTGTGGGTGTTTAGTTTATGCCATTATTAATATAAGTTCTGACTCCCCACCCAACATGCCTGTTCATTAATGTTCTAAGATAAACCTCTAAAATAAACCGCTACAGTGATGGTTTTCCGCTGCCATTTAACTGAGGCAACAGCGCAAAAGAAACTGAGCAAGACTGCATTAAAATGTATTTTCTGAGCAAAATAAACAAATGCAACGTCACAACCTCATCAATAAGTGTTTAAATATATTTATATAGTTTATTGTATAGATTTTGCAACTTTATTTTTTTACAGTGGCCCTAATCCTTTTCCGTAGGTTTGTGAAATTAAGATTGTCATATTTTACAGAATGTAGCATTGACAAATTGGAAAGGACGGAAGGAAGGAAAGAAAGAAGAAAATCCCAATGTGCTTACTTGACAAATAGTCTTTTCAGTCAAAGATTTTGCACTGGTCCCCACCTTACAGCTACAACAAGAACACAAACACAGCCAACTCAACCATCGACTCACGAGATAATAATGAGCGCGTTACCTTAGCTCACAACAGGAAACTCAAGTCACATTCACACATCTTTCCTTTACATGTGTACATGACAGAAAAAAAATGAGGGCAGACAGTGTTTCTATGTAATTCTACATTTTATCCATCCGGTTGTGGCTGGTAATGATGCAGCAGAGGGGATATA
Organism: Neodontobutis hainanensis; assembly: GCA_024349245.1. Taxonomy (NCBI): domain Eukaryota; kingdom Metazoa; phylum Chordata; class Actinopteri; order Gobiiformes; family Odontobutidae; genus Neodontobutis; species Neodontobutis hainanensis. The sequence goes on from JALDNG010000005.1 coordinate 12,390,992, forward strand.
GATGGTGTCACTGCCATTGTTATCTGTGCTATAGCTTAATGAGTGCAGTGCTGCCTGTGTAATCAAGCCTTAATCTGCCCTTCAGCATTTATAGAGTGGAATTTAAGACATTTAGTTCAGCCGTTTTACTCTCAGGACCGAGATTTTAACCATACACTGTACAGACACACACATCTCATTCTTCCATCCGTTCTTTCTTAATCATTTCTCTTCACGGATCTTCCTGCGCCGTGCCCAGAGGCCTATAATACGGCATCTTAATAATCTCCTCCATCACTCTGAGGCTCGTCTGTGTGCAAAGGACTGATTGATTGGAATTACTTGACAGTTTTGTGTTTAAAAATAGATATGCTGATGAAGACAAACCTGTCATAACCTCCTTGTGGGGGCTGATAACTCTAAAATTCTAACAATGATCATAACCATAATAATAAAGTGCTGGGTAAACAGCAATGTATTCCTGCAGGGTTGCTTAAGTGAGAAGTATAGGGAGCAGGACTGTGTTGGTTCAAATGGTGCAATAACATAATACACTATTACAGTTAACTGCAGTAAGTGAGATGTTATTTATATCATTCATAAAACAGGAGAGAGTTCAGGAAAATTCTTCAAGATGAAATGTCTATTAAAACTATAAAAACAATTGGTAAATCTGATCTATATTCTACTAACATGTCATTCACTTCCATGATATGATGAAGTCGTTTACGGCCCACTGACACTACAGCTGATGGTTGCCTCTTGTAGCCGACCTGGTTTTACGTCATTGTCAAGTACTTTTTGGTTTGTAGAAAATGTAGCATTTGTCTGAGAACAAAGACAGTAACCTGACTGCAGGATAGGACTGCTTCACAGTACATAGTCTGCTCCACAGTACCATCTGGGAAGGGGGGGGGGCACGAAAGGAAACGGTAAAACAGTTGCTAAGTCTTCAAACCGAAAACACACCTGTCAGTGCTGTAACATTACTGGTCACAACGAGCCGGTAAAGCCAGGGTTTGGATCGCAAATACTTTGCTAGGACCGGTTCAACATAAATTTTTGTGAGTTTGTTTGAACTCACAAATGTCACGAGAATCCAAACAAAACAGTTATATTGTACATATTAAAGGTGACCAAAACTACTTTACATTTACAAGTGCCATATTGTCATATTGTGGGGTCAGAACCAAAAGGGCGTAAATTACATTTTCGGTGACATTGACTTGACTGTATTTTATTAATTTTTTTCAATGGATATATTGTTAAATAAGTGATCTGTCATCTTGGTGTATGTATATTTCATCATCTAGGAGTAAAACCTTTTCACAAAGTCAACATTTTTTCTCCGCAGTTACCAAAATGTCACTTATGCCTTTTTGGTTCCAAGCCCTCATTATTCTCAAAAGAAGCCATCTTTTGTATATTGCCTAAAGGGGGGTCCTAGCAGTAACCATCTACAGCTTGGGCTTCTTTTGAGGGAAGAGAGTAAACTTAAGTTACCTCAGTATTTGACAAAGGGGTTCTGACTGATCTTGTATTAATAGCAGGAACACAGTTACATATTTTCACAGGAGATATGAGCTTACTTTAAAACCAAAGAGAGTTAAAACAGGTGTCATCCAGAGATTTCCCCTTAGCATTAAGTCAGTCTCAGCTGTCACTGGACCCCAGGTGGGCTGTGTGCAATCCCCCCCTCGCTCCCGTCCACAGCACTGACAAGAAGCAGCAGGTTGTTTCCAGTTCATCTCTGAGGAAGGTGGAGATGCCCTTCCTTTTCATCTGGAGGTGCGCACAAGACGCAAAGGTGAGCGACAAGGGGGGTGCTGGCAACTGGGGTCCTAGCAGTCTTTTGAGGCATTCATTATTTAGCCTGTCTAAAAATACATCAGAGGCTGCCTCCTTTCCCTTGGTGTATCTGAATTTCACAGCCTCCTGCACTCAGCCGCACAGTCTGATGTGAAGAGCTGCTTGATCTACTGTACATCAAGGTAATGCACAACCACACATACAAACGCGGCACAGAATGTTCCGGCTGCACTCAAACAGGACGCCTTTCATCAGGAAACAAATTAGGACGGAAGCTCAACGTATTCAATAAATGACTTTAAACGGCCAAAAAGTTTCTTTTGAGATTTAATATGCTATATTAAAAGTTACTTTATGCAGAAAAGATAGCTCTCCTCTAATAACAGCTCAAAATGAAAAAGAAAAATACTCCGTAGGCTCTTAATACCTGGTTATCTAATGGCTAGTAATCCAGATGGGTAGACTAGACTGAGGAGCCAAGTCCACAACAATAAATGACAAATGTTTTGTGCTCCAAAAACTCTTGTTCTATACTGTATTTTAGCATTAGCATTGGATGTATAAATATATGCTTTTAGAAAACTTTAAGAGTTTAAACATTTTACAGCCGACCTCCACCATTCATTCTTCATGTAAGGATTGTAGCAGAGACAGAGTTCAAGCCTGGCAAATCATTTTGATTACCACACTGGCCAGCACCTACATTCTGACATCATGTAAACAGACCCTTAAAGTTTTTGGTTTAATGCCCCTATGACAGTTTTCACACATTTCAAACCCTACTTGACACTAACTGTCCAGCATCATGACACCATGTTGTACACAGGAAAGGTGAGTTCACAATAGCTCAAGACAAAGCATTAAATGAGGCAGACATGGCTCCCAGGCTGCCGTTCCCAACAGCACATATCACTATTGTGTTTCACATGCTGCCTCGTGTTAGAGAACGCTCAGAGCTGACGGCTCAGTCCATGAAATCAAACATCAGGTCACAGATTGGACACCACTCATTGTTAATTGCATTGGGGAGAAAATGTCAACTTAATTATTTCAGCCGGAGCAGCAAATGATTCCTTGCAAATCTATTAGACACAAATGCTATGCAAGTCATGTACAGAGTCTCACAAGTCAATAATCCAAGTCCAGAAGGATGCACAAACGTTCCTGCTGGACTTAGGTCAAGATTAGAGCGATAAAATATTACATCTCGGCTGATTAACGCTGGTCTTCTATTTTTCACTCAAGTAGGTCACTTGTGTCAGTGATCAATAGGCTGAAGAGTTGTGCAGTATCTGTACAATTAAATAACATGCCTGTGGTTTCTATTGATGACATGTAATATAAAAACCATCACAGTCAATAACTGCTCGAAAATGAGCCCACTTATCTCATTACATCTATGTAATCATTTGAAAAAAGTAAACATAAATACAATTTTGAGATTGCGTTAGCAGCTAATAACAGAACTAACTGAGTAATTCTGGGAAGATTCTTTTAACTAACCTATCTGCTCTCTGTCAGTTGGAGCTAAAAAGATTCTTGTACATATTAAACACACTTACCATTGAATAATCTGTACCAGGTATTGTTATACATAAAGTCTAGCTGACTGATTTCATCCAAAAACCACTAAAATATGAATTTAGTGATTTTAGTTTGGGCAAATTGACTTAAAGACCTTCCTTTGGTTCAGTGTCTGGCTGCAGCAGCGAAGGCATGTTGGAGTCTGAAGTAAACAGATCAATTCTGCGTTAAAGCACTTGACTAGAAAAACCCTTCTCATGAGCCAAACACAAATCGCTATTTGCCTCAACGAACAGCAGCACCAATACTGTCAGAAACAACCTACTGTTATGCAAATTGACATGTGGATGTGCTGTAGAAGCAGAGAGGGGAGCTTTCCTCTGGATTATTCTCTCTTTTGGCCTGTGTGTACTCACAGACATCAGAGCAAGTCAGAACTGCATACACAAGAGAAAATCCTCATGTATGCATTAATCTCAAAACTCAGCACTATAAAATTCTGCACAATTGCAACATGGCCCAGTTCTGAGCATGGAATGATGGGAACAGAGCTTTGAGGGAGGTAGAGTATCGGGAGAAGGGACAAGTGAAAGGAAGAACAGACTACTTCAAAGACCAAATATGAGCCAGTGGCTCAAAGCATGCTGATCGTACGTGATGTGAAATCTGCAGCAGGATCTTAGCAGTGGCACACAGCAGATGGAGATGAGATTCACTTTTCTAAAGGATATATCAGTTACAGAGACATACATCTGTGCTGCACCCATTTTTATAGACTGCATTCCATAATATATACTGTATGTGTCAACAATGGGTCCAATACTTTTTTCCACTGGCCATAAAACAGCTACAGGTATTGCACAATCTACATTCAAGTTCTACTTCAATTCCTTAAACTCCAATCAGGTAGTTTATGCTTCACCCTCAAAAGGCAATACCAGAAAAAAAAAGATCTAACTTGACTACTTTCCCAGTGCCAGCTGATACAAGGCAACAGCTGATTATTGGTAGATGTGTTAAAAAAGTTACTTTTCTGTAAAAATAGTTGATCAAATGAATTGAAACTTAAACTTCCTGATAATAGGTTTCCTGTAGTGCAGTGAGATAGATAGTTACAGGTATACAAGAAATCAAACTAAATAATTTTAAGAATCTTTACAAACCAATAATTAAAAGAATGTAAATAATCTAAATAAACATAATAAACTACAGGTTATTCATTGTGTGTTTTTGTTATTAATAGCTTTATAATGCAGCTAATATAGAAAGCAGGCACATACTGTATCATCACATATACAAAACTCTATATTCCATTATTGTAAGATGTCTATGCTGTGGGAGTGCCTCCTATTTTGCATTTGACTTGAATGTGTAGCAGAGTCAAGTCTGTTTCTGTCCATCCATCAAAACAAGAGTGTCCTGCTGATAATTTTTTCGGCAGCAACATACATACCTACATACACTCTTACCATATATATATAAAATACCATGTTACATCATGAGTACTAGAAGAAACACAACCAGAAATATGGAGCTTTATGTCAAATCAATAAACTCATTTAATATGTTAATACTCACGTCAGTACATTCATATGAGCACTAGTTTGTATCCATTCTACTATAGACGGACATAAACTATAAAAACAGTGGAATTTAGGATTATTTTTGACAAGGAGACAGTGAATACTTTAGCTTCTGTAGTAGCTTCGTAGTCAGTTTGAAGACAGACATTGAACTGGTGCATTTGCTTTAAAGTGAGCTAAAGGTTATGAACACTTCCTTCACTGCTGCGTACACAAACAGTCCACTGCACATTGGAGCTCACATGTTACGGCGAATGACACACCTCAGATCTGGAAATACAGGCTTTGAGATAAGTAGTAACTTGCCAGAGATGGATCACAACCTTCCTTTAAAATCAACAAAGAGGTAGGCACATCCATTTATCCACCTGGGCTTTGACTCCTTCAGCAGAAACCAGGTCCGCAGCAGACAATGGACTATTTATCTCCAGCTTCTACTTTCCTTTGGCTCCCAAGACACACATGGGCATGTTTTTTTGCTCACCTACACACCGGTAAAAGCACACGGCTATGTAAGCATGCATTAAGAGCTGTAAGTAAAAAGGAAGTAGGGTTTTCCACTTAACAGACAACACTTAAGTGATGCTCTCTTTTTGGCTACAACACAAGTGCTTGGACACAGACTCATTGCTTCAGCATGTTCCCCCGTGGCGATAAAGAAGCATGTGACAGACTGAGCACAATGCTTGTAAAGAGTGTCTACATGCACTTTGTCTGCGAATGAGCCAGATGGGTAAAAGAAGCAAACAGAAAAGCAGAATAGTAGAAAAAGAGGAAAAAGGAGGATAGAAGGCACTTGAAGCAGTAATGCTCCAATGCCTCTGCGGCCTGCCACCTTGCATCACAGAGCATCCGCTGAAAGATGAATGCAGGAAAGCCCAATAATAGAAATGCGGGGGGAATAAATGCAGGAAGAAGGGGAGGAGCTCTAGCGAGAGAAATGAAGCATGAAGACGGTGGGGCATAAAGAGGTCGGACGTCTCGACAACTACTACTCAGATCATCATTGGACGCTAAATCAGGACGCAGAGGGAAAACCTGCAGGAGAGGGGCAACTATGAAAAGACCATTTTTGAATGCTAGACAACTAGGTCAAAGAATTGCAAAAAAATGTATTTTCATAGCTCTAGCCCCACATTCAGTTTGATGATTTCTTGACATGAAACAGGAGAGGAAACGTCTCTTTTAAAGCCAAAATGAGCCGGGTTTGACAGATTGACTCCACTATTTAAGTCTGAGTTAACACTACCATCTTGTGAGAACACATACTGTATCTTGCCAGAACTTGTCACATAAACACAAATTTGCCATCACAACTTAATATGTAAGACATTTTTTGACAAGTACAAGTCCCCTGAGAGTTTGGAGCAGCATTTCTCCTTTAGTCCTTCAGTGGGCATCCATCCTAAAAAGTAATTTAAATATTAGGTATAATCACATTACTACGGTGTTGCCAAAGCCATCACTTTACTCACAAAATATAACAATCTGAACATTTTAATTTGGGATTAGGTGTGTATCTAGGAAACATTACACTTTATTTTTATTTTGATATTAAAGTATCTTTTTATTCCAAGTGTGTTTTCATCCAAAATAATGACAGACAAAAAAAATATGTGCATGCTTAACATCTTCCTGCTTTTCCGTTTCTTCTTTTTTCTCATCACAAACATGTAAAAGGAGACAGAAAGGCATAGTATGATGTGCCACAAGGCCAGGTTGGAGTCAGCATTGCAGACTTAGCTGACGTAAATTGTATGCAGGTTTAGGTAATAGGCTGCTGGGATTCCTGGTGTGTCTGCACGCTGTTATTATAATAGGCATCAAAGTGAAAGCAGCGATAAGAGTGCTTTGGCTGCTTTTGGAAAATGAAACGCCAGTTCTGTTACAGCTACAATAGAAACCTCACAGTGTGACATTGAAAAGCACAATATGAGTCTAAAATTAACCGTACAAATTCACATTGTACTCAACAGCCCTCCAAATGGTGTTGTTTCGGAATAGCATGCTTGCTGAGGGGCTCTTACTGTGTTTACATTTGAAGAGAGGATAATTGGGGGAGGGATTTGAAACAGTAGGAGGCGGCAGTTTGTGAAATTTAGCTCGGCAAGGCTGGGTGTATCTGAATACCAATGGCCTAACGGCTGGTTTGAACAGACGTCACAATTCAAAAATATTCTGAGATTCAGATTTAGAGAAGAAAGCAGGAGGGGTTAAAGGAGCCACACGCCTTGGTTTTGACATGTTAGGGCAGAGGCCATAAAAACGACCTATTTTGTTTTTGCTAATTGGTTACCCACAAGCATCAGTTCTCTCTGCTGTATAAAAACATTCAAACATGTAAAGGTGTCTTTGTCAGTACAGTATAGAAATGAAAATGTCAAATAACCCTGGCCTAACTTTGTCTTGGATGGTTGAAATATGTCAGGTTGAAGCTCCCACAAGGGTTAAAATATTGTGACACTGTGTTGAAATGTTTTCACCTCATTTTGACATTTATTTTATAACTAAAAAATACATTCTTTTCCACCTCACTTTAAAAACAGAACGAGGCACACGTTTGTCTTGTTGCTACGTGGAGCGTATTTTAATGGAAATCAGAGCATCTTACCAGTTGAACCATAAAATATATTTATTAATTCTGTTTTCAGTTCCCCTTTAAAAGGTCAGCAAAGCAATTAAACATGTCCACACACATCTTCACTCTTTCTGGGTGAGACAGTTAACATAAAATAAAAAATAAAAAGGTATGCATCAACAATCGAGCACGTCCGAGGTGCTACTGGTCTAACCGGTTCTCGTTAAAAGCTTTGTCTCTGTATGGATTCCACTCATGCCATAGAGGTGTGTGTGAGAAACAGTCCACCTGAGCCTGACAGGCTTTCGTGTCATGCTCTGGTCCCATAATGCTGCACTCCTCTGCAGTCTGTCAATAAGCCTGTCACAGTGAGCCACAGCTCTGTCAGAGAAACCGTTGTGTGTGTGGATGGATGGATGGATGGATGGATAAGTGGATATGTTTGTGTTGTGGTACTGTTAGTGTCCCCTGTGGTGATACACGGTCTGTTTACTCTGCAGCTTTTTGTTTGTTAGGGGACAGGTTTAGTGTCTGACTGCCCACTGAGGGAGAAGAAGTATTTCACTGGCCTGCAATATTTTTAGATCGTATTCTGCAAAAAACAGCAGAGAATTGAAAGAAGTGACCCGTCTTATAAATGGAGATATAGCTGCGCTGCTATGCAATTAAATTTATAACCAATATCTGATTTTATCAAATGAAAGAATGCGAGCTTGGACAATGGCACACGCTTGACCTTTAACAGGATAGTTCAGCCTGTTCTCATGCCAAAGAGTATTTGTGTCAACCTCGTCCCATGTTGATGCACATGGTGTAGAATACGTTTCCAGGCTACTATATAGTGCTGCTGTATGCATGTTTGATGAGGTGGTTGAAACGGTTGGGAAGTGAATACATTTGGTTTGATGTCAGAGACTCAGTGTTTTGAAGTTTGCAGTAGCCGGAAGGAAAAAAGAAGCTATAGCTTTTCTGGATGAAATAGATGGGATCATTTTCTGTCAAATATTGTCTGGTCTTATAATCAGGTGTTTGTCTCCAAAATTGAAAATGGTTGAGAATTCTGATCACTACATCAAAGTGTATTTGAAATTTCACTCAAAACCTCAACTTAAAAAAAAAAAGTTAGGGTTCCCAGTTATAGTTTTAAATACAATATATTTCAAAAAACGATTTAAGTCTGTTTGTAGAAGAGCGACAACTGAATAAACCTGTACATATAGTGTAATAAATATAATAAACAATTGGCAGCACATGATTTTCTTTAGAAAACAGAAATAAAATCATAAGCCATCCTTAAAAATATCACAGTAATCAATCAATTTGTTTAATCATATGAACAATGATTGGAGTGCATTTAGTATTTAGTTACTTGCCACAGTATTTTTCCCCGGGTGCAGCGACTCCAACTATTATCAAAAATTATGGCACAAACAAGGAAAATCTGAGGATGAACATCCATTCCACAATACAGCAGGGAGCTCAAATGTCATTTTATCATCCATATTTCAAAATTACCTTAGTCCCTGCTGGCTTCAGTGTTGTCTACAGAAGCCTTTAGTGTTTTATTAACTGTTCAAATGTCAACCTGTAGACGCTACTATCACACTCCAGTAGAACATTTATATTATTATTGAGGATGTTGGACTTTGAGGATCTTTCCAAAGTAAGAACAACCGTGATGTGAAATGAAAATATAACAGAGTGTGATGGCCTTGTACCGACTACGGCTCCCAGCTTTTAGTGCAAATGTCGTTTTGGATGTGTTCGTCAGTGCAGATTGTTTATGTGGAGGTGAATGCCAATGGCAGAGCTGCTCATTCAGGTAAAAAACAGTCACGCAGACAGACAAGGGCTTGGGGTCACATGTCAAAACATAAACCAGCTCAGTCTATAATGAATCAGAGGAGAGATCATAATGCTACACTGCGTCAGTCCGCCCAAAGCAGGAAAGCAACGAGATCATAACATTCAGTTAGTATAGAGGTATGTCAAAAAGCTTTCAATGTGGGGTTTGTTTGCCCTCTAAACTGAGCAGCTTGAGCTTGACAAACTCAAAATCAATTTAAATTTTGTCCCCCAGTACTTTGGCGAGAAATCTGTACACATATGTGGAGGTATGTGCAACGCTGGTAGAAAATGGATTCTGCCTTGGCTCTTGCTCAAACCTTTCATCTGTTGGTAGTTTTTGCATCATCCACCGACAGAGACAAACAGTGAAGGAAAGCTCATCATTCAACACCAATAGAAATCACTGCATGATGTATTAAAAGAGTATCTTGAGTGTTTTTTTTTTGGTTGGTTAATAAACTGCAGCTGCATTTACAGACTAAAGATCATGTCTGTTGTTGTAGACAGGCTGCAACAACAGACATGTTTAAAATTTGATTAACAGGTGATGACATTTGCTACCACAAAGAACTCAGCTGCCATTGGATACTGATTTGTCTGTGATTCTGACTTCTTATAAACCTACAGAGTATGAGATCAGCTCTGCTAAAACTAGACATTTATCAAATGTTTCAACTGGGGAAATAAATGGGAAACGCCTTTCATCATTATCATTTAATAAAGAATGAATGCTTTATACATAAGAAATGAATCACAGTTTAACACTGCATTTTAAATAGGCTGCAGAGAATTGACCTAAGCCCTGAAAACTGCAATCAGAAGAAACTAGTCTTTGCACAGGCGGGTCACACTAATCAGCATTTTGTAAAAGGAAAAAAAAAAGGTTTAAGACAGCTGCACATAACTGCACTGAAAAAAAGCTTAAGAGTAAAATAAGGCCCACACTAAATATAACAAAATGCAACAAGCACAACATGTACAAAAAGCTGTATCACATTAAGATATTGAAAACTGTCAATTTTCTTCCCTAAAACAAGTTGAAGCAAATGTTTTCAAAGCAAATGATAAAGAGAAGAAACTTTTCACCAAGGATTTGTTTGGAGTGTATACTCCTTTATTTCCTCTCAAGCTGTGCTGAACACATGACTGGAGAGTGGTTGTGCTTCTGAAATCCCTGAGCAGTCCTATTACAGCAGAGTCTGCAAATAAGCAGAGAAATTGAGTATTGTTGTCTCAGTGTCATGGCACATCAGTGCCGTTCTGCCTCAATTAGCTCAGCTATGCACCACAACACAATCATATTGACGTCTGAAAACCGGGGAGACAATTGGAATTCCATTAAAAGTCTGCCACAAAGTTGAGTATCAGAAGTATTAAAATTATAATGAATAGCTTTAGTTCTGGATTCTGTTGTGCATTTGGACTGTCACAACCCTGGATTTTTCCATAAAGCTCCTGAGAGCAATGTGTCAGCGAGCTGCAGTTGATGTGAAGTCATATCATAGGCTTAAAGATTCAGAAACAGAATGTAAAGTATGAATCTTCCAGCAGACCGTGGTTTGACAAATCATGTTTGGACCTTATTTTGGAAAACAGTCATTTGAAAAGAGCTAACAAGCCAGTACACTGGTAAAAATCACTATTTTTTGTTTTAAAGTAGTTTACCTTTATTCTAACAGTTCTAAATTCCTTAGCTTTAGAGACACAATTTAAAACTGAGGAAAGACCATGCCATAAACTGTTACTATGGTGATTGTGCAGCCAATAAAAAGTGAATATTACAATGTACTGGAATGCTTTGGTCTCTCAGTCCCTCCGTTGTACAGTATATTACACAACAGAGTTAGCGGCAGCTGCTAACAGCCGCAGTGCATCCATCTGTCCCTCCCTCATGTCTGACTGTGTGAAGCTGTCTGTAATCAGATTAGGCAGTGACTGGGTGACTGGGGCTCCTCCATCCACCCATCAGTCCACGCCACAGTCGACAACATCTGCGTCATGTGGAGAACCATGTGCACACTGTGAAACAGCCAGATTTATGCACTGATATAAATGTGTGTTGCCATTAACAGAGAACAGTTAAATGATGTCAAAAAGGATGTGTTTTCTGATCTTGCCAGTTTAGAGTTCACATTCACATGCTTTTGCATGAGTGTATGACAATATTTTAATTTACAACTGCAGATTGAGCTGCTTAATTATGCATTTTTATGTAGACTGCAAGACACAAACGCTCTAATAAATACATTGTGCTGTGAAGCAATTACATCTGAATTAAAACTCTAGATGCATCACATTATTGCATTTTGCACAGACAAATATTATCACATATAGTTTGACACAGAATGTGGTGAAGAAAACAAAGTAGCTGTTTGGCTTCAGCTGACTCTCCAAACACTGCTGTCTAGCTTTTGTGCCATTTATCATCCTATCATCACAAAATCACAATCTAACAGCTCTAATCCAACGCTGGGGGGACGGTATGTTACAGAGAGGGAGGTGCAAAGTCAAAGTGAAACAGAATGCACACCGATTATCTGCCTGTTGATGGAGAGAGTCACATCTAGATGAGTGGGTGCACAAAGATAACCCTAAAAACACAAACTACTCTGGCTGTGTTGCCACAGGGACAGGCTTGTGTGCCTCTCACCTGGTAAAGGGCCCTACAGCCACAAACTGGTCCATGCCGCATCAAGCTAAATGTCTCATTGGCATTCAGTCACACGCCCGTAGCAAGCAGAGAATGGAAAAGCTTGGCGCTGGCTCTTTGCTATTAAGATTCTACAAAGCCAGCCGTTCCCCTGCTGCCACAAGCACACAGCGAATCACACAGGCAGAGAATAATAAAGGAGTTGAGAAGGGAAGCATGGAACAGCTGGGCCACACGGGTACAGCCAAGACACACAAACGAGAAACGGATTGTGGGCTAAAATGGGAAGTTATTCTGTTCATTAAATGCACAAGGGCTTGTTTTGCTCTTCACACTGCTAAATGTGTAAATAAAGATGATATCCTTCAAGAGGCCAAATAGCACAGACACCCATTGTATGTCCCCTTTTATTATCTGCAAGACCACACCGTGAACTCTCCATGATGAGCAGTGTTACTGGCCTACCTCCCATCAAGAGCCACTCAAAAACTGCCCCGCCTTCATTGATGTGGCCTATCAGCATCCCCCCAGAATGTTAATCTGCTCGCTAATCACCCTCTGAGAGAGTGGACTAATTCAGATGTCAAGGTCCATTACATGTGAGCCGTCTAGGGATGACCTAAGCCCAAACAGCAGTTGGAGAATAATGCACATCTGGATAATAGGGAAGTCAAACAGAGAATGAGGGAAAGGATGAGGGGTGCGGTTGCATAACGCAATGTTGGGTGCATAAAGATAACGTCCTTCATGATAGAGCTGGGTCAATCAGCCACCGTATGCCGTTGTCCCTGTGGTAAAATAAACAGTTTCAGAGCGAGGAATGACTCCTCAGCACACGTCCGCTCTAATCTGCTCACAGACACTGATGGATGCAACACTCAACTAAAAGACGTGCTGCACCACAAACATTTGGCTCTCCCCTAATGTTTTATTCTAAAATTCCCCAACAAATATGCACAGTAAATGTAACATAGAGAAGGTGGAGGCACATTAAAAAGGTACAAATAATAAACCAGCTGTAAAACACTCTAAAATCAAGAAAGAGTGATTTGATCTAATGTGGTCAGCCTTAGTGCGAGATGTGAAAGATGCTTAATGAATGTGTTCCGAGATATTGGATCTGAGGGCTCATTTGGAGGTGGCCTGTGTTAAATGTTTCTAAATGTAGTCTGATCTTTATGGAGGTATGGGAGCTGTTCTGTGCTTTAGGGAATAATGTGGCAGTTTTTTTTTTTTGCCAAATAGTTGTTAGCAGGAGCAACACATCATTAAATTAAAGTTTACAATAATGTTGGCAATTGATCCATCTTCAGGACAAGCCAACAGCATACTGGTAGAACTGTTACATTGGGGTTTTATACAAACAGGCAGTACTAACATAATAAGAGCAAAATCGTATGCAGGTCAGAGCAAATAAAATAACAGCTTTTAATATCCACTCTACTCAGTCAATAACCTGTGCTTGACTGCAATTTTGTCTTCATTTTTAGAGGCAAAACAGAAACCTGACAAATGATTTAATGACTGGCTAATAAATATATATATTTACAAGACTAGGATTAGAATTATATGGCACTGTGAGCACTCACAGTCATTAAAGACAACAACAGGGTCTTTAATTGGAATAGGCAGTGAAACACCACGAAGCTGAAATCCTCTACATCCTCCCACTGATGCAAAACGTATCCCAGAGGAAATTATACATATTGTAAATGCCTGCCTGTATGTTTTATGACTGCATGGTCAATACTACTGTAAGCTCCTACACTCAATTGAGTGCAATTAAAGACATAATTCTTTAAAGCAGAGGCTGTATTTTTTCCACTTGGTCTCTTTCTATGTTGCATATGTTAACATTGTCAAAATTATGTTGTGTGCTTGTACATCGGCCCTTTTTTTTTTTACCTTATAAATAAATCATCTGTAGACATCACCTGCATCTCACTTGAGAAGTTCTGCCTTTGAGTTGTAATATCTTTGAGGTGTACAGACAAATCCCATTGTTGTTCTCTTGTACCGACACATATTTTATTGTCTTTTAGTCTGACATGTTTGAGCAATGGAAAAACTTTCAAAATTTGATAATATCAGACTTGATTTAGGGGTGCACACGGCAGAGTGGTTAGCACTCCTGCCTCACAGCAAGAAGGTCGTGAGTTCAAAACCCGGCTGACTCAAATATTCTCGGCCATCTCCGGTCTTTCTGTGAGGAGTCTGCATGTCCTCCACGTGTTATTGTGGGTTTTCTCCAGGTACTCCGGCTTCCTCCCACTGACCAAAGACATCACATGCATGAACAGGTTAATTGGCAACTCTAAAGTGTCCCTAGTGAATGTGAGAGTGAATGGTTGTCTGTCTCTATATGTCAGCCCTGCGACTAACTGGCCACTGTCCAGGGTGTACCCCGCCTCAGGCCCAAAGCCGCTGGGATAGCTGGGATAGGCTCCAGTCACCCGTGACCCCTAATGGGATAAAGCGGTAGAAAATGAATGATAAGATTAGATTTATATCACACTTTTTCCCCCAAGGGAAAGTGCTCAGAGGCCATTAGTCACTGAATAAAAATATTATTATTAAATAAATTACCAATGGTACAGATTTAAGAAGTAGGGACAAATTTTCTAAAAGGTAAATCTGTAATAGCAGTCACTCTTTAAAGCTGCAGTCACATATCAGATCTGTAAATTTTTATATTTACCAAGTTTGTTTCTTTCAAGGCACCAATAAAATTAAAAATACCTTACACCCAATAATTTTTTTTTTTTTTCACATTTAGCATAAACCTGGCCAACATCCACAAAGTCCCATCTGAGAAGACTTCAAATTACAGCAGGAAACCTGATTAGACACACTTACCACTCAGTCTGTATGTTTTCTACTCCAATCCATCTCATCAAGTATGGCGATTTCATCGCAGGTGCTGCTGAAGTGCACAACAAGAAGTGCTCAAATTTGATTAAATGAGAAAATGCTGGGAACTGGGATTCATGCTACGACTACTTTACCCCAGCAGCAGCAGCAATATGCACCATCACGTACACACCAGTCAAGTGTCCAGGTGGAGTACAGACAAATTATTGAGGGTGGAGAGTATGGGGTTGGGAGAAACATATTTGTTTAGTCGTGGCGTTACGCCTCCTCCAAGACTTTTCCATAATCTCTCAAATACACTGTGAGGTGCGAGAGAATGTCGTCGTCACTACTGGGGTTTTGGCAGCTTTGCAGCATTATGAGGAGAATTTTGAAAAACAGCTATATCTATAGTTCTAGCAGTGAGCCTTAATAAAACCTCAGCGGAAAGAAGATAGGGGAGAACATTTATTAACCTGGCTCCATATTTGTCAGCAATTCACATTCTTTATAGCAGATATTCAGAAGCCAGATAGGTCCTTTGGATAAAATATGACACCTGGTCACAGACTCATTTGAATTAAGTGTCATGACGGACACTTTTGCAGCACAGTTAGATTCATTTCAGCCTGTGTGTGAGGCACAAGACAGCAGCACTTCACTACAAGCCTGACAGCTGCCTCAGGCACATACGGAAGATGGTTGATGAGAGTCACAAAGGACAAACAGGCGGTAGATCAACAAAATGCTTGAGAGGCATATTATATAGAGAGGACAACTTGATAGAAAAGAGTAAGGTGTGGATACTGTGAAAGAAAGAAATGTTCCAGTGACCCTTGGTTAAAGATAAATTACAAAAAGGGTGAAACGCTTTCTGTATGCCCAGATTGTGATCATTAAATGAGACCTTTCTACTTCACGTTGTACTTAATTTTCCTGTTGCATTTACTGCAATGCAAACTAGGCATCATTACTTAGTGTCCAAGTAATGCCATGGTGAAAAGAGCCTTGACAAGTTATGTGCATGTTATCTCTTGCAAAGTATAAAGTTTTAATGAGGGATAAGGGAAACAAGTACATCCATGGTTAGACTAATCATGCAACCTACCTGATTTATAATGCTAGCCGACACCAATTAAACAAGAAAGAAATCCCCATTGGAAAGCAGTGAGAAATTTTGGTCTCCCCTTCACTTATGGCCTAAATGTAAAGTTGTCACAGACAGCACAGATCAGCTCCTTCCCTCTACTTCAAGGCCAATGCCGCACAGATAACTTGACTCCAAACATCTTTTCTTGTTATGTCCCGTACTGATGTATGCAAGTCTTTATAAGGAAACATAGCCAGATTTGTAGGTTAAATACTGCCACACTGTACTTATGGTAAACTTTCTGGATGCCCAAGACATTTAGAAAATCTCCAGTATTATATATTTATAAATTACGTAGCTCAAATATTCCCCAACAAGCAGTACCACGAACGCTGTGACAAGTGTACACGGCATGAAGGAACATGCATACTCGGCCACAATGGTATTACAGTAACAAAAGCAATGTGCATGTATTTATATACGCACAGAACAGTCAATAATCCAATAGTGGAGTAGAGGGATCAGCACTGGAGCCTAAACAGATCTAAGAAATGAAAACAAAGCTGGCTTCATAATGAATCTGCATTAAAAAACCCTAATCACTTTACCCTCAGTCATTCAGCTGTAAATGACTTTGTTATGAGTTCTGTGCCAAAGGAGCGGAGCGTGACGCGTCTCCTGCTTCATTCGACTGACAGTCAGAACATCTCCAAGGCAAGAACAGATGTCTAGTTATCTGACCAGCCTCTCTGAGCGGCTGCATTCCCACTCTCTGTCTCTCTCAATCCAGATTTTCTTTTTTTCTGCAAATCTCCACGGTGACAAAGCATCCCCTGTCAAGAGGATGATTCCATTGAGAGGCACTTCCTGATATGAGAGGTGCATTAATGTGATTAACCCACACTCACTATTGCTGTCTGATACAGGGCTTAGGGGCTCATGTCATTCTGCATTCTTCTCTATTGGCATGATCAGCAGGTAATGGAAAATAATGAGCGGAACAGCAACTGGAAATGTGGTCTGAAACAGGCACCATGTTATTTTCTATTAAATCCCACCTCTAAACTAAACCATCAATTATGTTAAAAATGTATGGTTAAACAGCACAGCTACAGAAATACAATCTTTTTACAGCAACACAATAATAAATTATTCAAACCAAGAAAAAAAATGACGACAAAATGTGCCTTAAATGACATAGTGATTACTGCTTTAATTAAAGACTATCCTTATGGTGCCAGGATCAATATAAAAGACTCCATTAGCTCTAGAAATAAAGCACATACAGTATGCTTTGAAAAGGGGCTTGTGTGCTTCTTATTTTAACACTAGTAATAATAGTTCTTCGGAAGATCAGATGTAGCTTATTGTACAAACGATGCATGTCAAAGTCTCCATGCATTCAGCTGGATATAAATGGTTACAGGTTGCTCATGGGTTTTGATTGCCTAGTAGTGATTGAAGTTGTGAACATATACAAGTCTTGGCAGAATATATGTATGCAGCAGAAGGAATTCTTGTGTGCCACTCATAAAGCTTTTGATCACACATCTTCTCTGATCGTTAGTTGAGGTTTCAGCAAAAATAGATCAGCGCAGCAGCGGCAGGCACAGAGCTTTTAATAGAGGTACCTTCCAGCTTAATCAAAGATACTGGGGAAATGGGAGCATCACGATGTAATGTGGAGCCACGATGAAAGCACAGAGTGAACTTGCATGCAGAGTATTAGGAGATACTATTATAGTAAATATAATGTAAAGGGGCACAGAAAAGTGTGCCGCCTTATTGTTTTTAATCAACCAAATACAAACTAATTATAATCGCCATAAAGAAATCTTGCATTCTCTATCTCTGATCCTGTTCTCTCAATTTGTGAAATTTAATCTCCTCTTTGTGTTTCTGCTGCAGTCTGGCTCTTTGCTTAGGAGCACACAAGACAACACCCATAGTTGGCTTGTTGTTGCCCATAAACATCCTGTCATCATGGCAGCTTCCTACTTCACAGCTGATCCTCTACGTCTCAGCAGAAAGCAGAAAATCCACTCAATATCTCAATTATGTAAGAAGAGCGAATCAAACATACGGTTACCACACAGGGATATGTACACAAAGCACAGACATGCACAATATGTAATCATACAATGTAACAAACCCATCTGTATGCAGTCGCTGGAGGGGCTTTGCACAGCCCCTTCACAAGCACAACTTCATAGAGCTTTGATTACAGACAAGCAAAGGCAAAATTTATGAAATGATTTGGGACAACTTGGCGTGCCACCCTGATAAAAATGGCAGAAGAAATAGGTGATGAGGAATCCTGCCATGCTGGTCACTTTCCTACGAGCTTTAAAGAGCACAAACAGCCTGGCGTGGGAGTTAAGCCTAAAGCCAAAGACAGAGACCATTTACTCCTCGTCTTTCGTCCAATGATTCTCTCTGCCTTCCTCTCTGCTGCGATGGCCTTTATTAATCATCCTTGGTTAGTGGGGCAGACAGCGTGGTGTTAGGAGCTCTGGGGAGTGCAGAGCCATGAAATACACACATGCCGTCACGTGCCGCCACAAAGGACTCATAAATCTAGGCAAACATTTTCTTTTACTTTCATCACTAGTTTGCCCGTTCAAGAATGAGAGAAAAACTTCAATCAAATATTAATGTGACACAGGGGAAAAATATTGTATGGATGACGAAACCCAGAATAAGTATGCAAGTGATGTTGAGGGATCCTGGCTGCAGGACATGGGTCTCAGCTGCTGCTGCTCTGCTGCTTCTGCTGATGTAACCTTTTGAACAGTCTCAGTTGTTGTTTAGACATTTCAGCCTCAGTGCCATCTCTCTCACAGATTAAAAAGTTGAGACCAAACCCAATCAGGACAGCCATTACATGTGATTATCTGAGAGTCAGAAAATTTGTTGAAAAAAAGTTGAAAGTAGAGCTTTGTGACCCCAACTTGTGCCCCTGTGGCCAATGGCCAGCAGAAGTAGCCTGAATAATGGAGGGTGTAATTAGGCCTGTTCCTGCATGTAAGTGCACTTAGTCTAGATGGCTCAAACTGGGCTACACGCCATTATTACCATCATCACTGTACCATCTCCCTGAGAAAGTGTTGAGAGAATGAGTCAATGAGACAAGACAGTAGGTTTGTGGCATGGAGTTTAGAGTTATTATAAAATTATTAACCAAATGACATAAAAAGGCTTAGGGAAAGGAAACCAAGACTATATGACTAAAGTGTATAATGTAAAACATTTTCTAAATAATCTTCATGGATTAACTGATGGAACTTGAACACTGAAAGGATCTAGTAAACCAAGACAGAACACAGACTAATTGGCAGATAACAATCTTCATGTGTTTACGCGATCACGTGCTTGGTCTCACTAACAAACGTGAAGGAAGGAAGTGTAAAAGCACCTGGTTTGACGGTCTTGAGGCGTATAGGCTCTCTGAAGTGGCGGATGACAGCCAGGGTGTCACGGTTTGTAAGTCCACTCACCGGGGTCCCGTTCACCTCTAACAACACGTCCCCGTAGTAGGGCAGCTTCCCGACGTGACACACCAGCACGTCCAGCTTCATCTGACCCAGGTGTGGGAACTGTCCCAGCTCTGCTCCCCCTAGAACCTCTACCACGGAGCCAAAGTCCCCCAGGTTACCCCATGACACCGCGCATTCCACCACTTTACCGGACCAATGTTTTTTCTTCTTTAATGTTCTAGACATGCTTACTCAATATTCAGCTCGCTACCGTTTGAACTGGTTACACTCCTAGCTTCTCTGCAGCGTTGTTAAATGTTAGGCAGCCTGATGAACCCTCTTCTCTTCTTCTCCCAACCCGAAAAGAATATCATAGCTTTGACGTTCGTAAGGCTGATCGCCTACCGTTAAGGTGTGCCAGCCCTGAGGGTTTACGCGCGCACCTTGCAGGAGGATGCAATATTTCCGAGAGGTCCTTGTGCGTAAAGCAGGCGATGCATTTAGAAGCAACTCTCCTGTGTTACTGTGGAAACATATCCTCGCTTTCGAACGTCTGTTGTGAACTCTTCCGATGTCAAGCTGTCAAAGCAGGACTGTCTTGTCTGTTTCACGCAACAATACTGTGACTCCTCTGTAGCTGTAGCAGCGCGTCAACGACAAAATACCCTTCCTCATACAGCGTGAACGCGGCCAGACAAGGTTGGCGTTTCAAAAATCCAGCCAGTTGAGAGACATCTGTGGAGCGAGTTTGTTTGACTGCTACAGGTCTGAACACACCTGGTAGCGCCAAAAGAGAGAGACGAAGATCCGAAACGCCCCTTTTTACGCTCGAAGTTTTCTGCTTGTGCTGGCTCCATCCTCTGGTGCGCTGGGGTATTAAATCAACAAGCACACTGTCAAAATGAATGTGGGAAAAGGGACATAGTTCTTCTGTCTATGTCTGTGAAGGTTCTCAGTCATCCAGGTTATCTTGAAGAAAAGGTTAACGCAAAAGCATCTGTTCTCAGTTTTCAAGGTGAAAACTTTCTGTCTATATATATATACTATCTTAATTGCGTATTGTGCGATTTTTAAACACATTAAGTGAACAAAACAAATTAAGCATAATTAAGAGCCTACATTTGTTTAGTGAGTGAGGCAATTGTTTCTAAATAAGTCTAATGGTGCTTTCAGCGATACAGCGCGTCTCAACTACGCCACCTACTGACTCAACCTGAGCACATCAAACTACTGTTGCACAAAAGGTTTCCTCTGGTTTTGGTTTATGCATACCAGACCAGGAGCCTCATAACACACCAGGAGCCTCACATTTAACTGTCTGAACAAGCAGTATATTGCGGTACACTTAAAATAGGCCTTTCCCAATAATCTCTACATTAGAACAGTTAATAGCATTCTTTCTACTCAATAGGTGGCATACACTGTATAAGGCAACAATAAAAAAAGTATGGCTGAAGAATAAGCAGGAAAAGGGGCTCATAATGCTGGCTGTGACAGAATGAAAGCATCTAGTAACACACACCTAGGCTTTTTCCTAGGTTTATTTGTTTCAGTTCATGTTTACCTGGTTTTGTCCTGGCTTTGTGATGGTAAACCCTGGTGGTAAACTAAATGCTGTCCTTGTTTTTAAAATGTGATATTATTTGATTAGAGGATGTCATACCAACATCTTGGTATGATTATTTGTATTTAGATTATTTCAGAAAGAGATACCAGAATACCATATTGTTGTTTAGCCAAGTTAAATCTAAATGGAGCTTTAAAAAAAAATGTTCTGGTGGTCAATGTTATGCAAAACAGTGCATATCTAACATTTCTATACTTTTGGAAGTTACTGTGTTAGAAGTGAGTGAATTCAGCATGGCAAAGCTTGGTTTTTCCAGGATTGCTCCAAAAGAGGCCAGGGACATGATGTTTTTTGACAATTGAGACATCTTGACTCACTGAACATTCACTTGCCTGCGTCGAGATGACAGTCCAGCATATAAGTAGAAAAGGGTTTCTGCTGAAGAACTCCTGTAGTATTTATAAAGCAGCAGTCATTCTGTTCTCTGGAAGTGATGCATTACAAGTCTGTGCTTAAATACAAAGCTACCGCCCTGGACATTATGCTGAATATTTTATCAGCTGGTAGAGGATAATTAACAATGCTGTGTCTCTGATGGGGAACAGAGAAGCGAATAACAACTAAACAAATGGGCCACATTAAAAGACCCAAGCACTGTCAGATCAACTCCTGGGACTAACAAGAATGGATGTAGTCAAAAAAAAAAACCAAAACATTAAAGCAATTGATACTGTGGTTTCCCAAGCTTTTCTGAGGATGACAGTGTTTTGAAAATTAATAACCTAAGTTTGTCTTGCTTGTACTGTTAGTGTGAAGAGTAGGGGAGTCATGTGGTGAACAGCTTTAGTACACATCGTAAACAATGTCACAACTTACAATTCCGGCAAATGAGCAGAATTCATATTTAATGTTTAAGTAATGCTTTACATAACAAAAAGGCTCTTTAGGCATGCTTTTACAGAATGTACAAGTAAAAAAAGCAGCATTGGAAATTGTCTGAACATGTACAGCTACACTTTGGTATAGAGTCACAGGACGTTCTAAGGCAAAAACAATAGAAATGCACACCATTTTCATAACTTGGATGAAAATATTGGCCAGTGAACGAATGTTTGACAGCTAGACACACATGTAACACAATAAATATCTGCTTTGACCCGAGCAGGGAATGTGTAAAATACCTCTTTATGAGAATTAGTGAGTCTCTAAAGGCATTCATTTTAACTCATGTCCACATTAGAAATACAACAAAACTCTTCTGAACCAAGAGTGCAAAGACTGACAATTCATATGAAGTACCACAGATGGACGTGTACCATTACTAATACACACATGTAGTGAATAACAAAGATTTTGCTGTTGACATTGCAGTAAAAACAACCATTGTCAGCAAACATTTAAGTGTTTTTAGCAATGATATTGAGAGTCTGCCAACCAATAGTGTTTTCTAAGAAACAAATAAAAATTGGTAAAAAAGAAATATGACAACACAATGTTTTCACAGGACAATCAAAGTGAGTTGAAAACCGTATTGCCCAATGCTAATGACTTCCCAAAAGTCTGAAGTGCAAAATTTAATTAAGAATCACTAAAATAATTCAAGGCCAGTTATAAAAATTATTTTGCTTAAGGCTGTTAAATAGCTAACAAGCATGTCAGGTTGTTGAAACTGCCATTTGATTACTGCATTCCAACCATAATGCACACATTTTTAGATGTTGATCTTGTTAATATTTTTAATGTTAAAACATGAATCTAACAAAGGGACAGATGAGGCTTGGAACAAAAGAGGATAATGATTTAACTGCACTTATTTTCAAGCTCAAACTCTTTGCAATTGGCCTACTAGAAAATGGATTTGAATAGATTACTAGTCTTATGTACACATACAGTACATACACAAATAAAATAATGGAATACATTCTCATTTTCACAGTTCCAAATGAAAATCGACTCAATATCTTTAGAACTACAAACAACCTCTCTGACAAAATTGGTCATGTGTAAAAAAAAAAAAAGGCACTCACACTGCTAACCATTACATTAAGTGCTTGAAAATCAGTGCATACTGGGAATAAAATTTAAATGTCAGCTGATCAATGTTACAAAGAATGCATGTTAGGTGTCCAACAGATAACCAATAAAATAAAGCCAGCAAACGATTGTCCAATGTGCAAAAATTGTATAAGGTCTCTAACAACAAAGACATAAAAGTAAACAAGACATAAGTGCGTTATCAAATAATATTAGATATACGCTATATAGTGTACTTTATATGTTTTCATACATACACCATATTTCGGTGTCACAGTCTCTTGCATAATAAGGTCCTAGACATCATAGGTTTAAGTCAAGAAGGGCAGCGGCGGGAGTGTGGGCTTCAAGGTTTTACAAACTGCTGGTTGTCGCTGGCCACTAGAGAAGAGGCTGTGTTTCATTTCATAATCCTATTCAAGTCATGTTGACTGCTCCTGCAAATGTCTGTACCAGGAATAATGAGAAATTTGCAAGAAATTGTCTCTTCACAGCAGCAGGGAAAGAAGGAAGAGCTTTCGAGATTTGCTCATGGCTTGCATTTACCCATGGCAGCATCTGACATGGTTGTGAAACATACATTCAAATGTTCTCAGCAGAGAACAGGAGTGAAAAGAGGTTTGAGATTGGGATCCAGCAGAAGTGGAGTGCTAGGGAGGAAGTCATCTGTTTCTCCAGCATGACACAGAAGTCAACCCATAGTAGAGAACTGGGCATGTCCTCTTGAATGCAGGGGAATGTAAACATTCAATAGACTATCTTTGGCAGAATGTGAAGTCTCTTTGGAGGTAGAGGGTGAAGTACATGGTGTTTAACCTATGTGGGAGCATGGTGCTCATGTGGCTTAGTCCTATTAGAGGCACTTCTGTGGTCCTGTGCACATTCACTCTGTTCAACTGCCCCATCAACAGTGGAAGACAGAGGAGGGGTCCTGTGTACTGTCACTGGAAGTTGGGAAAAGACAGTCTGAGATTTTGAGGGTGGATCCTCTCCCTCCCTCCACAAAGACCTATTGAGAGAACCTGGTGGGAAAAAAAAACAAAAAACATTTAGAACACCATTATAACTTCCACTGCACAGAAAATGATAAAACATAACACTGAAGCTTCCTAAACATCATAAAATTATACTAATGAAAAAATTGAATTAAAATATTTAGTCTCAAGACATACCATTGGTGCTGTGCGCTGGAGGAGTGTGGCTATTCAAGATTTTGTCATGTGAGGTGAGAAAGTTGTACTGGGTACTAATGAGGCTTTCTAAAGCAGAGTCTTCCTGCTGAGCATGCTCAGTGACATTTTCTTTAAGGCCTGGTAGGTTCTTGTCCATTGCATCATCCTCTCCAAGATAGGCATACTGACAGTACTCTCGGGTCCGAGAGTAGATGTTAGCATTATCATAACAGTCAGAGCAGATGACCAGAGGACCTGCACCAGCTGGGACAAGACAAACAGTGTCATAACTGTAATAATGTCACATTTTATTTCAGGTCTAATTGTTTAATTGTGCGATTATAATTAGAGACAGGGTCAAAAACAATGTCAAAGCAGTTCTAATTAAAATAAAATTAAAAACACAACACCAACCCGTTTGAACTCCGGTTAGTCCTTCACGGGCATCTCCTGGATGAAAGCTACTCCGTCCAGTGAACAAAGAGCCAATTCTGCAGTGTAACATGTTATTACCCTCTGTTTCCACTTCACTGCCCGTGTCTCCATAACAAACACCTGGAACATGCAGCATAAATAAAAGAGATGAGGGTTACATATTATCTAACCAAATAATCATTTTAATAACAAAAAGGAGATCACTCACCGTCTGTTCCCTTATGAATGTATCCATTGGAGAGAGGAGGCATGAGCTGCTGATGGCTGCCAGCTTCAGAGTTACTGTAGCCTTCCTGGGGCTCAGACAAAGTGCCCTGAGAAGACAGATAGCTGGGGATGTCGGCTGGTAGATTCATCTCATCTAGAAGCATAGCACACCACAAGTTAACACACAGCACACAATTTAACCCACATTTACATTTAGTCATTTAGCCGACGCTTTTATCCAAAGCAACTCACATGAAGCTTTACTTTTGTTTTGTTTTTTTAAAGTGACTTACATTAAGCTTCTATTTACCAGTGTTACAGCTGGAACACCACCGGAGGCAAGGTGGGTTAAGTGTCTTGCCCAAGGACACAACAATAGTATAAACTGTGGGGAGAGCGGGACTCGAACCGCCGACATTCCAGTTGAAGGACGACCGCTCTACAACTGAGCCACTGCGCCCCTATACACCAATACACATTTTACATTTTACTGTGCACTACGGGTACTAACCTGTGTTGGTGATGCTGTAGTCTTCATTCTTCTTGCGCATGTGGTAAATGACAATAACCCAGACCAGTGACGTTCCAACCACACAGCACACCACCACAATGACAACAATGCCCACAGTGGTCCAACCATCCTGGTCGTACCCAGCGCCCGTATCACAGTTTGGTGATGGTGACACGCTGAGGTAAATGTGGCCACGCTCAGTGCCCAGAGTATTAGACATAATGCACGTGTACTTCCCAGCATCAGCAGGACCAGCGTCTACTATAATGAGAAGTTGGTTGGCAGCAGCAAAAAAGTGGCGCTCTGTCAACACTAGAGGTCCGTCATCTTTGGTCCAATTAAGGCGTGGGGCAGGGCTACCTCCAGCTATACACTGAAGAACAGCTGTTTCTCCTCGGGCCACTGTTCTGTCTTCTAACGGCCGCATGAAGGATGGAGTTTCTAGAGCAAAAAGGTGTATAGGTCAAATAAAACGCATCGCTTTTTAAAGAGTTACAAATACCACAACTTTGACTGAAACATAGCTTTTTGTTAAGTCATTAACTTAACTAAAGTTATTATTTGAGTCAATGAATTGTCAAAATTTTCTACTTCAGCATAGCTAGAATTGCTACATAAAAAGGTAGGTGACTAACCCAAAACAGTAAGAGTGGCATTTGCCGACAAGCTGCCAGCCGCATTTTGGGCAGTGCAACTATATACTCCCATGTCTTCTGTCTTCACGTTTGCAATAAAAAAGATGTCATCATCTGGCATCACATGCATCCGGCGCTCCCGGGCAGCAGGGAAGTCAGTGCCTCCATCCTTCCGCCAAGCAATCTGTGGTGATGGATGGCCCTCTGCAGCGCACTCCAGCCTGGCCATGGTCCCTGTCCTGATTGTCAGATCCATGGGAGTCTTGAGAAAAGATGGCATTTCTGTAGGGCAGGAGAGAGCTGACTAGATGACGATTTCATTGCAAATATCCACTTTGCGGAAAAATCTTAAATACCAAACTCAAAAACCATACCATATATCTTATAAGACACTTTAATCTATAAACATTGTTTCTGTATTAGCAAATACCATACTGTAATTAAGCAATACTCCATACAAATTGTTATACTAAACTTTATTTAAGATAATTTTAATCATTTATTGTGTCAACATTTTGGCAGGCGTGTTAATTCAAGCATTAAAACATTTACCATTAACAGTGAGCTTGGCCCTGTTGGAGTAATTTGAGCCAAAGTGATTAGAAACCACACACTGGTATCGGCCCTCATCCGTGAAGTTGACATTAAGGAGGTGAAGTACTGTTGTGTAGATCAGCTCTCCATCCTGGTACCGGGCATAATTTTGAACTTCAGCGTCATACAGCACCTCACCGTCCTTCCGCCATGCTGTTGTCATTGGCGAATCGCTACTGCTGGATGCCACACACCTGAGAGTCACATTGTTACCCCGCAGTGCTACAGATGTCTCTGGGTGCATTGTGATCTGTGGTTTTGGGAAATCATCTGTAGGGGCGCAGAGACAAATCATTAAAGTGTTATGGACAGTCAAACTAAACACAACAGTGACAACCACACATTATTTTTTATTTTATCCAAACTGAGTATTAAGTAAAGAACTGACCACAAACAAATTCCTCTGAGCTGATGGAAAGGACATTTTGCCCGAGCAGAGAGGAAGGATGTGCACAGACAGCAGACACAGATTGTTGGAAAGGCTCGTCAGTCAGCCAGGGCCCCAACCATTGCATGTGACAGTCACACAGGAGACTGCTTGTGTTGAGAATGCTAAGAAGAAAAAATAAAAAATAAAGGTGGAAGTAAAAGATGATAAATGTGGTTACAATCTGTAAACAACTTAAAAATAGTTAGAAATAAATAAACATAACATTTAAAACAATTGAAAAATTTTGTTCACTTACAACACTTTGAGCTTCGTGTGAGAAAGTGCTTCTGGGTGTATAGACATAATTTCATTCTTGCCGAGGTCCCTAAAGGAGGACACAAATTTAGATTAGACACATCTATACGTCACTGACAAGCTCAAGTGGTTAGTTACTCACAAATATTCCAATTCTTCAAGGCCCTCAAATGCCTTTTTAGTGATTGATTTGATTTTGTTTCTCTGAAGAATTCTGAAAACAAAATCATTAATTTCATTATTTGGTTTATGCAAGGTATTTTAATGGCAAAAAAATCTGTGAGAAGTTGGCATTAACTGAAACAATCAGCTGATTCTCTACATATATGTTGTATCAGTTTAATAATAATTTGCTTACAGTGTATTCAGTTTCTTCATTCCATCAAACACCCCAATTGAATCTTCAATGGCCCAGGAGATTTCATTATTGCGGATATCTCTGAAAAGGAAAGGAGGAGCACAAGACATTAAACACAAACAAAAGAAAATGGACACCAGGCACCAGCACTCAAGTGTGGTTGTCACTAACAGTAACAAGACTAACAATCTGAGACACCTCCGTTGCAGTGTGATGCAGTTCAATGCCCTTGCCGTTTTGATAAGAGAATTTAATTGGCTCCGTTTAGCACCGGGACGGTTCATGCTTCCACTGAAAGCCCAAAGAGGCCTTGTGTTTACAGGATGGGTTATGGACTCTTTTGTTTCCCTTTACTTGTGACTGGCCCCCTCTGAAAGGGCTTTGACACTGTTCAATTTCTCTTTTCTGTAGAAGAATGGTGTGCCAACCTCCTAAAACCATCCTCAAAATAGCAAAATAGTATATGGGTGCAGTTTTATGTCAGTGCTTTTATCAGCCTGTCTTGACAAACTAGTCCAAACAGATAAAAAATAAATATCACAAAAACCTTCTACATGAGCTTTGCATCTTAAACTTTGATCATTAAATTATTTCAAACTAAAAGCTGTCAGATTGGAATGGAAACACAGCTAGAAATAATGGTTTATACATGGCCCTAGCGTTAAATGCAACAAAAAGCAGAACTACAAACCCTACAAAGTTGCTAATTTGTTTCTACAGTAAACTAAAAGGATAAAGAGAACAAACCTAAATGACTCACTATACCATAAATCCTAAGACTACAGGATCTAATTGGAATCATAACGCAACAAAAAGGTTATATTGGTGAACAAAAATTCAAACTGATCTACTTTTAACCACAATACTAAATCAACTAGAATTTATTCAGGCAGCAATGGAATAAAAACACAAACCTACTGACGCCAGCAGCCTTGGAGAAATTGCACATACTCAAAAACAAGTCGAGCACACATTTCAAATTGCTTGCTTTTCTATACCTCACCGAAAAGCAAGCAATGCATATAGTATTTGAAACAAACAAATTAGTAAAAGCGGAAAACTCACAGATTTGCCACACTTCCTAGGCCAGCGAATACTCCTTCTCCCAAGTGACTGATGGAGTTGTCTCCAAGTTTCAGGCTCTCCAGGAGACTCAGACCTACAAAAGCAGTCTCCTCTAGTCTGGTCAGGTAGTTGAAGGAAAGGTCACTGAAGAAAAATAACATACGAGAAGAAGAAAAGAAAATTACTGAAAATGACGATACCATACACTTGTTATACAATTCCACTGCCTTAAAGCTTAGAGCTTGTTTTACACTAATGACTCTGATAAAACCTTTTTGCAACATTCAAATCTTACAGACAAAAACACTAGGGTAGGCGTTTTCAGGAAATGGAGAGTAAATAAGTTTAGTTTTTGAAATAAACTTACAGTTCTTCCAACTTTTGGCAAAACTCCCAAGCATCTGGTTGGATGATGCTGATGGCATTATGACTGACCCGCAGGATTTGCAGCATGCGCAAGCCGTACAGCCAACCTTTGTTGACCTCTGTTAAATTATTGTGCTCCAACTCTCTGTGACACAGATGGGGCATAGAATAATTACAAATTCTACACTAAAATCAGGACAGCAAACTAAACAATACACAAACTTGCTTAGTTGTTCAATCTGCAACAAGGATATCATTTATTTTAATGTATATATTCTAAAATAGAATGAGTACAGTATGCCAATAAATACATTAAAAGTTCAAGTATTAATATTAAAAGTTGACTTACAGTTCTTCCATGTTGTTCAGACCAAAAAATGCACCATCCATTAACTTAGTGATGCCATTTCTTTGCATTTTCAGTGACTTCAGTGAATCCATTCCTTTAAATGTTAAGCTGTCCACTATCTTGATCTTGTTGCGTTTCATCTCACTACAATGTGATATACACATCAAGTTTATTGTAGCAAAATTGGGCAATATTTTATACTTCCAGTTGTTGATACATAAATCTTTTTCCATTTTTGGATTTAGTCTAAAACTAAAGCACTCATTGCACAACTTACAGAAACTGAAGCTGTGGAAGCTTGAAGACTTTGGATGGCAGTATAGCTAATCTGTTCCTGTTAAGCTTCAACACAAGCAAGGAACTGGAGATGTTGTCAAAGCAGCCAGGCTCGAGAATACTGATCTTGTTATTACTCAAATTTCTAGAAGATAAAAGAAAAGAAACATTAGGGCAACAATCAGAAAGAAACTCAAATGAACATGCCACAAATCCAGCTGTCCCACAAGTTCACATCTCATCACCAGAAACAGGGCTCGCAGAATCTCTAGCACAACGTCACCGGGCGATTGCTTTTTTTCTGTCAAGCTACCAAAATGTGAAATTGCCTGCATGACAAACTATCGTAAATGGTGAAATACTGTAAATGTGTGAGCGAACCTGTCCGCTTTAATCTATCCACCTCACGGGTGTGGCATATCAGGGTGCTGTTTAGAGAGCATGATTATTACACAGGTGTACCTTAGGCTGGCCACAATAAATGGCCACTCTAAAATGTGCAGTTTTATCACACAGCACAATGCCACAGATGTCGCATGTTTTGAGGGAGTGTGCAAATGGCCAGACTGACTGCAGGAACGTCCACCAGAGCTATTACCCGGGAATTTAATGTTAATTTCTCTACCATAAGCCATCTCAAAAGGCATTTCAGAAAATTTGGCAGTACATCCAACCGGCTTCACAACCAAAGAGTACGTGCAACCACACCAGCCCAGAACCTCCACATCCAGCATCTTTACCTCCAAGATCCTCTGAGACCAGCCACTCGACAGCTGCTGCAACAATCGGTTTGCATAACCAAAAAATATCTGCACAAAATCAGAAACCGTCTCAGGGAAGCTCATTCGCATGCTCGTCTTCCTCATTGCGGTCTCAACCTGAATGCAGTTTGTCTTGACTTGAATGGGCAAATGCCCACATTCAAGGGCGTCTGGCACATTTGAGAGGTGTTCCCTTCAGGGATGAATCCCGGTTTTCACTGTATAGGGTAGATGGCAGCGTGTATGGCGTTGTGTGGGTGAGCTGTTTGCTGATGTCAACGTTGTGGATCAAGTGGCCCATGGTGGCGGTGGGTTTACGCTATGGGCAGGCGTACATTATTGGACTATGAACACAGGTGCATTTTAAAGATGGCATTTTGAATGCACAGAGATACCGTCACAAGACCCTGAGGTCCATTGTTGTGCCATTCATCCACAACCTTATATCACCTTATGTTGCAAGGATCTGTACAAAATTCCTGGAGGTTTAAAACATCCCAGTTCTTGCATGTCCAGCCTACTCAATAAAGCAAAAATCATGCTCTCTAATCAGCATCCTGATATGCCACACCTGTGAGGGGATGGATAATTTTGGCAAAGAAGTGATTTGGACAGCTACGTGAACAATATTTGAGAGAAAAAGGCCTTTTGTATACAAGTCTTAGATCTTTGTTCTTTGGCTATTATCTTTGATATTCAATAGTGAAACATGGGGGCAAAAACAAAAGTAACATTCAATTTTTGTTCAGAGTAAAAACAAGTCTGAAGGTTCTCAGTCATCCAGGACATCTTGAAGAAAAGGTTTGCGTAAACACATCTGGACTAAGTTTTCAAGGTGAAGACGTTTCGTCTCGAATTCCAAGAGACTTTATCCTACTGAAAGGAGAGACAATCCTTGAATAATTATTATTAGCAAGAGGCTAAACTTCAAAGAGGGTGCTTTGGTTGGTGTCTGAACCACCCCTGATTTATTATTTCAGAATGAGTCTGACTTAAGTCCATCTGCTGCCTGATGTCGCAGAGACATTAATGTGATCTGGTCATGAGTCTGTTTTATGTTTTTGGTGAAGCCACTGACAGTAAAGCCCAAGTGTGGTCCTCTGTTAATTATAGCTATAATTATAGGTCTTCACAAAAATAATGGTGTCAATAAATGTTGGCCTTGGTGGAAGTTTACAAATATTTTGTTTTTTGTTCCTTGTGGGCTAGTGAGCAGTAGCCTGGCTCCGCCCTCCTACGTACTTCCGCTCAATTTCATTTCGCTTTAGTACTTAGTCTGGGATCGCTGTATATTCTTAGGTTTCCAGAAATCAATTTTTTGTAGGACCAATCAGCGAACAGAGGGAGTGACTTGTTGTTTCCAGTCGGTTTCGGCGCATGACATACGTCACGACCACACGTTAGCGATTGGCTATGGCAGATCCTGAGTGACTCTGGGCAGATCCAATAGTTTTAAACTTCAACAGAGTTCCCGCATACAAGGAAGTAAACGCTTGTCAATGGAGCGAGGCCAGACTCTCTGTACAAATGAAATGTACGAGAGTCTGGTAGAACCAGGCTAAGTGAGCAGGAGTGGATAGGTCAGTTAACGAAAGAGGGGTCTACTTGCTGCAAATGGCTCATAGTTAGTGTGGTATACGTTGTACAAAATGAGCCAATCAAGCAGAATTTTTAATCTTAAAAAATATATATATAGTAATAATAATAATAATAATAATAAACTTACAAATATTTCAACTGCATGGAAGGGAATGAGCCAACTCTGAGTTCAGATATGGAATTTGACGTCAGGTCCAATGACTCTAAAGACAAATATGGCTGCAGTTGATACATCAACAGCTGTGAGAGCCGATTGTGGATTCTGAAACACATAAACAGGCATGAGATGTATAACATTATTTTATTTATTTTCAAATTGCATCATATCCATGATTGTGTTCTTTTCTACTAAACTAAAAAAAAACATTAAGCATTTTATACTTACAATGATAACGATGTGATGTTTGATGAAATGTCTCCAAAAAAAGGCAGCACAGTCAGCTCATTATGATTGAAGAACCTGCAAAAAAGTAAACAAACATAAATTATAGCATTACCAAAATCAGATGACAGACAACGTTCTAGGAAAATGTACAATGTACAAAACTTGACTGTGCGTGAATAATATTTTTTACTTTAAAGTAGATCAATTGACATTTCATTGGGCTGATTAAACACAAAACTCCAAAAGAAATCTCTGT
This sequence comes from Neodontobutis hainanensis, assembly GCA_024349245.1. NCBI lineage: Eukaryota > Metazoa > Chordata > Actinopteri > Gobiiformes > Odontobutidae > Neodontobutis > Neodontobutis hainanensis. Next base: position 12,423,634 of record JALDNG010000005.1, read on the forward strand.
AATAAAAGTATTGATAATAGTAAAGAATTTAAATTTCACTATTCTTTATTTTTTCAGGTGTAGTTTAAGATACAGGTGAGAGTAAAGTTAAGGAGAAGCTAGATTAAATACCTCACGATTCCCATAACTATACAGTGATTTAAATTAATAAAATACTAAATCTTTTTCTAATAAATACTAAAGTATTATCTAATTTTACGATTACATTGAGTTAATCTATATAAAATTCCAACTTGTCATTATTTGCATCATTCTGTACACTAGCCTACACATTTGCCAAACTTTTATGTCATTAAACGCAGATAGTAGAAACTGGAACAATGTGGCTAAGATTTTACCAATAGAGTACTGCCAAACAAATGAGAACCATTGCTTGCCAAAACTGCTTTCTTAATAAAGGTCATATTAAGTATTTATATGGCAGAACTGAATCAGAGCACTTGACTCAATCGGGGCAACTAAAGTTCCAGTAAAAAAAATGCTATCGGTTTACTTACACTTGGGTCACCTCTTCTGGTGGCTCAAAGGGAACCGACGACAGTCTTTTCCGGTTGCATTCCATAACATGAACCTCATCTTGTCCCGTAAAACATGTGCAGGGACTTGGACAAGACTCTGCAGACCAAGCACTCAGACTAAACAGCATCAAAAAGAGGGTCGAAAGACTAGGCCAATCTTCCGCCATTTTAAATATCTTCCTGCAGAGAAGGCTACGTAGCTACGTGGCTAACTCACTAAGCAGGCACGCTGACTGTTACAAAATGACCATGAAATCAGGTTTTGACTTAGTATCAGTCTAACCAGTGCATACTTTAGGTATAGCACTCCATGGCTGCCAAAATAAATGTTAAATACAGTTCTTCAAACTTGCGTAAGACATCCCACCACAATCCCCGCTCTTCTTCCTCGCAGTGCCCGAATTCCTTCCGCTCCAATCTGGAAACCCTCCCAGTGGAGCTAATGCTACTAGCTCACTGAAAGCACTAGTTTTCTGATCAACTGAGATGAATTTGCCCCCTCGTGTTCCCAGTGCTGAATCAATGAATCCAAAACAAATGTCACACTTTCTTTACCGCATGTTTTACAAAAAAAAAAACAGCTTAATAATTCTTGTATTTTTAGTTTCGACAGAACAACAAAGCAAGTCCTTTGAGTTGATGACACAGGACCTACTAACCCCGCCCCTTTACAGCATGTTTACGGATATTTCATTGGTTAGTACTATTTACAGTCCCTGCTTCGTACCACAGCTGTACAGCCATGGTCAGGACGACAGGTAGCCTTTGCTCTGTTACTCAGGCCCGTCGCGACAAGGCAAGCAAACCAAGCAATTGCTTGGGGCCCCGAGCTGGTCTGGGGCCCCAGGACAACGACCGGTTAAGAATATTTATTTCTTAACCGGCCTGCCAACGTGATCTCTGCAGCCCGGCTGGAGAGATCAGGTTTGCAGCAGCCGGCAAAATACAAAACCTCCTCGGCAGTCATGAAGAAGAATTATGCTTCAGGAAGCCAGAAGAGAAAGAAGAGAAAGGAAGAGGAGGATAAGAAAAAAACAAGATAGTGGTAAGTGATAAATTACACTGGATAAAATAGCTCTACTTGTCAGTCTTGTACAAATGGTGTAATTATGCAGCAGGTTAGGCTAGCAAAAATATGTGTATGTTAGCTAACGTTACCTGCCTGACGGCAAATGCTGCTTTAACGAACAGTTAGTGCAACTTTTTTCGATTTGGACAGAATATGGTTACTGTAATATGTATTTTTACGGTATAAAGAAGACTCAGATCTGTTCCAGAATCACTGTTTATTGTATTTAATGACATGACATTGCTGTAGCTTTGTAATAGGTTTTGATGAAAGTGTCATAGCAAATCGCATGCTATACTTTTCCACCGTGATAATCTATTTACCAAATGGGTGTTAGGAAAGAAAACCGACGACAGTCTTTTCCGGTTGCATTCCATAACATGAACCTCATCTTGTCCCGTAAAACATGTGCAGGGACTTGGACAAGACTCTGCAGACCAAGCACTCAGACTAAACAGCATCAAAAAGAGGGTCGAAAGACTAGGCCAATCTTCCGCCATTTTAAATATCTTCCTGCAGAGAAGGCTACGTAGCTACGTGGCTAACTCACTAAGCAGGCACGCTGACTGTTACAAAATGACCATGAAATCAGGTTTTGACTTAGTATCAGTCTAACCAGTGCATACTTTAGGTATAGCACTCCATGGCTGCCAAAATAAATGTTAAATACAGTTCTTCAAACTTGCGTAAGACATCCCACCACAATCCCCGCTCTTCTTCCTCGCAGTGCCCGAATTCCTTCCGCTCCAATCTGGAAACCCTCCCAGTGGAGCTAATGCTACTAGCTCACTGAAAGCACTAGTTTTCTGATCAACTGAGATGAATTTGCCCCCTCGTGTTCCCAGTGCTGAATCAATGAATCCAAAACAAATGTCACACTTTCTTTACCGCATGTTTTACAAAAAAAAAACAGCTTAATAATTCTTGTATTTTTAGTTTCGACAGAACAACAAAGCAAGTCCTTTGAGTTGATGACACAGGACCTACTAACCCCGCCCCTTTACAGCATGTTTACGGATATTTCATTGGTTAGTACTATTTACAGTCCCTGCTTCGTACCACAGCTGTACAGCCATGGTCAGGACGACAGGTAGCCTTTGCTCTGTTACTGGATGGATCTCTGTTCCACAAATTTATGGCAAATTTTGCACAGTGACAGGCTTATTTGGTAACAAGTCGTGTTCTGAAAAAAAAAAAAAAAAAACTGTTGTTAATATTATTAATTATTAATGCACCTATTTCATGTTCAAAAACAATTAGTTTATGAAGACAAGCTTTTGTCAAAGGGTAGGTCAACACTTTTGATTGCCTGTACCTACCAGTCCCTAACCGTTTTATTTGGTGCTTGTTTAATCCCTTTGCCCGGCCTATTTATTTTAAAGGCGTGATCACAGAGAATATTCTCTGTGCTTATAGGATGGTTGTATTACAGTAAGATGAAAAGCTCACCTTACATGCTTTCCTGAAATAAAAGACTGCCTAACCTGCCACCACTCCCTAAATTCCGTAGGCTACTAAAGCAGCACCATGTTTCAACAGACTGCTGGGACCGCTTTACCTGAGCCTTTAAAGCAGAAGAAAATAAGGGGCCCTTCTTTACAATACAGTCGGACATGTCGTCTAGAAACTGGACGTACCCTAAGTGTCCTGCATGTGCTTGGCACAACTTTAAAGGCAAACCTAAACAGGTAAGCCGACGCGTGATTAATTTTCAAACCCTCTATTGGTTTTAGGCCTAAAATTGGAAAAAATGAGGAAAAAAAGGAAAAACAAACTAGGTCTATTGTTACCCTCATGGAGAACTAAAAGCCAAAAAAAACAAAGAAAATAGACTCGTCTCGTTTTTTTTTTACCCACGACTAACCAAAGAGAGAAAGACGAGGCGAGGTCAGTGTCTGACTCTGTCCAATCATCGAGCAGAAGACTACACCTGGAGCCATAAAAATCACCTCAGCCCCGAGCGCTAGGCTACTGTGACCGATGCGCGTCTATTATCAGAGAAGTCGCAGAGCCAGTAATACAGCCCAGCAGCCATGTCTTTACACCGTACTCTGAGAGTAGACCATGGGAAGGTCATAAACGTCTTATATGTGCTCGGCACCGATCTCTACGTGAACCTCAGCAGGTAGGCTCGAATTCATTTACTGCTCTCGGACGTTTTGTCCATCAGTGGACGCACCTGTCGCCAAGCTAATGAACTCTCTCTATTATGCGCTTTTCCCTTTTTTGTTTTTATGTGCAAGTTCCTCTTATTTATCATGTTGTTTTGTGTTATAATGCCTGACTAAAACAAAATAAGGATTAAAAAGTGGCAACTTGATAGACCATAGGGAATATCAGTAGGAAGCATAAAAGTCACATTTAGGAAACGTTTTTAACAACTTTAAAAAATCCAGACTTTACTTACCCTAACATTATCTAGAGAAACAGGGCTTTCCTTTGTTGAACGACAATAAGATGTGGGCTTGATGTCATTTGCACGTGGATGATGGCAGTGGCAGACTAAGCAAAGTGAATCAACTGTCCTGTTGTTGCTATATTACAGAGGAGACTTTGTTTTTTCCAATGTAATGTGGGCTGTAATTTGTGCCAAACACAAGTCCAGTCCACACATTGTTGGTCGAAACAACTCAACAAAGTGACTTGGTTCAGAGTCTGCTTGCTATTACTGCAAGAGGAACTATTCTTGATCAGCATGCCAGAGTTCTAGGTCTGGCTTAGTTAGACCTTGTTGAAAAGAAGTTGACTCTTTTTAAAGCTAGGCTATATCTTGCTTGTATATGTTATCCAGGGAGAAGAATATGCAGTGAGACTTCCATAGCTCGTCAATGCATAGACGAGCTATGTCTTGTCTAATGCCAAATTATCACTTTTTTTTTTCATTTTTTAGAAACTATTAGAAAATATGAGTTCAAAGCATGATACAGACAGTGCCCCACCAATGTTTATTCAGCAATTTCTAATCCTGTGTTTTAGATATCTGTAGGCTATTTGGAATACAAACAAAAATTCTGACATTTCTGCTTTCAGGAGTGCACCACCCAAAACCAAATTCTTCTCGGTGAAATGCACCGACAAGGTTCAGTACAGCATCAGTCCCCAGTCTCAAGCAATCTCTCACCTCTCCCCAATACCTCTTATGGAGAACTCTGTGATAGTCATTACCATGAACAGCACTAGTGACCATGAAAACGACAGCAAGGTAAATATGTGATATGTTAATTTTCAATACTAGTTTTGTTTTAGAGATCTGCAATCAAATAATATAATAAATAAAATGGTGTCTATATAATGTTTTGATGTTAATCTTTTCTTGTTAAGCTCTCAGTCTGGTACTATGGGAAAGACAAAAATATTTTGGACAGAGCAGTCCTGCACATGACAGCAGTCGGTATGTTCAGTTCAACATCTAGTCTTTAATTAACATATAGCACAGTTATAAAGACGTTTCATTGTCATACAGAAATCTCCCTGGATGTGGATGCTGATAGAGATGGTGTTGTGGAGAAGAACAACCCTAATAAGGTGTGTATGGACTAAGACATGTTTCTGCTGTGTATATTATGTGTAGCCACTGATTTTGGTTTTCCTAAAAAACAAAATAGGGTTCCTGGAAATGGGGTCCTAATGGCCATGGAGCCATTCTTTTAGTCAACTGTGACTCTGAGCAAGTTCAAAGGAAGAAGCCTGACAGTCAGAGGGACTACATCTGTGATGCATCAGGTAAAACAGGCGAAAAGTTGCTGCAAGTATAAATCGTGATTATATGATTAATTTGTTTGCAGATAGTGATAAGTCATCAGCTTTGTTTAGGAAAGGAATATGTAAGTCAGTCGTGTAATACACACGATAAAGAATGTCAAACAAGAAAAAACAAATGTATTTTGTTTTCAATTGAATTTTAACTTTCAGAAACCATGTTATAAAGTTTCTTGAAGGAACTTGAAGCTTAAATGGAAATGCAGGATCATGGCTAAAGCTAGTTACATTTAACAGAATTCTAACAAATGAAGGTAGAACTGTTCTCTGCTGCACACCTTTAAGACTTTTCATGTTTTGCAGACCTGAAAGACATGTCACTGATGGTGCTGCGGACTAAAGGCCCAGCCAAACTTCCAGAGGGCTACAAGCTTGTCCTGCACATTTCTCAAAGTGATGGGGAGATAATTCGAGTCTTTGCTTCCAAAGGTATCACATTAAATGGACAAATATAATCTCTTAACCACTGCTATGAATATATTTTTAAATGTCTCTTTTTTTTTTTTTTACAATTTTAGATGGCTCCTATCCTTTGGTGTTATCCTGTGTTAAACTCAGCAGGGAAATTCCTTACTTTGGAAATTCTGGGGAGATAAAGTTTCATGTGGAGGGCAGAAGGTTTCCAGACAAAGATTTCAACGGTTTAATCAGCATCAACCTGAGTCTGTTAGAGCCAGTTGCTGAAGTAAGATAACTAATATTTTATTTAACCATTTAGGAAAACAAGTGTGTAAAAGTCAGGATAAAACTGTGTAATGTACAGCTAAAGCATGTTTTCACAAGCCCTTGCTTGTCTTGCAGGGTATTCCTGAGACACCTATCTTCACAGACACAGTGGTGTTCAGAGTGGCTCCATGGATCATGACACCCAATACCCTCAGGCCTGTGGAGGTGTTTGTCTGCAGGTAAGAGCTGAATTAAATATGAGAAACGATACAATGACAAGATACAAAGAAAAATGTTTCACGTTCCTTTGAAATTGCCATTTTATCAACACCGCATTCTGCTTGTTGTCCTTTTTAGCACAGTAGATAATGACAAATTCCTTAAAGGAATCAAGAGTCTTGTGGCAAGCAGCGGCTACAAGCTTTACATTGTGAGTGAGAATATGAACCGGGGAGATCGCTGGATGCAGGTACAAACACTTGGTGTTAGTTTTCAGATTGACTTTAGACCAATAGTTAACTTGTTGCTGTAGCCAGTTACAAGTTTATTTTTCTTTTATTAAAAATGTAGAAAATCAGTATTCACAAATTGGATACCGGCCTTATTTTTCAGGATGAGCTGGAGTTTGGCTATGTGGACTCTCCTCATCACTCCTTCCCTGTTGTTCTGGATTCTCCTCGAAATCGAGAACTGGATGACTTTCCTTATTACGAGCTTCTGGTGACGAAGTGCTACATCAAACTAAGATAGATCAAGCATCCCTTTGTGTTTTACCAATGAATGAATCAATTCAACCAATCATTTTCCAGGGTCCAGACTTTGGTTATGTGACGAGAGAGCCACACAGAAATGATGTGAGTAGCCTGGACTCTTCGGCAATCTGGAGGTCAGTCCTCCTGTCACTGTCAATGGAAAAGAATACCCTCTGGGACGAATCATCATCGGAGTGGCTTTCCCTACGTAAGTCCTAATGTGGACGTACATGTAAAGAATATCAAAGCCCATTCTGCACTTGTAGCACTTAATTTCTCAAATAGTAGAGATGTTAATAAAATGATTGCATTAGTGTAAGAGGCTAAATGTAGGTAGACTTAGTGGTGCTCTCCTTAGTTCATTCATTTCTGGAAATTCATATGTCATGCCTACAATGGGTAGAAGTGTCAAAATGTAGGAGAAAAAGAAGAATATTACAATCTAGTGCATTTATCTTTTTCATCAAGAGCATCTAAAGGACGAAACATGACAAAAGTGGTACAAGACTTCCTGTGGGCTCAGACTGTTCAGGAACCTATCGCCTTATTTTCTGACTGGCTTGTAGTTGGCCACGTGGATGAGTTCATGACATTTGTTCCTGCCAAGGACAGAAAGGTGACTTTTAATCACATACCACTAAATATAATGTGTACACACATATAAAAAGATATTCTATTTATTTCTTGTGTTTTCTGACAGGGTTTCAGACTGCTGCTGGCCAGCCCAGATGCAGGTTACAAATTATTCAAAAACTTACAGAATGATGGTCATGGTAAAGCCAGACTGTTTGAGGGTAGGTCTTTCTTTAAGCATCTTTTTATTTTAAAAGTGTATAAGAATACCAACTATGTGCTTACCTCTTGAAGGTGTTAATGAAGAACCAATAACAGTGGATGAGCTACTAGCCGATCAAGGTTTCAAAGATGAAAATAACTATGTTCAGGTCAGAGAAATGTAAAATGAAGCTGAAAGTATTTAGACCATTATGCTTATTCTATTTTTAACCTAATAATAGTTGGATGAGCTCTGAGTGTTGGTGTAGTAACACAAGTCCTCTCTTAGAGCTGCATCGACTGGAACAGAGATGTTCTGAAGAAAGAGCTGGGTCTGGAGGACGAGGACATTATCGATTTGCCAATCCTTTTTAAGTTGGAGGAGGATGACAGACAATACAGAGCAGTGGCATATTACCCAGACATGGTGTGTTTTTTTCTGTTGTTTAGACAGGTTTAACAAAAACATTCATCACCACGCACTGACTGAATGATGTTCAGACACGTTGATCTGTAGTTACTATCATTTTCAACATTTTATCATATCCTAAAGTTATTATAGTAGGCTATCTTCAAAGTGGAACTGCATTGTTAAACGGTTTTGTGTACACTTCTGAAATTTATGATTCCACAGATGAATACATTCTGCATATATATTGTGTTTGCAGGCTGTTTATATCTGACTCATGTAATTCTAGGTGAACATGATTGTTCTGGGGAAGAATCTCGGCATCCCAAAACCCTTTGGCCCCAAAGTCAATGGCCGCTGTGCTCTGGAGCAGGAGATGGTCACTCTGATGGGGAATCTGGGCCTGACCTGCACATTCATTGATGATTTTGCCTCCTACCATAAGCAGCTCGGAGAAGTGCACTGTGGCTCCAACGTCCGCAGAGCACCGTTCGACTTCAAATGGTGGAACATTGAGATGTGAAGAGGAAGTGAAATCCCTTTTTGTTAAATCCCACAATTATTTGAATTCTTTATTGTGGGGCAATTGTTTTTGGTCAAAAAGTAAATCTGAGTTTAGATGGTTAAAATAGCTTTTTGCATTTCTCTTTAATCTTTAAACTTTAAGCAGTACTTGTTGTAGTAGTAGTAGAAGCCAATGTAGTCTTTTGTGCAACAGTTGACTCAACAGTAATCCAGTCAAAACGAATTAAAGTAAATTAATTTTCCAACGAAAGGATGAGTTACAATAACACAGAACCACAAGAGGGCATAGTTACCTCATAAATCTTGGAACATTGTGTGGCTTGTCAGACAATAAACTATAAAACCTAGTGTGTTTTTTTTTTTTTCTCCATTACAAATGCTCCATATTATTTTAAATGTAAGCTAATAATACATAACCTTGTGCTGCAGCTGAATTTTCATGAAAATAGTGAGTTTACAAATTTGCAAAAATACATCTTAACCTGCTCCAAGCAAAGTATTTGCAGTTTAAACCCTAAACTGTCTATTAATCCTGTTAAGCACTTTGAGTTACCCAGTGTATAAATTGTGCTATTTAAATATAATTGCCTTGCATTATGTCCAATGAGGTGGCAGCACAGACAAGTCTGGGCATGTTTAAGATTTGAAGATGTAAGTTACAAACGTAAAAATTGCGCTGGTCTGATTGGTTAATTATCTGTGTTAAGTGGGAAACCAGTCAGTATCTGGTGTGACCACCATTTGCTTCACGCTGTACAAAACCTCTCCTTTGTGAATTGATCAGGTTGTTGATTGTGGCCTGTGCAATGTTGATCAACTCCTCTTCAATGGCTGTTTCTGGATATTGGCAGGAATTGGAGCATGCTGTTGTATACACCGATCCAGAACATTCCCAAACATGCTCAATGTCCGGTGAGTATGCTGGTCTTGCGAGGACTGGTATGTTTTCAGTCTCCAGGAATTGTGTACAGGTCCTTGCAACATGAGGTGATGGTCATGGATGAATGGAACAACAATGGGCCTCAGGATCTTGTCAAGGTATCTCTGAGACGGTTGCTGACAGTTTGTGCAGAAAGTCTTTGGTTTTGCAAACCGATTGTTGCAGCAGCTGTACGAGTGGCTGGTCTCAGAGGATCTTGGAGGTGAACATGCTGGATGTGGAGGTCCTGGCCTGGACTGGTGTGGTTACACGTGGTCTGCGGTTGTGAGGCCGGTTAGATACACTCCCAAATTTGTTGAAACTCCTATGGAGACGTCTTATGGTAGAGAAATGAACATTCAATTCACGCGCAACAGCTCTGGTGGACATTCCTGCATTGAATGTTACCTCAAAATTTGTGACATCCGTGGCATTTTGCTTTGTGATAAAACTAAACATTTTAGAGTGGCCTTGTTACAAAGGGGCTTGTGTTCACTTTGTTCCAATTATTCAATTTGTCACTTATCATTTCATTTGTGTATTAATTTTTACATTTTGAATATGATTCACAATATACAAAACAAGTTTAATTATAGTTTTTATTTACTTTAAATTTTTGTTTATATATTTTTGTATTTTGGTTTGTTTCTTTGCGTTTCAACTTTAGTTTAAAACACACTTGAATGGGACAGCAAACCTTTAATGTTAACATTAGTGATTACTTACCTGCTAATGTTAGGTGCCTTAAACCTACCAGATGAAGGACTAGAACTTACTTGGAGGTGTTTCCTAACTGTGGGCAGAGTATAATGGAAAATGCATTCTGGGGAGACGAAGATTTTGTGAGACACCAGTGTAGCTGTGTACACGTGGGGTTGTCCTAGTTTTAATCAATTTATTCTGCTAAGATGTGTTAACAGTTTATTTTGGTACAGAAGACTTGAGGTTTAGCATGTTTTTGATTGTGAATTTGTTTTGAATAAAATGTGCACAAACAATGGCAATACTCAGGTGCCCTGTCGGTGAGTCAGGCTGACACATGGTTCACAGTGGGGGTGCAGTGGTAGAGCGGTTGTCCTTCAACCGGAAGGTATGCGGTTCGATTCCCGCTCTCCCCACAGTTCATACTGTTGTTGTGTCCTTGGGCAAGACACTTAACCCTCCTTGCCTCCAGTGGTGTTCCAGCTGTAACACTGGTAATTAGAAGCTTAATGTAAGTCACTTTGAATAAAAAAAGCATCACTAAATGTAAAATATAAATATTTGTGCTTGTGGCCCCTGGGCCTTAGTGTGCCCACCAGAGCATGGAAGATGAAATTTGAGGAGGTATTAACAAATCTATTACTCACACTCAATGAACTCATGAATTTTTACAGAACTTTTAAATAATGACTTTTAATTTATATAATATATATATATATATATATATATATATATATATATATATATATATATATATATATATATATATATATATATATATATATATATAAGAAATGTCAGCCTATCAAAATTAGATGTTGAGGTGTTGAAGATATAGAAGTACCAGTCCCTCTTCAAAGTGACACACCAAGTCAACATAGAGTTGGTGTTTAGAGGTCAAGCAAATACACAAAATCATATGACTAACTCTGATAAAGGTACTTTTTATTAGTCACACCTACACACTAATATTTACTGATTAACCATAAGACTACTGACTGTGAAATATTTCTAGTAAGATTTAGTCAAGTAGATAAAACAAGAACCAAACTGTCAGAACGTCTTGTAACTTGTTTTTAGGTTACTATTAGATGGAATATTGCACTATACAGACATGTACAAATTAAAACATTGACTCTAAGTAGTACAATTGTAGCCCTTTGTTCTTTTGTCAAAGTGTAGAGGAGTTAGATTGACTTTCCAGTAAATTCAGTTTTGCCTGTGCCATAAAACTTTATCAGCTGGGACTAAGAGTAACGTTGTACAATGACATTTATATTTTAGAGGAATCATTGATTGCACATAATAAACTTTTTATTCTTTATGTGACTTGCAACACTTATTGACTGGAGCTGCTTTGTTTGTGTAAAGGCAACATAAAACTTATGTATTTACATTATTTCCAGCATTCACTTTGACTTTGTCATTTCCTAAAAAATTTAATTTCTCTGACATTAAATGTATGTAACTAAAAAAAAAACTGAGAAATATTATCCGTTGAACTGTGTGGTTTCACAACATTGAGGTTATTTATCATCATTATATTATGAAACATAACTTTTTCAACCCGGCTTTATAGAAGCACACAAGCAAAAGCAAAAATCATTCTGCATTCATTGTATTGGAACCACAAATTTATCATCAAATGATGATAAATAACCTCAATAAATAAATATAAATATTCCCAAATTATTTAGGGAATATTTTAAATAAATACAAAATAATTGTATTTATTATTTAAATCAATTTAATAAAATTGATTTATTTTCTATTTTTATAGTGAGCATGTGCTCAAACGCAATAACTTCACGTCCTAATAGAATTTTTTATATCTGCATCAGTCCATGGTCCTGCACTTTAATTCACCTGCAATGGGCTTTAAAGATCACAAACTCACTGCTGTTGACTAAGATCAGCTGTTGTACCTGCCTGCACCATGACACGCCTTGCTTTTTAAACCCCCACCCCTGGCAGCACTGGCAGAGTCGCAGACGGGCTGAAGGGGACAAATACACCACCTTCTTGATCTCCACTACGCCACCTCAAGACACAGATTTACAAGTGTCTGAGACAGAACTCACCCTCCTTTGACTTCAGTGTCTAAAAAACTGCAATCTTCAGCCATGTCTCCACACCGCACCGTGAGAATCCGTTATGGGACGGCCACTACAGCTGTGTGTGTGGTTGGCACTCAGCTGACTGCTGACCTTAACAGGTGGGTTTATTTATTGTATTTAACCAAATAGTAAAGTGTTTTTGAAAATTAAAAACATTGAATGTGAGTTTAGACTTTTGATAAACCTTTGTAACCCACCTGTTTGGACTGTGGCCCTCTAGTAAACGGTTGGCCTACAGGTCCATAAAAAGACACACCACCAGATTTCTTTTACAGTTTTTACCTCAGTGCCATATCCATCTTGAACAGTAAACTCAAAACTCACCCACACAGCACAATATAGTTTTAATTTTCTTTCTATGCAATATTATTTATAACATAGCTATTTATTGAACAGTATTCGTATCCTAACCTATCATTTTATAGTTCTTGTGGTATTTTATGTGGTTGAAAATGAGTGTGTGGTGGTTGTGTGAAAGAATGCAATTACTCTTTTATCTAAATCATTTATCTTGAGTCAGTATCCTGGAGGTGCACCATAAATTTTATTGTATTTTTGTGCAATGACAATAAAGTAGCTAATCTAATCTAATAAAATGCTGTGTTTGGGATTTGTCTGCTTAACATTTACCGTTTTAATTTAAAAACTTTTTTCTCAGATATTGTTTCTGTTACCTGATTACATCACTAAGTAACATGAAGCAAGGCTAAATATTTATCAAGATTATTATAATCAGGAACTTAGAATACAACTTGAAACATCCAGCAGCTGTCCTGCCTGGTTGCCACTTTGTGTAGCTTTACATTACATTAGGTGTGTTTGTTTCATAAAAGCTGTGCTCTTACTTCTTCACAGGAGTGCACCTCCTAAAGCCAAGTTTTACTCAGTACAGTCCAGTGACAAGGTTCAGTGTCATCTCCTTCAGTCGAAGAAGAAAGACCCACAGGACCTGTTCCTCTTGATGAAAACTCAGTCATATACATAACCATGACCAGCCCCAGTGAGAAGGAAAATGAGGACAAGGTAAAGAGGCTTTTAATAACTTTATCAAACACCACTCACCACTAGGAGTACTGACACAGTGCACTGTCATTTCCCATGAGCAACTGTTACTGATTTCCAGTGTAATGGGGGGCAAAATGTAAAAAATAAGTTAACTCATGTTTTCTTAATATAGCCTATAGAGTTGTTTCTTATTTGTTATATTTTATGTTTAAATATAAATAATGTTAAATGCTAACTTAAAATTCTAAATCTAAATGTTAATTTAAATGTGCACTATAAACATCTCGCCAGCTGTAAAGCTAAATATTTAGAAAATATACAAATGATAAGCATGAAGTGTATGCTTCTTGGAGTGCTGTGTGCAAAGTTTGCAGAGAGCTAAACATGGCTGGTTCATTGTCATTTATCGAGTTCTTTTACACAATGGTACCTAGTCAAGTATTTAGCTTTACACGTGGCAAGACGTTTATAGTGCACATTTAGATTTAACATTTAGATATATACAGTGGAGCGAAAAAGTATTTAGTCGGCCACCAATTGTGCAAGTTCTCCCACTTAAAAATATGAGAGGCCTGTAATTTTCATCATAGGTACACTTAAACTACGAGAGACAGAATGGGGGAAAGAATCCAGGAAATCACATTGTAGGATTTTTAATGAATTAAATGGTAAATTCCTCAGTAAAATAAGTATTTGTTCACCTTCCAAAAAAGCAAGATTTTTGTCTCTTACAGACCTGTAACTTCTTCTTTAAGAGGCTCCTCTGTCCTCCACTACATGTATTAATGGCACCTGTTTGAACTTGTTAGCAGTATAAAAGACACCTCCACAGTCAGACTCAAAACTTCACTATGACTAAGACCAAAGAGCTGTCAAAGGACACCAGAAACAAAATTGTAGACCTGCACCAGGCTGAGAATTTGCAATAGGTAAGCAGCTTGGTGAAAATAAATCAACTGTGGGACCTACTCAATGTCCTGCAGAGACCTGGAACCTAGTAACAAAGGCTACAATCAGAAACACACTACGCAGCAGGGACTCAAATCCTGCAGTGCCAGACGTGTCCCTCTGCTTAAGCCAGTACATGTCCAGGCCCGTCTGAAGTTTGCTAGAGAGCATTTGGATGATCCAGAAGAGGATTGGGAGAATGTCATATGGTCAAATGAAACCAAAATAGACACTTGTCGTGTTTGGAGGAGAAAGAACACCATACCTACTGTGAAGCATGGGGATGGAAACATCATGCTTTGTGGCTGTTTTTCTGCAAAGGAACCAGGACGACTGATCCGTGTAAAGTAAAGAATCAATGGGGCCATGTATTGTGAGATTTTGAGTAAAAACCTCCTTCCATCAGCAAGGGCATTGATGATAAAACTTATTTTTTACATTTAGCACCCCATAAAACTGGAAATCAGTAGAAGTTGCTCATGGGAAACAGTGTGCTGTGTCAGTAGATTTATATTTAACATTTAAGATTTAGCATTTAACATTATTTATAATATTTAAACATACCGTTGTTTTGTGAAGAAATTATTGACGTTTAAGAAATTTCTAAACAAGCGACAGAAAGCGGCACTTTAGGTTGTTAGTGGCAGTGGCAGCCTGCTTACACGTTCTCGCCATGCACGCTCATACACGCATGACAACAAACAGCAGAGACTGCAGCTCATGCAGATGCACAGTGTTTACAGAGGTAAGAAAAAGTACAAATCTATGAGTTTATTGTTACAGTAACGTTATATTTACTTATTATCATTATTACCCCCGTAAAGTAAAACAACTGAACGAGCGCAAATACTCCTTGTTCATAACATCTTATGAACTGGCATATGAATGTCTTATGGGCGGCATTTCCTTTTCACATACAGCCACCACCAGAGGGCGCTCATTTGGCGGCCTCTGGTGTAAAGTGGCCGGCCAAATAAGCGCCCTGTGTTGGTTATGGCTTATTGCCAATCGCCAGTTTGGGATCTGGGCGCTGTTGCAATGAAGTCATATTTACAGTAGCCTACTGTTTGAAATGTTTTTGGCCTGCTATGAGCTAGCAGTTACATGGTTATTTGGTTTGTTTGTTATTTGGTAGTTATTTGGTTTGCATGCTAATCTGATGTTCACTAACTACCATCCACAATTTGCTATAGCTTTATAGTTATCTAGAATTAGACAGCTTAAGCTTGGTCTACACTGTACAAATTTTTAGTATTATAAGATTTGTGCCTACCACACTGCACAGTGTGAAATAAGTAAATCGTAATCTACTGCATGTTCACCAGGGCTCTTGAATAACTTTTTGCACAGCAAAAACGTTAGGTGGAAGTGTAAGATACAGTATGTGTTCAGCTGTAGCAAAATCTTAATTTTTTTGTCATTACTTGTCATTTTATTCTTTGTAATCGCCCTGGCATTATTGTACTACATTTGGCACATTTATTTTCATTCACGTACCTGCTTTTACTGCCCATGTCTTTTTCAAAAATAAATAAATAAAAAAAACTTCAGAAACATTACAAATCGGCATAATCACTATATAGTGCACTATATAGTGATTACTGTGTTGATTTGGACACAGCGTAGGATCTTAATGGCATTCTACAATTTATTGTGAATCCCCCCCCAACATTTTGGGAAGCCGACTGAAGCCGATCTCCTTGTGATGAGTTTGTGATGAGTTTGAAGTCAGTCACTTCAAACTCATCACAACAGTGCCACAGAGTCTTATAACTGATTTGTATTGTTCACTGTTGATGCTGCTACAGTAAAACACCAATTCATTTGCATAATCCATGAGAGAGGCTTGGTTATCACCTGACAGCTACCGTTTTTGTGGGCCATTTTACAGAAAATATGAATGATAACACAAAAACCTATTTTCACTAATATTTAGTAATTTGGTGAAGCCATTTATTGTCAAACAATTGCGTTTACTGTTTTTAACAGAAACTACCAAAGACTCTGATAAAAAGTTTACATAGCCCAGTTCTTAATACCGTGCCACCTATAACATGAGTTTGAAGTCTTTTGTGGTAGTTGTGGGTGAGGCTCTTTATTTTCTCAGATGGCAAAGCTGGCCATTCTTCTTTGCAAAAAGCCTCAAGTTCCTTTAAATTCTTGGGCTGTCTTGCATGAACTGCATGTTTGAGATCTCCCCAGAGTGGCTCAATGATATCAAGGTCAGGAGACTGAGATCAGTTCAGAACCTTCACTTTATGTTGCTGTAGCCAATGACAGGTTGACACGGCCTTGTACTTTGGATTGTTGTCATGTTGTAACGTCCAAGTACAGCCCATGCAAAGCTACCGGGCTGATGAATGCAAATTTTCCTCCAGTATTTTCCGATAACATGCTGCATTCATCTTTTCCTGTGCCTCCTGTAGCTCACATATTCCCAACACATCACCTCCATGTTTCACAGTAGGAACGGTGTATCTTTTATCATGGGCCTTGTTGACTCCAGATGTAACGTTTATAGTTGTGACCAAAAAGTTAAATTTTGGTCTCATCACTCCAAATGACTTTGTTCCAGAAGTTTTTAAGGCTTGCTGTTTGGCGTATTGTAAGCTTTGTGGCATTTGCGTAGTAATGGTTTTCTTCTGGCAACTTGATCATGCAGCCCATTTTTCTTCAAGTGCCTCTGAAAAATGGCCCAAAAAATCACAAATTCTCCCAGGGTATGTACACAACACAGCACAACTGTATTTACAGCAGTGTTTTGAAACCTAAATCACAAGTCTCTTGGACAAGAGATGCAACGTCTTCACCTTGAAAACTAAGTCTAGATTCCTTTGCTTTAACCGTTTAAATTTTCCATAGTAATTAGCCTATACTTAAATCACTTGTAATTGTACCACCACAGCTGACAATCCAGTACTATGGCGAGCGTAAAGACACAGTCCTGGAGAAAGCAGTCCTGCATCTGACAGCTGTTGGTAGGAACAATTATTTACACCAAGAAAATTCAGTTTATATATAATACATTTAAAAATCATTGTGTAACTGATCATGTTGTATTTGATGTACAGAGATCTCTCTGGATGTGGATGCTGACAGAGATGGTGTTGTGGAAAAAAACAACCCCAATAAGGTGTGTTCAATGGATTAAGTAATTACACAAGCAAAGTAATTACACAACTTAGCGGCCTTGTAAATGATAAATAAAATAAGTTGACTTGTCATTCTTATATATAATCAGTATAATTGTATAAAGTGAGCTTTCCAAATCCTAGGTCCTATAATCAATTTGCTGTTTCGAAGAAAAGATTTTCATGCTATAATTAGTAACATTGCACTATTATGGGATCAAGGGTTCCTGGAAATGGGGTCCTAATGGCCATGGAGCCATTCTGTTGGTCAACTGTGACTCTGACTATGGAAAGAAACCGGACAATGAGCAGAATTATATTGCCAACACATCAGGTAAATTTTTTTTGACCTCTATAAATAGGTGCAATGATTTTGAGGCACCATCTTTTTGTTGGTTCTCTTCCTGCAGATCTGAAGGACATGTCACTCATGGTGCTGCGGACTAAAGGCCCAGCCAAACTTCCAGCTGGCTACAAACTTGCCCTGCACGTTTCTCAAAGTGACGCAGAGAGCATCCGTGTCTTCAGAGTTGAAGGTAATGCTATAGACAAATATAGAAACAAATATATGTTTCTGTTAAATTTCATTGCTGTAGAAACTGGTTGTACTATTCTTTTCTCTGTCAAATTAAGCTTCCTTTATGTTTGGCAGATAAATACTTTCCTTTGATGCTGAACAGTGGGATTCTCACTAGAATATTTGAGTACAAGAATAATGGAAATGAAGAGACAAAGTTTTATGTGGAGGGTGTGAGGTTTCCAGACAAAGACTTTAATGGTCTCATCAGCATTAACCTCAGTTTGTTGGAGCCCAGCAGTGACGTAAGACAGGACATGATGAGACCGACAGTTGTGTTATGTATGATTTTAATAAGAGTTTGTCTGACAGCCGGGGGTTCCTGAGATGCCCATTTTCACAGACACAGTGGTGTTCCGTGTGGCCCCATGGATTATGACTCCCAACACGCTGCTGCCTGAGGAGGTCTATGTGTGCAGGTATGAACTGTTGTCTGTCAGTGCCTGCTTGTTGTATATTACACCAAATCCAAGTATATCTACAAAATGACAGCTATTTGTCATATTATCGTATGAATGTGTAAGGATGTTTAGTGAATGTACTTTTTTATTTTATTTTTATTTATTATTATTATTATTATTATTATTATTATTATACTCATTATAGATTTGTAAATTGACATGTTTGTTGAATTGTAGCCTACCTGGTGAGAATGAGAAATTCCTTTTTGGAATGAAGCGCCTTGTAGAAAAAAGTGGGTACAAGCTGAACATCATCTATGAGAAATGCAACCGAAGAGATCGCTGGATACAGGCAAGGAATACATTTTTTATTTAAAAAAATTACTCTAAACATAGAAAAGAAACATGTTACAACCCTGGCTCAGGGGATTGTAGCCCAAAAAGGGGACACCAGGCAGAAATGAAGTTTAATACAAATTTATTTTATTTAATCAATTAAACCAAATCAAACTGAATCAAACCGGATCAAAGAATCTCAAGGTTTGGATTTGGCCCGGAGTCTGGGTTTTGGGAACCCCTGCACTCCAGGGACCTTGACAGTGCACAACAGGGGGCATCAAAAACCATCAAAAACAAACTTTGTACATTTTTTTAAGATTTTGCCATTAATTGAAAAAGAACTACGGGTGGCAGTAGCTCAGTTGGTAGCGTCCTTCGATCCCCGCTTAAAACATCCCAAAAACATCATAACATCCCACTCTCCCCTACAGTTAATATTGTCGTTGTGTCCTTGTGCAAGACACTTAACCCACCTTGCCTCCAATGGTGTTCCAGCTGTAAGACTGGTAGTGCCTACTAGGTGGAAAAGCGCCATATAAATAAAAAAGGTCTACCAGGTCTACTTTTGTTTTAAAGTACATGAGTGCTGAGTTCTGGTGGATTAACCAGTATTTGTTCAGGATGAGCTGGAGTTTGGCTATGTGGACTCACCTCATAAGTCCTTCCCTGTCGTTCTGGATTCTCCTCGAGACAGAGAATTAGATGGATTTCCTTACAATGCATTACTGGTAAGGACACTCATTGATAATACAAGCTTCAGGGAGGTTTTGACTTATGCCCGGTCATTTCCCAGGGTCCAGACTTTGGTTATGTGATGAGAGAGCCACACAGAAAAGATGTGAGTAGCTTGGACTCATTTGGCAATCTGGAGGTCAGTCCTCCTGTCACTGTCAATGGAAAACACTACCCTCTTGGACGAATCATCATCGGAGTGGCTTTCCCAACGTAACCTAAATAAAAATTTTACATTAATATCTATATCTTAGTAATCATAGTGTGTGTTACTGTGGTGTGTAAGAAAGTTCTCATTTTGCCTTGTTTAAGTGCAATCAAAGGACGAAACATGACAAAAGTGGTACAAGACTTCCTGTGGGCTCAGACTGTTCAGGAACCTATCGCTTTATTTTCTGACTGGCTTGTAGTTGGCCACGTGGATGAGTTCATGACATTTGTTCCTGCCAAGGACAGAAAGGTGACTTTTAATCACATACCACTAAATATAATGTGTACACACATATAAAAAAGGATATTCTATTTATCTCTTGTGTTTTCTGACAGGGTTTCAGACTGCTGCTGGCCAGCCCAGATGCAGGTTACAAATTATTCAAAAACTTACAGAATGAGGGCCATGGTAAAGCCAGACTGTTTGAGGGTAGGTCATTCTTTAAGCATCTTTTTATTTTAAAAGTGTATAAGAATACCAACTATGTGCTTACCTCTTGAAGGTGTTAATGAAGAACCAATTACAGTGGATGAGCTACTAGCCGATAAAGGTCTCCAAACTCAAAATAACTATGTTCAGGTCAGAGTAATGTAAAATTAAGCTAAAAGTATTTAGACAATTATTGTATTTTTACCTGATAATAGTTGGATGAGCTCTGAGTGTTGTGTAATAACACAAGTCCTCTCTTAGAGCTGCATCGACTGGAACAGAGATGTTCTGAAGAAAGAGCTGGGTCTGGAGGACGAGGACAT
Source organism: Neodontobutis hainanensis (assembly GCA_024349245.1). Lineage (NCBI taxonomy): Eukaryota > Metazoa > Chordata > Actinopteri > Gobiiformes > Odontobutidae > Neodontobutis > Neodontobutis hainanensis. The sequence goes on from JALDNG010000005.1 coordinate 12,443,940, forward strand.
TGTCGATTTGCCAATCCTTTTTAAGTTGGAGGAGGTTGACAGACAATACAGAGCAGTGGCATATTACCCAGACATGGTGTGTTTTTTCTGATATTTAGACAGGTTTAACAAAAGCATTCATCACCACACTCTGACTGAATGATTCAAGCCACATAGATCTGTAGTTACTATCATTTAAACATCTCATCATAACAGTTATTATGGGGCTAGTACTCCCTAGAAGAGATTTGTAATCTCAGTGGGACTTTCCTGATGGTTCTGTGTACACTTCTCCAAGATTGCTATAATAAACCACATTGCATTTATGATTCCAAAGATGAATAAATTCTGCATATAAATTGTGTTTGCAGGCTGTCTTTATATCTGACTCATGTAATTCTAGGTGAACATGATTGTTCTGGGGAAGAATCTCGGCATCCCAAAGCCCTTTGGCCCCAAAGTCAATGGCCGCTGTGCTCTGGAGCAGGAGATGGTCACTCTGATGGGGAATCTGGGCCTGACCTGCACATTCATTGATGATTTTGCCTCCTACCACAAGCAGCTCGGAGATGTGCACTGTGGCTCCAACGTCCGCAGAGCACCGTTCGACTTCAAATGGTGGAACATTGAGATGTGAAGAGGAAGTGAAATCCCCTTTTGTTAAATCACACAATTATTTGAATTCTTTATTGTGGGGTAATTGTTTTTGGCCAAGACATAAGTCTAAGTTTAGATGGGTAATTTTCTCTTGAGACAGAAATTAACTTTTTTGCATTTACCTTTAAATTTTAAGCAGTACTTGTTGTAGTAGTAGTAGAAGCCAATGTAGTCTTTTGTGCAACAGTTGACTGAACAATAATCCAGTCAAAACTAATTAAAGTAACCGAATCTACCAACAGAATGGGATGTTAAATTAACACAGAACCACAAGAGGGCATAGTTACCTCATAAATCTTGGAACATTGTGTGGCATGTCGGACAATAAACTACTATGAAACCTAGTGTGTATTTTTATTTATTTTTTTATTACAAATGCTCTATATTTTAAAATGTAAGCTATTAAAACAGAACCTTGGGCTGCAGCTGAATTCTCACAAAATTTGTTTACAAACTGGCAGAAATACATATTAACATTCTCCAAGCAAAGTATTCGCAGTCTAAACCATGGCTTTACCGACTCGAAGTGTCCAATGGCAGCACTGACAAGTCTTGGTTTGTTTTTGGTTTAAAGATGTAGCGACCGATTAACCATTACCAACATAAACACGGCGCTGCTCTGAGGTATACACTTGACACTACCTGCGTGAAGTGTATACCTCACAGGTGTGGCATATCAAGATGCTGATTAGAGAGCATGATTATTGCACAAGTGTGCCTTAGACTGGCCACTATAAAAGGCCACTCTAAAATGGCCCGTTTCACTGTAGTGGGGGGGTCCCGGGAAGAAGTTGAAAATCAGTCAGTATCTGGTGTGACCATCATTTGCTTCATGCAGTGCAACACATGTTGATTGTGGCTTGTGGAATGTTGGTCCACTCCTCTTCAATGGCTTTTTCTGGATATTGGCAGGAACTGGAACATACTGTTGTATACAACAATCCAGAGCATTCCCAAATGCATTCCCAAATGCAAATGAGTGTAATGTCACGCTTCCTCAAAACTTGCAACATCTCTAGCATTGTGCTGCGTGAACTGAAAGTTTTAGAGTGGCCTTGTGACAAAGCGGGTTGTGTTCACTTTGTTCTATTTTTCAATTTGTCACTAATAATTTCATTTATGTATTCATTTTGCATATGATTTATATATTTATTTATTATATAATATACAACTCAACAGCTAGACATTACTATCCTGGGTTTGTTTTGTTTATTTTTTTTATTATTTACTTTTGAATTATTTTAAATTATTATAGTTTAAAATGCTTATTTGGTAAAAATAGTTCAATTCATTTTAAAATACATACATTTTAAATACAATACAAAATACATTTCTACCTGTACCACCACAATCCCTGCCTCCTCCCTCTTCTGCTCTCTCCTTCTGCACTCTCTCTCTCAGTGGCCACTCGTCTGCCACGCCCACTTCCACCTCGTCTCCATGGCAATTGTGCATTTTTCTTCGGAAAAGTACATTAGATTCATATTAATTTCAGGTTTTTATACATTTCAGGTCTATCTCAATAGAATGTGTAAATACAAATAAAAGTTTGTCTAAATTAATTTATCTTACCACTTTTGTGTTGCTGCTGTTCGTCTGCAGCTTATTTTAGCTGAAAAGGAGCAGATGGGTGGTGGAGGGCAGATGAAGTTTGGAGAGCACTGTTGTCCGAGCAGAGGGAGGCCGAGACCTAGGAAACATTTATAAAAATACATTTGATTAGTGTTTTGAAGTACATGTGTATACTTCTTTCTAAATCTCTTACTTCTCCACTTCAACCGGAAGGTAGTAGGTTCGATTCCCGCTCGCCCCACAGTTCATACTGTCGTTGTGTCCTTGGGCAAGACACTTAACCCACCTTGCCTCCAGTGTCTGTAGCACTGGTGTAGGAATGTGTGTGACTGTAGAGGTGTGTTTGGTGGTGGTAGGAGAAGGTTGTGAGCGCCGGTTGTGTGGCTGCCCTCCTCTCTGTCTGCCCCAGGAGTGAATGGGGTGAGTTGAAACTTCATGTAAAAACACTGTTGTAAAGCACTTTGTGATAATTATCTGAGAAAGGTGCTATATAAATAAATTACTTACTTACTTATCTGCGTCTGTTCTCTCAATCTGGCTTCTCCTTTTACCGCAACATAGGAAGCCCAGAAAAATGGCATCCATACTATTTTTCTTTGTCTTGTTTTTGGAAGTCAACACTTTCCAACTAAATCTTCAAAAAATGTCTACACAGAATTTACCATTAAACCTTTGTTCTGGTTTACATTATTAGGCTCATTCTTCTAACTCTTTAGGTCAACCTTATATTATTCTCAGTATTAGCCCCTTCCACTTTGTGGGCTTTTCTCTTTTCACCGCGTCTCCTGCAGTGAACAATTCTACGTAGGCCTACGTTTTTCACTATAGTCACAATGACTTTGGGCCTATTCATCTCACTTTTGTTGTTAGTAAGTTTCTTGATAATAGTCCATACTTTTCCTTGCCTCCAATGCATCATTTAAACCAACATTTCTATCCTTCTCAGACATTTGAATGTGGCGTATTAGGAAGTTTGTTACTTTTACTGTAAATCCTGTACTTCCTAGACAAGCTTTTTTAAAAAACCTAAATCTTTTATTATAATCGGTTGTCCTTTCTAACATGAAGCCGGCAAACTGGTTAAAGCAGGTCTTACCTTAACTCCACTTCCGAAAGTTTTTTTAGCTTATCAAAAATTTGACAGCTGTTTACCTGAATTGAAATGCAATAGTCCAGTTCCTCAGCCAGACACTTCTGTTCTGTCTCTCTGTCTATCATATCCGTTCAGATGTCGTCACCGTGTCCCCCGAACACAGAGTGGAATTCTGGCCCAAACTGCTTTCAACAGTGCAGCTTATTTGGGACTTACAGGAAATGCTTTCTTTGTGTATTTCCCCCATGCACGTCAGGTCCACTCTCCGAACAAGAAACAGCTGGTTTTGGCATCCGGGTCACGGCACCAAATGTTATAGAAATTCTCTGTTCATTTTATCCAGAGAGAACTCGGAGACAGCGTACAATTTATTAATGGATGGTCAAGTTTAATTCTTGCAAGAAGGAGCAAAGTACAAACATGTAGGCAATGGTAGAGGATGAGGTTTGCTCAGAAAAGCAAACAATACATGAGATAATATATCATGCAGTAAAGACAAGTTACCAGCTGCAGAAAGGAGTCCGTGGCCAGTTCTGTCCACGTCTAGTTATGTGTAGTTCATGTTTGGATTAGCATGAAGGACAAATGATCAGATTTGACATGACCTGAAGAAAACTAGGCGCACCCTTGTATTTATAAACCATAGTCATTTTTAATTATTATTTAAATGGTGAATGCATTTTTGAATAAAATGTCTGCTAACCATACTGAGTCTGCTTCCTGCTTCAATGTTTTGGCCAGCTTCCCCAAAGGCCTTTTATTGTGGCCAAGCTAAGGCCCACCTGTGCAATAATCATGCTCTATAATCACAACTGTGAGGTGGATGGATTATCTTGGCAAAGAAGTGCTCACTAACACAGACTTTTCTTCTGAGATCAACTGGTAAGAGAGCTGATCTTATATCTCTAGAGGGAAGAGTTAACCCTGCAACCAAACCTGATAGAATCATGCTGTTCTGGTCTCATAGTTATTGGCTATGAAAGGGCAGAGTGAGTCCTGATGTGAGAGTCGTTAAGCTTCAGGGGGGTTGTTAGTGACACTGTTCCATTCAGGTGTTGTTATTCTAGAGTGAAAATGTTTTAATTTAGGTGGAAATCATTTTTGTTACATTTACATTTACATTTAGTCATTTAGCAGACACTTTTATCGAAAGCAACTTACAAGTGAGGAAAACAATGGGAACAATTTTAACAACAGAAGGTAGCAATAACCGTAAGTGCACAAAAACTAGTCAGTTAGAACCCAGCACAGTATACAAAGCTAAGAATAAGAAAGAATTTTTTTTTTTTTTTTTTTTGAGGAATGGAATCGATTGAAAGGAAGTAGAATTCAGTGTTTGTCAGTCAGGTGTTGACGGAAGACATGTGTTTTCAGGTGTTTTTTAAAGATGTCTACAGAATCTGCTGATCTTGTAGCAGCAGTAGATCATTCCACCAATGTGGAACAGATCCAGAGAAAGTACGTGAGAGTGATTTTTTTTCCTTTTTGGGATGGTACCACCGCACATTAGCAGAGTGAGGGGTCTGGTAGGAACATAGGTCTGTGTTAGTGAGTGAAGATATGAGGGTGCAGAACCAGTGGTGGTCTTGGAGGCCAAGAGCATAGCTTTGAACTTGATGCGGGTGTCAACCGGGAGCCAGTGTAACCTAATGAAGAAGCGTTACGTGCTCTCTGTTTGGTTCTTCAAAGACCACTCTTGCTGCTGCATTCTGGATCATCTGCAGAGGTTTGGTTGTGCAGGCAGGGAGTCCAGCCAGAAGAGCATTGCAATAATCCAGTTTGGACAAGACAAGAGCCTGGACTAGGATTTGTGTAGAGTGCGCGGATAGGAAAGGTCAAATTTTCCTAATGTCTTTAAAGGATATGTTTAAATATACTTTTATTTTAGAAAAGTTTCATTTATTCCACACTTACAGCCTCTTGAACATTGTGAAGATAAATATAATCTACTGTCCTCTGGTTTACATGGGAGGGATGTTTTTGAGTGTGTGGCTTTAACCAGACACAGCTCACAGAAAAAAAAGGAACATCCTACAAAATCAAGTTCATTAAAAGCCACAAGAAAACTGAATTTGACAGAAAGGATAAGGCTCAAGTCCTGGTTGTTTAGTAACATCAGCCTGAAATCCTGCATGTTATCAATTCAACATATTTGTTAAAGAAATATGAAAAAGGTGTAATCATAATTCATCTCTTCCTGTTGCCATTCCTCTGAGGAATGACAACAGGAAGAGATGAATGCACAAGAAAAAAATGCATTAATCTTTTTTTTAACATTAGTTGTTGCCAATAATGAAAATGCTCCAAGTTTATCTTATAAGAATCTTTATCTTGTTCAAAATAAGAATATAAGATTTATATATGTTATATATGTTTTCACAGTATGTGGTAACATTTGAATAAAAATGCTTATAATTCTATAACAGCATTGAGGATTCCCACAGAATCTCACCACAGAGACACAAGGCAGACTTATTTGTCACTCATCTCCAAAATCTCTTTTACACATTTTCAGATATTTAAGTCACCCAAATTAACAGATTTTAATGAACGTAAAGGGCGTGAGCTAATAACTCGCATTGTTCCTGAGTTTAAAATAGGTTGAATAAGTGAGACAAATGAGTCAAGTAACTTAACGACAGAATATTGAAGTTAACAGATAACAGAGATGCACAACTCACCACACTATTAGAAGTCCTTACTTCCCTCTGAGCTATATTCTTTTTAATTCTGTCATGATAACTATCCAGTGCAAGTTCAGTTCTGGATTCATTTTGTGATTATAACAGCAGCCCGGACTGCAGCATAAAGTCATTTAACTTTGACACCAGCTTAGGAGTTGTATTTTTCTGATAAAATAATTAATGTTCCTTAACCGTCCATAACGTCAGTAAAGATCTGTAATGTTTTTTAATTACAGTGCAAACGGAACCTGAGGTGCAGCTTTTTGACTTTATTTATTTGTAAATCCTTTATCACGCTACACTTAACATGTTGAATCTGACGCTACTCTGTTCGTAACCATAGTAACCCGAGGACCCACGTGTGTATCCTAGAAGTGCCATTTCAAAAATATATTTTCCACAACAATGTGCTTGTAATTATGGAAAATATATTGCAGTTCAGATCAAACCCTCTCAAGGTTTGGATTTGACCTGGAGTCTGGCTGTTGGGGACCCCTGCACTACAGGGACTCTGCCCACCAGGGGGCATTAAAAACCATCAAAAACAAACTTTGCAAATTTGTAAGATTTTGCCATTAACTGAAAAAGAATGCAGTCAAAGAGTCAACATACAATAAAACATCTGCTGCTATTTTTCACCAGGTCTACCTTTGTTTAAATGTTCTTTAAACCAAGGTTTTAAACACAAACTTTTTTTCTGTACAACACTTACTTAACAATTATTATGTCATAACTTTGTCTCATTTGGTTCACACTAGGCACTTCCATCTTCATGGACATCTTCATCAGAGACCAACTCACGTCCTTTGAGAATATAAAAATGCATTTTAAATACACATTATTGAAGTGTTAAATAATCCCTTAAGAAGAAATGAAGTTCCCCATTACCTTGGTTCAGTGTGCAAGGAGCCACAGTTTTTTTCTTGTAGTGGAGAAATCCTGTGACCAGGACTACCAAACCAAGCAGCAGAAAAAATGTGCCTGCACCAATTTTGACTCTTTCTGACCAAGGAAGGGGAGGGTGAGGGTCTGGAGGAAAAGGTAAAGTACTAGTACTGTTATCTAAATAAAAAATTAGGCAACAAATTAAGAACTAAAAAAGCTGATTCCTATGATAATACAAACACCTCTGAGCAGTTATTACTTATTACTTAGACATATTCTGTCATTTCTGTTTGACGTACCCCAGACCTGCAGCAGGGGTACTTGCAGGGAGGCGTGTTCAACCATACAGGTTATTTCCTCTCCAGGCTTTGGACTGTACTCCAAGTAGGAATGAACCTGGTAGTACCAGTCCCCACTGTACAAGACTTCAGTGGAAGAGATCGCTGATGTCATTTCCTGTCCATTTTGTAACCACTTCATTTTAATTTCTTTAGGATAGAAGTTATAAGCACTGCACAAAAGCAATGCAGGCTCTGTCCCACTGGACTGCTTCACTGAACTCAGTTTGAGGGTTGGGGCTTCTGTAAGGTTTTCTAAAAAAAATAGACTTTTTAAAATAGAATTTTAAAGCCATAGTACAAAGCAGTACAACATTAGAGTTTAATTTCATAAATTATGTAAATGTGTGATGAGAAATAAATGTTGTAAATACTAGTCATAAGTTTATGAAGCCAGACAATGTGTCTTAACATTATTGCTAATGTCTAGCTTCAGGGTTTCCTTGAAGCTTGAGGTTTTCCTGATAGCTATACAAATATGCATGTTTAACTCTCAAAAGTCACCCAGAATGAAAATATTGATTTGATGAATCAAACTAAATGGACTTACTTGATGTTTCAATAGCTTCCATGGTCTCCGCACACATTAGCATCTCATCTAGTTTTCTCTGTCTGAGGTCATTTGGATCCATGTTAACTTCTTGTGCAAATGACATTGCATCTTCTGTGAATCCTGTCCAGTTGCCTCTCAGGCTTTTGTACTGCATCCACAGCTTTTTGTTGAAAATAAATCTTAATTCATAGGTTAGTTCACCGTTATCTTGGTAAGTACAAAATGCATACGTTTGTCCAAAATCACCATCTGAAAAAACTGTAAAAGGTATTTAGTTAATGACACATTGTTACTGTACAATATGACGAGGAAGGTGTTATCACTTACCAAGACTGAACGAAGAACCCACCACAAATAAGAGCAACTGAACAATATGCATTTTAAATCTAAAGAAAAAACTCGTTCTCACACTGCCAGCTCACATTAGTGAAATGTGTTTTTAAAAAACAAAGGAGACAACACCCCTTTCTACAAAAATATTTCAAGAGGAAGTGACATTGTGTTCATTCCTTCTGATCATTCCTGTACAAGCCACCTGCAGGAAAAGGACATAAAAAAGCAACTGGTCACACTGTTGCTTTCTGCGGCTGCTCAGTGATTTTTAGTAAGCCTTTATTTTGACACCAGGGACCCATTTCCTGTGTTTCCCCGCTGTAGTTTGCTGTGATGACGCGGAGCCGCTTGAAAAAACAAAACAAAAAAAAACCATATCGATAGAGAAGCGTCGCGTCGAGTCGTTCCTTGACGCCGCTGGTGTAAAGTCACACTGAGGCTGACGCGACGCTGCCGCAACGCGCCGCTATTATACATTTTATTTACTCGGAAGAATAACCCTTTGAGATGAAACAGTTTGTTTTCGAGGGTGTTTTCTTTTTTAACACAAATATACAGCAAAAGAAACAGTAACAAAACAAATTAAATAAAAAAATTAAAATATACAATACACAAAATGACACAAATCCAACAAACAGTGCTCTCTCAGATTAGATTAACCCTCCCACCCATGCATACCATGTTACACAACATATCAAATATACATGTTTGTAAAATAAAAACCTAAATAGTCAGAAAACCTGGTCTAGAAGCAGGAACAAATATTTGTCTGATGCAGTGTTACAGCCTTTTTGAACAAATGAGCTGAGGTTATAGAACGTGGGATATTATTTCAGTCATGTGGAGCTTTACAGGAAAATGTATAATTTTTTTGATCCTAGGGACAGTAAATAAAACTTGATCACATGTCGTAGATTGTATGATTGTTTTAAATAAATGGGATAGAAAATACAGGTAACTACATTTAAAAATGAACTAAAGCCAGTGATGATGTCTTCGAGCAGACAGTGTGAGCCAGGATAAAAGATTGTCCATATTGCAGTGGTGAGTTATGTGGGATCATTTTGGTTGATTTGCTGTAAATAATAAAAATAAAAATAACATTTTCACTGTGATGCAACACAAATGTTTAATGCACAACCATAGCAAACTTAAAAAAATATTAAACAAAAGCAGAACTGTCAGCAAATGCAACAAGGTTTAAATGCAGTTCAAGATTTAAAGAAAAGAATATTGACTGTCTTTACAGAGCATAGATCACAATCAGCTAAAACACTATGACAACCACATATTTGTGTTGGTTCCAGTTTAAATCCTCAAGACTGGATTCTGGCCAGTGTCTGGGCATCAAAAAGTGTCAATATGTTCACTTGATCCCTGTATCTATAGTCAGGGGTCATAGTTTTATAAATGACTGTTGAAAGCCTAAAACACAGAGTATAGTTAAACAGAACTGATTACAGTGTGTATTCTTGATAAAAAGGTAAAGTCGTCAACATTAATCACAGTAGTATACTTTAGTTATAGCTTGCTCGGTGCTAGTTGTCTTTAAAGAAGAGGAAAATCCCTGTAGCAAATCCAAGCAGTCCCAGAATCAGAGAGATAGCACAGTAGGCTGTTGGACCAAAGTCAGTCCCACTTGAGTGAAACTCTGAAAAAGAAGAAACAAAACCTGTATCAAACATGTAGGAAATAAATGAAATAGTGAGACTATAAGCTGTACATTTGTCCTTACCAAAAAACTTGACAATTGGTTTCACCAGGGTTTCATGCTCCACAGTGCAGCTGTATATGTCTCCAACTTTTGGGACAAAATTCAGTGTGGAGAAAACTCGAAAGGTCCCATCGGAATTTGGAATAATTCTTTCAAAGGGATCATCCGTTGTTACCACTTCTCTGTTCTTAGTCCAAAGTACTTTGATGTCTGGAGGGAAAAAGTTCCTGACCAAGCAGATGAGAGTGTTGTGTATCTGCTCTTCTACCTCATCCTTGGAGTAGAGGAGGACATCGGGGGCAGCTGTCAGTTCAAAGTGAAAAATCAGAGAAAAATCAGAGGTCACTTATTTACACAAGACTTTACAAGAAAAAACAGATTAAGACAAATATGTCGATGACACATACCTGTGGTCTTTGTGACTGAAGTGTCCTTTTTCCATCTTTTTAATCTAGAATCACAAATACTTAGAAACTGAAGTGCATATGGGTAAGTATAATGAGAATGTAAGATTGAAGGGACTCTGCTTTCCCACACAATACTGTGGTTGTTAAAGTCCACGAATAAGGCCTCGTCATCGTCAAACATCACTGTGATTTGCGTGCGCCCCGTGTCAAAACATGCTGCATTGTGAATAAGCTGGTGAATCCCTGAAAAAATAAAACAATACTGTATTGACTAGCACGGTTTTGCTTAAATTGTATATTAAAATAATATTATACATACCATGTACAGACGAGCATGTAGCAAAGAAAACAAGTGCAATTATGTTGACGGCAGTCATCTTGTTGCAGACTGGTTCTGTAGAAAACTGTGTAGTTCATGGTTTGCAAATGAAGCAAGCTTCCTCATACTTGTTGTACTTTCGGTGAGCTCTCTAAGCACTCACTGACATCTGAGCCGACACGTTTTAAACACCACAGTGCTGGAGAGGTTTACAAAGTGAGTGGGATCACACCATTAAAAGATCAAAGATGGACCTTTTCTATTAAGACACTTTATAGGAAATCTCCCTTTTTAAAATTCAAACTACCCAATTCACTTTAATCAGTTTAAATTAGCTAAAAGAAATTTACATATCTATCATCACAATAGTGTGCTTGACTTCACTTCACACTCTCAGACTTTTGGATTGTTGTAAGGCCACAAGGAAATAAACTTTTTTTTCAGAACAGGTTAGGTTACAATAAGCTATTATTATTATTAACACCCTAAGCCTTTAAAAGTGCATCTGTAGTGACAGTACTACAGGCTACAGACAGTTAATGGCCATCTCAGTCCTGTAAATGAAAGTATGGACAATGAAATTGATAAATGATAAGTGATGCTCAGGCTTTCACACTGAGATTTTAGCAGAATGAACTAATTAAAATCAATAAGAGTCAATTTGTGATGATCTTACTGATGTGTGGCAGACTCTTCACACAACTGTGTTTTTTATTAAATTACTTCCTTGTTTAACCAGATGTTTAAAGCCGCATTTTTACAGATCTCCTAGACAATATAAAAATAGATCTGAAAAGCTGGACCTCACTTCCTCAGCCATTGTTGGTAAAGTGTCTATGGTTACGATGAATGTGCTTCCTTGATTAATATAAATTACAAAACAAAGTACTGAAGCTACTTAATGGTTGGTTGGGTAACTTTATTTGGAACAAAAGGAACCTAGGCTTAAATTTTCTACGGTACAGCTTCCTTTCTCTAAAGGAGATGCAACTCGGCATCTGAGATTTATTGCAGAGTGGTCCAAGGAAGATCCCACTTCTGTCTGGTGCAGTCTTAAAAAAATCACAAACTTCCTTCTTGATACTCTACCTTCTGTTTTGTAATAGTATAAAGTCTGTAAGGAGTTTGTGTAATAATAATCCAATAATTACCAACATTATTAAAGCATGGTTTGTGGTACAAAAGCTGAAGGGGAGGTCTCTTACCTCCCTCGCTCTCTCCAATACAAGTAAACCATGACTTTAAACCAGACATGACTGACATACGTCACAATGTTTGGAAACACCAAGGGATCAGAATATTGTCTGATTTGTTTGTGGGGTCTTAGTTGTGCTCATTTGAACAGATCCAGGCTAAATAGAATCTTACGGACAGCCACTTGTTTGGATATATTCAAGACTTTAATTTAAGAAAACGACGCTGACTTCTGATGCCACATTATCACCAACAGAGAGGTTACTATTTAAGGCTGGCTAAAAGGACAATTACTTCCTGAATCAGATGTATTAGATGGGATGGGAACATGGCAAACTGAATTAAACGTAGCTATTGATGAGGATAAAAGGGAGTTTATTTGGAACCAAACAAAAAAGAATATTTGTTTGTAACTGTACCAGGCTGCTACCTTTTAAAATGATTCACTGTGTAGAGATTTCCCCAGTCCTCAAATGGGACTTATGTGTCTGAAAAGTAAATCAGTGAAATGGATTTTGGTTATGTCTTAAAATTTAGTCAAATTGGGAAGAAATTCTGTAAGATATGAGAAAATCTTTGGGGTGGTTTTGGATCTGGAGCCTGTGTCTTTGTTTCAGGGAAAGCTACCGAGGCCCTCAACAAATTTCTCAGCCTTTGCTGACACCTACAGGTGACATTTAAAACAAACAAAAAAACAAAACAAGATATTTTGGTGAATTCAGAGTTCCTTTCATGTCAAGAACAAACTGAACATTAAATAGTTACATTGACCATAGCAAGTTTTTTTCCCAGGATCCTTACAGACAAGAGCCAACCTTGTCTTTGTGGTTTATTTCAGTAAAAAAAAAAAAAAAGCTAATTAATGTAGTTTTGGCTACCATAATGTCACTATGTGCTTATTCTTTCATTGTTCATATTATGAAACAATGGGGCACTTGAGTTTAGGTGAGGGGTCCTCGACTAAAATCGGTTGATGTACACTTTGTTAACTTTCCTCACCGTGAGGGTAAAGTCTCATTTATTCCACACCTAAGCCTCTTGAACACTGTGAATATAAATATAATTTACTGTCCTCTGGTTTACATGGGAGGAATATTTTTGAGTGTGTAGCTTTAACCAGACACAGCTCACAGAAAAAAGGAACATTGTATAAAATCTTAGAGTTCATCAAAAGCCACAATAAAACTGAATTTGACAGAAAGGTTCACGTCTTGGTTGTTTAGTAACATCAGCCTGAAATCCTGCATGTTATCAATTCAACATATTTGTTAAAGAAATATGAAAAAGGCGCAATCATAATTCATCTCTTCCTGTTGTCATTCATCTGAGGAATGACAACAGGAAGAGATGAATTAGCATTAGTTGTTGCCAATAACAAAAATGCTCCAAGTTTATTTTATAACATGTTCAAAATAAGAATACAAAGATTTATTTATGGTATATATGTCTTCGTGTTATCTCTTCCTGTTGTCATTCCTCTGAAGACAACAGGCACAAGAAAAAATGCATTAGGCTTTTGTTTTTAGCATTAGTTGTTGCCAATGTCATGAAGTTGTCATGATAACTGTCCAGTGCAGGTTTAGTTCTAGATTCATTTTGTGATTATAACAGCAGCCTGGACCGCAGCATAAAGTAGTGTCATTTAACTTTGACACCAGCTTAGGAGCTGTATTTTTCTGATCAAATAATAAACATTCCCTCACCGTTCATAACGTCAGTAAAGCTCTGTAATCTTTTTCAATTGCAGTGCAAACGAAACCTGAGGTGGGGCTTTTTGACTTTATTCATTTGTAAGTCCTTTATCATGCTCAATGACAGTATATACTATGGACAACTTCCGCCCATTGGTCCCCTATTCACCGATATTGTCATTATGACAGGACAATAAAATGGCAGTTACATCTGGGCTTTTCCGCTTTTATTGCATAGTAAAACAATAGTTTTCAGATAACATAAACGGACGTATTAATAAAAGTTTTGTCATGTAGTTAGCTTAGCTCTAGAGACCAGGCTGTAAACATGATTTTTACACTTGTAAAGTCACCATTGGATTTCTCCTTATATTTCAGCTTTTGGAGTCTGCCCTCTGGTGGACGGAGGTATATCGCTGTATGGCAATATCAAGAAAGCTTGATCACGCTGCGCTTAACTTGTTAAATTGGGCGCTACTCTGTCCGTAACCATAGTAACCCGAGGACCCATCCATCCATCTTCTACCGCTTATCCGGGGCCGGGTCGCGGGGACAGCAGTCTAAGCAGAGATGCCCAGACTTCCCTCTCCCCAGACACTTCCTCCAGCTTTTCCGGGGGGATACCGAGGAGTTCCCAGGCCAGCCGAGAGACATAGTCCCTCCAGCGTGTCCTAGGTCTTCCCCGAGGTCTCCTCCCGGTGGGACATGCCCGGTACACCTCCCTAGGGAGGCGTCCAGGAGGCATCCGAAACAGAAGTCCCGAGCCATCTTAGCTGGCTCCTCTCGATGTGGAGGAGCAGCGGCTCTACTTTGAGCTCCTCCCGAGTGACCGAGCTTCTCACCTTATCTCTAAGGGAGCGCCCCGCCACCCTGCGGAGAAAGCTCATTTCGGCCACTTGTATCCGGGATCTTGTTCTTTCGGTCATGACCCAAAGCTCATGACCATAGGTGAGGCTAGGATCGTAGATTGACCGGTAAATCGAGAGTTTTGCCTTGGAGCTCAGCTCCTTCTTCACCACAACAGACCGGTACATCGACCGCATCACTGCAGAAGCTGCACCGATCCGTCTGTCGATCTCACGCTCCCTCTTTCCCTCACTTGTGAACAAGACCCCTAGATACTTGAACTCCTCCACTTGAGGCAGGAGCTCTCCACCAACCTGAAGGGTACAAGCCACCCTTTTCCGACTGAGAACCATGGTCTCGGACTTGGAGGTGCTGATCCTCATCCCAGCCGCTTCACACTCGGATGCAAACCGTCCCAGTGAAGGTCCTGGCTTGATGGAGCCAACAGGACAACATCATCTGCAAAAAGCAGAGATGAGATTCTGTGGGCAGCCCTGCCGGAGTCCAACATGCACCGGGAACAGGTCTGACTTACTGCCGGCAATGCGAACCAAGCTCCTGCTCCGGTCGTACAGGGACCAGACAGCCCTTAGCATAGGGTCCCGAACCCCATACTCCCAGAGCAGCCCCCACAGGGCACCACGGGACACGGTCGAATGCCTTTTCCAGATCCACAAAACACATGTGGACTGGTTGGGCAAACTCCCATAAACCCTCCAGCACCCTGGAGAGGGTATAGAGCTGGTCCAGTGTTCCACGACCAGGACGAAAACCACATTGTTCCTCCTGAATCCGAGGTTCAACTATCGGCCGCATTCTCCTCTCCAGTACCCTGGCATAGACTTTCCCGGGGAGGCTGAGGAGTGTGATCCCTCTGTAGTTGGAATACACCCTCCGGTCCCCCTTCTTGAAAAGAGGGACCACCACCCCTGTCTGCCAGTCCAGAGGCACTGTCCCCGACAGCCACGCGATGTTGTAAAGGCGTGTCAACGAAGACAGCCCTACAACGTTCAGAGACTTGAGGTACTCAGGGCGTATCTCATCCACCCCTGGTGCCTTGCCACCGAGGAGCTTCCCAACTACCTCAGTGACTTCGGCCCGGGTGATGGACGAGTTCACCTCCAAGCCCTCTGCCTCTGCTTCCTCAGTGAAAGACGTGTCGGTGGGGTTGAGGAGATCCTCGAAGTATTCCTTCCACCTTCCAACAATATCCCCAGTTGAAGTCAGCAGATTCCAACCTCCACTGTAAACAGTGTTGGCAGGGCACTGCTTCCCCCTCCGTAGGCGCCGGACGGTTTGCCAGAATTTCTTCGAGGCTGACCGATAGTCCTTTTCCATGGCCTCACCGAACTCCTCCCAGACCCGAGTTTTAGCCTCCACGACCACCCGGGCTGCAGTCCGCTTGGCCTGCCGGTACCTATCAGCTGCCTCAGGAGTCCCACGAGCCAACCAGGCTCTGTAGGTCTCCTTCTTCAGCTTGACGGCATCCCTTACTTCCGGTGTCCACCACCGGGTTCGGGGGTTGCCGCCACGACAGGCACCAGAGACTTTACGGCCACAGCTTCGAGTGGCCGCATCGACAATGGAGGTGGAGAACATGGTCCACTCGGACTCAATGTCTCCAACCTCCCTCGGGATCTGGTTGAAGCCCTGCCGGAGGTGGGAGTTAAAGATCTTTCTAACGGTGGGCTCTGCCAAACGTTCCCAACAGACCCTCACAGTACGTTTGGGCCTGCCAAGTCTGCCCAGCTTTCTCCCCCGCCATCGGATCCAACTCATCACCAGGTGGTGATCAGTCGACAGCTCCGCCCCTCTCTTCACCCAAGTGTCCAAGACATACGGCCGGATGTCAGATGAAACAACTACAAAGTCGATCATCGATCTCCGGCCTAAGGTGTCCTGGTGCCACGTACACTGATGGACACCCTTATGCTTGAACATGGTGTTCGTTATGGACAAACTGTTGCTAGCACTGAAGTCCAAACAGAACACCACTCGGGTTCAGATCTGGGGGGCCGTTCCTCCCAATCACGCCCCTCCAGGTGTCACTGTCGCTGCCCACGTGAGCGTTGAAGTCCCCCAGTAAAACAACGGAGTCCCCGGTTGGGGCACTTTCCAGCACCCCTACTAGAGACTTCAAGAAGGCCAGGTACTCTGCACTGCCATTCGGCCCGTAAGCACAAACAACAGTGAGAGACCTTTCATTCATTCATTCATTCATTTTCTACCGCTTTGTCCCGTTAGGGGTCGCGGGTGACTGGAGCCTATCCCAGCAGCTTTGGGCCTGAGGCGGGGTACACCCTGGACAGTGGCCAGTTAGTCGCAGGGCTGACATATAGAGACAGACATTGACAGACAACCATTCACTCTCACATTCATTCACTAGGGACACTTTAGAGTTGCCGATTAACCTATACATACATGTCTTTGGACGGTGGGAGGAAGCCGGAGTACCCGGAGAGAACCCACGGTAACACGTGGAGGACATGCAGACTCCTCACAGAAAGACCGGAGACGGCCGAGAATATTTTGAGTCGGCCGGGTTTTGAACTCACGACCTTCTTGCTGTAAGGCAGGAGTGCTAACCACTCTGCCACGTGCACCCAGTGAGAGACCTATCCCCGACTTTTGTTTTTTTTTTTTTTTTTTTTTTTTTCATCTTGAACAAAAGTCGGGGGAGTGAGAGACCTATCCCCGACTTTTGTTCAAGATGAGCTGGAGTTTGGCTATGTGGACTCGCCTCATAAGTCCTTCCCTGAATTCTCCTCGAGACAGAAAATTAGATGGATTTTCTTACAATGCATTACTGGTAAGGACACTCATTGATAATACAAGCTTCAGGGAGGTTTTTACTTATGCCTGGTCATTTAGACTTTGGTTATGTGACGAGAGAGCCACACAGAAAAGATGTGAGTAGCTTGGACTCATTTAGCAATCTGAAGGTCAGTCCTCCTGTCACTGTCAATAGAAAAGAATACCCTCTTGGACGAATCGTCATCGGAGTGGCCTTTCCAACATAACCTAAATTTAAATTTTACATTGATATCTATAACATAGTCGTGTGTTACTGTGGTAAGTGAGTTCTCATTTTGCCTTGTTTAAGTGCAATTAAAGGACAAAACATGACAAAAGTGGTACAAGACTTCCTGTGGGCTCAGACTGTTCAGGAACCTATCGCCTTATTTTCGCTTTATTTTCAGGAACAAATGTCATGAATGTCATCCACGTGGCCAACGACTTGTAGTTGGCCACGTGGATGAGTTCATGAAATTCGTTCCTGCCAAGGACAGAAAGGTGACTTTTAATTATACCACTAAATATAATATGTACGCACATATAAAAAAGGATATTCTATTTATCTCTTGTGTTTTCTGACAGGGTTTCAGACTGCTGCTGGCCAGCCCAGATGCAGGTTACAAATTATTCAAAAACTTACAGAATGATGGTCATGGTAAAGCCAGACTGAGTGAAAGGAGTGAGTGCTGTGCGATGGAAGCTGGAGTTAAGCGGGAGCTGTAGTCTACCACCGGAAAGTTACAAACCAGGACTGCATTTGGGTCTGATAGAACTGTGTCAGAAACACAGCTCACCCTCAGGAGAGCGGTAATTACAGACAAAATAAACTTCACAGAAAATGTCTGTTCAGAAAAAGACAAAAATGCAAATGGAGTTCAACGAATAGGTGAGTGAAATAAAACAGGTTTCTCTAAACGAGGTAA
This sequence comes from Neodontobutis hainanensis, assembly GCA_024349245.1. NCBI lineage: Eukaryota > Metazoa > Chordata > Actinopteri > Gobiiformes > Odontobutidae > Neodontobutis > Neodontobutis hainanensis. The sequence continues at coordinate 12,461,924 of JALDNG010000005.1, forward strand.
TGTGTATCACCCGAGGGTTTGTTGGTTTTATTATAGTGTTGACAGTTTACAGATGATAAATACAAGTAATTATCATCTCAGGTGTGCTGTGCGTCCGGAGAGTGACACAGGCTTCTTTAGACTTGTTTAAGTGCACATACTGAGTTAAACTGACAAAGATATTATAGAGTTCAGTGTGCCATAGTTTTGAATCTGAATGTCATTGGCATTTGCCTCTCACTTATAGACAGTCAGCAGAGTGTGAGAAATATTAGTCCAAATTCCCTTTGGGGGAATAAGACTTAATATATGTTTTAACCATGATTGATGTCATCCCTGACTGAAGTAAAAAGCTGCATATTACAGATTTATACAGTCAGTATGCCTTGTCATGCTTGTCATCTTGTCATGCCCTCTTTTGGGGGGAAGACCAGCAAAGCGTCAAAATGTATTCATGCAAATATTCAGCTGTGTGTCAGCTTATCAAAATCAGATGTTGATGTGTTGAAGATAACAGTACCAGTCCCCCTTTAAAGTGACACACCGAGTCAACGTGTTATAGAGTTGGTGTTCAGTGGTCACTTAAATGCTGAATTGGAGATCATGTAACTAATGAGAACTCGGATGAAGGTATTCACTTCTACACATCGTTTTATCCTGGTTACACCATAAGACTCCTGATTGTGAAATATTTCTGGTAAGTATTAATCAAGTAGAACCAAGAACAAACTGTCAGACTGTCTTAAATTGTTTCTTCTCCTTTTTTTCCCAAAGCATAGAGAAATTAGAGGGACTTTCCAGTTACATTCAGTGCCACCTATTCCAGTTAACTTAACGTGTGTGTGTGTGTGTGTGTGTGTGTGTGTGTGTGTGTGTGTGTGTGTGTGTGTGTGAGTGTTTGTGTGTGTCTGTGTGTGTGTGTGTGTGTGTGAGTGTGTGTGTTTGTGTGTGTGTGTGTGTTTGTGTGAGTGTTTGTGTGTGTGTGTTTGTGTGAGTGTTTGTGTGTGTGTGTGTGTGTGTGTGTGTGTGAGTGTTTGTGTGTGTGTGTGTGTGTGTGAGTGTTTGTGTGTGTGTGTGTGTGTGTGTGTGTGAGTGTGTGTGTTTGTGTGTGTGTGTGTGTGTGTGTGTGTGTGTGTGTGTGTGTGTGTGTGTGTGTGTGTGTGTGTGTGTGTGTGTGTGTGTGAGAGAGTGTGTATGTGTGTGTGTGTGTGTTGTGTGTGTGTGTTTGTGTGTGTGTGTGTGTGTGTGTGTCTGTCAGTCTGAGTGTGTGTGTGCGTGTGTGTGTGTGTGTGAGTGTGTGTGTGTTTGTGTGTGTGTGTGTGTGTCTTTGTGTGTGTGTGTGTGAGTGTGTCTGTCTGTGTGTGTGTGTGTGTGTGTGTGTGTGTGTGTGTGTGTGTGAGTGTGTGTATGTGTGTGTGTGTGTGTGTGTGTGTGTGAGTGTGTGTGTGTGTGTCTGTCTGAGTGTGTGTGTGTGTGTGTGTGAGTGTGTGTGTGTTTATGTGTGTGTTTATGTCTGTGTTTGTGTGTGTGTTTGTTTGTGTGTGTGAGAGTGTTTATGTGTGATTGTGTGTGTGTGTGTGTGTGTGTGTGTGATTGTGTGTGTGTTTGTGTGTGTAAGTGTGTGTGTGAGTGTGTGTGTGTGCGTGTGTGTGTGTGTGTGTGTGTGTTTGTGAGTGTAAGTGTGTGTGTGTGTGTGTGTGCGTGTGTGTGTGTGTGAGTGTGTGTGTGTGAGTGTGTGTGTGAATGTCTGTGTATATGTGTGTATGTGTGTATGTGTGTGTATGGGTGTATGTGTATGTGTGAATGTGTATGTGTGTGTGTGTGTGTGTGTGTGTGTGTGTGTGTGTGTGTGTGTGTGTGTGTGTGTGTGTGTGTGAGTGTGTGCTTCCTTAATCTTTGGCAGATAAATACTCTTCTTTGATACTGAACAGTGGACTACTAAGTCAAATATTTGAGTACAAGAATAATGGAAATGAAGAGACAAAGCTTTATGTGGAGGGTGTGAGGTTTCCAGACAAAGACTTTAATGGCCTCATCAGCATTAGCCTACCTGGTGAGAATGAGAAATTCCTTTTTGGATAGTAGCGCCTTGTAGAAAAAGTGGGTACAAGCTGAACATCATTTATGAGAAATCCAACCAAAGAGATCGCTGGATACAGGCAAGAAATTTATTTTTTACATTGAAATATTCCATTAAATGTGGAAATGAAACAAGTTATAACTCTGTCTCTGGGGATTGTAAACCTGGGACAACAGGAAGATATTAGGTTTAATACAAAATAATCTTTATTTAATCAATCAAACCAAATCAAACCTAATTAAAGAAATTAAGATAAAGTATTGTACAGTAGATGTGTAAGTGTCAGTGGTGAGTGAACAATGTGTGTAAGTGTTAAGTGTGGAAACAAACACATTCATATCCAAACTCAATCAAACCAAAAGGGAAACAGGTGCCATGACACGGGCAGCAGGCAGGCAGGGATAAGTCACAATGATGGTCCTGAATAAATAGTTGACCTGACCCGGACGACAAAGTGTGCAGGTATAACCAATCATCCCCTACAGGGACATTGACAATGGCCAACAAGGAGAATAATAAAACAACATAAACAAACTTTGTAAAATTGCGAAATTGCCCTTAATTGAAAACGAACACAGGCAAAAAGTCAACATACAATAAACATCTGCTGCTAGTTTTCACCAGGTCTACTTTTGTTTAAATGTACTGAGTGCTGAGTTCTGGTGGATTAACCATCATTTGTTCTGGATGAGCTGGAGTTTGGCACTTTCCTACTTGCTCTTGGACAAGGCGGACATCTCTCCCTCTGCTCCCTGATCTCTGCTTATCAGTGTATGCTTCTCTGTCTCGCCTTGTCTCGTCATACTAATTTTTCTCTTATTTCTTGGACTCTACTGCCTGCTGGACTCCTAAGAACTGATATGGATCTCATTACCTTGTCTCTGAGCGCTGTTGACACAATTCACAAAAGAAGAGTGCTCCGGGCGAACCCATTTTTGGATTTATGAAGGGGGGTACCTGCTCATTGGTCTGGGGAATGCCTTAAACTATCGGTAAATTTGTAAGACAGCTGCTTTTAAATCTACCCAGCTGCTGTCTGCTGAAATTAAACTGTGCTTCTGTGAGGTAAGTGACAGTTTGAACGGATTACATCAAAGAGACGCACATTATACTTTGATATCTATAACATAGTTGTGTGGTACTGTGGTGTGTAAGAGAGTTCTCATTTTGCCTTGTTTAAGTGCAAAATGGACGAAACATGACAAAAGTGGTATGAAGGTGAAAGTATTTAGACCATTATGCTCATTGTGTTTTTAAATTAATAATAGTTGGATGAGCTCTGAGTGTTGGTGTAGTAACACAAGTCCTCTCTTAGAGCTGCATCGACTGGAACAGAGATGTTCTGAAGAAAGAGCTGGGTCTGGAGGACGAGGACATTATCGATTTGCCAATCCTTTTTAAGTTGGAGGAAGATGACAGACAATACAGAGCAGTGGCATATTACCCAGACATGGTGTGTTTTTTTTCTGTTTAGACAGGTTTAACAAAAGCATTCATCACCACACACTGACTGAATGATGTTCAGACACGTTGATCTGTAGTTACTATCATTTTTAACATCTCATTATAACATAAAGTTATTATAACATTACATAAAGTGGATCTTTTATTTATGATTTCACAGATGAATAAATTCTGCATATAAATTGTGTTTGCAGGCTGTCTTTATATCTGACTCATGTAATTCTAGGTGAACATGATTGTTCTGGGGAAGAATCTCGGCATCCCAAAGCCCTTTGGCCCCAAAGTCAATGGCCGCTGTGCTCTGGAGCAGGAGATGGTTACTCTGATGGGGAATCTGGGCCTGACCTGCACATTCATTGATGATTTTGCCTCCTACCACAAGCAGCTCGGAGAAGTGCACTGTGGCTCCAACGTCCGCAGAGTTCGACTTCAAATGGTGGAACATTGAGATGTGAAGAGGAAGTGAAATCCCTTTTTGTTAAATTCCACAATTATTTGAATTCTTTATTGTGGGGCAATTGTTTTTGGTCAAAAAGTAAATCTGAGTTTAGATAAATTTTCTCTGGAGACAGAAATAATATGAGTTTTTATCATTGACGGTATAAGGGCTGGACATAGCAAGCCCGCTTCCGGGTCTGTGCCTAATAGGAAGTAGGGGTTGGCTCCATCAAGCATGACTCCTATTGACATCCATTGAAAAATCCGGCGGCAATGACGAAGTGACTATTTTTGTCACAGTCATCATTCTAACGCTGCCGCCTTTCTTTGAACACAATCTTATTATTCTTATCCTTCTACAGTCATTGGTTTTATGCATTTACTTTTAATCTTCAAACTTTCTACAGTACTTGTAGCTATAACGTCTTTTGTGCAACAGTTGACTGAACAGTAATCCAATCAAAACAAATTGAAGTAAATGAATCGACAAACAAAGGGATGAGTTATAACTACACAGAACCTTAAGAGGGCATAGTTACTTCAGAAATCTTGAAACACTGTGTGGCAAATCAGACAATAAACTACAATAAAACAAAGTGTATCTAAACTTGCTCCTGAGAAAAATGTTTAATTTTATTTTATTTTATTACGAATGCTCAATATTTTTAAGTTCAGGCCAAAAAAGACATTGCTTCTGTTTGAAAATGATAGGTCTAGACTCTAGAGAATGGAAGATATCATTTGAGGCAGTATTAACAAATCTATTACACACACTCAGCTTTGGAAATTAACTCAAGAATTTTTTTATAGAACCTTAAATAATAACTTTTAATATATAATTAAGAAATGCCAGCCAAAATAAAATGATGAGGTGTTGAAGATAAGTGCCAGTCCCTTTTAAAGTTACACACCAAGTAAACAGAGTTGGTGTTTAGAGGTCACTCAAATGCTAAGATGGAGATCATGTGACTATTAAGAACTCTCTCCTACACCCGTTATATCCTGGTTACACCATAAGACTACTGATTGTGAAACATTTTTGGTAAGTATTAGTCAAGTAGATGATACAACAACAAACTGACAGAATGTCCTGTAACTTCTTTTTAGTTTACTATTAGATAAAATATTGCATTATACAGACATGTACAAATTAAAACATTGACTCTAGGTAGTACATCTGTAGCTCTTTGTTTTTTTCTCAATGCATAGATAAATTAGAGGGACTTTCCAGTTAAATTCAGTGTTGCCTGTTTCAGAGAACTTTATCAGCTGCGACTGATGAAGCTGTACAATGACATCTATTTCAGAGGAGTCATTGACATAAGAACTTTTCATTCTATTTAAGTGACTTGCAAGGGTGTAGCACAAAATTCTGTGCCCTAGGTACAAACCATCTTGTTGGGCCCTTATAACCTGTGTATACATAACTTTAAGCAATATAAATTTCAAATTTATCCTTGTAAGGTTTTACAGACTAGATTATTTATTACTATGTTTACTTTATTACCCTGCTTGTTTATAGCCTGAACATAATGATATGTTTTTCTCATTTATTTCCATCCTATTTTTGAAACACTGATATTAACAATGCTAGTTTATTTATAACCTTTGCCAGTCAGGAAACTATTGTAATTCTCTCTTGATCAGTGAGCTTTTTTGGCTTAGTTTTGAAGTGGAGCTCACTTCTTTTCTTTCTTTTCTCTTTTGATGACCAGATTTGACTTTCTTGACTCAAGAGATCTTTTTTTTCTAACTGGAGGCTGAGCTTGCCGCTGCCAGATACCTCCTGCTCCTTGGGCTGTCAGTCACGCAGGACGTCTGTAGCTTGGTTAAATCAAACTGGCCATGTGGACTAAACCATTTTGAACAGTTTTATAGGGGTGCTAGGTCCCCCAGATAACTGTAATAACTGTATCATTACTGTTAGTATAAAATTCAGTCTCGCAATCACTTTATTTAGTCAGGGTGTATAGTATTGAGATAGATTTCAGTTTTTGCAGGAAAGGCAATGCATAACCCATTTTCACTACAGGCTCTGAGGGCCCTTCCCTACCGACTCCCCTGGTGACTTGCAACACTCATTAACTGCAACTGTTTTGTTTGTGTAAAGGCAACATAAAACTTATGCATTCACATTATTTCACTTTGACTTAGTCAGTTCTTGTTAAAGTTTAATTCATCTGAGCATATTTGAAGGCTGAGGAGCAACTAAAAATAGAAAACAGACAATTATCATCAGCTGTATAGTGTGTGGTTTCACAACATTAAGGTTATTTATCATTGTTTGATAAATAAATATGTTCTTCCAATACAATAAGAAGATGACTATTACAACCAAAAATGTACATCCATAGACATGGATGTATGTTTTTGATGTAATAATTGATTAAATGTTAAATGTCATCTGCTAACAGTAGTACAATAAAGGAGCTAACAAAACAATGATCAAAATCACCACAAAGAGTCATGTTTTTGTAAGAAACCTTTTCTTTCTTATTTAAAAAAAGTAGATTCCAAGTCATTTTGAGGAATAACCCTTTCTGTACACTGGATCATCAAATACACTATAAAATTTTGAGTGACAGGGAGTCCACCATAGCATTGCACAAAACACACACACACACACACACACACACACACACACACACACACACACACACACACACACACACACACACATATACTCTCATCCTACCAAGCTTAGGTCCTATGTATCAGAGGCCTGGGAGTTTGAGGGTTCTGTACAGTATCTTGGCTGTTCATCGGACTGCACTCTTCTGGACTGGGATGTCTGGTGTTTTACCTAGGATCGGCTGTAGCCACTCTGCCACACTGCTCTGATGACCATGGCTACCACTGTTGCCTTCACTTTCTAGGCCTCCTTAAGTTCTTCTTTGAGGCCTTGGTATTTCTCTAGTTTTTCAAGTTCCTTTTTCCTGATGATGCCAACACTTGGTATTGCAATGTCAACAACGGCTTTCCTTTCCTGTTTGTTCCGGTTGGTTCACCATTACATGTAACTGGAAGTCCCACAGGATCTTGGCTCGGTTGTTCTCTACCACCTTCAGAGGTGTTCCAGTCCATACTCTGCACAGATGTTCCTGTACACTATACCAGCCACTTGGTTATGGTGATATGAATGCTTTTTCTGTTAGCATCTTATACTCTGCAATTATGTGCTTGATTGTCTCAAGAGCTTCTTTATACAGCCTACACCTAAAGGTATTGTCAAGTGTGGTAGATCTTGGCCTCTATGGGTCTGGTGCTCAAGACCTATGCAGCCATGATTAGGGCCTCTTAGCTGTCCTTCAGTAAGTACTTTGTACACTGGGGCCGGTTTCCTGATGTATTTGAGGCTTTTGGACATTTTATCCTGGATGGTGGTTTGGACACTCACTAGTCCTCTGCCTCCTTCATTACGCTTAGTGTACAGTCTCAGGGTGGTGGATTTGGGGTGGAACTCTCTGTGCATGGTGAGGAGTTTCCAGTATATATATAAATATATATACAGCTCTGCAAAAAATTAAGAGACTACTGCAAAATTATCAGTTTCTCTGGTTGGTGTGTTTTGGTAAAATTAACATTTTAGTTTTATTCTATAAACTACTGACAACATTTTTCCCAAATTCTGAATAAAAATATTGTAATTTAGGGCATTTATTTGCAAGACAAAGTGTTTTTTTTTTTTTTTATACTTTTCCTATTTAAATAAGATTTGGTTCAGTAGAATGAGGTGTGGGATTCAACAGACATTGGGATGGAATGGTTTTCATACTTGTAGAGATGCTGATTCAATGGAGTGCTCACTTTAGAATAAATAAAATACAGACAAATGCATATATAAAAACATATTCTTACACACACACGCGCATACATCATATACATAATATAAATAGAAAAATAGAATTATATCTATATATTTACACGATAGACAAACACTATATAGTTGTGCTCATAAGTTTACATACCCTGGCAGAATTTGTAATTTTTTGAGGCCATTTTTAAGAGAATATGAATAATAACACAAAATATTTTCTTTCACTCATAGTTAGTGGTTGGGTGAAGCCATTGTCAAACAATTGTATTTACTCTTTTCAAATCATAATGACAACAGAAACTATCCAAATGACCCTGATCAAAAGTTGACATACCCTGGTAATTTTGGTCTGATAACAGTTGACACAAACCATTCACACCTGTGATCTGTTTGCTCGTAATCAGTGTGTGTGGATAAAAGGTCAGTGAGTTTCTGGGCTCCTGACAGAACCATGTAAATTTCATCCAGTTCTGCACTGACGTCATGGGGAAAGAAAAAAATATGTCAAAGGATCTGCGGGAAAAGGTAATTGAACTGTATAAAACAAGAGAGGGATATTAAAACATATCCAGGGAATTGAGAATGCCAATCAGCAGTGTTCAAAATCTAAGGGGAAAATAAAAACGTCAGGTAGACCAACAAACATTTCAGCCACATTTGCAAAAAATGCTGTTTGGGATGAAAAGAAAAACCCACAAATAACTTCAGCTGAAACACAGGACTACAAGAAAAAAGTGCTGTGGCTGTGTTTCAAGATGCACAATAAGGAAGCACTTGAAGAAAAATGGGCTGCATGGTGGCGTTGCAAAAAGTAAGCCTTTACTAGGCAAATGCCACAATGCATCCCGCTTACTATATGCCAAACAGCACAGAGACCAGTCTCAAAACTTCTGGTACAAAGTCATTTGGAATGATAAGACCAAACTTTTTGGCCAAAACCATAAACGTTACAAGTCGACCTGTCATTGGCTACAGCAACATAAAGTGAAGGTTCTGCACTGGCCATCTCAGTTTCCTGACCTCAATATCATTGAGCCACTCTGGGGAGATCTCAAACGTGCAGTTCATGCAAGACAGCCCAAGAATTTACAGGAACTGGAGTTTTTTTTAAAGAAGAATGGGCAGCTTTACCATCTGAGAAAATAAATAGCCTCATCCACAACTACCACAAAAAACTTCAAGCTGTCATTGATATTAAAGGTGTAAATACAATATATTAAGAAGTGGGTTGCGTAAACTTTTGATCAGGGTTATTTGGGTAGTTTCTATTGTCATTATGATTTTAAAAGAGTAAACACAATTGTTTTACAATAAATGGCTATACCCAAACACTAACTGTATTATCATTTATATTCTTCAAATTGTCAAAAAATTACAAATTTGGATATTGTATGTAAACCTGCTCAACAATTGAGCATTGTTTAAACACCACACCCTATCTGAGTATTGTTGTTGAAAAATGTCCATCTCTTTATGACTACAGTGTACCCTTCTTCTTATGACTACTTCCATCAGGGTAGCTCACACAACCCCCAAAACATCAGCGACCTCCATGTTCCACAGTAGGAATGGTGTACCTTTCATCATAGTCCTTGTTGACTCCTCTCCAAATGTAACGTTTATTGTTGTGGCCAAAAAGTAAATTTTTGGTCTCATCACTCAAAATTGTCTGTTTGGCATATTGTAAGTGTAAGTAAGTGGGATGCTTTGTGACATTTGTGTATTAATGTCTTTCTCGACCATGCAGCCCATCTTTCTTCAAGTGCCTCCTAATTGTGCATCTTGAAACAGCCACATTAGTTTTTTCGGAGAGTCCTGTATTTCAGCTGAAGTTATGTGTGGGTTTTTCTTTGCATCCTGAACAATTTTCCTGGCAGTTGTGGCTGAAATGTTTGTTGGTCTACCTGACCTGGTTTTGATTTCAACAGATCCCTGATTTTCCAGATTTTTATTAGAGTTATATTAGTGTTTTATTTTAACACTGCTGATTGGCATTCACAATTCCTTGGATATCTTTTTGTAGCCCTTGCCTGTCAAATTCATTATCATGAATTTATCATGGTGTTTATAACCATATCCTAATATATTATTAAATCACAGTTTAATAAAAATAATAATAACTATAATGATAGTAACAATCCTTGTATAATAGAACATACATTTATATGAACATAGGCAAGGCAAGGCAAGGCAATTTTATTTCTATAGCACAATTCATACACTGGGTAACTCAAAGTGCTTTACAGAAATAAAAGACAATTTACAAGATTTAGATTCAGAAACATAAGAAAAATTAAAAGCATTATAAAAGAAGAGTGCAGATAAAAAAACATTTTAAGTTGTGGTGTAAGCGGAGCTAAAAAGGAAGGTTTTTAACCTCCCCTTGAACATTGTTAAAGTTGAGGCTTGTATTACTGCATCTGGGAGGTTGTTTAAGGTTTTTGCTGAATGAAACTTAAACGCTGCTTCACCCTGTTTAGTTCTAACTCTGGGCACGAGCAGAAGGCCTGTCCCAGATGTTCTCAGAGTCCGAGGAGGCTCAAAAGCTACTAGCATTTCAGAAATATATTCTGGTGTTAAACCATTAAGAGACTTGTAAACCAGCAGTGCTGTTTTACAGTCTATTCTCTGAGCAACAGGAAGCCAGTGCAGAGATTTTAAAACTGGACTGATGTGGTTGTACTTCCTGGTGTTAGTTAGAACCCGAGCAGCAGCGTTCTGAATAAGCTGCAGCTGTCTTAACCCTCGTTTTGAGAGACCAGTGAGCAGGCCGTTACAGTAATCTAACCTGCTGGAGATAAAAGCATGAATAAGTTTCTCTAAGTCTGGTTGAGACATAATCCATTTGACTCTGGAAATATTTTTAAGGTGATAAAATGCAGATGATGTAATTGACTTAATGTGACTCTGCAAATTTAAATCTGAGTCCATGATGACCCCTAGATTTCTAACCTGGTTTTTAGATTTTAGAGAAAGAGACTCGAGGTGACTGCTTACATACACACATGCATACTGGTACATACTGGTATAAGAAATTACACAAAGTGCAATTGAATCAACCAATAATTGAATGACTAGAATTCCTTTTTAGGATGAAAAGTGTCTGATTTTAATTGAATCTTGTCTATAGTTTTGACAAGGATTTGTTAATACACAGTAAAAGTTAGGGTCAAATGTTTCAGAAGATATTTGGTAAAAGAGCAAAACTGCAAAATGTTTGAGCAAGATTAAGCAATGACTCACTTACTATGCAATGATGGGAAGTGTCAGCACATACAGCCTTTATAAAGAGATGCTTGCAGCTCAAAGAGATGACAGAGAAGACTCTGAGAATAGCACACAGCCTCTTTTGAAAAACTGAAACCTTCAGCCATGTCTCCAAACCGCACCGTGAGAATCCGTTATGGGACGACCACTACAGCTGTGTGTGTGGTCGGCACTCAGCTGACTGCTGACCTTAACAGGTGGGTTTATTTATTGTGTTTAAACAAAAAAATAAGAGTTTAGAAGTTAAAACCTTTAATGTAAGCTCAGACCTTAGATAAACCTTAGAAACCCTACATTTTTAAATGTTTTAATTAGTCACAAAACCTGTTTCTCAAAAAGGCTAAATATTCATCAATATTATTCAGGAACTTAGAATACAACTTGAAACATCCAGCAGCTGTCCTGCCTGGTTGCCACTTTGTGTAGCTTTACATTATATTATGTGTTTGTTTCATAAAAGCTGTGCTCTTACTTCTTCACAGGAGTGCACCTCCTAATGCCAAGTTTTACTCAGTACAGTCCAGTGACAAGGTTCAATGTCATCTCCTTCAGTCGAAGAAGAAAGACCCACAAGACCTGTTTCCTCTTGATGAAAACTCAGTCATATACATAACCATGACCAGCCCCAGTGAGAAGGAAAATGAGGACAAGGTAAAGAGGCTTTTAATCAATAACTTTATCAGTCACCACTAGGAGTAAAGATTTCATACTGATTTCAGACCTTAAAAAACAAAAACAAAATCTGTGTTTTTTCAACACAAAACACAATTCAAAATTTGAACAAACTGAAAACCATCCATCCATCCTTTCCAAACAGATGCCCCAGCTACCTCAGCTAGCTCCTCTTAAGAATTAAAGCACCTCCCTAAATTCTATCTAGGGTGGACCGCCCTAATGTGGAACACTGCCTAATGTAGTTCTGTCTCAAATAGATGAAAGTCAGTGAAACCATGGTTTATCTTAAGCTGGGGTATTGGGTTACCAAAGTCACATGATTTATTATATGTCCAATCATAGATTAGGGTGACACAATCTTCAAAATAGGAAGTGCCCCAAGTTAAACTCACCAGAAGGTCAGTAACACTGAGTTTTGAAAGACTTACACTTAAGGGTATACATTTCTTCTAAATAATTCTAGCGTGTTGGTTTTCTCAGGATGTATTAATGAAAAGTTTGTTTACCAAAAAACAATATAATATATAAAATAAATATACTGTCTATTTTCTAGTACAATCAGATTTTACAGTATATGGTCCCACTGGGAGGCTGTATCTCTAGTATGAGAGTTTATTATTTGGTTCGTGTATGTATTTGTGTGCAGTGATGAGAGAAACAGTTTGCAAGTGAGGTATAATGTAAAAGATTAGTCTGTATGTTTGGAAGATGGGAATAAACACAGATATATGATTACAAAGTGTATTTCAGAACACAATAGCAAAGGACCAGAGCAAGAGAGAGAGAGAGAGAGAGAAAAACAGTCAAAGAATTAGGCAAGAAATCTGACTCAGTAAAGGAAGGACAGGATGAAAAGAGCCATACAGGATTATAAACAGATCATTCAGGGTGTCAGTGCTTGGAATGTCCCAAAATCAACTCATAAGTGCAGGGTAAATATATACAATCATTGTGTAAAAGGTGATGAAGACATGACGAAAACCAGTCATTAGTGTGGAGGAAGGGTCACAATGGTATTGGGTTTTCTGTTATCATAAATCTGTAAAAAAAAAAAAAAAAGTAATTTCATTGTGAACTATGACATCATTTACTTTACATTATTACTGTGATGTAGGCCTAATGTAGATATTTTAACTGTTCTACAGTTGGCACATGATTGTCCCACTATAGTACAATATTGTCTGGGACAATTTTGCACTAATTCACACTACATATATTATAACTAGTCCTTAAATCACTTGTAATTGTGTCACCACAGCTTACAATCCAGTACTATAGTGAGGGTAAAGATACAGTCCTGGAGAAAGCAGTCCTGCATCTGACAGCTGTTGGTAGGAACAATTATTTACACCAAGAAAATTCAGTTTATATGTAATACATTTAAAAATCATTGTGTAACTGATCATGTTGTATTTGATGTGCAGAGATCTCTCTGGATGTGGATGCTGACAGAGATGGTGTTGTGGAAAAAAACAACCCCAATAAGGTGTGTACAATGGATTAAGTAATTACACAAGCAAAGAAATGACACAACTTAGCGGCCTTGTAAATAATAAATAAAATAAGTTGACTTGTCATTCTTATATATAATCAGTATAATTGTATAAAGTGAGCTTTCCAAATCATAGGTCCTATAATCAATTTGCTGTTTCGAAGAAAAGATTTTCATGCTATAATTAGTAACATTGCACTATTATGGGATCAAGGGTTCCTGGAAATGGGGTCCTAATGGCCATGGAGCCATTCTGTTGGTCAACTGTGACTCTGACTATGGAAAGAAACCAGACAATGAGCAGAATTATGTTGCCAACGCATCAGGTAATTTTTTTTTACCTCTATAAATAGGTGCAATGATTTTGAGGCACCATCTTTTTGTTGGTTCTCTTCCTGCAGATCTGAAGGACATGTCACTCATGGTGCTGCGGACTAAAGGCCCAGCCAAACTTCCAGCTGGCTACAAACTTGCCCTGCACGTTTCTCAAAGTGACGCAGAGAGCATCCGTGTCTTCAGAGTTGAAGGTAATGCTATAGACAAATATAGCCTATGTTTCTGTTAATTTTCATTGCTGTAGAAACTGGTTGTACTATATGTAACTGTGTTTACTCTGTCAAAGTAAGCTTCCTTTATGTTTGGCAGATAAATACTTTCCTTTGATGCTGAACAGTGGGATTCTCACTAGAACATTTGAGTACAAGAAAAATGGAAATGAAGAGACAAAGTTTTATGTGGAGGGTGTGAGGTTTCCAGACAAAGACTTTAATGGTCTCATCAGCATTAACCTCAGTTTGTTGGAGCCCAGCAGTGACGTAAGACAGGACATGATGAGACCGACAGTTGTGTTATGTATGATTTTAATAAGAGTCTGTCTGACAGCCGGGGGTTCCTGAGATGCCCATTTTCACAGACACAGTGGTGTTCCGAGTGGCCCCATGGATTATGACTCCCAACACGCTGCTGCCTGAGGAGGTCTATGTGTGCAGGTATGAACTGTTGTCTGTCAGTGCCTGCTTGTTGTATATTACACCAAATCCAAGTATATCTACAAAATGACAGCTATTTGTCATATTATCGTAAGAATGTGTAAGGATGTTTAGTGAATGTACTTGGTGTTGGTCGGCGAGGTCGTAGGCCGCCTCTATGGCTGCCTGCCCCAGAGCTTACCACCATCAGTGTGTGACTGTGGAGTGAATGAATAATGGACGGCCTGTAAGCGCTTCAAATCCTATGGTCCCTTGGGAGAAAAGCGCAATATAAAGCTAATCCATTATGATTATTATTATGATTATTGTTGTAATTATACTCAATCATTATAGATTTGTAAATTTACATGTTTGTTGTATTGTAGCCTACAGGGTGAGAATGAGAAATTCCTTTTTGGAATGAAGCTCCTTGTAGAAAAAAGTGGGTACAAGCTGAACATCATCTATGAGAAATCAAACCGAGGAGATCGCTGGATACAGGCAAGAAATTTATTTTTCCATTGAAATATTACTTAAATGTGGAAAAGAAACATTGGTGAGTTTGGGTGAATTAATGAAGCATTACTTGTTCAGGATGAGCTGGAGTTTGGCTATGTGGACTCGCCTCATAAGTCCTTCCCTGTCGTTCTGGATTCTCCTCGAGACAGAGAATTAGATGGATTTCCTTACAATGCATTACTGGTAAGGACACTCATTGATAATACAGGCTTCAGTGAGGTTTTGACTTATGCCCGGTCATTTCCAAGGGTCCAGACTTTGGTTATGTGACGAGAGAGCCACACAGAAAAGATGTGAGTAGCTTGGACTCATTCGGCAATCTGGAGGTCAGTCCTCCTGTCACTGTCAATGGAAAAGAATACCCTCTTGGACGAATCATCATCGGAGTGGCTTTCCCAACGTAACCTAAATAAAAATTTTACATTAATATCTATATCATAGTAATCATAGTGTGTGTTACTGTGGTGTGTAAGAGAGTTCTCATTTTGCCTTGTTTAAGTGCAATCAAAGGACGAAACATGACAAAAGTGGTTCAAGACTTCCTGTGGGCTCAGACTGTTCAGGAACCTATCGCCTTATTTTCTGACTGGCTTAAAGTTGGCCACGTGGATGAGTTCATGACATTTGTTCCTGCCAAGGACAGAAAGGTATGTGTCCTATCTAAAATCTGAATTGTATTTGCTGTTGGAAACATGTTTTTTGACATCATCATTGACCTTAGGTGTTATCTTTATGTGCACAGGGCTTCAGACTGCTCCTGGCCAGTCCTGACGCAGCTTACAAACTTTTTGAAGGTTTGCAAAAAGATGGCCATGGAAAAGCTAAATTGTTTGAGAGTATGGAAATTAATTCTTAAACATATCCGAACACTGATATTAATTGAAAAGAACAAAATATTATGCCATATCACTGTTTTTTTTTTTATTCAAAAAGATGTTGCTGCCGCTGTAACAGTGGATGAGGTACTTGCCAATGAAAAACTGCGAGCTGAAAATAATTATTGTCAGGCAAGTACCAGATCATGGCAAAAGCGCCAGAGCCTTTAAAATGTGATGATGTTATAACACTGTGTCTTTTAGAGCTGTATTGACTGGAACCGGGACATCCTGAAAAAGGAGCTGGGTTTGGAGGATGAGGACATCATTGATGTGCCTGTTCTCTTTCAGTTGGATGGGTCCAGGGCAGAGGCCTACTACCCAGATATGGTATGGTTTTTACATAACTTGGATGGTGATAGTTTTATGGATTGATTTCAAAATGAGTGAAATAAGACTGTTTTCAGGTGAACATGATTGTTCTGGGGAAGAATCTCGGCATCCCAAAGCCCTTTGGCCCCAAAGTCAATGGCCGCTGTGCTCTGGAGCAGGAGATGGTCACTCTGATGGGACATGTGGGTCTTAAATGCAATTTCATTGATGACTTTGCCTCCTACCATCAAAACGATGGTGATGTTCACTGTGGCTCTAATGTTCGTAGAAAGCCATTTGACTTCAAGTGGTGGCACATAGAGATGTGACAAAATAAAACTGATGTGATGGATGCGTGTTTTAGTATTCCTTCAATCATGCAATGCTCAATTTTATTTGTCTGAATAAATACCAATTTGTCAATTAATTTACTAACCATTTTATCGTTTCATGGCTGTTCTTGTGTGCTGTTCAACAGGATCTTTTGCATTTTATAAAATTTCTCTTGTAGTTAAAATACATTTTTGTTGCCAATAAATACACAGTTTAAAACAATTTTGTGTCAAAAAGTCTGTAAACTTTCAATATGTTTTTACATGTCTGATGCTGTTAGTCTAGTATTATTGCAGTCAGTGACTGTACTTTTTATAATATATAAAATATAATTTTTATATTATTAAAATAAACAATCACAAATAGATGTGGCAATGTGCAAGAAAACATAATCTTATTGTAATCATCCTCTTTAATAAACCTTTTAGTTAATTTGCTTTATTTACAAAAAGGGCTTTAAGCAATATTTACATGTCTTTAGAACAAGGGCTTAAGCAGACTGTTTTCAAGAACAGAAATACAATCATCTGAACCAAGCACAAAGAAGAATTCCTCCCAGTCTGGTTTGGATAGGCGTGGCGTACAGTGCAAGCACAAGTATCAACAGAAAAATAGAGTGATGTGCTGTAACACTAAACCACAAGAGGGCGTAGTCCGTAAACGCAAGCATTTCAGTCCACAGAAAAACATTTCATTTCAAGTCAGTGTTCAGTGTCCAAAAATATGTCTTTCCGTTCTCTTTCTTGACTGACAACAAAGCTTTGTTTTTTTGTCCTAATAACCTAATACCCCGTCAATCACACATTTAAAAGAGCCTGAAATAAAACACCTGAAGTTTTTTTTTCTTTATAACAAAACAAAGACATGAATAAACCTCTTCTTTTTACAGCAGTAATGAGCGGAGACAATTTGTACAAATAATTCAGTGTCTGCCTAGTTTTACATTCAAGCCAGCTGGCAATGCTGTGCCTTTAAACATGACCCCTTTAAAAGCAGCTCATGGTCAGAATAAAGGCATCTTTAGTCACAGTGTAATTCATATTCAGCCAATTCACAATTTCTAAAAGATCAGCATTTTGAAGTTACTGTTGAAAACTAGTGCTTACATCACATACTTATTTTACTTCACAAATAAATAAAAACAACTGAAACATTTGGCTCTCTATTAACAATGTGCACTACATCTTGTGACGTTAGCGTTTTTTTTTTTTATAAAACACAAATCACAGAGACAAGACTCTTATGTCAGGCATGGCACCAGTGCACAAAGTATTTGGCAAGCCAGATTATTATTATTATTTTTTTTAACCATGTTGGTTGTTCACACACCAGTACATAGACAATGAATCAACACGCAGAGCATCTGAAGACATTTGACCTTGTTCAGCAAGTTTTCAGAAATTCACAATGTTCATCTAGAGTGTCTTCTTCTGAAAAACAAAATCTATGAATTGAAAAAGTGTGGAGTGCTTACAAACAAAATCTTGCAGGTCAAGATTTTTTATTAGCCTTCTCTATGTAACTTCTGTTAAGAGGAAACTTGGTAAATGAGGCCCTAGGCTTGCAACTGTGGCAAATTTACTATAAGTACCAATGAGCAACTTTCACTTTGTGATATTTTTACTTGGTCTTCAATGCTCTGAGCTGATCAATGCATTAACACAAGCAGTGTCATTAACATAATTTACAATTAAACAAATGATCATAGTCCAAAAAAGCCACTGCAATAAACCCTGTAGAACAAAGATACATAAGAAGTTGTCACACATTTAGTACAACATCACAGTGGAATTTTTAGATTGACATAAACACTTTTTTTCAGCAGGAGGACCGTCTCTCGACTCAGTCCTCTGTTGTAAATAACAATCAACAAATAGTCCTCATTTGATTGGTCAATCTTTCTTGGCCGAATTCTCCAGACATAAAATATAAAACCGATCCCAAAAAGACACACAATGTTGAAATAGAGTTTTACAGAGAGCCACTCTAAATGGCCTGGCGGACGTGTTCAGTAGTGTTGCATGACCCTGGAGTTGTCTTTATTTTCAAAGTCTTAAAAAGGAATCCAGATGGAGCTGTAATGGAGGGCTAAGGAGTCTGTCATGACACACAGCACATCAATGTCTCTTGGGCTTATTGTCTCATTCTGCTCCTTTCATTCACCAGTGATGACGTACATTTGCCCTTGGCTTGAAGTTTGGCAAAGAGTGCCTCTTATGTGAATGCTGAGGAGACCCAAGGACAGACACTTTCAGGTTTATGTAATGTAATACGCTAACTGTTTATTTATTCCTAAGTATTTTTGCTTACCTGAAAATGGACAGTGTAATTGGATGGTTAACAATTCTGCAACAATACATAGTCAGTTTAAGTCTATGTGCAACATTGGATTGTCAGGTATATTTTAGTAGACTGTATGACGTTCATCGTGGCCTGCACTAAAACCAGTCACTAGATGGCAGTAAAGTTATCTAGCTGCAATTTTGTTTTCACTGAAGATATTGTGAGGAGGTTTAAGAAAAGTCTTTCTTAGTAGTAGTTATGACATTACTGTTAAATGAACAGCAGCTGCTAATGAAGTTAACTGCCAACCACATTACGTACATAATGGTTTGTATTCAATTAAATAAACATCTTTCCAAATCATTACAGTAATTTAAATTTTAAGTTAATTGTTTTGGTGGGGCTGCATTGTTAATGATCCAAATAGAAGTCAGAAATAGCTTGTCTCACCGATGAAGACCTGTGCTGCAACGGGGGTCGCTCTGTCTTGGGCCAGCTGTCTGTCCCTTTAGGCTCTGATCCTTTCAATGTGTCTTGTTGCTGCTGAAGACGAGCGGCTATGGGAAGAAAGCACGGCAACAGATGTGTGACTGTCAAGACGAATAAACTCATGCTCATAACGCTCCCAGCTGCTACAACCCAAAAGAAAAAAGGTCATGTTTCAACGTGAATTATTACTGACAGAGGCAAGTTTAGGAGCTCCTTTAACACAACAGAGGTGGAGTTCGTTACTCCAGGGTGCTCATGAATTAATTGCTTTGAAAGAAATTACTTGGCCGATCTAGATTTGAAAATGAGAAACCATTTGCCTTTTTCCCTGGTACTCAGTTCTAAAGCTGCTGATGACCTGTTTAGGTAGACCGTCCACTAAACTCACCTGAAATATTTCCCTGGTTGATACTACACACGCCGTCCTCAAGCCCAGAGCTGCAACCAAAGGAGTCCCTCTTGAGAGGTGTTACAGAAGACACACTTTCCTGGAAGAAGGATAAAAAGAGGGTTTCAATTTTCTTGCCCTTTTCAAAAGCAATGTATAACAACGACAGGCAATTTGCTTCCTGACAGACAGCATAATCACAGCCGCGGCTCCGAGAATGTATTTGCATTTTCATTCATAAGTTTTCTTTCTTCATTTTTAAGAAATGGGAAAAGTTACAGAACACTGGACACATTACAGAGCAACAGACAGGTCACAACTAGCAGCTAATCCATCAAACTGCTTCACATCGTTTATTACAAATATAGGGGAAAACAGTAAATAAGATTGAATGTCAAATTAAAAGATGCTGAATGCTAATGGGAACAGGCTATAAGAAACCTGCAACACTGCTTACACCCACCAGCCCAGTGTCGTATTCATCCTCAGCCTCGTGTTCTTCCACAACGCTGGCAAAGCTGCTGGCATTAGAGGACGAACGGGACAGATCCTGGGCCTCTGGGATGGAAGGTGCCCTGCAACACATAGTCAAACTACACACCTGGGTCACTCTGAGCTTAAAAAAAAAGGTTAAGCAAAAGCCTGTTTTCAAGGTGAAGACGTTTTGTCTCTAATTAACGTCCAGTGGCTTTTGCTTAACCTTTTCTTCAAGATGACCTGGACGACTGAGAACCTTCACAGATCTGAGCTACTCACACTGCCTTACAATGACAGTGGTCATTTCTTGTGCTGTATAAGTGTGCCTTTATAATGGTTATCCACTACAGCTTCACCCTTCATGAGTAACCTTTCCTAAGTTGCACTCACCTGTTCTTGGTGGCAGGAAACTCTGGAGAGCTGTGATTGGAGTTGTCCGATTTGTTTTCCTGTGACCAGTGGCTGCTGTCTGGTGTCCTCTGGGTGCTTGGTGACACCTCCCGGCTGTAGCAAGACCAGGACAAGGATCATGTACAACTACTTTAGATTAGATGATGTAAAACAATTCTTTAAACGTTATTATATCAAAGAATTAAATCAGTAAATAATATTGTTTTGCTGATGTTGTAATTGTTTTTTTATTGTTATATGTTATATACTATACAACGTCCCAAGGGTAGCACTCATTAGATTAAAAACACATCTACTTACATTAAACTGTGCTTTTATTTAACAATCAAGCATACTGTAAAAGGCACACAGCCCAAATGTTGAAATGCTAAAACTTATGTTATGTAACTGAATAAAGTAGTTCCCTGTCCTCATACACAGACTGGTTCAGAGAAGTTATTTCTATTCAAATACAGTCTGTTTTCATTAGCCAAGTCTTTCCATTGAATACTGTTGCTTCCATCTGTTGCAACACTATTCTGTCATCACTACCCACTCCCTGCTGATTAGTGTCCTCTCACCTTCTCTCTTGGACCTCCTGGATGTTTTCGATGCCAATGGCACTACTGCGTCGCGAGCTGAAGGGCCCAGACTTTTTCCTGGTTGGGCTTTTTCCAGGAATGATCAATGACTGGCGGTGAGTTTGGAGAAAAATAAATCAGACATGGACTACAAGGATAAGACAAGCTTTTTGACAAACATAGTAATATTGGTAATATAGGAGGGCACTAAATGGTGTTGTAGTAAAAGCCTGTAATCCATCTTAACTTAACTTAAAAAAATAAACTTTTGTCACATTTAAATGTCATATTGTGAGATGTTTAATCTGTAAGATACTTTGAACCAGAAGAATTTGCGTTTAATGAATAAATTTATACAAACTGAATATTTATAAGAAAAGAGATCTTCAGAAATAAATAAATAAATGGACTGTGGCTTAAGTTGATGGGACTCTTTTTTTCTCTACATATCAGAGCTTCTACATTGTGTTGAAGGCCTTCTACCTCTACCTCTTCTTCTACTTTACTGACTGTTAGCATCACATATCAATATATCAATCATATCAATATAATAATAACTAGTTGGATGAAATAAAATAAAACTATGGAAAATGTCATGCCAGTGACAAATTGGCCATCAGTTTATAGATCTAGTTAATATTTTTCACCTAGCCATAATGAATGCTAAACAAATATGAATGAGTGAAATGAATGGAGTTAGAATGAAGCCCTTTATCTGAAAATGTCACTCTACATGATGACATCTGTATACTTGTCACACAGCCACATTATCTTTTAAAACATTTAAAAGATTCAAAAAGGGAGAAATATACATGAACCTCTTCTATTGTTCCTATCCCTATGGCACTGCCTCGACGTCCATATTTACTGGGACTTTTCCCTGGGACAAGCAATGACTGAGCCATACGAGACATGGCAAGAGAAGCAGAGAGAAAAAGAGAAGAGAAAAAATAGGAAAGATTGAAAAAAAGCCAGGGTTGGAAAGGGAAAAGAAAGAACATATTATAAGATTGCATGCGCATAATGAATATATACAGCAAGGCAAGAGAGTATAGGAGACATTGAGGGCACAGTGAGGAGCTTTTTAGTGTGAAAGCATGCTGCAGGCTAACAAAGGAGGCTATGGCAGGAAATAGATAGCAAAAGTCTCCCACTACAAATGGCAAGCATGTCAGCCTCAGGGATACAAGTCTGTTTAGTGATGCATTCAGGAGAACAAGGGCAAAGAGGATCAGCACAAAACTTCAGGAATGGGGTTAACTTTACTCAAATTAACAACAGTATCAGTATTTAATAAGGAATTGTATTAGAGTATCAATTAACCCCATGAGATACTAACGGGACAGTGGACTACTTACTGTTACGTCTTGTGCCATGCAAACTCCTCAGCCATACATGCACAAGTAAGCATAGGCAGGTTATAACAGTCACAGGAGCAAGATGTCGAGACAAAACAGAAGAGAGGGAGTCTGGGTAGTCAAACAGCTGCTACACTTAACTCACCGCAATTAAAAATGTACTTCTCTCAATCATAAAGGCACTATTTTATCGTCTTTTTC
Source organism: Neodontobutis hainanensis (assembly GCA_024349245.1). NCBI lineage: Eukaryota > Metazoa > Chordata > Actinopteri > Gobiiformes > Odontobutidae > Neodontobutis > Neodontobutis hainanensis. The sequence continues at coordinate 12,484,310 of JALDNG010000005.1, forward strand.
TTTGGCCACAGCTAATGCGGTAATAAACTGAATCTTTGCACAGATGAGTGAATGAAAACCTAGGTGTATATGATGATGTTTATTTATCAAACTAAGCAGTTCGGACTTAAGTGCACAAGGAACACAAAGAACACGTAGTACTTTAGTTCATGTGATATATGAATAAAAGTAGGAGGAATTGTAAAGTGCTGATTTGAGGGCAATGTGTATAAAAATGTACGCCGCATAATAAATGGGAATTATGTACACCAAAAAAGCTACTTACAATCCCTGGGGTTTTGGGGCTCTCTGCGGGATTATGGGTAAAGCTGCCACTGTGACTAGTGGAGACTGTGTGTGACTTCTTGTTACTGAGGCCCATGGCGTCCATAGATTGGCTTCTGCTGCGGATGACCCGCTACAGAGAGAAATGAGGAGATACTGTCAGTCCACCTACGGTCTTTGTGTGGAACACTATATTATACACTGGTCAGCCATAACATTATGTCTCCTAAGGGGTCATAATTGTGTATGTTGTCCTTTTGCTGCCGGAACAGCCCTGATCTGGGTGGTTGCAGAGATGTCAGATGTCAGAGCAAGTCCTGGAGGCTGTGAGACTGGATCAGACTTTGTATAGCCCATCCCACACATGCCCCGCTTCTGCTTTCTTTTTAGTACTGACCACTGAAAGACTGGGAACAATCCACAGAAGCTGCACTCTTGTAGAAATCATCTGACAGTCGCCAATCGTCTAATGTTGCGCCAAACTTTACAATTGCTCTTTTTTATTACTTTTAACAAAAAAAAAAAAATTGGAGATAAAGTTTAATAGCTGTTTAATATATTTGATGTCTTAACATATTGTCAGATGTTGTTAGTAATTGTAATGTTATTGCTGATTGTTGGTATTTCCAGGTGTAGTTACATTTGAAAAAAAATTTGATATATTGAGTAATATTGGCTATAGCTGGTTTTGATGGCTTCAGTTATAACTTCTCTTTACATTAGTATTTGCTCATATTCATACTCATTAACAGTAAGATATGTGTATACTGCAATGTTTTTTTCTGTCCAGGATTCGAATCCAGATCAAACTGGATTAAATGCAACTGTGTCCAATGTGAATTGTAAATTAAAGTTAACTATGAAAAGTAAGCAAGCAGAAAGAAAAGGTGAATGTGCTGGAGAAAGCTATTTGTCAGTTGGACAGAGGCAGAAGCTTTACTGTAAAGATGTGTAATGGAGGAAAAACATAAAAATACACATTTAATCAGTATGAAAAAGGGAACAAAGTGCCAAATCAGGAAGGAAAGTCCAACACAAAATGACACAGTTTTTTGTTCTGTTACTCTTTTGGCCTTAAGGGGTTTGAAAGGTGCTTGAAAACTAGTCAGTGACTGTGGGACAGAAGAGGAAAAACAACACGCTGCCCATGGGAAGACAGGCAAAGCACATCTTCAGCTCCATAATGAAGAGTCATTAAATCGTTCATCAGGCACACACAATCACAGCTCCTACCGCTGCGTCTCTGCAACTGCCAAGGCCACGCTCCACCACCCTAATGGTCATTGATAGAGCACTCCTAGTGACAGCAAAGTGCTTCCCATATACAACAGGACAGACCACAGTCCCAAGCCCACATCATGTGAAAACCACACTAAGTTTGTCAGTCACAACAAAGCAAGGACTCCAAATGCCACAGGACTGCTCCTTTGAGATACAGCAAATTTGCCATGCTTTGCTTTCTGATGTATGAATACCCAGAGTCCCAGCCAAGAGACAGAGGAGAGAGAAAAAGACACTATTTTTGTGTCATCAACATGCAAAGCAGAAATAAACACAAATAGGGAACTGACTGTACCTTGAAGGATTCAAAAAAGCCTCCACCACCACCTCCTCCGCCGCCATTCTCCAGTTTATCTTCTTCTCCACCCAGTCCCATCATGGACTGGCTGTTAATGTGCAACTCTTCATACAGTGTCTCCAGTAGGGCTGACCGAGTGCGCTCCTGAAGGGCACACAAAGATGGGTGGTAGACAAAATAGAGCTAAGAAGGTGAAGGTAGCATCTTTACAGAGACAAAAAACTATGAAGGAAACATATGCAGGAAACAGCCAGCTCACTGCACACATACACATCTGTCTGTCAGTCCTGTGGCACTTCTCTCACCTCCAGCTTTGCAAACTTCTCAGCCTTGTAGCAGGCATACTCTGCATTAATGAGCTTGGTGAAGAGAAATTCATGAAACTCTGGGCCCTGAGGATGTAAAAAAAAGAGAGAGCAAAGACAGATTTAATGGTTTGTAATGTCTGCATGTCAAGTAAAGTGAGCTTGTGTATTTAGCAGGCCACTAACCTTTCTAAAGATGGCAGGGTCAGGCAGTGCAGGGCCAAAGAATGGTACATCGTCTCTTGCCGTAACAGATACCTGGATGAGAAAACACTCAGGTGAAGTTGTGAATTGCCAGAAAAATACATATTGCATAATAAGGAAATATTAGTGAAGTTGTTTGTTTTTACGTTCTTGAAACAAACCTTGTAAATGACATTGTCACTACAAGCATTCTCCACCTGCACCACAACATAGGCGTGCAGGAAGTTGGACTGGATCATATCTGGGACAAACGGCGTGTTTTCCTCCTGGAACACAATGGCTACTATGTCGTTGCCTATATGTCTCTTCCTTTGCAGCTGAAAGGCACAAATCAACAAAAAATAAACACTGTAAATCCAAAGCTTTTGAATCTAAATAGACCAATATAAAATTTTACTCCAGGCCTCATGCAGTACTATTGACTGTGAATCAAATTGTCTTAGTGAACATGGCTCCACCAGAGGCATGTCCTCAGTAAAAGCCCAAAAATGATATTTGTCTGTCCTCCAGTCAACAAGTTTTAAAGTGCATATGGTTAGTTCAAAAATGCCTAGAAACACCAAGAAAACACTTAAAACTCTGGTTTACTGAGTGTTAAAAATGATTGCTGTGCTTTCCTGCTAAACAAGGTTTGTGGCAAACATAATTTGGCTACTTGAAGGCTAATGTAATGCATTTATTATTTAAGGTTCCATGACTATTTAATCAAATAAACGTACATATATCACATCTACAGCATCTGAAGAAATGGAATCACATTACTGCATTATCAGCACTGGCAATGTGGAAACCTGCTAAAAACACATGCACACAGCTCTAATGGCCCTAAAAGTCCATAACACTACGACAGGTGCTCTGCACAGTGCACACCACTGTCCTTATGTCTGTTAATAGCACTCTTTAAACTAGCATTAGCTTACATATGTACAGTCTTACCTGCTGTTTCTTAAATTGTCTTGACAGTTGACTGTGTACACAGTCATTGCTGCCTATGTTGACTCTGGGCGTTACTGATCATTTGTTTCCAGTTTACTGCATAATTACTTTACAGCCAGTGTCTGCTTAGCCAAATGTGTTTCTTTACATGAGTACAATCAACCATCTGTTTTGAGCCTTGACAATTTTTCATACTTAGAAATCATCAATTTCACAATAAAGATAATGTTTGAAGGTCTTGAGGTCTATATGTAAAGTTTAATGTTTTAAACCTTGAGTACCCCTTTAAAGAGTTTAAATTTTAAAGACATGTACGTGTAGCTGAATAGGTGAATATAAATGGCCCATAATGAATGAATTTAAGTGTCAATTGCTGTCTGTCAGTGTTTCTACTTAGTAGCTTCCTCTTTTTTTAGTTAAATATTTCTTTACCAAAATGTCAGTAAGTTACTCAGACTTACTTGAGCTCAATTATCATGTCATTTATATGCCATTTTACCTAAAAGCAGAAGTGGACACAAGCTTAGAGCAGGGTAGCCAGGTTGCTATGGCTTCATTTTATCATCCTTCCCCATCTTGTGGTCTTATCACTGCTTACATCTAAATTGATCATACCTCTCATGTGTAGACTAGACTGGAGAACAGTCAAACATTCAAAACAATCTCAAGTGCTGGAACGAGATACTTGACATCTGCTAATTAGGTAACGCATCAGCAGTGCTTTTATTTGGTAAAAATGCTGTTATTATGGTGACTGCAGATTCCTTGAGTTCTATCATGATTCATATCAAGTGGGTGTTGTTTACTGTATGCCCTGCGTTTCTTTTTATGTCTTGGCAGCATGGGCTCTTTGTATGTATCTGTGGTAACAAAGTTCAAACTGTTCAGAGAAACGGTGCAGATGAGTCTGAGACACAGAAATACTTGGAGATTATTTTGAACATAAAACACATAGGCTTTAAAAACTAGCAATGCCTGTTATTTATTTACTACAAATTGTGTTCAAATGTTTCCAGTCAAATATTGTTTGACTGAAAAAAAACTTTTGGACTGGTTATAAATGTTATCTGATTGTACCTTTTGGGATTTGTTTCATATTTAAGTGGTTAAAGAGGACTAGCTCACTCTACAGCACACACTTAAGAAAAATATTATATTCAGCCCACTATCTGTCTCACCATCTGACTGCCTCATTATTGTGACTAAAACAGCAAACATTTACAAAGCTAAAAACGCAGAACAAACATTAGTAGTGTACGGCAAAACTAGAAACATGAAGATATTATCACAGCTTTACCCTAGCCCATCAGTCCATTAATTGCTTCCACAGCTGTCTGATACGTAGGAGTCAGACATAAGCCATTATAAATCCATTATTGCATTGTATTGACAAGCACTTTGTAGTAAGCATGACAATGTTTCAGTCACATGTCACTTTACCTGCTGTGAATCTCCCTCTGTGTAAGGCAGCTTGGTGGACACATGAAACATAATCTCTTTATTGTGGAAATTTGTGTAGATAGACTCTGTCCCTGTCTGGCCATGAGTCACATCAAGCCCACCTCGAAACCTGGAAAAGAAACGCAGGGTTTAATTCCATTTTTTTATTTTTATTATCCCATTATCATCCACAGGTGTAAGACAACTAATATAACCATGTCTGGTCACTGGAGGTAGATGCCCTTCATCATCAGATCTTATATTTCACATTCTGTGTCACCCTCTCAACCAGAAGACAATTAGCGCAATTAGTAGATATTATGAGCAAGATGAAAAAAAAATTATGCTGGGTTTTTACACAAACTGCAGCAATAAACACTGGAATATGCATGTCTTGTGTCATGCTTTGAGTGAGTCCCTGGCGATGGAAAATATTTTTAAGCTTGTGTAAAAAAGCACTGAATAATCAAAATCTGTCCTGCACTAAACAGTATTGCAATCCCCTTAAAGTTTAATATTGCCTTTTAATGATTGTAAATCAGACCCAAAGAGGCCAGTAGAGATACAGAGGTTGTTAAACATTAGGGTCTAGTGCATTCTTGCATTAACGTCAAACAGTACAGAACTAAATCAACATCAGTACAAGTAGAACAAGGGAACTACGTAAATGCACTAAATAATGCTTTGAGAATGAGAACAGGACCTAAAAACAGACAATTAAAGAGAACAACCAAAAGCAATGAGTGGCAAACAAAGGCATAAAAAGTGGAACAAAAGTGCATGCTCTCGAACACCCTGCCTGTGCACACTCATCCATCAGTAAGCAGATGCCAAGGGCACTTCTTCTGCCTACTCAATCATTATGTCAGCAACACTACAAATATCATGCCACTCTGAATCGCTATTCAGGAATTTGTTAAAGGGCAGCTCTGATCAATAGACTGAATGATGGCCTCTGTTGGACATGACAGACATGAGCAAGAGCCTTTTACAAGGAATTAAAGAAAAGATTGAAGAAGTGTCCGAACCCTTTGAAGTCATGAAGCTCAATCTTGTGTCCCAGGAACTCCAAGAATTCTACAAACGCAGGGCTTTCTTCCATATTTCCAAAGAGCTCTTCTTCTGTTGTCTGTGAAAAGGAAGCAACAAAGCATAAAAAAAAGAAGAAACATATAGTGGCAGAATCTACAAGGGAACACTCACCTGGCCGAACTTCTGATAAATAACCCCAAATTTGAAGTTGTTGCTGATCACATGCTCATCAAAAGTAACAATCAGTCTTGATGCCTGCAAAACAAGGTAAAATACAGCTATTCAGACTAAGAGAGCAGGTGGGTACAGCAGTTTTAAAGCGTGAATAGAGTCTACCTTTGGATAGAGGACTGGGTAAAATCTGTCCACATTAACCTCTTCACAAACAAGCTGCGAGTAAAAATAGCCGGCTCAGTCTTTGCTGGTATAATTACAGTGTATACAGGGAAGCGATTTGGTGAAAATTACTGCCTACCTTGGCCATCTGCACCACATTGGGGAATTCAGTAAGGCAGGAAATAGGAATCACATCATGGTAGGTCTTTTGCTTTGTGCTAAAAAGACAAACAAAAACAATATTGAGATGCTAGACTGTGATGTCACAAGTAACAGTGAGAGTGTGAAAATAAAAAGATATGCATATACATTGAATAGAGATACTGTTTGTCTGTAAACCTCTGGTGTTGGCTTGTGCTAAAACATTCATCTAGACATCTGAGTGTTTACCAATTTATTCTGATTCACTTGAAACAATTATGAGGATAAGGAAGGTAAAACTAAAGTAGGATGAAACAAAACATTTAGTTAGTAAAAAAAAAGTGTGTATCTAAATTAAGACAAGGACCCACAGCAAATTGATTATTCTAATTCTATCACCTCTCAACCTTAAAAAAAAACTTCTATATATGCCACTGGATGTTGAATAAGTCTTTATTTAAAGCATTTGTCCACACCTAGACTCCATCTTCCATCCTGTGGCTTTAAATAGTGCCTGTGTGAGTCAGTAGCTTCGACTGCAATAGTCAAGGTGACTGTGGGTGGTGCCCACCCAACAGAAAACATCACTGAATAGTGTTGTAGGCAGAGAATATACTTGGTCTCATCCACTCCAAAGCACCTCTAACAAGGCTCACAGCTATTAAAAAGAGGAGTGGAGGCTCAAGGGGGTTAAAATGAATTCACAGGTTTGGTGGTTGTGAACAGGTGCAAAAAGGGACGGTATGCTTCTTATAGTGGTAGCAGGCTGAGCAACTCAGATGAGTAGCACATCTCTTGTTGACAGCACTGTGGCATTATTCTCTTATTTGTGTTTTATAAAGATTCTAAAGAACAGGGTAGTTTTATCAAAACTTATGGATTTACTTGTTTATAATGATGCTGGTTAATGTCATGGGGTCTTTTAGTTTTATTGTGTTATTTTACATTGTGTTGTAAAAAAACAAGCCTATTTATTTGGGAATTTGTATTTTATTTATCTAGATGGAAAATTATGGAATACAGGAGCACAGAGAAAACAAGGCTAGGAATCAAACATGGCCACATGTGGTATGTACTCCTACCAGGTGAGCCACAGAGGTGCCCTAGAGAAAAAGTGTCTTTAATAACACACTCAAACGTTTTGTTGAAGATGCACAGGTGCTTAATCTATACCAATTCTCTGACCGTTCAGACCATAGCAGCAGCAGACGTCTAATTGATGATAACATTTATGAGAAATGGTATTAGCAGCATGTGGGATGCATCATGACCTATTGTGAGCAATCAAACCAGCAACACATCACTGAATTTCCAGCTTCACTGAGTCAGATAAGCACAAACAGGAAACCAAACAGGTAACAGATAAAGGAAATAGAAACTCCTACCGAAGCATGAGGCGCAGATGCTCCTGATCCCCAATGACATCATACTTCATGGAAAAGACCAAGTGGCCCAGAGCAGCATCCATGGTGTAATAATTAAAGTGTTCCTGCAGACGGATGAGCATTTTTAATAAAAATACAATACCTGTAACTAACAGTGTGTGGTTGAGGTTGTGAGGCTGTGTAGGATATAAACCTACACACTACATGCCATTTTAATGAATCTAATATTATCTATGATGACAATTTTAAAACACTTGGGTGGATTGTAATGTAATTTCCCTTAGTGCTCAATGTGTCGATTTGAGAATATTTGTCACAATCATATGAGTTAAATCTTAGCAACAGTGCAAGGCCTATTCTTTTTAATCAAGGATTGTTTTCAAACACAGAAAGCAACACAACCAGAGGTTAGGTTAATAAAGAAAAATAAAAGACGTCTCAAATGTGTCATATTTGTGCAGTACACAAACTCAGACCTTTCCCATAAAATGCTTCCTGTAGATCTTGGCAAGGCTATTTGTCTCAAGCTTGATGTGGGATGTAGGACAGAGGGGCTGTTCAGCCTCTGGAGGGTCTTTAGGCTTATGATTGGTCCCCTCGATCCAGTAACCTCCAAACTGGGGCAACAGGATAAGTGGGAAGGGACAGCGGCGACCCAGCACCTGACAAAGATAACACAATAACTCAGATGTCTGGAAGATGTGTTCTAACTGTGGCTTGGAAAAGCAGACTTTACCTCATGAACACTGGGATAAGGGATGTAGTCCTCTTCTGTCTGCGGGAAAATATAAAATAAATATGAGTTGAGCAGACACGCAACTACTCTCAGTCTCAGCTTTATTTTTTGTTTTCTGAGGACAAATTCTGCACTGGAACATCAGAAAACAACTGAAAAATATATAGTTTAGGTAAACAAATAACCCCTCACATCTGGCCACATCAAATCATTGTCTCCAAATTTAACTTCCTCATGTTCAGTTATTGTGAAATTAATCTTTAATTAATTATTGCAATCCTCCACATTGTTTTTTTTCAGTGGACAGTACATTAGCTATTTTTAATGACCCATATGGTATAATCAGTTGATGTAAACAATAAAAAGTTTAATATTGAAAAAAAATAAGTGATAAGTGTGACACAAACAACATATTTTTTCTTTCACAGGCAGCACAAAGCTGCTGAAGACAGGACATGATGGCCACATAGCAAAGGTTGTCAGTTTTATGAGTCTCAAAAAATTCAATCATTTTTTTTTTAAAGCATCAGACAAGTTTTTCAATTGCAAAGAAGACAACATATAATTTATTGAATCACTGGTTGGTGCAGTACAGCCATAAAATGAAACTTGAAAAACAGCAATACTGTTCAATAGTGCTCAAAGTGCAGCGTATGCACAAAGCCAAACTAACCACATATACATATTTAAAAACACTATTTACAATAACTATATAATCTCATCAAGGGGCTGCAGTGTGTCCACTTTTGCTAAACTAAGAGAAGCACCAAACAGAACACCATTGTTTTAGTTGCTACTGATTGGTCAGCTCTATTAAGGGTGTTTGCCCCAATTAGAGCAGTTTAGTAACAGGATAGTATAAAAATGATGCTTCTGAACAGTAGAGCACAACATATGTTTGACAGTCACTCTGATCGCTGACCCACTTCTGTAGCACCTGTATGTGCTGGTTTGGGATTTGACCACACTAGTCCGGACTTCATCCTGTGAGCATCCTAAAGTCTGTCAGGCTGCAGATAAGGGAAATGTTCTAAATGTTTGATTACCCGACTGGGCACTATGTGTGGATTTGGGACTTACTTTGAGGGGAGGAGGGAGGGTACATCTTTGCTCATCCATTCTGCAACCCTGTAGTGCAGGAGAGAAAACAGGATAAAACAGACAGAATATTTTCAGCGGTGTTAAGTTTCTTGTTCAGCATGATAGCATAGGAATTACTTAGTGACGATAACTCATGTTTACATAACACAAACACAATCACCAGATGGAGAGTAGAAAAGGAAGTAGCAGTGAGGAGATAGGGCAGAGTCAAAAAGATAAGCAAGGATCCGTGACAACAGGAGAAATGCTTCATCATGCCCCATCATTTAAAGGCCAAAAATATCAAAGTTTGGTGACTACTGACAAACACATCTAGAGATAACTAACGTTGCCAATCCTGCAGGACAATTTCAGATGCATAAAACGTTTTAGAGATCTGAATCAAATAAAATACAAAAATGCTTTTATTCCGTTAAAGACGGCTGAACTGCTTCTTATTTTTCCTGAAATGACTGACTGCATTACACAGTATATATTATTAATCTGTTGTTCTGCAGCTCAGAAAAGATATTACTCTTTCTAAACAGGTACTTTTCTAGGTGAACATAATGGCATTGATTTCCATGGCACCTGTCAGTGGGTGGGGCTTATTAAAAAGAAAGTTATCATCTCTGCTCCTGGAACTTCAACTATTTGGTGAATGCATGGGTTTAATAGCTGATTAATGCATGTTCTACATCTTTTTTTCTTTTAAAATCAAATTATTAACTCCCTTCAATTTGTGAAGATATGCTATACAGGGTTTCAATGAAAAAATAATGCATCTGCTTTCTTAATTTACAAGGGAGGGACGTCTTAGCCAATAACAGACATGACAGACAGACAAGTGGCTAGAGTTCTTTAAAAAGTCAAATAAACCTGTATTTGATATTTACTCAGTGATGCGCTTAACAATAGAGGATGGTGCACAAAGACAATTTTGTTTTCAAGCATTTACTTGAAAATCCTGCATATTGTGCCTTTAATACACCACTACAAAATTCACAGATTGTTTACACCTAACATATCACAGGTATATCACGACACTGATAGATTTCTGTATACTTTCAGTGTGTGTTATGAAACTTACACACCTAACTAAAAAATCTGAGCATACTACACAACATTTCACACACAGTGCGATACGGAGCTCTGAAGATCAATAGCACAGGCTTAGTTTGAGAACACCAAGAGGCATCAGGATTTTAAAGCTGGCCTGAGGCTACAGCTTCCACAAACATCAAAACACATAAATAGCAAATAGAGAGGTGTACAGGAACACATGTGAAAGTGTTTCAGGTGCAGGGCGGCAATCAAAGATAGAATGTAGAAAGTAGAAGCAGTAGATCTTGAATCTTAATATAGAAGTACATGGAATTTTAATGTCCAAGGAGAGTGAATATCTGCAGATCTGGATTTTAGAAAAGCTTGCGCAGATGCTTTAAGGAGACAGCTCACAGTACCTGCATCCTCTCGATCATGGCAAACAGGTCCGAGCTCTGTGGGATCCAAAACAGGACATGGATTTGAGAAGTTGTAGAGCTGTGTTCTATTCATTCATTCCTCATTTGCAATTATTGTGAAAGTAGCTGGTCCTTAGACACAAGACCTCTTGGTGGATTACCATTGTAAACGCTCTATTTAACTGTGATGCTAATGCCTGACAAATCCTTTGCCCGGTTTGACTCCAGTCACACCGAGTCTCCGTTCAACACCAGGAGAATTGCTTCTCCCCGGTTCAAGACAAACACAAAAACAAGTGGCGCTCATGGGAATTAACCTCAGCGCTCCATGGTACTTGTTGCCATAGACAATGTCTCATCTAAGAACATACAATGACCAAAATTAATTGTTTAGGCATCTAAAAGCCAAAATTCCTGTGCGACTTAAACACACATGATTGCCTGATTGAATTGACAGTTGCCGCAATGCCAAACATAATTTAGCATTTTGCTCAATTTGTGCTGTACAGGTTAAAGTGAGGTTAAAAACCCCTGGACGTTCAAAAAAAAGAGGAAAAGAACGGAAAGCATTGATGGTGGGATGAGCTCGTCACCATGTAACACAAGAGGACTGAGGTGCCAAGCTGATGTTTCCACATGACAGCTTGAATTTACAAAGGGGCTTGGCAGGGCTCGTGTACACACGTTGTGTTTCTGTGTTTAGGAGAAATTACAATACAATCATTAGCTAAAGACTTGTTTTAAAGCATATAACACTAACATGCCATACTAACGCAAACCTTTTATCTGCTCATTTCATTTTGGGTTCTATACATTTAAACTGCTGTTTGAATAAAATATAAGGAATGTAGACCCTCTACATTCCTTTATTTTATTCAAAAAACTGAAATGCATTTAAAACAGCTTTAAATTTTGAATTGCAAATTCCTTTAGACCACACATGTATACACACATTTCAAAACAATCCATTCCCTCAAATGTAATGATTTACACGCTGTTCCTGGAGGGGAACTAGGTTTACAAACTATAAAGTCATAAATACGGCGACTACACAAACACACTGTGTCACATAATAAAATACATGTGTATGCACAAAGATACTTCACAATGTGTGTGCACTAAAACATACACTTATAAGTGTATAGTCCCTAAAAAAGAGTTAAAGCTGATTGTTTGTAAAAATCAGTGTCATATGATATTGAGAAAGTAAAAATAAATGTTTACAAGTCCAAGTTCTTACAAGTTCTTGTTTTTGATGAACACCATAGAAGGGCCATTGGAATATGGTAAATGTTAATGTGTGAGGTATAAGATTCATGGGCTTTCGGTTTCAGAAGATGTTCAGGGCTACAATAATAACACTGCAATGCACAGGATTACTACTTTACAACAGAAAATATACAGCTATCTTGGGAATTAAATAAGAGCAAGAGACATGTGCCACGTAAAGGTACTCACATCACTGAAGCATCGTCTCTTGAAAAAAGGCTTACTAGAAGGAGGTCCACTGAATCCATTCAGAAGGGAATTATTTCTAACTATCCTAAGGTCAGTCATCATTCCACAAATACAACTGCTCACACAGCCTGAGGAGAGCGAGGGCTTGATGTCAGCGACCGGACAGATTGGCGAGATTGACAATGACACTTTCACAGAAGAGCTCAACTGTGCAGTACTTGATATCTGTCCATCAGAATCTATAGATCCATGTGATGTCGAAGCATGTGCTGTAATGTGCGAATATTATTTCATTTCCTTCTTCTTTTCATGCCCAGTGCCGCACACGCCCTCCCCTCGTCACAGACAGCTGGGAAGCCGAAGGAAGGGAGGATCCCTATTTGCACTGCCTTCTCTTTTTAATACACACAGTACTGCATGTGGACCGCAGAGTTCTCACACTATGAGGCAATTTTCTTCCTCTTTTCTTTCAGGTCTCATTTCTCAAGCGACTGTACAAGAAGCACTTCTGTTCCATACACAAGCAGTGGCTATGCAAGGGCTTTGTGAAGTGGAGGCATTTTTTTATTTACTTCAGAGGAGGATTTTCCAGCACATGTTGAGAAGTGTCTCAGAGACACACATGTTACTTTTGAGTAATTGTTTGGGCAAAAAAAATGTTTTATAAAAACAAATTACACTTCCTGGCTGAATTGTGCAGTAAAATCCAAGGAACTTTAATATTAGCTGTAGTATTAATAAAAGTATAGTATCACACCTTGGCACTGATTACGGTGGACCCTTGTGGTACTGCAACAACCAAAACCAATGCAGCCCAGAATCTGCTTTCTCTACAGACCTCATTGTAAAAAGTACACCTTTTTCAAAATAAAAAATAAAATAATATACTCAACAGGGCATCTTTTTTTTTTTTTTTTTAGCATTTTGGCAGCAGTACTTGTGAAGCAAACAAAAAGGCTGAGCATCTCAGGACACAAAGTATTTCCAAACTTTAGTTCTGCTGCTGTTTGATAATGTATTCTGATGGATTTCTTCCAAAAGCAAAATTATTATTATTATTACCTGACATTTGAGCTGATAATTACATCTACCAGGCTCAACCACACTGCAATACAGGGTACATTATATAAGCTGTAGGAAAACATGACACTGATGATAAATGCACTTATGTAACGTATTCATAAAAATATAAACCTACATTAACACTACACTGAAAAAAAGTATCTATCATACAAACACTAGAACAGAGGACACATCAAACATTCCTACAGCAATGTGTCTGTGGTGGAAAAACAACACAGTGAAAGCTCCAACTGTTATCACTTTCATCACAGGAGGCATGTGAGACAACCCGTTCCCTGAGTGTGTGCTGATCCTCCGAACAGATACAGGACTCCTCCAGCCTCAGCACCTCAGAAACTGCCCATGCATCAATAAACCAGGCTATGATATGGAAGTACATGAAGAAACAAGAGACACAGACAAATAAAGGGGAAAACCCTGTGGAAAGAAAGAGAAGCTGTGTGTCTCTGCAGTGTCCTCTCTCCATCAGATATCAACAAACACTGACCTACTTCTATAAAGGAAGCTGCTGTGAGCCTTCAAGAGTGGTTCTCGCTTTAAGAACCTGAGAGGCAAGGTCGGCTAATGGTTTGCATTGATTTCCTAAAAGGAATCAATGAGAAGGTCAGATCATTTGAACATGAGAACACAATTAGGTATCATATGTGGACACCAAATCAATTTCTCATTTTGTTGCTTGGCTTAATCTAAATGCCAAGATATGATTTGAGAACATCTCCACTGATGGTGAGTACTAATTACACACTTGCCCACTCTTGTTGGTGGTAAAATGTGAGCCGAGATACTAATTGCTATTCAGTTTAACATATGCCATTGTCTCTGGCATAAAGCATACTGATTGCCAAGCTGTTTTGTGACACCTGGCTTAAGCAGTTGGGAAAGTAAACCTGAGCGCCCAACAATCCAGAGATGTTTAATGGAACATTATGCACTCGATGAAGATGGCTAAGAATAGCAATGATCAATTAGAAGTGTGGCTTTGACCAGTGAGTGTCGTTCTTTTGACTTTAACTAAGTCGGAACGTCATTAGAGACAATATGGAGCTGCTGTGGTGAATTACAGTCTGAAGAGAAAAGCTCTTCTTTGACTTGATCACCAGATGTCGGTGCGCCCAAAAAAAAAGACATAAAAGGAATGAGTGCTGAATGTTTCATTGATCCACTAACTCACCTGAGAGAATGGCCCAGTGATTTCAAATATACAACGTGCCCGAGTACCATCAATATCTAAGAGCATTCATACAGATACAGCACACAGACTTTTCTTCTCAACTTTGACTCCACTATTTAACAAACCCTTTGAATTGCCACAGACAAAATCGCCCATGGTTTGCTTCCAAGGCACTATCCCAATGCTCAGCACTGCTCTGTTCATTCTCCCCGGGTTAGACGCATCCTCAAAGGCAATACAGCAAAATGGAAAACTGAACTTCAAAGAGTGGATCAATGGGCAGAGGCGCCTATCATTCAAGCCAGACAGAATCCATTGAGGTCCACTCATTGGTTGTCGCTACTCTGGCTGGACTGACCTCGCTTTGGCTACAGGTGCCTGAGGGAGACAAAGACAGTTCATAGGCATTGCTCCTTTGTGCCGTCAAAACCTTGGATGAGGCAGAGGATTACAAACATAAAGGTTCAGTCATCTGCTGTGCTAGAGGCTGCTGTGCTGAAACGAAAGGATTGCACAAAATCTTTATCATTATTTTTATTACTATCTTTTCAACAATAGCAAATGCCTTAGTGGGCATATTTTGGCTTTATATTCCTGAAACCTTAGATAATCCACTAATGAGGTCCACTGGGGGATGTACAAACACAGTTATGGGTAAACACACTGATGTCTTATTTGGCTAAAGTTGTATACTATGTCAGATACTGGGCTACTTAGTTGGATGTGTGGGTGAACAATGACTTTATCAAACTTTATCAAGCTTAGGCAGATCATTTAAACCTTGTTACGCCACACGTAATCAGTGGCACTAGTTTTAATTTACGTTGAAAACATAACAACTCCACCCATGAGCCACAAACCAAGATGTAGGTTTTAGTGCAATACACATACAATATTGTGAGCAGAAGTAATATTCAACACTAGGTTACAGAACTTTCATAAGTACTGCCTTCAGGGCCTTTTTTAATACAAAGAACTGATGAAACAATCTGAATGTGTTTACAAGGTACTTTCAGTAGATTACTGCTTTTTTTCTCCACTAAAAACAGTGAAGCAGCACTTACTTATATGAATTAAGATAATGGAATTAAGGCATTTGGAGCCCATCAAATTGTTAGATGCAAAAGCTTCTATTGCATTTCTCTTGTCTAGACAAAATAAAATCAACTGAGCTAATTACAAAGAAAGCTTGTGCTTTATTTAATGTGCAGTGAAAACTACTGCATTGTAAACAGTGGTCAATCTTTTGCCAAAAACTAACTCACTTGAGAAATGTATAGAAGCTTGAACCACCGCTGAGCACCTCTAAACAATATAGACAGTGATAGCATCTCTGCACTGTATCTTTGGTTTTTCTGCATTAAACATTAAAGCAGTGAAGTGCCCTTCAGCTCAGAGGCCATCACAGAAGCTCTAAATATCTTAAAATCAGCATAATGTATCTCATCTTATTCTGAGCATATCTCTGATGTCAGATTTTCTTAAACTAGGTCACATTTGTTCACCTCACAACCACTCAGCTGAATTACTTAGGAGCCCTGAACAAAACACTCCTGCACCAATAAAACTATAGACATTACCATTTTGTTTCTGTCATAGTTTAAAGACATTGTATTTATAGACCATGTGCAATCTATTGAAGCAGAATTGGCTAAAACATGCCACATACAGTACCTAATCTCCATATAAATCAAAAAGATCGGATCATTACAAAATCTAACATCTACAAATGGACATGTCAAAAATAGGAAATGAAAATTCCAGTCAACATATAATACAGGCAGTCCTTCCTTTGCAGCTCTTGATTTAGACCGCATACATTTCTGGTGGAGGTGTGACTCATAAGAAGTGTACTCAACTCAATGGCATGTAGCAAAAAGAAACAACTGCTCTGGATCTATATTTGTCCTGGCACACAGTGGGTTCAAACACATCCGACCAAACACAGAGAAGAGGGATGGAGAACAAAAAAATTAACTCCAATTACTATTGAACAAACTCAGTTGTTGTGTCTAATTCTCAATACCATTAACTAGCATTCAACTGTAGTATTTCCATGCTAATGAATTTGTGTTTCAGATTGTGTCTACATTTTTCTTATAATTTAATAATCTCAACATAACTGGGATTAAAATGTATATTGTATGTTATTTTGCCCCAGTAATGTAAAAAACACCAACTCAGCAAGGGCATTCACTGCAATAGAGTATTGTAAGTATTTAGATAATAGGCTATTTCCAAAAATAATGCCATTGTGTCTTTTGTGCAATTCAGATGTGTTGCTTAATGTTTTTTTGAGCAAATGATGAATGAAATAAATAAATTGCTAAATAAATCTCTGCTACAGCATTTGACAAGTCTGTGATTACAAAGCATGCTCAAATACAGATGTGCTGCGTTTGTGTAACCAACACAGTGAAAGCCGGTGAGTGGAGGGGAAGACCACTAGCACAAAGTCTTGTGTTACCTTTAAAAGTGAGGGAGGAGGAAATGGAGGATGTGATTGTTCCAGCGAGGGCTCTACTTCATCAGAGATCCGAGGAATACGTCCATCTTGTTTCCTGTTTCGAGGGGAGACAGACAAAAAGAGAGAAACTGAGACTGCAGTGATGTCTAGCCTCCAAAGGAGTTTTTCATTTGGGCAATCATACCACCGGAAACTGTCTGCAACACAATTAAGTCAGGCCATTAGGAAGGATCACTCCAGACTTACTACAATGAAAAGGCTGCTCCTGTTACACCATTTATTACAACACTACTGGAAGTGAGTTCTTTCATTGAAGTAAGACGTCCTGTTCTGTGGCTTGTGATTAGATGATTAGAGACAGAAAATTGATGCAAAGCAGCAAGAATGGGTCTTGTTTTAACCGGCTGCCCTCATGCTTCTCTATTCCTTTTAGGCCAAATGTTTTGTTTGATGGGACTAAATTGCCAGTCAGTGCAGAATTCTGCTCATGTTATATTACTTCACACTTTGTCTCACAGTTAGTGGTAGAAGTGGCAGCCCGTCTGTGCATGCAACCTGTTCACAAACCTGCAGCAAAGGGCAGTTGTGAAGGCTGCCTAAAAGAAATACACAACAAAGAACTTATATAGTTTGAATTGATGCAATGTCTCATCTGACAGAGTCATTCAAAATCAGTGAGATTGTACAAGATCATTTTACAGACTGGTAACTCTGTCCTTTTTTGTTTCTTATTGCAGCTGGGCTAACCCATAAGTTTGAGTAAACAGAGCTTTAATAAGAACAGACTGCTGACCTGGAGCTGAGGTTAGGAAATCTTTTTGAAACATGCATACCTCTGATCTCCGCTGAGAAGGAAATGAATAGTTGTCACATCTATGTTCCAGCATCTTGAGAATCTCAGGAGTGGCATTTCTACAAAGTGGCTTTGTGTGTCTCAGAGGAAAGGAAATGTGGTATGAGCTTTGAACATTGAATTAGTTATTTAAATAAGCCATGACCTACTGGGTTTGGTAGTCAGAACGGTAACTACTGCTGTGGTTGAACTTCTGAGCTTGATTAAAATTCAATGTTTTCATACTACACCCAGACTGATTTTGCAAATATAAAGTGATTCTAAGTTGATATATTCAGATACTACTTCTTTTTCTGGCGGTTTATTGCCTGCCTACAACTTCATCATTCCAATTACCAACCATGAGCCCAGCCTCCCATATGGACAGTATTCATAATGAAGCTTCAGGCATAAAAGTGTCAATCAATCTTCATTTAAGAAGACTCTGCATAAGATAATGGCAGCCCAACATCCTTCTATCTCTACTGACAGCAGTGTGCCGCTTCCTATCACAGAATATTGCGTATATTTGCGTATCTTTGAGAATTTATCCTGTCACTACACCGATTTACAAGATTGATATCTGCTTTATCTGACAAAAGCACAAATGCTAAACAGGACTCACAGGCAGATTGATGACAGTTTATGAAATACCACCATCCAAGAACAAGAATTGATTTGTTGACACTGCATGGCCCAGATTTATTGTAACGTGGATCAGAAACATTAATTTTTGTGCAGTGGATTTAGATTAATTACTTTATGTGTACGGAGCAAGAAACCACTTTTAAATAATTTTGTGGTTTCCATGAATCTTGACTAATAATACAAATATACTTATGTAGGCCTACCTATGATTAATATGTATCTCTCATTCAGTGTTAAGTGTAGTAATAGGTAACCAAAGATTTCACATAGGAAATAAACAAACTGCATTACACGGCAAATGAATCTACTAACTCTACTGGAATTAATTATAAATGTTCCTGGCAAAGTCTTAATCAAATCAAATGATATAAAAATCCCATTAGAATTTGGTCAACTGATATGAAGCACTAATCTGTACAACAAACAGCCAGTCTTTGTAAATCAGTGTGTCACCATGGTAACGCTGCACTGCTTCCATGCTAGTAACAAATAATTAAAAACTCTAACTCACATTCAAAATGTAAATACTTGTGTGGTCAAAGGGGAAATAGAGCTTCTTAAATAACCACTAGATGTGGAGAACAAAGTCAGGGCATGTGAAGTAAATGCAGAGAGGAGCAGGTGACTGGCAGCAGGTGAGTCTGGGCTCAGCAGCAGGTGGCAGGGTCGCTGTGTCACGTTAACATCGTGGCTGGCACACACTGTCACCAACCTGAACGCACACATGTGGCAGAGGGAGTTTTAAGTAAGCTTTGCTACCTTTGGATGGTTAAATGATTTGTCAGTTTTACATGCACTGCAGTTTACAGGCACACCAACATTACCAGGACATCATCCCTGACAATGCGTTGCATTTTCCAGACCACACACTCTGCTCTGAAGCTCTACCATCCTTCATTGTTATGGTTGATTCCTTGTTATAGTCACAGCTGTGTGTGTCACCTAGCAACATTACCTTTCCCAAGACAAAAAGAGGACTTTTGAGTGAAAAAAAACTAACTTTTTAAAGAGAATTTATATCAAAATAATATTTTGTCTTTAATAGAATAATCTTCAGACACTGTGTTTGTGAAAAAATGCTTTTAGATGGCAACTTCTTGGGTTTGGCACCTTCTTGTTATCCTGCAAATACAAACACTGCAACCAAGAATATAAATTTATAATAATCATTAGGCCAGCATATAACATTATGAAATATTACTATAGCTGGCTATAATTATAATTCCTTGATGCTCAAACATCATTTTAGATTTCCTGGTAGCAGCAGAACAAACACAGACAGGACTAACTTCTCTAGTTAAGCAAATATGTTGATAGCAGCTGCCTCAATAGACTGCTGGGTCAAGAACTCAGATAAGAATCCCAGTTTTCTGTAGTCTGATCATGGCTGGGCTGGGCAGCACCAGAAAATACAAATGAGCCATGCCGCGCTGCAAACAGAATCTCAATCAGAAATTTCCAGTGAATGGATGTTGAGTAGCGTTTTGCCCTTACACAATGGATTGCAGAAGGGTCGGGGTTAGTCACATAACGCAGCATTACTTCACATGTCAGAGTCAAGGTTTCAGAGGTTCAATCTGCAATCAAGCACAAAGTAGCTATTACTGATGGCTTGATGTCTATAAGTCACAACTTTATGACAATGATTTACAACCTCTACATCTCCAAGTCTTGCTCTTAAATGAAATTAAAAAATACATTGCAACAAGATAAAACAAATGTTTAAAATAACAGCAGCAAGTTTGTTACTTTTCTGTGTCTGTCCAGACCATATTTTACAGTTATTAATTTGTTCATTTGATTCAATTAATTAAGTTGTCTTTTAAGACATAATAACGCTCCATAATAACATCTAATCCAATAATTCATGTTCAGAGCATCCAGTTCCACCCTGCCAAACAATGAAGAAGGTTGACTTAACTAGATAATTTCCAGTATAGTAGTGTCTGCCTCAATAGATGCCCAGTGGATGTCCTGCACAAGGGCTCACAAAACGTCATATCATCTGACTCTGTGCTGCTACAGTAGAATAAGCTTTGTCTAATAATGATAATGCAACTTTGCCTATTAAGGCTTACTAAATGGATGTTAGAGGACAGGTCTGCTTCTGAAAGAAGACATGGGGGCATCTTACCAATGACTCTTACTATTTGTAATATCTTGAAAAAACTGAAGTATATAGGTCTGGCCGTCTGGGTATAATGTAATTCAGCACAGTTTTAACACCTACAGTTCAATTCAAAATCTTTATTTACAAATGACTGCATGTGTGGTAGGTGCAAGAGAACCAACATTAAACAAAACAGTTTCAAAATAAAGTTTATCGGATGAAACCATGAGGCTGCACAGATAACACCTTGAAAATGAATCATCACTCATTCACTGCTAAAGTGAGAAGAAAGATCTTTTATGATAGTAGCCTTGTTCAAAAGACTGGCCTGTGTAAACCATGCTCATAGTACTGTACGTAATACAACTGTGAAATTCCACTTATTTTTAAGGTAATCAACTTGATGTCTGTGTGTCATAGTATATATGGCATTGGTGAAATAATTGGTGAACCCGGGACATACTTTGTAGCTGTTAGAGTACAGTGAGATCATCTCAGATTAAAAAGAGCAAGATTAAAGCAGAATGAAGAACTTTCAACAAGGCATGGACGTAAATATCTAAGTATAGTTTAAACGTTAATCTATAGGCAAACAATTTGTATTTTAATTGAGAATAAGTGAGTTCACCATGTTAGCCCAGCCCTCTACAAGAGTCCCAGGTTCTAATGTGGCCCTAGGGGAAAATAATTAGTGTAGAAGTATGTATGTCAAAACTATGCATTTAGTTTTCTGGCTTTGTGTTGGGGCCCAGCTCTGGGCAAATACAATTATTATCACCATGATCATGATGTGAGAATTTCTTTCAAATGTAAACTGACGACATAGCTTACAGACATTCTGGCACAGTTTTAGTTTGATAATTGTTGGCACAACACTAACAGCAATGTGAGAGCAGCGCATATTTTTGCTTGTCACTATGGGAGCAGCTCCAGGGTTTCTGTTCACTGGCAATATAGATCATGTTTTTGCTCTGGCCTTCAGTCGCGAAGACTCCCTGAAGTCTATGTTTTTTTAAGAACATGTTTTCTCTCTGATGTTGGCTGGACCTTTTCTTTGACCAGACAGGCTGCCAAACAGTCCAAGACAGAAACATAAAGCCTTAAGCTGTGCAGGTCCACTTAGTAGAGAGCAACTAATCTAATCAAGTACAGCAGCTAATGCACAATGAAAGCAAAGTCATTTACCCAAGATGCCAGTCAGCCACTTCCTGTGTGCACACCAGGAGAGACACAGCAAGAGAGAACCGGAAAGTTTATGCTTTAGAGTCTTGAGAATGGACACTGACCTATACATCAATTCTCTGTCACCAGTTTCTCAATGTGTCTCCATTCAGCACATGATCCCAAAGAACTTCGTCATGACTTACCTGTCTGTGCACAGCCTAATTCCTCTCTCAAAGCTCCGGTCTCTCCTCTACAACTCGCTCCACAACGTATCGCTCGCTCCGTGGCTCTAACTCGTCTTGTATTTTCTACACCTGCCGCTGCTTTTTTGTCAGCTGATGTTGAGCGCAGCCCTCCCTTCTAGACTTATCCAGCCTGTTCTCCGCTCAGTTGTGGCTTTTTCGACTGACTGTTTTGTTCTGGAGCCAGGCAAAGTGGCTCTTGCGCATGATGTCTTTTCTTTGTTCAGATCTACCTCCCTCTTCTCTCCGTCCATCTGTGGGTGTTGCTTTGCTCACTCAGTCTGTCCGCTAATAACACATTCTGCTCATTCAAAAAACACTCAACGATACAGGCAGATGTGGGCTTGAAAGCAAAGTTTTGAACATTATCTCTCTTTGTTCTATTATCTGCTTTGCTCTTACAGCTTTTTCCAACATTATAAAAGCCCTTTGGGAATAATTATCCTAACAAGGCCATTGTCCAGTTGACACATTAGTGGGGCCAGTTAGTTAAAAAGCTCCCAAACAGATTTTAGTGAATTTAAACACAATAGAGAAAATGGCTTGACTAGAGGAGTCCCGTGAGGAGTGATCATCCAGAGAAAAAGGGTATATATGCCCATCCATGAGAAAACTGCATTCACTAAGTGTAGCTTCAGAGCAATTCATATTTTTTGTTAGAGTACAAAGTGATTCATGCCATCTTGTGGCTGTGAACAGTAAGTGTGCAACAGTTATTAAAATGCTTTTTGCACTCTAAACCAAGACCATTGATTAGATGCCACACACAATAACAAGACTTCCTGGACAGTAAAGGAGATTTTCAAAAGTTATAAAAGAAAGTATAATAAAAACTATGCTAGAACACTGGATAACAGTTCATAACAAATTCCCTGGGAGGACCAACTACAATCTGTTTATCTAAAATTGGGCAGGCTTGATGTGATGCTTTGTTTTTCTGATTCGTTGTATGTTTTTTTTAATTGTGCTATGCGTCCATTTGTTCTGCCCCTTGGAGATCGAACTTGAATCCACAGAGACAAGACTAATTAGAATGGAATAGAAAAGGAATTACAATGGATGGCCATGCTACCATCCAAGAGGAAGACCCAGAGTGGCCTGCTGAAGAATGACTTCACAGGCATACAGCTCAACCCCACAGCATCCTGGGACAGACTTCCAAAGAGGACCATTTGCTGTGGAGCCATTCATCCACACAGCAAGTGAAGATGAATAGTTAAGTTTGTAAAACACTGCAGATTTTGTGAATAATGCTTTTGGAGCAACAGGACCAGAGTAGCCGCTGATTGAATTGACATAAGGCTGTGGGAGCATATTTCATACTTGATTTTTGACACTCTAAAAAGGTTTTATGCAGATACAACCATATGCTGTTAATCTGTGCATATTAAGTGAAATACCTGACCATACCAAATGTCTTCCACCTTTTGCAAAAAGATGTCAGAGCAGCTTCTTCTGCGGTTTGCTGAGACAATCTTTGCTCCCGCTCTGTCCTTTCTCTGAGGCATTACCTTTACAGACAGATTTAGCTGCTACAGAGTTAGCTCTGCTGAGACCACAGGGCTGTACAAACGTAATGGTAGTAGTACAAATCAATATGCTCCACTGAGACAAACTGAACAGGGATATGAGACCAGCCAGTAGCAGGCCTGTGGGCTCACCCACACCCTTGTGTGAATATAAAGTTACAATCTGCCCAGAGCAAAAGCACAATAGTGGATACTACAAAGAAATGAACTCACATAGCCTGTTTGGGCTTGTGTTACAGAGAAGTGTCCCATGTAATCTTTTGTCACACAAGGAAGACAAGAAAGTATTATCCCTGAAGTAACAGACTCACCTGAGTAATGCAACACAGCGCCTGTGTCGAGTGAGCTGACAGCGAGGTGGAGCTGAAGATGAAAGAGGATCTTTGCCAACATGAGGCAGAACAAATGAGAGTCAAACCAGGTCATGAGGAGTTTGACTAAACAAATTATCTGTATTTTTTTTCACATGTGAGTCCATGGAAACACGGAGTTGTCAGGCTAATCAGATGAGGTGTGTAATTACAAAAGCAATTGAATGTGGGTCACGTTGAGATACTTGTCTTTTCATTAGTTTCACCCCCCCGTGTTTACTGTGAGTGTCTGCCTCTCACTGTCAACTCGAATGTAACATTTACACACTGCACGGCAACGGAGAAGCCTTGTAAAAACAAACATTAGTAACAACTAAAATCAGCTTAATTTAGTTCTTCTGACAAATTTAATACCACAAGTCTAAACTTTCAATATATTATATTAACTTAATTAAGTTTATACAACAGCTGCTTCAAAACAAAACTGTTTAATTGGATGAGAAGTGTTTTTTTTTTATTAACAACTGTTTATTCCAAGAGTAACAGTCACAAGCTAAAACCCTCAGCTATATCCAAGATCGTTACAAACATAAAGGTAAGGTGTGAAAAAAAAAATCAAATGAACAAAACGATCTCTACAAATGACATGAATTCCTATCTCAGCAGTGAATTCTTACACAGTGAAAAACAAATGGCCTCGTGCCTGCAGCAGACCCTCCCACTGGAGGCACTTTAATAATCTGGTTAAAACAAGTAAGAATAGCAGAAATGTGAAATGAACATGTTGAGCCTGAGGGCAGATCGACTTGCCCCTAGTTCCCCTAATGACTGGAAAGGCAAACAGTTCTTCAACCAAACAGTGTTGTCAGTGCGCCAAAAAACCTGCCGGTGCTCGTAATTACCCCGGATTTTTGTGGCCTGTTCCATTGATTTAGGCAGTGGTAGGCTGGACCCAAACTGAGTGTGAAACCACAGAGGTGGAGGTAACAGATGGATGAAGTGCAGGAGCCTATTTGCTGCTTAACACCACCACAAGATTAGATTTATTAACTCTTGACTTGTCTCATATGTACGTGTCATCTGTAATGTCTGGTAAAATAGACATTTATATTTGCATTTATATATCTGTTCATTTTGCAAAGAAAGCTGGACTTACTTGATTGGGCAGGATCTTATACTTGGGGGCATATCACAGCCTGAGGTCTGATTTCAGTCCTGCATCTTAAAATGTCTTAAATGTAGCTATAATGCCTAGGAACCTTAAATAACTTTTAAGAGTTTATTTTATGTAAAACATGGAGATTAGCCAATCTTCTAAAGACAAAGTGCACCTGGTTCAAAATATACTCCATCAACTGTGAGAGCATATCTATCCAGAACTTGTCACATCAAAACAAACATATATTTAATTTGGATTGTATAACAGATCCAATGTAAGTTTGCAGCAACAAGCGTAGTGTTGCTTTAAATATACAAATACACACGACTGACCTTTCTGATTTACAGTTCTCTTTTTATTCAAAGAATGTCTAAAACTAAAAAAGTCTGATCTGATTAGTTCAAACGTGTTGGCCCTGCACCAGGTTAAAAGTGACCTGTGATAACCCTGACTGAATATTATAGCCAGGACCCTGTGAATTGGTCAATTGACTAATTACCGTAATTTCCGGACTATTGAGCGCACCTGAATATAAGCCGCACCCACTGAATTTTAAAAAAATAATTATTTTGAACATTAAATAAGCCGCACATGTCTATAGGCCGCAGGTGCCTACCGGTACATTGAAACAAATGAACTTTACACAGGCTTTAACGAAACACGGCTTGTAACAAAAATAAATAGGCTTTAACGAAACACAGCTTGTAACAAAAATAAACTGGCTTTAAAAAAAAAATTGCGTAGCCTACCAAGAAAGTCATTGGTCACTATCTTCCTCCTCCTGTGCACTGAAACCACTGAAGTCATCTCCTTCGGTGTCGGAGTTGAATAGCCTCAGAATTGCTTCATCCGATATTATATTGGATCGTTTTCATTGTCGCTATCGTCACTTTCCGGAGGCAAATCCCCCGCTGAGCCCTCTTCAACACGCAGCAGTCCAGCCTTTCAAAACCCACTGATGATAGTGGAAATCTATATATTAGCCGCGTCGTTATTTAACCCGCGAGGTTCAAAGCCTGGGAAATAAGTTGTGGCTTATAGTCCGGAAATTACGGTAGTCATTCTGCAGACATACTGGCCTCCAAGCTACTGACCAGGTGGCTATATTATGTGCTGACTGGGGAAAAAGTAATCCCATCCATCTTTTTTTCTCCATTCCTCAAACGATCAGGACAATGCCTTCTTCTACCCTTTTCATTTCCTCACCACCGTCAAAGTCATAGTCAAGAAAACCCATCAATAAATTGTCCCCACTTCCCAGAGACAAGCATGTGCCACGTGTCATTCGCACTGATAACCTGTGACTCAGTTGTAGATTCATAAATATCAAGGAAACAACACTGATTGCATTTGCGTCATCACATTTCCAGTCTCGCAGCTTCAAAGTTAAATGAGAGGAACCCAGAAATGCAAAAAGGAACATCACATCATCAATTGTCTTCATCTTTGCTCCTTTGAGATAAACTGTCTCCTCAACTGAGACGTAATAAAGCTTCATTAAGGCTGGTCGACCTCCTGACGCCGTTAAGTGGCAGCAACTACAAGGAACATTACCTCCCCAATAAGTCCAAGATTGTCAATTAATTAGTTGAATACATCTATACTTAGTGGGGAGTCTAATGAAGTTCATCGGAAAGAACTGCACAGTGGGCACTTAGAAGTAAGACGTAAATGACTGACCATAGACATTAGACCACAGACTGTGAAGATAATTGTCATAGAGCGCAGAGGGATATCATGTGTATGCATCATGTCTGAGGAGATATGCTGTATTAACTAACAGGATATGTCTTAAGTTGTTATCAGTTTATTCAATAGGCTCTTTTTATGCTCCTGTCATTGATGTTGGTGGCAATTTCACCACTATTCTGTTGCTTTGTAAAAAATCAGATTTTTATTATATTAACACAATGAGCCAAAGGTAATAAACAACCTACTTGTTCTAAAAAATAAATAAATATTTGAAATTCCTCAAAATATCTCATGTATCTAATTATATTTTCTTTGGCAACATACACATACAATACAACAAATTATACAAAATAAAAGATACAAATTGCATCACAAATTATGCACCATATGGAATTCTTAAGCACTAACCCAAACGGCCCCACTAAAACTGATGACCATCACCTCCCTGTGTTTTGGCTCCAGGATCTTCAGCCTCAGCATCCCAGTCTCCCATCTGTAGCTCTCAGCTCTTTATTTTACTATCTTTAACCCCTGCCAAAAAAAATCCATTTCCTCATTCCTCAATGGGTTTAGTTATTTTACGGATTCTTAGATCAGCAGAATGTAACTTTCGGTTATTTACTGTTTTTGACTAGCGTGATGCACAAGTCTCGATGTGACCACAAAGCTGCTACTGTCCTCTTTCTTATCCCTGTTAGCATTCTCCTCACAACACTGAGCCATTAAGACACTTCACAGCCATTAACAGTGATCTGTGGAACAAAGATGCCCAATTAGAGGCCTCCTCAGCTCACTTTCCTGCATCACTTGACAGAAGGCCACTTTCTTTCCACTTAGATCCCTGTATCTGCGACCGGCAGTACTGCGAGGCAACAGCAAACTAACACGTCACATCCTCTCAAAGTAGGGCTCCTCAAGGGCCATCGCTAACTAAAACGGAAATTAATTCTGCGATCCCAACAGATGTGCTGATCTAATTGCTCTGCCGTTTCATTACAGTTTCATTTCAACATGTTTTTCCCCGAACCAGTGAGAAGTTGAGCTTATTGCTGGAGAAAGGTTCCATCCAACACCCAAATGACAATTCCTGTGGAAATGCCATCATATTTATTCCTGCAACTGCAGCACAAGCAAGGGCATAACACTGTGAAAGATAAGCACTGTCATTATCGAAAGCAATCAAGTTAATGAGGGTTTAATTGGGAACACTGTTGTGTGAGCAGTTTAGTGCTGTGAAATAAGTGCACTCGCACCATTTACAGAGAGCAGATCCTACTTTAAAATCTTTAGGAGGAGAATCAACAAAAAGAAAACCTGTTTATGCCAGATTGGACAAATATAAAACTGTGGCAGCTGCAGGACAACAATTTAGGAAGGTGTGGCAATGGAATCCAAAACAATTCATTCTGATGTCTGGTTTGAACTGTAAATCCCACCAACAATACTTTCAATAATAAAATGTCAAATAAGTAAAAGGAAGAAGCCACAAACAAGAGAAGAAATTAAACAAAAGAATTCAACGACAATAAGTTTTGAACAGACAGTATAGAAAAATTGCTAAACTGATTAGGATGCAAAATATGGAAGATGTCACTCAAACAATGTCACTAAATGAATGCATCAATATTTTAGACTTAAATGTCTAGACTCATTTACTGAATTTTAGGCCTCTTTTACATTTTGGAGGTCTCTCAATTATTGTGGCAATAAACAAGACTAATTGACTGATGATGGGTGATTAATAGCTCCACCTAAGGAATCAGGGGCTGTGTCCAAATGAACACACTAATCCTTATATAGTGCACTATAGGAATTACAACATTTTGTGGTGGTGTCCGAATGTCTTGAACCTGAAATGTAGTGCACTTAAACTTTCCCACAAGTTAACTAGTTAAAGTGGTGAGCTGCGATGGTCGCTAGACGATCAAAATAGATTATAATGCTTTTCGAATTGTCAGGAGTGACGAGCGACCATGACAGGTTTTTAAACTGAAAACAACAGGTTTAAATGAAACAAGTTAGAGACTAGTTTGACCTTTTATGGAAACGTAATCCATCGTAAATTGTTATCAGTAAACTATTAAGATGTAAACTCACTGTCATACAGACGGACATATGAGAGCTTTCCTCTTGAGGCATAAAAGAGCTGCAATAATCCTGTCAGTATCGGTCATTGAACTGGAGTTGTTGAAAATAACACATTATCTTATTTATATTAATCCTAATATCACTAAAGTATTTTTTATTTTTTTAAACAGAAGTCTTTTTTAACATGTACGCTAGAGTCAAGTGACTAATGGCGACAGAAAAACAGCCGTGTCAAGTCCAAAACCTGTGCACTTCATAGTCCTCTATATAGTGCAACACTATAGGGATTGAGGTGTTAGGGACTAAGCAGCGCATTCAGACACAGCCTGGATCTTTGCTTAAAAGTAAATGAATTGAAACGAATGAAATTAATTTATCTCTACATTATTAACATCAAGTGCCAGTATTTGTACTATGCGTTTCTTTCAGACTCCATACAACACATTTCCTTTTCCCTCCTTATTTAGCATAGTGCTGGCAGACAGCCCTGTAAACAAAAGGACAAAATGCTGATAAACAGAAGAATACACTGTCTCTTTGGCGGACTGACAACACTCTGAGACACTATTTATCACGTCAGAGGAAAGCCACTATGTAATGGATATTCACACAAGTTATATCAGTTCTCAGAAACAGAAGTAAAAACTACCAACAACTACGTAAATCAATGTGGTTGTCCATGTCTACCTTATACAGTGATTGGCATATTGCATTTGAAAGTGCTATATAGAATGCACTATATGTTTTGGCACATCCAGCTGGTATGAATATCTGCCTCCATCTGCTCTGCACCTGACTCCCTTCATTCTTTATTTCAAACATTTGTCATGTCTGGAGTCATAAAAACTGAAGAAAAGATTTTTAAATGTATTTGGTACTTTACTTGTCAAAAAAAAGAGTAGAGATTTAAAAAACATTAAGGTATAGATCAGTTTTCACTATGTTTACTCCCGACTGAAATCCTCATTATTCCTCATTATTCAGTTTCAAATACTCTTGTGAAAAGGCAGATCTTTTATGGCAGCGTCTGTCCAGTATGTTGCTGACTAAACGCAAAGCTGATGGACTCAAAGTCCATTTCTATCCCTCTTTACAGCATGCAACATCCAAAATATAAAAAGGTGGCTTTTAAAATTGTTGCCGCAGCACAAAAACAGACCTCCGGCGAAAAAGAATAAAAGAAGAGAATACAATAACAAGATATTGACTAGTGAAAAGCTATTGCGCAGATATGAAGTCTGTGGTAATGGTTCATATTAAGCATGAATTTAGATGAGCAGCAATTTGGAAATGCAGTGATGCGAAGAGGAGAGCTGCGTCATTGTGGCATGAAGCAAAGACTCACCATAAGAGTCTGGTCCTGGAGAAGCTCTTGTCCACTCTAGACAGAAACAGAGGGAGATAATAAATGTCATCATAAACACAAAGCAAAGAGAACAAGACATAAAACTGGATAATGACTAATAATTTCATTCTCCAAACCAGAGTGGTAAAGATTTATGTTAACATCTTAAACTGTCATGCCCTTAAAACACCAGGGTTATTAGATTTAATAAGGACACTGTATCCAACTTGCATAACGACCCCACTAACAACCGTCAGAATTTGGCTGTGCCTTTACACTAACAATTTTAACAAAAATGCCTTTAAAGATGTAATTTGCTCACACAGAAAGAGAATAAAGTCAATAAAAGACCATTGCATTTTATCTTGTGTTGGACCATTTTTCAGATTGAGTGGGCTAAACCGCAATATTGCCAAGGTGTCTGTCGCACCACCTCCCTCTGCTGCTCTCTTTCTGCGGCCCCCTCCTCATTTATCCACGCTTCTGCTGCCAGACACCTGCACATTCTGACCAGAACCGAAACGACTCGAGGTAGAGATGGACAAGAGTGCAATTCAAGCACAGCATATATGCAGTGGAAAAAGAGCAGTATTTCCAGGCAACTAAAAGAAACAAAAGATTGTAACTCACTGTGCTTAACTATAAGAAAAAAATGAATAACCCAAAAAAGAAACAACAGCTGAGGATAAGAAAGTAAACAACAGTTAGCTTTTGTCATTGAAGGTGCATTATTGTAAGAATAAATACAAAGAATGCAGATACTGTCTCCCACCTGTACTCACCTTACAAATCACCTCACATTCCAGTTAGGAGGACAACTTTTCTAATAATGCACTTATCCTGTGCTTCCCCAAGGAGGAGCCTATTGTGACCATTGCTATTGAATGACTCCACAATTGTGAGTTTGCTCTATTTAACTGTAAACAACATAAGGTAAGTACCATAAAAGTCAGACAGTCATGTTCAAAGACATCTGAAATCCTCCTCTTTAAAGTAGGAAACTGTCAGTTTGACTCAGTTTCAGCTCTTTGCAAGGTTATTGCTGGGTCACAAGAGAATTATGTCTACCTCTTATTTTCCTCATAGTTCCTCCTGAACACGTGCACATTCCGGCTCTGTGCGTGCAGATGACTGTGTTTGCTTGCCATTAATCCCAAGGTTATTACTATTATCTGCTGACAGTGACAGATGACACTTTATTGATTGTCCCTTTTTTATAGCTGATGAAAAACCTACAAGGATAAATGAAATAGCCTGGGACACACATGTAATTTTGAATAAGGTGTGCAATCAAAAGCTTGCGTGATTTACCAGCACATCCCTGAAATATTCATAGATGGCCATCCAATTTCGTTTTAAAATTATTTATTTATGAGGATTGGGGATGGATATGAGTGCAGTGCAAACCACAATACTCTTTTTAAAGGTGCACGAGGCATCCACTTGCCCACATTAAATAAAATAAAAAATTAAGTAATTTATACACTAAATTTGATGAAACTGAATGAATTAACTTAATATTATTGCATTATATATATATATATATATATTAGCAAGTGAGTAAGTGTGATCACCTACCCATGAGGTACAATGACAGACACAAATCATTGTTCTTGTTTTAGTTATAAAGAGAGTTCACCTGCATTTCTGCCCACTTACAACCCTGTGCTATGGGATCTAATAACGTTCTTGAGGACAGCTCCTGGAGGACCACTGTTGTCTCAACAGACAAAAATCAACAATCGAAAGGTGTCTGTTAGCACCAGACCTAGCTGGACTGACACGCTGTTAGAAAGTCAACAACAAACACCACCATATAATGTCCTTAACCCGATTCAACATCTGAACATAAATCCGTGACTATCTCTGTTAGAACTGTGTTCTGGTTGGAGTTCCTTTTGAGGCCTCTTTACACCAAAGCTGTGATTACAGTAGCTATATCTCTGTAGCTTCTTCCCCATTCAGTTCAAACAAGTGCAATGTTGAATAACATTGACTCATCTATGATGCAATACGTAGCTACATATGCTGTACTGTTCCAGAAGCATATCAGACTTGAACAATGTCCGTATTCGTATTGGGTATTCTCTGTCTCCAGGCCTGTCTGCTGGTGAAATAAATGTCTCCTGCTCTAAGTCATAAAGTTGTGTTTTCAGTCTACCTTTGTCTTAAATCCACCAATAAGGTGGTCAGCAGTTTTCCCTAACACTTCTCTGATCCGGAAGGTAATGCCAACGATACAAGCCACACGGACAATGGGTCTTTATAGACTTCCCATGGGTGGTTCGGGAGAAACAACATGCTTTCATAGGCGCTTGCAGGGCTCTGATTGAAAAAGAAATCTGTTTCAATATACTGGTGACACTCACAATGACTCATGGCAGCGGCAATCACAAGTTTACAACTCCGAAGGATGCAGAGGACTTTCTCATCACGGCAAATTGAAGGTGGATCGCCATCAAGCCGTGAATTGGCAGGATTTATATTATATGGACACGACAGAAACGGACCGTTTAAGTGGGACAAAGACATGCTCCTACTTCATCTTTGGTGAGTGGAGATGGGACAAATAAGAAGGTGCAAGGTGGATGTTTCAGTAACTTCTTTCTCTTACAGACTGTTGTTTGTGCTCAGTCTTTCTTTTTTTGATGCTCACTTTGTGAGCACTATCCACCACACCTTAAAGGCCCGTTCGTGAAAATATTGTCTGACATTGAACCGGTCTGTGGCGCATAAAAGGTTGGGGACCGCTGCTCTAAGGGCTAGTTGTAGCTTTTTAATGTCATTACTAATGGCCACTCCAAAGGGAGGCAGGGTAACGCTTGGTTGATACAGCAGTCTTAGATCTGCCTCTAGAGCCCTGTGACTGGTTCCTGACTCTGCCTCTTCTTCTTTTTTTCTTCTTCTTTTTTTGGGTCTGTGTTGTCGGCACCACGCTGTGTGAGAGGGGATGTATGATGTAAAGAATTGAAACAGTACCTTTCCACAGTTTGACATATAAAACTTTCAGGACCTTCATATAGGCATCATCATCAAACACAGCTCAACCTCTGGACATGACTATACAATGTGTTTGACGTGTAAATACTGACACTGCACTTGCCGGTTGCTCTGGTGTTGCATATGTTGCAAATGGAAACAGTCAGCAGTACAGTAGGAGTGTATATCCCGCTGCTGCTGATGTAGACGCTCTGTGTTTCGGGGTTGAAAGCCACAAGTGAGAGCCATCATATAAACAAACAGACGTCCATAAGCAGGTTAGATTCACGAGGCACTGAAGAAAGTACATTAAAAGTAAAGTAAGTAAACTGGAATGTTTACTTAAAAAATTACTAATGCTAAATATTTTCATAAAAACTTACTATTTGAGAATGATCTACTTCTACTCTAATTTAAATGATGTGTGAACAAGTGGACGGTCCATTTGCATTTTGAAATTCTGAAAAAATCTGTGAATTGTGTTAAATGTGATGGAAAATCAATAGAAGACTGGCTGAGTAGATGCATCATCATTCCTTAAGTGGAGCAACTTGGAAGTGTTTTGTTTGAACAATATTGTCAAGAGCACTTCAATATAATTCCACACAGTCTTTAAGGCTGGCACTAACAGATAAGCTGAGAAAAACTTGCATTCACACAAACTGCATGGGCCTGTTAGATCTGATAGCTCTTTGGACCTGATTCAATCCCAAGGAAAACATAAATATGCCACGTTTGAAGTGGAAAGACATTTGTTTTAAAAATACAAATGTGCATTCAAGCAAAACTAGACAAATATTAATTCTAAGTTAAAATTGCATTTCAGTTTGGCTAAAGTCTAATACTGCACATTTGTGTAGCTTGGAACATATTTAAGGCTACCTTGACTCGGCTTTGAAAAAGGTAGCATTGAACCAAATAATTCAATCCAACTGTTTTGAATAATAAGAGTAGACTTTAGTAGAAGTGACAGTCAGAGACCTGAGGAGGATGGACTGCACTTGGCTATGTCTGTGGAATCGAAAGCAGCTTTGACAATAACACATTTCTACTTTAACTGGACAAGAATACATGTCACCGACAACTTCTTATATATAGTGGTAGTTAAAGCAACCCACCATAAGATTAAAAGCAAAGTGGTTTATAACAACAAGGCTTTTTAAGTCCTTTTAAAATTAAAAAGTGTGGCAGAAAATCCCCATAACACACATTAAAACCATAAAAAAATAAAATAAATCATTGTTAGGTGCCCTTCACGTTCACCTTTGATACAGCTGGGCAGTGTCAGTGTCTCGGGCTGACTCTCCACTTCACCAGCATGACCTTTAACCTCTACTTATCTCAGTTCCAACAGAGCCTTCAGTGTCTGTGTGGGACTGTTTATGGAGGCCAATGATCTTTTCTGTTTATCCAAATATCCAATATGTATAGTGCTACAACACAAGTAGAAGGTTAAAAATGTTATAAAAGCAGCAGTTGAAAAATAGTGGAAAAAAATAAAAATCAAGCAATTGCTTTTCCTGTTAGTTGTAACTACCTCCACTTAAGGCTGTCAAGGCTACCACATGCACAAGAAAAACAGTGCAGCACATAATTTCCTTTTCAGCACATTGTTCTTTAAGTGTTCTTTTAAGTGTTTGATAGGAACAAGCTTATTATTCAGTGCCCAAGGCAATTTGTATAAACTGTATGTGGAAATTATGCATCAACAGAAAAAGCGATTTAAGGACACCAAAGTAAAATGTACAGTGGTAATGGACGGTCTAAATCTGGGCTTCTTCCATGAGCATTTTTATTTCTTTATTATTTAGTAAGCATTGATTTCTCCAAAGAGACCACTTTCTTAAAACAAATTATGTTAACATTTGCACACAAAGATAATCTCAGCTTGTTATATGAGCAAACAAGTAAAAAGTCTCTCTTTTATCAAAGCAAACCTGATCATTTATCATCAAAGAGCTGCTGCTTTTAAGGAACCCATGTCACCCACTTTTCAGAGATTAAAATAGTGAGACATTGTAAATTACTTGTGGGCCAAATTCCTGCAAATTTCAGTCTATAAAGTGCTGTGTTGACTCAGGTTTTTTATACTGCTTTTGATATAGAATATATAGAATACACATAATTATTCCCTATGGACTCCAAACATAAATGAATAAATGTGACCTACTGCTACTTTCTTTGTTTTGTGTAAATCTTTCGAATGAATGTCACACTAATTCAAAATTTCTACAGAAACTTATTACTTGTTTAAAATGTGCTTGTCTTAAAGAAAGTACTCTCTCCCTGCTCAAACGAAAAGAAATATGGAAGTGAGCAGATGCAAGTTATAGTAAAATAATTGTATAAATTCCCAGAAAAAAATGTGCATAACTTTTTGTAGCTGGTGGTGAGGTTTGATCATTTGGGGTACACACTACTACTACTACTAAAACGTAATCATGCTGATTTAGGATTATTCCAATTAAAATTAAAGCATAGTCTCCATAAAAAAATTTTTTCCTCTCTTCATTTACAGTTAACTCGTCTTTTTGTGACGCCAAACACGCCCAGGAGTAACACACTGGGGGCTCGTGTCTTGGTTTCAGACAACACAAGTTTGAGTTTGTCCCCTTAAGCCTCATTTAAAAATTGCAGTGGCAAAAGGTCAACCATTAACCACAACGTCTCATACGATATCATTGTATATTGTTCCCCTGCTCCATGTCCCTGTCTCCTCTCTAGTGTTTGCTCTTAAATAAAGACTCAACTTTAGCCCCATAGTACACTATTAAGGGAACAAACACTGCCTTCTCTCTTAAATAATAATAAACCATTCTCCACAAAACTGCCAGAATTGTAAGTTATTGCTTGGCGGACTCTCAATAAAATAATAAAATAAAAAGGAAGCTCATTCCCAGAAGTATTTGCAGCAGTCTGAGCTCACAGACCAACGTGTGCGGTGAAATCAATACGGTCTCATAGATGGAGCTGATGAGAACAGAGAGGCGCCAGTATTCATTTAGACAGTGTTACATGAATTGACCTAAACCATAATACAAAATGGCAGTCAAAATAAACAGTTCATCAATGCTATCACAGCCTTGAAGTTGAAAAATGGCTCACTGCTGTACCCCTGAGCTGAAAAATACATACAATACTAAAGAATTACAACTGAAAAGCACAAAGCACAAAAATCAGAACTTATCAAATGCATATTTCATGCATTTGTTCATATCCAGAAATAACCAACCATTTCCAGGATCTCATAGCACACATAAAAAGCGCTTGCATCTTGCCCAGAAATGTTGTGCCCTCCTCTACTCCTCTACTTTGTATTTATTGGATGAATTTGCCTCGGCACAAGCTTTTAACCCGACTCCTCGCTCCGAAATGTCAAACTGAGCTTCACGTTCAGCTAGACGTGGCACAGCTCACAAGGAGCGAAACACAATAATAAAAAAGTTATTTTAATACCTTGTGAATTGTAATGCAGTGGGCAGCTGAGCAACTCACCGGTCATAAAATAATTTCAGACCACCAAGTTTCATTTTCTGGCTGTGACAAGCTCATCTTTTTTTCTATTTTAATAAAAAAAAGAAATTATATCCAAAAGATATCCAGTGAGCATCTTCATTTTGATTCCTCTCTTATTTTGTATTTTTACTTACTTACTGAAAAAGTCTGGATTTTCAAACCATTAAAATCCTCTTTATTATCTGTCACATAATCACAATTATCAAAGTGCTTTTGTTGATGATAATGAAAAGTGGTTTTGAGTCTTTTCCTTTTTATTGCAGCTCTAAAGAGGTACTTACATAAAATACTTAAAACCTTGTTTTCACTTCTGTGATTTTGGGGTTTGTTTTTAGGTGTGGTCTCAAACTATTTTGATACAACTATACAAAACTTCTCTTTCATCCTTTTTTTACTGGCATTAATATTTTTTTTAGAATGACTAGTGACATTGAAAGCTCCAAACATTATAAACCTATCCAATCTCTGTATTCATTCTAAATGCTCCATCCTGAAGGTTTGATATTCTGCACCTTTAACGTTAAATAATTTTTATATCTAATAGTCACCTACACTACTTGTTTTAGGGCTAAATCTGTGGCATTGTCAAAGTTCCAGATGGTTACATTTCTGAAGTCAAACAAACCAAACCGGCTAACCTCAAGTGTTGGGGCACTGGAGCATAAAAAACACTGATTACTAGTCTGTTTATCTGTTTTAATTAGTGTTCTCAAATACCCGTGATATATTTTAATGTTACCATATTTTAGTAACAGCTTGTATATTGTCTTAGGTGCTCCTCTGTCAACAAGACAGATACGGACATATATTTGAATTGTTTATTAAAGGCACAAAACATATACAGTACATTTCTATATACATTTCAAAACTGGAAAACTTTTCTTTCTTCTGCCTTGGTTAGACTAACAGTATGTTACTTTTGGGTAGATTTGTACTCTGCCTGACCTTCATCGTCAGTGAAAACACAATTTGACAGGTCCCCTTGACCATGGCAATCAACCGCCTGTAGCACTCTTTTCCACCTCTGTGTATTGGATTCATCCGTACACTGTCCTCATTATTAAACCATCAGAGCCGTTCACTAATAACAGATAATGCAAGGGACAGGCCGAGCACTGCAAACAGTAACTGACCTTGTCCTGCTCCCTGTATCTGTTTACTTGTTGTTCAGGTGCCTCTAAAGTCTCAAAACAGTCAGACACTTTCCACTCACTTCCATTTTGTATTGTCAGAAAGAAAATGCAACAGGTCCACTGTAGCCAACTCATTACTGCCCTCTCTGAAACAGTTTCCAAAGATAATCTGCAATTATCTTACCCTCCATAAGCTCCAAACGTGAAACTCCTTTTCCTGTGAGACATGGTGCGATGAGAGCACCCACAGCAGTGCAAGATATCTTTGCAGTTTGGACCACTCTCTTGGTTTGTCTTTCCACACCTCTATCTCTCACTCTTCCTTGTCTCAGCCCTCATCAAGTGCATGTGCACTGTGTGAGGGTACTTAATGTGCGTGATTGTGCTTGTTCCGGGCCCTCCCTCATTGTGCCTCTACTTTCTATCTCGGCTGGATTAAGAGAAAAGGTGCATCTGGCCGTTCTGTTGTCCTGGTAACAAAACAGCCTGATTTCAAAGGCTCTGTATTTTACTGACTTTGTTTAATTTCCAGCAGGATGAGGGTACAATTACTACAGCCTATATACACTGAACAATAATTTAAATGCAACACTTTTTGCCCTAGTTTTTTATGAATTAAACTCAAAGATCTAAGACTTTTTCTATGTACACAAAAAGCCTAATTCTCTCAAATATTGTTCACAAATCTGTCCAAATCGTTGTTAGCGAGCACTTCTATTTTGCCAAGATAATCTATTCACCTCACATGTGTGGCATAAGATTGGC
Organism: Neodontobutis hainanensis; assembly: GCA_024349245.1. Classification (NCBI taxonomy): domain Eukaryota; kingdom Metazoa; phylum Chordata; class Actinopteri; order Gobiiformes; family Odontobutidae; genus Neodontobutis; species Neodontobutis hainanensis. The sequence goes on from JALDNG010000005.1 coordinate 12,522,903, forward strand.
AATGTGCAGTCTCACTGTGTCGCCCCAATACAGCGAAACTGCACATTTTAGAGGGTCTGAAAATCAGTCGGTATCTGGTGTGACCACAGTCAGTGCAACACATATCCTTCACATAGAGTTGATCAGGTTGGTGATTGTGGCCTGTGGAATGTTGGTCCACTCCGACAACAAACTGCAGAGCAGATGAGCTTCCCTGAGACGGTTTCTGACAGTTTGTGCAGAAATTCTTTGGTTATACAAACCAATTGTATCAGCAGCTGTACGAGTGGCTGGTCTCAGAGGATCTTGAAGATGAAGATGCTGGATGTGATTACACGTGTTCTTTGGTTGTGAGGCCGATTGGATGTACTGCCAAATTCTCTATAATGCCTTTGGAGACGGCTTATGGTGGAGAAATGAACATTCAATTCACATGCAACAGCTCTGGTGGACATTCCTGCAGACAACATACCAATTGCTCACTCCCTCAAAACTTGCGACATCTGTGGAATTGTGCTGTGTGATAAAATGGTACATTTTAGAGTGGCCTTTTATGGTGGCCAGCCTAAGGCACACCTTTGCAATAACCATGCTCTAATCAGCATAATGATATGCCACACCTGTGAGGTGGAGGATTTTCTCGGCAAAGGGGAAGTGTTCACTAACACAGATCTGGACAATATTTGAGAAAATAGTTTTTTTGTGTACATAGAAAAAGATCTTTGAGTTCAGCTTATAAAAAATGGGGGCAAAAAATTGCCTTTGCTGTTAACAATGACAACTTTGAGGTGTTATTGGTTGCAGTTTATTGCTTCATTACTAAGCAGTGTTTGTTTTTATTTATGGTAAATACTAATGTCTGCGCCACAAAACTATAAAGACATGGATTAGAGGTTAAATGTTTGTCAAATGTCAAAAATAATGTCTACTTGCATGTTACAGGTTTAACAACGCTTTGCTAATTAGATTGTAGTCAAGTCTTACACACCTCAGTTAATGCTCAATGATGCCTTGAAAAGTAAATAAAACTTGGACCAAATTACCTTAATTTTAGTCAGTCTTCTCACCATAAATACTTTGTCCTTAACTGGCTGTGAATATAGCCTAGTGCAGGTAGCATACTTTTCTTTCTAAAAAAAAAAGACTTCTTAAATCCCACCTGAAACATAGACGACACACAAACACCGTCGTCCTGATGTTGGTCCAGCAACTTGTCCTCTGGCTGGCTTCCCACTAATCCCATTCTGTAGGTTTTCTCTTAAACTAAGAGGGTATTTAGTTCTTCTCTGCTGTATCGGGTTCAAGTGCATTAATTGTCCTTCCTATTCCTCTATAGCACACTGTATTTCACTGATAGCTCTGGGGTGATTTGCTGGCTGTCCCCCTCAACCTCTGTGATACTATTAGGTCTGATTGACTGTGGCCAAACGTGGGCTATAAATCAAATCAGAAGCTGCAAGGAGAGGACAAGGGGCTGTGCAACTACACAGACACTGATGCATGACATTATTCTTCACAGCTACATGGAAATTGCAAAAGTATAGTAAAAGACAGAACTAACACAGCAGGAGCAACTGAGGAAATGGTTTAATACAGTGGCAAGAAAAAGTATGTGAACCTTTAGGAATTTCAGTTTTCTGAATATGTTTGTCCTTAAATGTGATATAATCTTCATGTAAGTAAATAGTATGGACAAACATAATGTGTCAGAAGTAATTACACAAAAAAATCTGATCTTCCATGTCTTTATTGAGAATAACCAAAAAACTTCATAGTGCTTGTGGAAAATGTATGTGAAACCTTGAGTTAATGACCTCAAAATAGGTAATTGGAGTCAGGTTTTAGCATACCTGGAGTCTTGTTAAGATAATAAGTTTGAAGGTGTGGACTACAGCTACTTTGACTGATAAAAAACACATAACATTCTTATGTGAGCTATGCCTCGCGAAAAAGATCTTTTAGAGGAGCTACGATCAAGAATTGTTGCTTTACATAAAGATGGAAAGAGTTACAAAGTTATTTCAAAGACTTTAAAAATACAAACAGCAGTCTAACTTAAGGCAAACATTTTACAAATGGAGATGCTTTGGGACTGTTGCTAGTCTACCAAAAAGTGGTTGCCCAGTCAAAATGATACCAAGAGCACAACAAAGACTCATCAATGAGGTAAAGAATCAATTCTTCAGGATAATGTGAGGATGTCTGTATGTCAGCTGAAACTGTGTAGAAGGTGGGTGATGCAACAGGACAATGAACCAAAACACTGGAGCAATGATTGTACAGAATGGCTTTAGAAAAACAAAATTTGCCTTTTGGAGTGGCCAAGTCAGAGCCCAGACCTCGACCCAAAAGAGATGCTATGGATTGACTTAAAGAGGGCCACACACATGAGACATCCACAGAATGTGACAGAGCTAAAGCAGTTCTGTCAGGAAGAATGGGCTGAAATTCCTCCTCAACAAAGTGCCGGTCTGATCCACAGCTACAGGAAGCACAAGGCTGAGGTCATTGCTGCCGGGGTCAACCAGTTATTAATTCTTACTTTGTCCACTGCCATTTTGAATGTTGAATAAGTTTGTTCAATATTTTTTTTGTGTGTGAGACACATTATGTTTGCCAATATACTTGACTTAGATGAAGATCAGATTACAAATAAATAATAAATAATTTAGATTGATTCACTCAATTGTCAGTTTAGCTTTTCTTTTGAAAAATATACATCTTTTCTCATTTATTTACTATTTTATTTCCCCAACAAACTATATTTTTGTATTATTTGATTCTTACGCTTCAGTAAACCTCTGACACTGCAATTTTCTGCTGTTTTTGATCATTTATTTTATATTGTTCAAGTGTCCAGGTATTTTTTGACTCTTTTTACTATTCAGCCTTAAATGGCTGCTCCATCTTTCTAGTCAGACTGCCCTGTTCCTCAGATGATAACAACCCAAATGTCACATCTCTTACCGAATTATTCTCCAGAGTCACACTTGTGCTTACAAACTTGTCATTACCGCAGCAGTAACAACATTTTATAGAGTTCATTTCACAGTAGCTTCTTACCCCTGTGTCAGTCATAACACTAAAGAATATAGAACACATGAGGAAGTGTTGCAGGAGAAAGGCAAAGGCCAGCATGTTTTAATTAGTCCACAGCTGATGTTTTTATTGAGAGTTGTGGCGGTCCAGCTTAAGTGCACTTCTAAAGCAGGTCAGCCTTGACTTTGAGAACTGGATGGGCAACAGGCGAAGGGAAGCGGACCAGCAAGAAGATGGTAAAGGGTCCGGCTGAACTCTGCAGGATGGAAAACACTGTTGTCACAATGGCTGATAAATACTTCCCTGACAATCAGCTGAGTGAGACTAGGATACGGGGAAGGAGGATGGCTTCTTCTTCTCTTGCTGTCCTGGTGAATGCAGTATCTGGTAAAAGTCATGTAATACATGTCTGAGTCGATGCTGCGATGAAGCACACTGACGGCTGTATACAGATGCAAAAACAATTATCTATATTAATACATGACAACATAAAGACATAACTGATTATGATTGATTGATGATTGAAGTATTAGTTCTACTAATAATAATAATGCATAGTACTTATAAAGCGCTTTTCAAGATACCCAAAGACGCTTTACATATCCATTATTCATTCACTCCACAGTCACACACTGGTGGTGGTAAGCTACATCTGTAGCCACAGCTGCCCTGGGGCAGAATGACAGAGACGTAGCCGCAATTTTGCTCCTATACAGACTCTCCAACCATCACCAAACATTCTCACTCATTCAAACACCAGTGCCACAGACACTGGAGGCAAGGATGGTTAAGTGTCTTGCCCAAGAACACAACAACAGTATGAACTGAGGAGAGAGCAGGAATCAAACCACCAACCTTCAGGTTGTAGGACAACCGCTCTGAATACAACTGAATACAACATTGCACACCTTATCCTTTTTATGTTAGCAATTTCCCCAGTGGCCATTTGTGGTACTGCGATAGTATCTCTATTAACAGCTTATATTTTGTCAAAAATTACAAATCCTTTAGAGAAGTAACTTTTACAGTGCTGTCCCACCAATTCGTGAGAGTAGGAACATATTCAACGGAGCAGTGGAAGAAACACTTTTTTTTTTGTTTGCTTGGTTTTTAATATTTAAATCCAATTAATCATTTCTTCTAAAATACTACTCCACATAAACATGGCAAACCCACAAAAGCAATGTCATGTCCTTGTCCTGTTTATTATTTCTGTTGTACTTCACTTCCATTTCCACCGGCCCAGCTGACCCTTATGTCTATCACAGACACAAATAGAGGCCTGCTCCTTCCCCTTGCCAGATTGTCGGGCCTGCTTAAGCCCCAAACCATACATGTCTTGTGTTTTATCAAATCCATATCTTGTACCTTCTATGTTATAAAGTAGCTGCGGTCTATGAAGCTTCAAAATCTGTTTTCACAGCCGTTTCCCCGCCCGCACCTTTCTCAGGTGACAAGTGCCTAAATCCTTAAAGCAGTAAGTGCTCTCCTAATGTGCTTCTCGAGGACTAAAGACCTCTTGCATAGTTACAGTACAGCTGCTCCTGGTGGGGACAGCAAAGCAGGGCACAGACGTATTAAATATTTACCAATAGTGCACACAGCTCCATCCCTGTCGACCTGAAATGCCCATGTATCATTTCCATTTTTATCTAACTTTTACCACAATATGGTGCACTGTGGCTCAACACTATTCTTTTATTTGATGTGTATATAACGCAGGAGTTAAGATTAAAGTCCAGCATCACATAAATAAAAAATTAAAGAGATGACTTTGATCAATTTTACTGTAAAGTGCCTTCACATTTCCAATGCATAAAGTGTACTTCATTCAGAGCTCCCTGTGAAGCTTAATAACCAACACGCTTCATTTGAGTCCAAGCTTTATGCAATGACAACAAACAGGGGCAGAGACGCTTAGGCAAAAAGACTAATGAAGTTGTCTTGGAGCAACAGTACCCCTCGCTGTTAGCCAGAGGAACTACTTTTCATCCTGGCAAGCCTGTGTGCATCTCAGGGGCTGCTTGAGAGGTATGTTTGATAGAGAATATTTGAATTTCAAGCAGACAGACCCCAGTGTGTTTCAGGCGACTACGCTAAAAGAAATATGGTTTTGCAGCAGAGAAGTTGAGAGGCAGAGATGCTGTTACAAGAGCAAATCATTAAGAATGGATCTCATTTTATCTTCATGACTCTTCAGTTTTCTATTTCAGGTTGTGCACATGTTTCTGGCCAATACCAAGCAGTGGTGATGGAAGCTACTGGGCCGTAACCAAATGCAACAAATGAGATTCGCTCTTTGGTGCAAATTGCAATAGCAAGATTATCTGTGGTGCTGACATTGTGTAACTCCCTCATCAAAGACAGAAGATTCTCGCAGGAACTCGGGGGACTATTCTTGTCCTCAATCAGCCATCCCCTCACTCTCTACATCTGAATGTTGTGAGTTTCACAACGCTGCTCCAGGGCATGATAACACTGTGGATCTGAGAAGCAAGGGGAAGAGAAAGACATGGGAGTATATATATATATCATGTGGAACAGCATTTTAAGCAAAAATGTGATGAAGACTGTTACATTTGAGTTCGAACTGGGAAGTTAGGTTGCATAGACATCCAGTCCAGACATTTGTCAAAGCTATAGTTTCTACATTTGGGCAGACTTTGACAAAGCTGTAAACTCAAAACCATGCACTCAAAGCTAATCTTTGATATGAAGGGGCCTTTCATTCGTTTTGAATATTTTGGAGGAGTCACAACCTTAGTGTTAAATCTGTAATAATTCAATATTACATAACCTCAATCATAGAACTCAAAGGGGGGTTATTGTTTGAATCAGAATGTTTTTTTTAAGTAGTCCAACAACAGTGATCTATGAAATAAAAAACAGAGAATCAAATAGAGCAATATGGACTAAAATTTATATTTCAATATACAATATATTTCTTCATATATTTTTCTTAAACAGCAGAGCAAAAAGGGATATGCCAAATGTCAGACTTTCAATAGACATAGCTAAACATGTAGATAGATAATATAGCTTAAATAATGCATGGCATATAAAACTATTAAATGTTTACACACACTATGATTATGCATGTGGCAGTGGCACCTTCTTTCTTTTTTTTTTTTTTGCACAACACAACAACACACAACACAACTAGGTGCATAAATTTGTAAATTAATATTCAATTCACATTTGGAGTGCTACGTGTTTCTAATGGGACAAAGAAACAAGGGAATAGAGTTCAGATCTGTGGACTGTGTGTATATGTTGCTTATAAAGCCTGTGCTAAGCTCCAACTGCAGAGCTTTTTACCACAAGGAAAGTAGACTGGCATCATGTATGTTTAAGGAGGGTGTGTTTAAAAAGAGAAAATTACATAATTTACAAGTTAGCACAAGTTGATAGTCCTGACACACTCACAAGAATAATAGTGAAAGTGTTGAGTAAACAGTTAGAAATGACAGTTGCAGAGGCATTTGTAGTTTACAGAAGAATGGCCAAAACCGTTTAGTGTGGATTTTCAAAAGACGGCCCATTCTGTGACCTATACATAAATAAAAGTCACATTTGGCCACTTTTGTTGCTACCTTGTGCAGAAGCGACCAAGACGATTTAGGAAGAACTAACAAGAAAGTGTGAATTCGCCCTTGGAGCAATTTGGAGGAAAGGAAAAGCATAGCAATTTACAGCCCACTTCACACACAAAATCCAGCTAAAAAGGCCCCAGCAGGACACGTAAGTCATCCTCGAGGGGCGAAAACCAGGAGCTGAAGCCCATTAAAACAAATAAAAGCGATATGCGGAGAATGGAGGAGGGCGAGTGCTGGGCTTATTTTTCATGTAACAACTCTTGAGTGAAGCAGGAGAGATGCCCGTGGGCCACATCCTTGGATTAATGACTTTGCTGACAGAGAAGCAAAAGAGACTCAGTTAGGGGCTGGCTTTGATTTATCCACATGAGAAAGGCTGGAACTAGGTCCTCGACCAGGGAGGCAGAAGTTTTGAATCACTCAAGTCTCGTCAAAATCCTTACATTCAGAACTGAAGGTCTGCACTGCCCACTGTCAGTGACTTGCACATCACTGAACCGTTTAAAGTTGCTGCTGAATTCCACCAATAAGACACTACATGAGCTTGGTTATGTTTCTTTCACTTAAGTTGTATAAAGTATAAATGTAGTGTCTATTCTCAAATTTATAAATACATGTGTGGAATCAAATCAAGTCTTCTGACAACTGTCAATCAGAATCAGAATCAGAATCAGAAAGAGCTTTATTGCCAAGTGTACTTTCACACACAAGGAATTTGTTTTGGTGCTGAAGCTTCCAGTGCACATAAACGATGCAAATACAACACAGTAATAAAAAATAAAAACAAAAAAGTCGGTATCCAAAAAGTAAAAGTTCCAGTATTTGGGTGGAGGAATAAATATAAATAATATAAATAATCCCCTGAGTTTAGGAGATAATGAGTAAGATAATGTCACTTACAATCTTCTTTAGACAAAGTTTAAGAGGTATTGAGCTCTTATTGATTGTTATTATTGATTAACCTGAAATGAATGAAAATAGTAACTAGTGATTGATTTCTGAGTCTGTATTTTGTTGCATGTCATAAGCTTACTTTTATTTTATTTGCTGTTTCTACATGCTAAAAGTTCATCAAGACTTTGAAAGCACAACATAGACTTGTTCATTTGTACAACAGTTCATTTGTTCATTTGTAGGAACAGGGCAGGCATTAAGGAACTACTGAGTGAGTTGTTCAGGCTTTGTTAAAAACAGAGCTTTCTAAGATGACACCCAGAAAAGGTAAGGATGCTTCAATCAAGCAGTAAAAACTAAAGTTGCTGTTTGCATTATGGCTCACGAGAAAATCCCTTGTGTAGGAAAACTACCAAAAACATACAACACCACAAACTTCAGACATTTGAAGTAAAGTCATGCCATGAATATAAGGACTAGTACGAAATCACACAGCTCTCGAGATTTGAGAGTTTACAAACATACAAGTATTTGTATCCAAACCCTGGCTTTACCGGCTCATTGTGTCCAATGATGTGGCAGCTCTGACGGGTCTGGACGTGTTTTAGGTTGGAAGATGTAGTCATGATGAACGTAAACAACATGGCGCTGCTCTGATTGGATAAAACTGTGGTTGATAAATTCAATCACTGACCAGGTATTCATTTAGAGTACCTTCGCTTTTGCAAATGCATTGAACGGGAGCCCTCTGAGATGGTGTTGTGGAGCAGTTCTATCTCCAGAGTTCAGGTTAATTCTAAAGCCCAACAGTATCTAATACTACAACAAGATCATAACGTCGAACACAGATCAGATTACGTCTAAACCAACCGTTTCTTGATTTGTAGTTAGTTGTAGAGGAATGGGGCCAGAATTAAGGAACTGTGGTACTGTGGAAAGTATTACTCAATATCTGTCTCCCAGCAACACAACACATAACAATGAACTGCACACTGAAACTGAAAGCTCTCAGCACAAGCTGCAACACACTAAAAATGCAATAAACAGCACAGTCCATATTAGTCCCTCTGAACTTTTAACTGTTACTTCTTTTTAAATACTGCAAATGCTAATCAAAAAGGCATAAACACAATTCATGGGATTACTATAATGAAATGATGGCAAAACACATCAGAACTGCACAGATTAGTTCACAATCCATTATCCTTCAGTTTACTCGAGTAAAGGTCTCAATGCAAATAATGGCAGAAAGATAATTGCTTCATTTTGTCAAGGCAATTTCGATAAGTTGATCCAATTGAAATGGTGTCTAAGCTCATTTCTGGCTTTAAGGCATAGGTTAAGGATACATCCCCAAACCAATCAAATGCAGACTAAAAATAATGTTTTTAAAGCAGACTTTGTTTCAACATGTTTTTGTTATTCCCACAACAACAGTATTTCCACAAATGATAACCGCAAGCGATGCTTTAGTCAAACAGCTGCTGGGAGTGAGGGGATGTGCTCGTAACACTGTTTCAGTCTGATCTCTGCATTCACTGCTCCATGTCTCTTGGCAATAGCCCTGACATATCAAAGGCCAGAACAACGCTTTCATTTGACTTTGTTTCCATTTCAGTGAGTGGCATTTCAGTGAATATGTTGTGGTTAGGCTTTGTCTTCTTCCTGCTGTGCCCCTGATCCTTTAAGGACCACCGGATGCTTGTTAGCGAGAGGATGCCCTACAGTGACAGACTCTCTGGGACAGGGGCTGTCTGCTAGAGGTTTGTAACCAAACACTCCAAACACTGCCTAAGCATGTGCAAAGAGCAGCTGGACATTAATAACTTTGCTGTTTGACTGTAAAGATAAGATTAATCAGATATTTTATAATATATTCAGACACACCCTATTCTGATGCTTAAGGTCGTAGATGTGAGCTTGGATCACCATGGATGAGTTTTCTGTCTAATACACAGGCCCCAAAGGTAGATGTGACAACAGCAGACCAAAACAGTGTATGTTTAGAAGAATGTGACCCAGTTTTCTATCCATCACAATGCGGCCCTTGTCAAATCCACTCAAAGCTTAATGCTTGACTGTTTTTTGCTTACAACACAAGTTTTAAAAACAAAATGTTGATTTGCTCCTAATATATTTCATTCACTGCCAGGTGCCATGGTTTTCACTTGTCCCCGGTCAGAGGCCATAATGCTGTGGCTCATTGGTCCATTGAGAACCAGTGGTTCTCAAACTAAAGTACGAGAGCCACTGGTGGTACTCAGAGAGTTTCTGAGATTTTTTTTTAAAAAGGCAGATATTTAAAAATATAAATTAAAGAAAATAAAATTGATAAAGCCCTAGAGGAATTACTGTATATGTAGGTTACTGTAACGATATGTTCGATATGGCCAATAATATAACACAGAAGAGTGGCTGGTATTTAAAGACTCAAACAGTTTTAGAGGTGGTACTATAGGAAGAATAGTTTGACAATCACTGCATTACAATATTACACCAGTGTTGCATGCTGTTGCAATGCTGCAAACTTGAATTCAACAAAAGTAAAAATTCTGTCACATGTGTTTTCAGAAAGAGCTACACCAAGAGATCAGCATCTGGAATGACCTGTCATTGTTTCTAATGTGTCACAGTGGCGCCGAACAATAATAATCCCAAAGCAAGAGGTGCAATTATCTGTCTTAAAATAGACACAGCAAGCAGATCTATTTGCTTTCTTCTTCATCTACTTTGTGCCCAGTGCTTTAAATAAAGTGCAGCTTCTCTGCACATATACAAAACATGCAGCACAGGCAATCGTATAAGGAAAAGTCTATTCTAAATAAAAGGGAGAACAACCTCAAATATCATAAGAGGTTTCAGTTACTAATGTCCTCTTCTTGAACAGCCCTGCACCATGCACTATATTCAGCTGACATCCATCTGGACCCACTATGATAAAGCAATAAATTTGGGCCTCAACAACACTCAAATTTAATTCTACTGTGAAAGCAGCCTTATCAGTTTGTCCAGTGAGCACTGCCAACTCCACTGCTGCTGCATACACTCTCAACCACAACGTACACAAGCTGCTGGGAAGGCGGCTCGTGTCAAAGGTGTGGGGGGAACCGTCTGTTCCTCATGTGGGTCTCAACTCTGGGATGAATAACCACATTTTGTCTTTCAGACTGGAACCTGCGCCTGTCCAGGTGTCTGTGCTCTGGCATGATGGATGATAGGTAACACAAGGTCAGGTGAATGGCAACGGGTGGTAGGATGAATGCAGGCTTAAATTTTATTAAAATTCAATGCAGCCTTGTGAAAGAATAAACGATTTTAGCCGTTTTAGAGCAGCAACAGGCAGTAAACAGGCGGGCTCTAGAGTAGCATCATGTAAATGAGGCAGGAACACTTCTCAGCATGTGATTATGTACAAGAGCATAATGTGTACTCAAACAGAAAGCACATACTATTACATACTTTAGATGATAGTTTGAGGCAGTCAAATCCTACTTTACACTATTAAGTGGTATTTAAGGTTCTGAAATGACCAGGTCTGCCAGATTGAGCACTCTTTTTCTGACCTTCTCAATTTGGATCAGGTCTCATGACGCACAAGTCAGATTCTGTAACCTCAGGCAATACTTGCCATAACTTCACTCGTCAACTTTACCTTGACACTTGAAGACCCCTACAATACAAAAAACTGTTCAAATGACAGAAAATGACAAGCGCTACGTGAAGAAACAATTTATATCTCAGAGTACATGCGAGGAGTAGCAGAGCAAACAACCCAACTCAAATGCTGTTTTAACTTAAATTTTACTTTTCATATTTCAAATGTGGATGGAAGGTTCTCAATTTTATGTCCCATCCACCACGTCAACATGCCTCTGATCAAGTTGAAAATAAAGGTTTGAACACTGTGGTAAATAGTAACATTGGAGTACATGCATAGTAAAGTTTAGGTTTACAGACTAGTTAGTATTGTTTAGGTTTTATCTTGAGGTTGAATGTGTATAATTAGCTGTTTCTGAACAGTGTGACTATCAAAAATAAAAGCTGACTGTTGGTGGCTAATTATTAAACAGATGCAAAGCAATGTTCAAGGTCACCTCAGCAGGGAGGCCAGCTCATTTATTACTAGAAGCAAGAGCATTATTGCCTCGGTGCTCCTCCTCACTTCCCCATATTTATTAAATTACTGCAATCAAATGTTTTGAGGTCTCAGTGGGAGATTTATGTTGAATTAAAGACGTTGTATTAGGCATGACTCAGTGCATTTACCTTCATTTGAATGCAAATACTACTGTCAGGCTCCTGGTGATGCAAGGCTCTGAAACCTGCTTATCAACGAAGCTTGCAGCGATGGATATCCACCAAACTGACATAGATAATGGGTGATTTTTGGAGGAGGGCATATTGTTGCATTGTGGAGACTGTAGTGAGTTTATCTGAGAGTCACATAGGCAGCTGTCTGGCTTCTGGCTAATACTAAAGACTTATCATAATGGTTCCTTCACAATTACAAGCTTTTATTAAACAATGTGTGAATGAAGTGTGGTTTTATTGCCATTGGCACAATGGACACATTTTAGTTAAAGGAAGATGAGCTGGATAGCTGAAAATAAAGGAGGTATTCAACTGAGTCTTTACTATTAGGGCTGCACAGTATCCCTATTATTGACCATATAAATCAACTGCACTGAATGTATTGGGGATACATTCATGACAATCACACAAATGTCATCACAAAAATGAATCTGAATGAATATTTATCTGTCTGAGAACTGGTGTTGTTGGTGACAAAGCTGGCTTTGAACCTTTATTGGACTAGCTTTAGAGCTGGAATAATAATGTATTTGAACTTGCATGAGCATAGTCGTGTTGAGGACAATATCAACAATTATTAAGATAAAAGTATAAGACAAACATACGTATTTGTCATCTTTCTGAGCTGAGTCATAGAGAAGCTGGAATTTGCCGGAACAAGATCAATTTTCAGAAACACATCCAGCAGCTATTTCAAGCTTGTAACTACACCACTAAATTATTTATTCAACAGGAAACACTGTTGATGCAAATGTACTGACTTGTTTACAATATTCTGACAATCATTAGTGCCTTAAATCTAAGGGCACTTGCCATTCAGATATTCACCATAAAGGATGCTGTAAGAATAGACTAGGTTGACAGAGAGTTTACGGTTTTGTTTTTTTGTTTTTTGTTTTTTTACTTGGGCTGAACATTTTCATGTTGTCAATCAAAAAGCGGCACAGCTGACTGACGCTGACAAACAGCCGTCACCATGTCAATCTATGTCACTAGACATAAAACATTAAATGAGATGGGCAAGTCCTGAACTGCTTCCAACCATTATCATCATGGCAAGAAAGTGTTGAAAATGGATAAAGTTGCGTCTGAGAAAGTTGGGACATAAATGACAGTGCCCAAACAAAACCATATATGCATGCAGTGAAGAATGGCTTGGTCTGGAATCTGCAAGTAGGTGTTTTCTGCAGGTTTATCTATACAAGTTCATAAGTCACCAGAAGAAAGGGGCAAGAAAAACAAGACACAAAAAAGAGTGGAAAAATGGAAATATATCCTTAACTCTGACATACGACTTCAGCAAAAGCTCCATCAAGCTGTCTCTGAATGTTTTTGACTTGCTCATCTGTCATTGCCCAACACAAGCTGGACCGTATTGGTGGACCATCTCATATCGCTGCTCACCACATCACTTGACATTACTTGACCCACGGTTCACAAAACTTTACATGTGAGGTCAGAGCGGAGAGAAAAATGGTGAGCACACTGAAAAGACACAGAGAGTGAGCCAGACTGAAGATGAAGAATGTATTTCAGTACTGTTATAAAAGGTAAAATAAAAAGTTAATTTGAAACAGGACAAACCTTAACCCAACCATATGCAGTGACTTTCTCTTGTGAATGTGAGGTGTCTTTCCTGAGTTCATTGGAGGTGTTGGCATTGCTGACTGACATGAATGAGAGCACTGTGGTTTACATGGATACTTACTGCTTCATTCTACTGTGGTGGACAAGTCAAGGAAGAAACCCATTTTTTCTTGATGCTGAAGTCTCTTAATAGATAAAGCACATCTTGTATCATTGCAAAAAACAAAATCTGCATCTATGTTTTTTTCAATAGCATCAGTAATATGAGCAGTGGTAAGAAAAAAGTACAAGGTTTTTCTGATAATCAGTGCTTTGTGCAAATAAATACAGTATTTTCTATTCAGACAGGGACACGTTTAGCACTCTGAAATCTGGGCAGACAGTAGCCAAAATCATGAATTATTAAACTTGAAAGACACTGACAGCCAGTACAGATAGTTTTTACTGAAGTGGTTTGCATTACTCCGCTTGTCAATAACCTACAAAGAAAAGGCACTCAAGTGAAAAAGAGAGAATGTGGATCAAAGACATGGAGACATCTCAGTGGAAAAAGCAGAAAGTTGCAGACAGTAAAAAGGGCTAAAAGCTCAATGGTCGAATTATTTTAGTCATGTCGCCATCTACAGAATGTGTGCCCGGGTATAGGGGCTACTCATGGCAGCCCTTTGAGGTCATTCATCCTAAAGTGAAAAGTAGTGAAATGAAGTAAGGAGGAAACTGGAAACTGGGGCGAAGTGTCATGGAGCATCTGGCAGCAGCTCAGCAGGGATTTAAAGAAGGGCCAGCTCAGTTCATGGGACAGTTCCCTCAACAACTCAAGCATTCGGTCACACTGATGATTGATATCTAGAAATGCCAAAGTGTGTGAAGATGATTTCCGTCACCACGGCTACACTGCACACAGAGACAGCGGGACTTAAAGGGCTACATGCTGCTTGTGGGACTGACCCCATGCAGAGGTACTAATCCTGTCAAATCCAACTCAGACCTGAAATGCCTCAGAAAACACCTGGACACACTTGACACAGAGATCTACACTCCAACATTTTAGATTTCCTTGAGATTTCTGCATAGATAAAATCTAGATTCAAAACTATTTTTGGAGAAGAGGAAACCTACACAGACACAGGGAGAATGTGCAAACTCCACACAGAAAGGTCCTTCTGTGTGGAGTTTGCATGTTAATGCAATGATTAGCACTAAAGAGTGGGGCCAGATTTATGCACAACTTAACCTGAAATACATGCATAGTGTTACACTAGGTGGTCACAACGCAAGGCTGATTGGTGTCATTGTTGTAAAAGTACAAGTTCACTATGAAAGGGCAGTGTGAGTCCTGATGTGAGAGTCATTAAAGGCTCAGGAGAGTTGTTAGTGACACTGTTCCATTCAGGTGTTGTTGTTGTTCTAGAGTCAAACTGTTTTGATGTAGGTTTCAAAACAGTGTTGTAAATACTAGGCAACATGAATCTGAGGCCACCTTTTCTGTTCAGAGACGGCTTTTCCATTTTAACAAAAATGGCTTCTTTCACACCTCTCAAACCATCTGGCCTCTCTGGCCAAAATTGCTGTCCTCAAAGGAATGTCCTTTGTCTTTGAGGTGGAGATGAACTGCAGATTCAGGTCCTCCAGGATTGGCTCTTCAGTGCTGATACATCCTCTTGTGAAGCTGTTGTTTAGTTTCACCGACATAACTATCACTGCACTCTTCACTGAACTGCATAAACTACATTTCTCTGTTTGTGGGGGTCTTGTCTTTAGGGTGGACCAGCTTTTAATACAGAGTGTTCCCAAGTTTAGTTTCAGGTCAAACCCCTCCCTCAAGAGATATTAGCAGTTCAGCTCTCGAACCAGTTGATCTCAGAATAGATAAAGTCTCATGGCATTAGAGATGAAACATCTTCATCTTGAAAACTGGTCCAGATGCTTTTGCATTAATTTTTTCTTCAAGTTGACCTGGATGATTGAAAACCTCCACATACAGTCAATCTAAAGCAGATTAAAGTGGCACTTTGCAATTCTAGCAGTTTCTTTGCTGTTTTTGATTAGACCTTTCCCTACAGAGCTTCCCCTACAGCTTTGGGGTAATGGTAAAAAACACTGTTGAGGCACTAGAGAGGGTTGGGACAGACACTATCCACCACAAAATAAGCCATTAAGCTATCACAATGACTCCAAAACTGTTATGTTAAGGTGAAAATCCTGCAAAGTTCTTTTTTAAAGCCACTAAAAGAGTATACAAGTAAAACTGGCAGCTGCAAGAACACACATCATGAATATCAATTATTGCTAAAGTGGAGCAGTGAAAATTAGCAGGCCGTCTCTATTGTGTACATTAATGGAAACTCAGAAAGGCATTTAACTGTAGGGTTAATGCCAGCACTAAGCTACCATGACAACTCTGTCCCTGAGCTTGAATAACAAATTGAAATTGCGTGTGGGCCCGTGTAACTGGCAAGAGAAATGCACAAAACATTGAATTTATTGAGTGAATAAACAAGCCAATAAGGAATCATAATTTCCTCAAAATATGTTGCATATGACCATGGATGCATTTTGAATTAGCCCCAAATCATTTCATAAAGGCTTATATTTGTAAGATCACTTTACATTTCAATAAACTACAGAAGTGCTTTTACAGACCCTCTTTGCTCTTACTATGGATAGATTTTACAAGAGACTTTTAATTATCTCAAGTGAAAAGCTTCATGAGAAAAGCTGCATTAAGGAGTGTTTAAGTCATGCAGTCCTTTAGAGAAAAAAAATCTGACTCTAGCAAAGTGCAGTTGATTCCAGTTATTATTTTGTTTGGACAGGAAGCAAGGGGTTTAGAGAGAGATGATGACATGGAGGACACAGACACAAGCCAGAAGACAAGTCCCTCCATTTATGTGATACGTGCTCTACCTGGTGAACCCATGAGGCACCTCCACTTTAGGAACCTTTTATGAATGTAGTTATTACATACCCCACAACCTACAGTGCATATTAGTACCTACAAAGTGTAACGGTTTCTTTTTTTATTCCTTTAGGGACTCCAATAACCAAAATATAGTGTCGGAAAGGAAGCGATAAATTCACAATGTATCATTAATTATTTGTCTCTTATTGTATTTGTGATAAGCATTAGCCTCAGAGAGCTACTTTGACAAAATGACAATGGCAGAGAGCACTAGTGTTTGTAACGTTTATTCTAATAGCTTATTTCAACACAAACATTTCTTTTGTTTTGCCAAAACATTAACCCTGAATTTGCTGCATCTCACTCTATAAAATAAGAACATAAATGCTGTCAAAACTAAACAATGCAATTCCAAATGCACAGATACTTGTGTATTTAGGGCAATGACTGCAACTGATGGAGAGGATTCATTTAAATGTTCATGTCTGGTTCTGAACTTATTTTTATGGTCCCTGTATAAAGTTTCAGCCATCATGGTCATAGCCTCTTTTACAATCCCACCATCAGTGAACGTCTTTTTGTGCTTCATTAAGCTCTGCTCCACTTTAAACGGCTCTTTATTTTAACACTTATACCTTTTAATATTCAACCAAATTTAGTATGTTGTATATTGCATATGTACACATATGTCACAAAAATATTCAATACATCCTTTGTACTTAAGTAGTCTAAAGTAAAAAATTTATTTTTTTATATCAATAAATAGTTTGATATGACGCCTTAATCTTGCAAATTCTGCATTCTGCCTTTGTGTTTTCAGGTATTAAAATGCATCCAAAGGCTGCTTCTTTTCCTACTGTCACTCACTTTCATATTGGCGCACTCCTCTCTTCTCCTCTCCTCTCTCTGTCCTGTTCAGCGTACCTTTGTATGAGCGCACCCCCGCCCCTCGCTGCTTAATGGTATGACACTTATCTGTCCTCACATGATTGGTTACACAGCAGCACGTGACATTCAGTCGACTCACTGCAGGAAGCACCTGTGGCGTGGAGATCATCATTTCACAACAGCTTGCGGACGGTAGCCGGCGGCCATCGCGACCGCACCCATCACTAATTCATTAAGTCATGGGCGAGATACTTGGAAAGAGCAACGTGTTGGAGACCCCTGCATTAGAGAAACCATTAGTGAAAACGACAAGTTACCGACAATACACTATAAATTACATTTTATAAATTCTGTTTAATCATTTGAGTTTATTTATCGGATGAATGTCTAGAACACATCAGGCTTTTATCAGAGGCAGACAGATGTGTCACATTCCCTATTTATGCCATTTATTTTAATTACATTAACTTTTTGGGGTGTTTGTGTAATTTAGCAAAAATTCACCTGATGCATAAATTAACGAGTGTAATCTTGACAGTAAATATGTTTCACACTGGTTTAGTCCTGGTTTAGACCTGGTTTAGATGATGTCAGACAGAACTGTGTCCTCAGACCAAGTTTAAGAGTTTATGTAGGTCGCTTCAAAGCATCACCGCCAACAAAATCGTGTTATGAGTGACCTGACGTCTTTAACAATGTTGTCATTAATAAACTCGGTGCTGTGACGCTTTCATTACCATGTTGTCATTATTTTATTTGTCCTTCTGTTTAAAGTCGGCATGAACTAACTGAGAGGGAAAAGTGACCTCTAACAGGATAAGCGGTAGAAAAAGGATGAAGGAATGAAGTCCATAATTCTAATGACTCCAGTTCATTTCCATAATACACATACAGGTTTGCATTAAGTCCTGCATATATTATCTGATAATGCACTTTTTCCCTGACAGTGATCTGTGACAGCGGGGCTATATTTAGTCAGCACAGCTTTATCAGTGCCATCAGTGATTACCACAGCACTAATCCTAATTAACAGCAAGAAGGCGGGGCTAATCAACCTATCCAGTTATCTTCATTTTACCTGTGCAACAAAGGGGGGAAAAATAAAAAAAAAAACAACTGCAGCTGGAATGGCATAATTATGTGCATTAATCTATTGTTGGCGTTATTGTGACTTACTCATTGCATTGTGTTTTTCTCGTCAGTGCCAGTCCAAAAATCAAGCTGTTTTCTAATGCATGCATTGTTCGGGCCATTGCAGCTGCAGGGGGATGATCAATACTAACAAAAATATTCTGTTTTTGTACCCACACCTTTGTGTAATCTTAGCTGCTCAGCTCCACGGGGGTGCTAAAATAGCCTGAGGGTATCGGACAGAAAAAAGTGAAAAAATCAATACACCCAACTGCAAAAATCCAAACCTAGCACATATCATTGAGCGCTACATTTTGTTATGTGCATAGACAGTATAAATAAATAGTATTTTTTTTTTGCATTGTGGATCAGTTTCCAGGATCCACAATGTTTCATGTACTCAAATGTGTCACAAGAGTGTTCTACAAAATTCATATTTTTCTCTTCCCATGCTAAATTCAGAGGCGTAGCTTAAGAACACTTCTCTCATACTTAGTCTAAAAACAAGTCTCCTGCCAACTGCGACACTACAACAAGGTCAATAGACTGTTGGGACGCATGAGACGCAAATAAAAACCAGCTGTAACAGGATTTTCAGCAAAACCACCTACACAACAGCACAAACCTCAGAGAACCCAGCACTCACACTGCAGTGCTTAGAGGTAAGCAATTGTCTTCTCTTCTCATACAGAACAAGTGGAGCGTGGGGATCAAACAGAGCTCACTTCTTCAAGCTGATCACAATACTGGATGAGTGCAAGTTTCGTTTGGATGTGATATTGCACAGAAACCTGTAGCACAGACAGTAATAAACAATAAGAGGAAATAAACACAATAACACAGTCGCTGTAGTGTCAGCACAATAGGGCAGATGTCCCTAAGAGCTGCAGGCATGGAAACATTTGGTGGATGAGAGAGGAAAACAATGAACAGCCAGAAGGTATAATATGACAACATGGAGCCCTTTGAAGCAAACTAAATCTCCACAATTAAGTGCTCATAATAAGAGACTGCAAGACATCATTGTTGTGCTTTGGTAATCATTCAAAGACAGTAAAAGACAAAAATAACACTAACACAAATGTTTCTTAAAAGGAACAATACAGTATATTCCTCTTCTATGGATGCAGTTTGTGTCTAAAGCAAGTCTTCAAAACCCTCCGGAAGTGATTTATACATTGTTTTGTCTAACATCACTCACTGTGAATTCAGAGTGCTTCAAAACAGCAGGTGGTGATGCATTTCAAGTCAATGGCTCTTTGTCTTTCTTCCTGACATTTCTCTCAGGAAACAGTAGCACAAGCTGCTGGCCCTCTGCTCCAGGCCATGCACACACTGACAGTTCCACTAAACTAAAGCCAAGTCATCTTCATCATCCCATGGTGCATGTTGCGTACAGTGGTGATTTTTTTTATGCTACAGCATGGTCACTTGGTGATGTATGGAAAGGTCACTTCCAAGGCCCTTATGCTGTACACTAAAATCTACACCAGTGAATGCGAGACTTTACAGCTCCTCTGTTGTGGAGAGGTTAGTGCACCCGGATGGGGAGCAAACGATTGGAGCCTTTTAAAGCCTTTTGAATCCCCTCCCCAGGGGATTCAAACCCAAGCCACGGTCTATCTGTGCCAGTCCCAAGCCCGGGAAAATGAAGAGGGTTGCATCAGGAAGGGCATCTGGTGTAAAAACATTTCAAAGCTACTCATGCAAACTAGTTTGCTGTGGCAACCCCCGGATGGGAATAAGCCAAAAGGCACTTTTAAGTGAATCTGAGACTTTAGTTCAGTACACAACATGACTCATGACTGAAGATGACTTTCCCATCAGTTCAACACATATTAAAGTCGAACTACTGTCACATGGCAGCTTTGCCTGAGGACGCTATCTCATCCAAATCCAACTTTGAGACTTGCCCTGTGTCATCATACACTATCACAAGACATGGAAAATGTTAAATACAGCCTATCTAAGCCAGCAAACTATCACTTTCTGATCTAAAAAGTGCCCCCTACAATCAGAGGCAGATATCTACCTGTGGCGAGCAGACAGTGTAGACAGCTCCGACTGCTCATTACTGTAATTGTGTTTTGCCCCGTCTCAGTGCTCTCTGGGGAGCAGCAGGCCAATACTGCTTATCTCACTGACATTTCACGAGCGCTTGCTCTGCATGGCAGGAAGTGAGCAAGCAGAAAGAACTGCATGTATGATACAGGGGCAAGTCATCCTTTGCAATACGGATATTGTGATCAATAATATTGTGATCACCATACATTTGAATATATTGTGCAGCCCTCATGTATTAATACAGCAGAAAATAATCAATACACTTATACACTGCACAAAATGATAACTTAAACAACAAAATCTTACAAAGATTTTGTTGTTTAATTCATCATTTTGTGTGTGTAATGAACTCTCACCCTGCGATGTACAATAGTCCCCCACACACACATGGGTCTAGGACTCCCCTGCAAAAGATATCTGTAATCTCAGCGAGATTATCCTGAATAAATAAAATTTCAATAAATAAATAAAAAAATAAAAGAATAAAGCGCATTCAAGCGTGGGAAAGAGCTTCCAGCAGGAGTTTTCATTTCAAAATAAAAACACCCGTACTATTTCGTCTGTCCAAAATCCATTAAATTGTAGATTTTCTGTGGAAAATGAGCCACCAACCACTGATACAGAGAGTACCAACATTTGCAATATAGCAAATACATTTTAAATCACAATATTCATACTTCTAATGAGAAACCTTAAAGTATTTAATGACAATCCATAAAGTCAGTCCAGTCACACTGCACTGTGCGTTTATAAAAATGTGGTGCATGGCAAGTATGTGTCACTTCACTTTCAACTTCTTTTTAGCTTTAATCTGCTTGTTCAACAACTTCAGTGCATGTTAAATTAAAACGCAAAACTAATTAAAGTGAGGAAATAAAAATGGCCATGCCATAGTATTAATCAGTTGCCTTCATGAACAGATTTGCCAAACATGGACCTCCTGACAGAGCCAAGTTTGATGTTTGTTAGCATGAAGCAGTGAATGTTAGTCATAGGTTCTGAGTCACATCTCCTGGAGGCTTGGAGACGCTGCACTGGGGTCCCGGCTCTCTCATTGCATCATCAGCCCACTGCGTAGATGGACTGTCATTTTATTACAGGCTTGAATGAAAAGAGGGCAGACTTTAAGAGCATTTCTACACCACTGGCTTCTATTCAATCTGGAGCATTAATCACTGTGCTACTTTGGCAGGGTTTCCACCAGCAGATGCATCCTGCATAAAATATCTGTCTCCAGTCTTTCTGTCACACATTCAGGCTGCGCAACTTATGGAAAACAGTCTGGATAGAATTTTTCTGATCCGGGGCCATTAAATATGTCTCAAGGATGTCTCAAGGCATACATCTAAATACCCATACATCTAAATTTTAACTTTTTAAAATAATAGTACACTGTCATGAAGTTATCTATATTGAGACATAAATTAAGTCTGTCTATTTTTTGTAGGCCAATGACAAATTGGACTGAAGAAAACCTGTCAAACCAGTTAATAAATGTGACCTGTGTCAAGTATGTGTAATACATGAGATCTGAGTATGTTTTAGAGTGCACTTGAAGCCCAGGGAACAAAAGGGCACAAGTTTACAAAGCTTTAGTGGCTACAGGAAAATTGTGTCATCTCATCAAAAAGACGTACAGAGGTCACCAATAAAGAAAATAGACATGAAATAACATTTGTCTGAGCTATGGCTACCATTGAGCTTTTTTGTACTCATAAATTATTCCAGTCTATCCAGTCTGTCTTTGCGGTGTCCTGTGATTAAAGGTGCGTTCACACAGTTCGGTGTGGTTCAAACAGATTGTGGTGTGGTTTTTCTTTGAGCATGGTTCACTTAGAAGTGTGAATGCTCCAGACAAACCTCAGTGCGCACCAAACATACACGCCGAGACCCCTTCAAAACAGAGGTCTCGGAGAGCTTCCAAGTGAACTCTGGTGCAGTTTGATTCAAGTGTTAACTTCAAGTGGACTACAGATGAGCCCAAACAGGAAGAGTGCCATAAATTCCAATGGTAACATGCAAAATTAGCATTTGAGCTAACAGCACCATAGTGTGTTACTTAAAGAAAATGTATGTTTTTCCGTTGGGTCCACAGTTTAAAATGACAGCTGTAAATGTTCTGCAGACCCGGGATTTTTGTTTGACAAACCAAACTAAATAGATTGTGAACTAAATGAACTACAATTGTGAACACACCCTAAAGTCCTTAATTACGCCGGCGACAGGGCCAAGGTCTATGCCGGGCTCCAGTAATGGACAACACTGCAGTAAACTTTAGCTGTTAGCTCGGATGTGCTTCGTTTCAGTCAACTCTGCCTCTTGACCTTTCCCACTTCACAAGCCATCCGTTAACCTTCACCTCTTTCCCCTTTTCCTTTTTGCATAATTGTCCAGACAGGAGCGGCAAAAGATTTCTGACAGAGATTCTGCTAAATCAATAAACAACTGCTTTTAGCACCAAGAAGCAATCAATGGAAAATAAATCAACACCGTTTGCTTTGAGATACATCAATGTAATGTTCAGCCTGAACACTAGCTCCAGCTGTCTCTTAAAGATGAAATACTCATTAGAGCGTCATTACCACATTACTACATTCCAAATGGCCTGGTTACAAACCTGTCTAGAATAGGAAGTAGGTATTTAACACTGGAACATATCCTAAAATCCTAGAATCCTAATATGAGACTTTTTCTCATGTTACATGCAGGAATCCTATATTGAAGTCGAATGATGACATGCCAATGAATTCTTGAGATGAACCCGCTTAGAGCAGAATGATGAGGTGCAGTGAACCTACTGGTAGGTCAGCCTTTGGAGGTTTCAGTGGAAGGAAATCAAATCGCTCAAATTTCCCAGGCATTCGCTGGTCGTCCAAGGAGCTCATGCTCACCGGCTTACAGGGGTCATCTAAAACATCATCACTCTGGGGTTTGGAGGCAATACGTGAAAGTGAAAATATAGATTATAACTGTGGGAAAACACATTCAGTAGGGATGCACAAGTGACTGTGTTGGATGGGGCTACATGGGTGGATTGATTGCACTAAACATAGGCCCATATACTGACTGACAACTGTCAAACACTGGCACTGAGGAGGCAAGTGCTAGCCACTGAAATGAGATGTTTATCATGACAGCAGCTAAAATCACAACATGGTGACTGATTCTGAAATGAGCTACACAGTGACACAGTGCTAGTTCAACCCAAATAACACAGCTTGCCACAGAACACATGCACATGAGACCAAAATACTCGGGCTGACTATGTTTATATTATTGCAATTTAGAAATGAGTTGCCGTATCTAAATTTCTCTTTTGGCATTGGTTGCACTGGTGTTAACGACCGTAATACCACAACATTGGGATTTAAGCAGTATTTGTTATATTGCAAATGTCAGTACTGTCTATACTAAACTATAGTCTTCTGCCCACTGTACATTCTCAGTGGACTTTTAACGCTTGGGCAGGCACATAGTACATGATGGCTCAACAGATTAGGCACTAACAGAAAGCTGCAGCGCTACCATTAGTTTGTAGAGCTGTGTGATATTTGACAGACAGCAGAGAAGTTGAGACTGTACCTATAAGTTCATTCAGGTACAAAGACCTTGCAGCTCCAGTCACTCAAAAACTAGGCACTTTCTAATACTAATTTCATGCACTTGCCAATTATTTTACTAAAACCCCTGATTTGTGAATGTTTCGTTTCTATAAGATTTTTAACCCAGCTCTAATTTTTTCCCATTTAACATTTTTTTCTCACAAATCCCTAATGTCTGGGAGTTGTGTGTGTGTTGAGTTGACTACTGCAGGCTTACTGTTTCATAACCACTGCACAAATACTGATCACTATGCACATCTCAAACAGAGATAAACACACACTCAGGGGTATATATGGGAGATAAATGGGAAGTTATTATCATAAATTTAAACACAATAATAATTTTATTCTCTCACACACTGGTGTTTTGGAGAGACTCACCGCTTTCGGGAGTTTTTTTCTTTCATGCAATGCAATAACAGCCTGGAGTTCAAACCAAGGCTTCTCATTTTTGAAGTTTGAAAAATAATTTTTGCATAGCAATCTTACTATCTTAGAATAAAAGGCTTTCTTCGTAAAAAAAAAAAAAAAAAAAAAGACAAATATTGAAGGGTGTAAGATGGCTTGAGCTTTTCTTTGTCTCTCGTCAGCTGTATAGACCACATATCTAATCAAATGGCCATATCCAGCTGAGCAGAGGTAAATAAGTGAATAAGTATCATTTTAATATGGGCTAATCTTATGGGCTATCTTAGAACACATAAACAAAGGAATGCATGACATGAAAATACCACTTGCAGAAAAGAATCTAACACTAAATATCCCAGATCAGATTAAATGGCCACAGTTCTCCAAAGACTGTTTTTTTCCATAAAAAACATACTCTTTTTGTTTACAGATGTTCCCCAAACCACTAGACAAATTGATAAGTGGCTTCTGCCTTATGTTGCAGCTGATGCCACTTTGAGAATTCGCTCTGAAGCCTTACAAGCACTGAGTAAAAAGACTGAACTCGGAAAAATGTGAAGGTCAGAATGTGCTGTATAATGCCATGCCCTGGCAAATAATCAAGTAATGAAAGAGGAGGAATTTTTAATCACACTTTGTCTGTGCCAGGTAGCGGATACCTGAAAGATAATGGCTTCAAGTTTCTGTAAAAGAAATAGGCCAAAGCAATCAAAGAACAATTCAGTTGCTGTGAGGAAGCTGAGCTCAAAGCTAGTGTGGCGTTGGCTGGTATTCATTAGCTATGCAGCAACAAACAGCCTTACTGGAAAAGCGACATTATTGCAGAGGTCCACTGGCTCTTTTGGCAATTAACTGCTACATCAACTGTAAACACTGGCACCGCCACAGAATACCAAACAATTTCATTTTTTATTTTAATTAAGAGCACATTGAAAGAAGAGTCAGGCTTTTACACTGTTATAAAAAACATATTCAGTGTCTGACAGAGCTCATAAAACCTTACTTTTTGCAACAAGTACATACTATTAAATGTAGGCCTATATGTTGATGTCGCCCCTCTGATTGGATCAAACAAGACTGGTAAACCAATGTAACAGACTGCAGACTTTTTAGAAATAATTAACAGTGTGGACTATTTCTGCTATTGATCTATTGTCAACAAATCCTGTATTGCATTTGGAATAAACTCTTTCTACAAAGGCCTATTCGATAACTGAATCTCAAACAAAAGAATAGAGCAGTACATTTGTCTAATGGGAGAGAACAGTTACCTTCACCTTTGCTCTGAAATGTCTCTAATGTCTGCTTGTGCACAATTTGAACAAAAATGACTAAACCAGCTGTTTGAGATGACACTAAAGCTGCACAGTGCACTTCAATGGCCTCTTCCAGGTCCACAACTGTGTAGTGTAGGTGTTGGTAATTATCTTCTGTTAATAGACTGGCAACATTATGTGAGGCAGACATTTTATATTATAGTCTAAACTCTGGTAGTCATTTGTTTTCTAACTCCTATATTGAATTCACTGTTGGTTGCGATAAACAGCCTGATCTCCTGAGACAATAGGGCTGTAGTTGCCGGTTAATTATGACCTTTCAACTCTAAACATAAAAAATGCAATCTATGCAAAACAATGTTTCAAGAATAATAGCCTGCTTTGCAAACAGGAGTATTTGCATTTCTGCTCATGCCTCAGACAACCAAGTCCAACCCAGAAAATGTTACTATAGTGTCTCTAGTTTTGAAAACACATGTAATCCTATATTTTGTAAAGGTTTGAATCCTAGACTAACACAAATTTGAAATTTATTTTTGTCTAGTCACTGTCGCTTTTATAAACTCCTCTCTTATTTATAGTACCAACCAGGCCGAGTGAAGCAGAAGCAACAGCTAGATTTTTCTGTCCCTACATTGACTGAACATTGAGTGGACAGGTCACTAATGCTGTATGTTAGGCTTTGTGCCAGACGTCTCACCCAGGACACAATGTTTCAACTGAGAGGCAATAGGTTTCCGAGTATACCAAAGCTATCATCAATTTCCCCCCACTCCAGCCAGAGCAACTACTGTTTATCTTTTATTTTTCCTAGAAGAATCAATAAGGCTACGTATGCATTACTTAAAGTAAACAGTGATTTATCTTGCTGTTGTTTACTCTTCTGTAGTCTTCCAACCACAGCAACAAAGATATGCCTTAGGTGGTTCTTAGCATACATGACCAACATGAAAACAAGCATTTACAGTTAGTGCAGCTTCACAGCGGTAGCTGTGCAGCGTTCCCTCTCATTTGTCTTTTATCTCTGGGGTATAGGTTTAGCATACTTAAACGTTTTCTCTCACTTTTAGCCACTGAGAAAATCAATGTTAACAGAAAGAGACACATTGTGATAGATCTACTTTGTGTACTATTCCTACTGTTATAATTTATTCAAACCATCATTAGAAATTCTCTTTGGTAACTTTTGGTGATGTGTTTTCCTAAACCTTGAAAAGTAGACAGTGGACATAAGGGAAGCTGAAAGTCTAGAGTGCTACTCACTAAAATACAACTAAACTTGGCACCCTTAATAATTTAAGCACATCTCCTGGCAGTGGGCTAAGTAACAAGAGGCCACCTTCATCCACAAGACATAAACACTGGCCTTCTTCAATAATAGGCATTACCACAGTCTGTCTAAAACAATAACTGTTAATTTTATACAATTATTTATTTAATGCCACAAAAAAAGTGAAATGATGTATCACAAATACTCTTTTCAAAGCCACTAAACCTCATAGATACAGTATATTAAAAATAACTAGCTATGATACTTTTGATCTTTAAACAAATCAACTACTTGCCTTAACATGTTGGACAAGAGTCAAGAGCTGACAGAGAGAGGGCTGACAGGT
The DNA here is from genome assembly GCA_024349245.1 of Neodontobutis hainanensis. Lineage (NCBI taxonomy): Eukaryota > Metazoa > Chordata > Actinopteri > Gobiiformes > Odontobutidae > Neodontobutis > Neodontobutis hainanensis. The sequence goes on from JALDNG010000005.1 coordinate 12,550,197, forward strand.
AGATAATGGTCCGACCAACTGAGCCAATTAAAAATGTTGATGATACACATGACTAATACCCATGAGTAATTACAGCCAGTTTAAACTGCAATTGGCATAGATGATGTAATGTAATTATCATGACTAATCAATGTAATTTCCTGCTAACGTGTTTTCACTCCAGTTAACCTCTATGTAACAAAGTCTACAGTCATCCAGTCTGAAGGGCAGTGGTCCATAAGCTGTCTGACAAGAAGACCTGTGTTAAAATACAACTATCAGACGCTCCGAAACACAGTATATGTCCTTTATGTCCTTTATGTCCTTTATGTCCTTTATGTCCTTTATGTCCTTTATGTCCTTTATGCAAATGCTGAGCTCGGACTGAGGCCGCTGTCCGTGGTGCTGAAGTGGAACATCTCACATGCCTGATGCACACTTGAACAGAAGTGGATCTTAAAGACAACACTGTTTGTAACAAGCCCCAGTTTTTAACATGACCACAGAAAGTGACCCATACACACACCTCATAATTTACTGCTCTGATTTTTTTAAAGGGGAAGTGAATGTTTGATTAAACCAGAAAATGCTGTAAAAGTTTAAAAAAGAAAGGTGATTCTTATTTTGCATCTGTAAAACAGTCTTTATCCAATTGCTCTGAGTGAATTGTTTAGCTTAATTAAACTAAGAGACAAACAGATCTATCAATATTTTACCTAAGGGTGCTGTAAATGCAGAACCGGGGAACAAAACAATAAACTTTCTGCTGATGTTTAAATAAAACGCAAAAGTGCTGGAGGTGTGTTGAACAAAGAATTGTTACAGTTTACTAAATTAACTACATGATGATGAAAAGTCTATCCCAAATAAATTGCTGCATTAATGATAACATGACAAACAAAACATCTCAGTTACGGTGAAAAAATAGAGCAACCCTGACATTACAAACAGGTGAGGGGTTGCATGTGGGGATAAAACCTTAACATGCCAACATGCCATCAACTGGTCATTGAGGTTCAATAGTAAAAACTGCAGACATCTGGCATCATACACAAAAAAACCCAAGAGATAAAAACAATTACAGAGATGGATTAGGGACACCAGTAAAGCAGAATGCAGATGCCAACACCAAATACTTCAGACCAACACTGGTTCCTTTCCATTCCTTTCAGAAATGCTACACAGTAGATGATAGCAGTGTTCTTAAAAGCTCAAACGCTACAGTCGGTGAAAAGCACAATGTCTTCTTTTTGGACAGTGATATTTGACTGGCGTTTCGTTTCATTTCATCATCAGTATTATACAGCACACCGACTGGAGAGAGCGAAAAGAAAGGAGATACGAGGTGGCACAAGCTTTTAAGAAATTGGACAAGTTTCAAAAACAGTGCTCAGACAGACGGAAATATCACTGCAGCTAATTATTCGAATTGGATTTAATACAAGTATACTACAGCAGTTTACGCTTTTGGAGCTAAAACGAGTCATTAAAATATAATTCCCCGGAGTTGTGTGAGGAAAAACTGAGCATTCCTTGTTATTGCATGACTGCTCCTTAACCATTATTTTCAAATGCTTTGCGCAGCCTACTGCCTTACTCCTTTTGTCAGGTGCACGCCTCATTTCAAACCAAGCGTAATATTTCAGCCAATCCCAGAAAAATACTACAATTGTCAATACTGTGTAACTGTGCTGGCATAACGCGAGGCTACACTTTCACCATTCAAATTAATGACACAATGCAAAGTTATAATTCCTTACCGTTTCTCCCGGAACTCGCTCTTTAGGATTTGGGAAAAACTACCAGAACAAACGTGGAGCAGAGCAGTGGAGGGGCAGGCCTCGTCGCTTGGGTGTAGTAGTAGTGGTGGTGGTGGTAGTAGTAAGCGTGTTGTTTTTAGAAAATGTGGATAAAGACGGTGTGGCGGTGGAGAAGCAGCGCAGGGATGTTGCTCCGCACGAAGCGTCCGTATCTGATGCTCTCTCTAGTGTCTCTGCTCAAACTCGCACATGCTGCCGTGGTCACGTGACCATTCCCCGCCGCTCAATGCGCGCTTTACTACGGCTCCATACGCACACATAGCACCTGTATAACTTAAGAAACAACACTGTTTTCTGCTGCGAGTAAAATACTGTGTTCATTCGGTTCGCTTCAGGAGAAACTACAGGTTGTAACGCGGGAACAACACCGAATTAGCTTAGTTTAATAATATAATCTGACGGAGTTATCGAACACACAGCCTCATGACATGTATCACTCCGCTGCACAGGTGTTTTCTATTAACAAGTAATTAGACGTACATTAAACAGTAAGATTACACAAGAGACGTTGACGTGATCACAATTACGTGATGTGCGTGAAGACAGTGGTCACTTTTTAAAGGTGTTGTGAGGGATCCAGACACTTAATCCTTGTTTAAAAAAAACTATTTTAATTGTGTGTTTATATGAATTTCCTGTCTCTGTTTCCCTGATGTCTCTTCTAATGGACTTTTCCTCCTCTTGACATCTGAAAATTCTGGTCTTGAGCCTGACTTGGGCTCGGATTTGGTGATATAGCCTAGTGGTCCACTACTCCACTTTCTGAAATTGAGATACTGGAGAGCGAGGACGGCCACTTGTAGGAAACTGATATTTATTCACCAGAGGCCAAAAATTGTTTGTGTTTTTCTTTTATTTATTATTTTGTCTAAATCAAGCAGAGACTAATGTGAAAAGCAAACTTGAAGCATGGTTGTAGCTAAAGGTAAGAATGCATTTAAAATTCTGAAAAAAAGAGTTAGCACTTCTTCCAAAATGGACACCCCTAAATTTCCCTATTACAAAATATGAGTAAGAGAAAATGGAAATAAAGTTTAACATTTATAATCAATAATCAGGTTTGCTACCCATATGTTAATAAGCAGCCAGTTGACGAAAGTAAATAATGTGTAATAGGCTAATGCTTATTTTCAAAGTAATAGTATACTGTATGTTGTCATTCTTTCAGTAGTGCCATTTTCTCTGTGCAGTCTGTAATCCACCCTCAGACCATCCACTTTCAAAGCCATCTGGCTTTTGAGTGGTTCTGTGTCCATCAGCGGTTCGCGTTGGACAGTGCTATGCCTTGGGCGCTGCAGATTAGAGCGGTCTGATGTCTGTGGCACATGAAGGCAGCAGGTGAAATCTCATGGGATCATTGTGTGAGTGGTCAAACAACTGGCTTACACTATAGATAGCAAAATAGAAAATCCTACAGTGTGCAGTGGAATTTTAAGTGGAGTTTTGCTGACAACCCATTGACCTTTTACACAACGATATGTCCTGGTCCAGACTATTCACATCTAAATAATGGAGTTTTCCAGCGACTGTGAATGCATTTGTGGTTAAAGCAAACAGCAAAATTAAATGGACAGTCTTGTAATATGCCAAAGGGGATCACTGAGATACTTGGGGTTAAGTAACTTATTCCTTGCAGCATGTAATTAACAGGTCAAAACTAATTTAGAGAAGCAGACAGGAGTAATGACACAGGCCAAGTGTTCTGGTAGATAATGGGGCGAGTGAAAAGACACTTTTTATAACAAGTCCTCTAATACTTCAAAAACTACTAGTGAAAGTGTGTATTCTTTTGAATGTAAACCACAATGTGGCTGGCAATGTTCACAACATATGGAGTGAAATATCTTTTATGAACCACACATGTAATTGAACAATGAAGGTTAGTTTTTAAAAGTTTAGTGTTTTTTACTGACACCCTTTCTGGTTTAGTTGCCTGTTCTTCCATTTTGGAGAAGTAGACATCTAGTAATGAAAATATAGAGCTATGCCTTTTAATTGTGACTGTTTCAATTGACCAACCAGCACCAATCAAGCACAATTTAGAATGACATTGATTGAATAAGCACTGATCATAAGTGCCAGGTCTGAACAATGCTTGGACTGATTGTTTCTAGACACTAAAAATAAAACACTGCATGCTACAAACACTTATTGTGCCAAAGATCTACGTTTTGCATATCTGAGGGACATTTGACAAGAGCAGATACTTTCTTCTAATGTATATTTTAAAGAAGAAGTCAAATTTGGAGAATCCTCTGTCGACTGTCTCTTCTATAATGTATGCTAAACAGCCTGAAGCTGTGTAAACATCTCTTGTGTAACAAAATTACTTCCATGCATTTTAATGACTTTCACTTTTGCCCCTGACATTCGCGTTGCTCTATCTCACCTCTGCAGCCCAATAAGGCCTGCAGGTTATGTTTGTAAAAAAAAAAACATCCCAATATGTGGCAAATGATTGTGTTGTTCTTGAAGTTAAACATCAGATGTTTTAGGCTGTGGGAAGACTGAAAGAGACACCCCTCCAATAAAAGGCTAGTACCCTGCCGATCACCACAAGAGAAATCAACACTAGTCCAAAATGTATCCTGCAGCAGTGAGGTAAAATTAAATGGGACATCATCCAATTCCTGAGACATCCTAGTACATCTTTCCTTAATTCATGGTTAGTTAACAAAAAAAATACTATAATCATATTAAACCTGATTAAAAATGCCCCAAAACAAGTAAAGGATCCTATCCAGAAACCACATTATTTTTTTCTCTCTCATTTTTTTCTCTGAGACTGGGTTGTGTTAACAGAAAATGATTGGAACATAACATGAGGCATTTGGGTCATGGTAAATGCATTTCTACAAATATCTATATTTATTGCTTTGTCGGTCTGCTCCTTGGATAAGAAGTGGGTTCTACAAGCTGTCCATATGCCTACCTATTATGGTTGGGTATCATCCAGGATGCAATAAAATACATACCTCTATACTTGTTCATATGGTGTGAAGCCTGCTGGTCTGAATCCCAATATTCACCAAAGACTTTTAATAGCACCTAAACCCATTTGGCGATGTAGTAGCTTCTTGTGTTTCTTTTGTTAGTAGTTCGGGTTATTAGATTTAAAATGGGAAAATTCAATCTCAAGAACATTGATGAGATATTTTCAACACAAGCCAGGCTCATGGAAAGGGGTCATTCCAAAAAAAAAGAGGCTGCAAATTAAAAAAGAAATTCCAAATCTCACTGGCACAATTTCTGCAATACTAAAACTAAATATAGAACATGATCTTTATTGGGTGTTTTGGGTGTACAATGATTATGACAAGACACAACATGTAATAGTGTATGCCAGAAAGAATAAAATCCTCGTGGACAATCCTCTAAATCAAGACAAGGACACAGCTTCCCGCTGGAGAAAGGCCATCAAGGGTGTTTAACAAAAATGTATTCATTATTCAGTCCATGGCTCCACTGGACTCACTGTCATCTGAGTTTAGAGGTAAGGCATCGTAAGGGGATGCTCTTTCCATTTACTCCCACATAGAATAGACTGCCTTTTATGGTGCCATATTGAGAATTTCTATTTATTTATTTATTTAAATAATTAAGTGCACTGCCAAGCTTTAATGGTATAAGTTGACCTCCATCCAGGAAACTATTATCTTAAATTACTGTGAATTATTGGAAACACAGCCCTTAATGGCAAAACAAGGACAGAAAACCTCCATTAAAAGAATAGTCCTGTGTTTTATATTGGTGGTGGTGATGGGGGTCCAACACATAGCCGTAATATGCTAAAATACATTTATCCAAATAAGTTAAACCTGACATGGGCAAACCTCATGTGGGCCCACCATCTGCAGAGGGAACTGTAAGGGGCTGGTACAAAGTGGACAGGGTGGCAGTCGAAGGCGGGGCCACAGCAACACAATCCCCGGACACAGAGTCTAGCACTAGGGACATGGACTGTCACCTCACTGGGGAAAAGGAGCCCGAGCTTGTGCGGGAGGTTGGGAGATACCAACTAGAGATAGTCGGGCACACCTCCACGCACAGCTTTGCCTCTCGAACCTAACTCCTCAAGAGAGGCTGGACTCTCCACTACTCTGGAGTTGCCTGCGGTGAGTGGTGTGGGCTTGCTCATAGCCCCCCAGTTCAGCAGCAACGTGTTGGAGTTCACCCCGGTGAATGAGAGGTTCGCTTCCCTGTGCCTTTGGGTTGGGGATGAGTGTCTCACTGTTGTTTGTGCGTACAGGCCTGAGAGGGATGCTGGAAAGTGCTCCGACCGGGGTCTCTGTTGTTCTACTGGGGGACTTTAACGCTCACGTGGGCAACAACAGTGACACATGGAGGGGCGTGATTGAGGAACAAATAACGAAGAAGGAGGAAAATAAGACTAAAATGCTCAGACTTTTGGTTGACTGAAACTTGATTAAAAAGTATGAATGTTACTAAAACTAATAAAAACAAAAATGACAGCTTCACACAAAGACTAGACAAAAACTCAAATTATAACATTTCGCCTAAAACAACACTGGAGGGAAGGAGGAAACAGGAGATCAATGTAGGGATGCAGTGAATGTATCGGTCTGTTGTGGTGAAGAAGGAGCTGAGCTGCAAGGCAAAGCTCGTAGAGTAACCGGTCGATCTACATTCCTACTCTTAATTATGATCATGGGCTTTGGATCATGACTGAAAGGACATGCAGCTGGCCGAAATGAGTTTCCACTGCAGGGTGGCTGGGCACTCTTCCTTAGAGATAGGGTGCTTAGAGATAGGAGCTTTTTCACTCGGTAAATCGTCCACATCCACATCGTGAGGAGCCAGCGGAGGTTCCAGGTGTTCCAGATGTTCCAGATGTTCCAGATGTCCCCTGGACACCTTCCTTGGGAGAAGTTCCGGGCATGTCAAACCGGTAGAAAACTCCAGAGAAGGAGTTGGAGGGACTATGTCTTTCAGTTGACCTGGGAGCACCTCGGTATCTCCCTGGAAGAGCTGGAGGAAGTGTCTGGGGAGGAGGGGAGTCTGGGGGTCTCTGCTTAGACTGTTGCCCCACGCAACCCGACCCCTGATAGCTGATAAATTCATTGTGTTGAGAATACAAAATTATTTTTATAATTATTACTTTTCATTATCAGAAAATGGGAAATATATGCAGCAATATACAAAGTCAAAGTCACCCACATCGGCCCATTTAATGAGGACATATCTACTACTACTAACTACTGCAGGAAAATTGAGCAGTGCGTGTTCGCCAATACTTTCAGTGCTTGAGCCCATATATTTTGTGTTAGCCAGAGAACATTCTGTCCCACTCGACATTGCTAGCTTCAGAATATGCTCCTGACTCCGCATGAGTCAGGATGCAGCATGACCTCGGAGGATGTGAGCGTTGAATCAGTGGTAGTGATTGCCATACTGTGGTGTAGAGCACCATGAGTGTATCTCAGCATAAGTGGTTCATGTCTCCCCATTTTGGAGCAACACATTTGATGATGAATGTTTCATTTCTAAGTAGACTATCCATACACACTCAGTGGGTAAAAGTATCTGCATGACATTTTATAAATCAAAAGTAGTTATTCATCCCAATATTTTTAGCACCACTGACCAGGAATCATTAGTTATTGGAATAGTGGGTGTTGAACATTGCTGTAGGAGGACTGGTGTTGAGATGATACAACTTTATGAGCAATATCTTTTCAATTTTGGGGGGCAATAGCAATAACACTGTTTCAGTGCATGTAATATAAGAAATTTAAATCTGTACTCTATCTGTCAGATAGACAACTGGAGAAGTTTGGAATAAATACTATTCCCTCTGGAATATTGATATTCCTTATATCAAAAACAAAAATAGATTGATTGATTGTCTTAAAAAGAAACACAAAAAACTCAATAGAAATGCTACCACAAACAAAGGTTATTAGATAAGATCACCATACAGTGAACTGCTTCACCAACGACTTACACCAACTTTACAATACAATCAATGTAGACAACAATAAATACTCAAACATAGATAATTTAATTGAAAATTGATGACAGCACCATCTATAAATAAACAATGTTGTCAGTAAATCATACTTTAATAAACAGTACAGTTGTATTGATTATACATCTTGTCACTGCTAAAATATAGGTTATAACACTTTGATCCACAAATCAGAATAATTATACTGTACAGAGCCATTAATGTCTTTTTATGTAAACAACTCCAGAAAGTTTGGCATTCTGAGGCTGGTCCTTAATCTGAGATGTTCATTTGAGGTGCACTGTGACCAATCGTATTCTTACACTTGATGGCTTTAGTAGATTAAGTATTTTCTTCATACGTCGTCATATGTCTTTTTCTCTATGCAGGGGTGACACAGCTGGATGATTGGCGTGAGCTTATGTTGCAAGCTCCATTGAGTCTTGAATCAATATAACTCCCTTTAATCTCAGTGCTGGTGTAATAAGCCCCGAGTACTGTGTTTGGATGCCTATGAGAAAAGCCTTCACCAACCCATTTGTAATTGAAAACCACATCTGTGAAGAAAAAGAACTGGTTGGAGTTGCTGGAGGAGGCATGATAAAAAGAGATTGCATGTGTGTAGGCAGGAAATGTGCAAGTGCATTGTTTGTTGGGGCTAAGATGTGACTATAGAGCTGTTTGTTGTACGTTAAGAAACGTGAAGACACCAGCATTAAACACTGCAATTGGCCATAATTCAAGCTAATCTCCCAATACATTCCAGTTATTTGCACCAAGGGGTTTCAGCTTTAGAATGTAGATCCTCCACCAAGGGACCCGTAAATCACAAGTTAAGTTCTCCAGCTTGTGTATGGTTATATATATTCTCCATGGTCACAGGAGCAGAGAGTTTGTATAAAACAAGAATGTGAACTAGCATTATTCATCAGGTCATGATGTCTGTGAACAATGCATCTGTACTGTTAGAGATTAATAAAATATTTTGTGTTTCAAGTTTTTTTGAGTGACAACTTTCACACTGTGATGGGTTCAAGTTTATTAACCTGGGCTATTTTGAGGCCAAGAGTGAAACAAATTGTGACATTGTGGTGGCTGTAATGTCCATGTCTACACTACTATCATTGATAAAAGTAAAAAACATGAGAGGTACACATTTTTCACTATGATTGTCTTTCCGCAAAGCATCTGAAGCGTTGGTAGTAATTAGGTTTCTCGTACTGCATTTTAGTCTTGATGTAGGAGTTTTTTATTAAATTTTTATAATAACTAAAATGTAAAAAAAATAAATTAAATTAAATTACATTACAGCATTATTAATATAAATTATAAAATATTTTTTTATTAAGCCCTCCTGTCCCCGTCCAGCTACACAAGCATTGGCAGTGTTTGGTCCCACAAAGACACACACACACACACACACACACACACACACACACACACACACACACACACACACACACACACACACACACACACACACACACACACACAGTATGTTTTAATTAAAAAAGTAAAAACCATAGGAGTTAAGTAAAATATGTAAAAGCAAACATTTGTACAAAAGCCCCTCCCTCAACCAATCACCTTAGCAGCCCATATAGTCAGGAAGTCAACTCCAGTCTCCCTTGAACATGTGAGGTGTCAGCGGGTCCATCTATCAGGTTGCTTTATTTAGTGGTGAACATCCATCAGCATGTTCCACAAGAATTATTGATCTGCTGAGACTTCAGGGTCAAGAAAAACACAGCTTCTTTATTTTAGTCCTTTCCTTTTCTACTTTATCCATTTATTTTAGAACTGAACATTTTAGAGCCATTTCGTTGACTCCATTACATTTCGCATTATATTTGCATTTCAGCATTTGGCTAAAGCTCTCATTGGATAGGCTCGTTCTTGAGAGAGAACATTTGCTTACATTTAAACTCAAACAAACGTGTTTTAGATGGGATCAGTCTCTAGTCAGATGAATCTTGGGGTGTTGTTTCCATCCCAGAATGGAGTTCTGAAGGTCCCCACTGTGCAGTGCAGCACCGTTACATTTGCAGCGCTGGAAGAGCTGTACTACAAGCCCAGCGTGGCTCCTCTGGGATTGAAGCTGGTGAGGTGGAGGATGGGAATCCAGGGCTCAATGTGGCAGGGCTGCTGAATTATTCATGTTGCCCTACCCTGCCTGCCTCGGCTTCTCTCTGCAGTGAGACTTCCATAACAGTGTGAGCAAAAATATCTCGAGGTTTTTCCCCTCACTAAATCTTAAAAAGCCTGATCTGTGTTGGTTTTGGAAAAATGGTGAAAAAATTTCAAATTTAATTTATTTCTTTTTCGGACAGATTAAAATGTACATTAAGACAAAGCAGAGATGCTTGTACCAGACTATAGCTAAACAGCTACTTTCCATGCATAGTCCTATATTGTGTATATGTTTTTGGTGGTAGAGGAAACCTACACAGACACAGGGAGAACATGCAAACTCCACACAGAAAGGCCCTGCCCTGGATGAGAATTTAACCCAGGACTTTCTTGAAATAAAAAGTCTTGGATGCGTAGGCATGTTTGAATTTTTGGACAAACACTAGTGCAGTTGCTCTCTTTGTGGGACTGTAACTGCCTTCTATTGAACCTTATTGCAAGCCATGAATTGAAAAAGAGAGTCTCTAATTACTTCCAAGCTACTTTAAAGGTCCAGCAAAATATTTTCACAGTTTTGATTACATTTAGATGGACTAAAAAAATGTAGGACATTGACAGATGTAATACTGAAGTCATGTCACAAAGTTTAAAGAGGACTTATGCTGATAAATCAAAGGAAGCTGGGGTTGTGAGCCAGATTTTGGAGGGGCAAAGGGCTGCTGGTTTTGGGTTAATGACTTCAGCCCCAAAAATGAACGTAATCTCCAATGAGGTTGTGTTCAAAGCTGAATTAACCATTAAAAATATATAGGGCTTAGACTAGCAAGTTTCTGAGCCATAAATGGCACTTTTTTAAGATCAATTGAAATTTCTTTATATGTCCTTTATCTGGCACAAAGTAATATTTTAATAATTTTTAATAAATGAATTATGTTAAGTTGTGATATATTGTGCATCTCTACATTAAAAAACACAAATCAATGTTTCTCAGACACAGTCCTGCACGCATCTATTACGAGATCACAACACACTTACACCCAGCTCAGAGCTAGCATTAGACACTGGCAGGGCTATTCTTGTCCAAATAGAAAGCTCTAAATATGTCTGACCTTACATACTGGGGAGACACACGGATGCTGCAGGGAACACTTGTACTTCTTTCTTCCCATCAGCCTCTTTCAAAATGTCAAATTTGGATTTCACTTCTGGGGATCAAAACAACAAACTAGCAAAAGTTCAGCTAATGAGAATATTGCACAGTATCATTATCTTTTTGTTGGCACATGAGTCTAGATGAGGGTGAGTGAGTGTTGATTGAGTTAAAAATCCTAGGAGGACTACAACATGGCTGTTACATGTTCATTTCAAAATAATCGCCTTCCTCATGGACTTTTTATTTTTTTTATTTTTATTATAAACCCTCATGCTCATCATTTGGCTACAACATTTTTACCTCCAATTCAGAAAATATTGGACATTACTATGGCAACATTGTAGCTGTAGATATGGGGTGGTCCTCAATGGCCTTTTTGTTTGCCATGGTGTAAGGGATGTGTGTTTCTCAAATTAATCAAAACACTAATTTATAACTTTTGTTGGCAATTGTTTCTAGAGTCTGTGTGTTGAAGAAGATATATTATCATATTTATTGAACAAAGGTTACAGTTTTTGGGGTGGCAGGTTCCACCCCAAATGCCTGACTTCCTGTTGGGCTTAGAGTTGTGCCATAATATAATTGTTTGTAATGCTTAACATGAAATATCTGTGTGCCAACTTTTGGTTCCCATAGGCCCAATGTTTTTTTGATTTTCCAGGAAGCACTGTAGATGTAAGGTATGTAATGTAAGGCCTACAACTAAGGGTTGTCACATGTTTGAATATGGCATGTTGGCCATAGGGTTTTTTGCTCATAGTCATAGGTCAGAGAAGTGTGCCAAAATTACTCATATATAATAAACAAATCTCCCCCATTCATATGTATCACATATTTGGTGACAGTTGCTGGTATGGATGGGATTTTATAGGCTTTTTTTTTGTTCAGAGGGCCATGAGAGATGTGTATGCCAAATTTCACAAAATTTGGTATTTAATAATTGCAGGGGGATATAGCTATAGCTTTTAATAGATTGCCATTATATTGGCATATCATTGTGTTCAGGGCATCATTTTAAACAAACACTGTGAAGAAAGATACTGGCAGGTACTGTATGCCAAAAACATTTTCTAGGTCCCATGATGTATTTACTGATTAACACTTGTGTCAACCCATGACAGCGGTGACAAGGTGACACAGGTGCAGCTCAATTACAAAAATCACCTAATTGTACAAGAAACATTCTCTTGTTATTTCAAGTGTTCAAGGCCAAAGACATGCACACTATAACTCAGAAGGCTCACTCATAAGGGTCATAGAATTGAGTGTCCAGTGATGTAGTCTAGAGTTTCCAAACTCAGCGGCTGCTATCATAGAAATTGAAATGGAAATTTAAGCAGCATCAGCCATAGATAAAACTAGTATGTAAAGAAATTGTGAACATCATTTGTGTGCAGCAGGAAGTGAGTTAAAATCTAAGCATCAAACACAAATTAAACATATAGCGTCTGATTACACATTTGTCCATTTTGCCTGAAAGCAAAACTAATATCCTCCATTGGAGTTAATGCAGAGGCAGTTTTGAGCGAGGGGGGGTTCCTGATGTGTTTCTAATGTTTGATCATTTCCACCACCACACCCTTTAGTGTTGCCTGCCACTCTCACCTATTTACATCCACTTCACCCTCCCGTGGTTCGCCCCGGCATGCCCCTGATGCTGTCTAGCTCTGCCACTGCCGGCACGTGTCTTTCTCTGTCACACTGTCTTTTTGTGTCTCCAGGTTCATTTTGTCAAGCGCTGCTCGCACAGTGTCAGTCCTGAATGTCTCAAGCTGTCACAGTCTGTCACGGCTGATGTGCACTGTCAGATATAATTAGTTAAAATAGAAAATGAATTGCAGCAGGCTCAGAGGCTTTCTTGTTCTTGCAGTCCTCCCTGAAAGAGTAGATCAAAATGCTTTTTTTAGATATAACAAAATGGATTTCAAAATCAGTATTGTAATGTTGTTCAAACAAAAATGTGTTTAATGTCTTTTTTTCTTGGATTAAACACTGACAAATCTCTAAAGAAATTTGACGAGCATCCATGGGAATTGTTATATTTTGCCATTTCTCTTGGCCACATTAATAACAATAGAGAGTGACACGAGTAAATTTAGAAATAGCTGCGCTTCAATTGAATCCTCTGGAGCATTACTGTTCTACCCAGAAGAATACTTGTTCTGCTTTAATGATTACTATTGCAAGTCAATAGCAATTTTTCAGTTCATAATATATTGACCGCATCTAAAACTGAACACAAGCACACAGTTTTTCTTGCTGACTGTTGCTGAAAAGGAATGCAGCGAAGGCCAGCGTGAGATCAACACACTGGGCTTGGACCTCGAAAGCGTAGCCTGCTAAAATGATGACTCAAAAGTCAACTTGCAGATTTTCTAATTAGAAGACTGCAGGACGTCAACCTCAGCTGACATTTGCACCCGGAGCTGACTGTTTGATGTTAAGTCACGACGCATGGTGATTTCTCATTTGCTCCAGTGATTTGAATAACAGATAATTACATGTTCATGAGTGTTTTTGTTTTTTTTAATGCTATTAATCATAACAATATAGGTTTTAAGCAGCCTGGCTACCAAAAAGGTCTCACAGCAACCAACTCAACATGTTCTATTCTAACAGTAACCTACCTATGTGTCATCCATTATACCTGCCACTTACACTATACAAGAAGAATGTAAAGAGCGAATGTAAAGTTTTTTACAAGGGCATTTTGAAGAAAACTGTTTTATGTCCCTTTGTAGAGCAGTCTTCTCCTTTTCTATTCCTCCTTTAATGTGCATCTAGTGTAGGTATTAAGTGGTGATCTCTGCAAATTTGTCAAAAGGCACCAAAGCCACACTTGATTTTAGTCTGAAGCTTCTTTTTGACCTCCTACCTATGGTTAAATACAAGTTGCTGCCATGTATGCCATGTTAACCTAACATCAAGTCACACAGTGTTAGTAAGGGACATGTGAGGCACGGAGGCTCAGATGTGGCTCCATCACCGGGGCACTGAGCTAATGTACAGACCACATGAGATGCAATAATGATCACATTGGGAGGCCTCAGCTTGGTCTCTGGACTGGAGTCACAGCTCACAATATTAGGAGAAATCCAATGGCGACTTTACAAGTGTAAAAATCTGCTATGTTTATGCTATCTAAAAACTATAGTTTTACTATGCAGTAACAGTAGAAATGCCCGGATGTAACTGCTATATAATGCACATACATACAATCATTGGTTACTCCTTGTCTCGCCACTCGACATAGACAGAAGCGTTCCCCCTTCACTGTATTAATTCTTCATTCTTCTCTCACCACGTGATGCCACAGAGTGGAAAAGCCATTTACAAACACACACTGAAGTTAACAGACCCACAAGCCTCATTGATGTATGCAGTACAGTTTGTGGCATCAGTGGGTTATGGCATGGATAAATCTATCATAGACTCACTTAACAAATTTTCCTCCTCCGCTTTAAATGATTACTCTTTAAAAACTGACCATTGACACCGATGATAGTGGTCAGTAACTTCCAAAGTTCCTATACTTCCTATGCACCATCATTTACCATCCTTCTCTCTCACATTAATTTTAAGATAATATGCTTTTTTTTTTTTTTTACTTAGCTAACTTTAACTTATTGTTTTCTGGCCTTCTCTACATTTATTTCTCCAGGGACAGTTTACTTTTGGTGCATATTCCTCTTGTCAGTATTAACCTGTTTGAAGTTCATTGTGCAGTGAAAGTGCAGTCTATTAGTATTGGCAGCTGTGCAGAGCCGCTTCCCCAGAGCACATAAGGGGTCCAGCACCTCGTACAAAGTCAAATTAACATCAGGAACAACAAAGTGCTTTTGATCTTATATGGCATTAAAACTTTCTGCAAAGTAAAACTCCACATAACTATGGGCTAATATTTGTGCCACTAGAAACTGAAATTGAATATGATGTATTTGAATATGAAGTGTTTAAAATGAATTTAAAAAGCGAAATTTCAACAAATTTCAAACAAAGTTTCACAATATGAATTAATTTACAATTTACTGCAATTAATTTACAAACCAATGTATGGGTTCCACCCCAAAACAATTAGTTCTTCAGTTAAATTATAAATATATTGTTCTGTAAAAACACACTGGTGTTTTCTCTTACAGCAGTGGGATCAAAGTAGAGGTTAAATATGCTGCTCTTCAAAGACATCACTCACATTTGCACATTTTCAGTCTTCTGTATAAGTATTGAATTTTAGCAGCCGCTAGTGCAGCGCAGATCTTACATTATAAATATGTATGCTGTTTATTGATTTAATCTCTGCCTAGTTTCCATTCTCTGTTACCTTTTTACAGCTGTGACTAGTAATGTGTGTAGACTGTCTTAAGATTTAACAGCATGCTCCCAATGTTTAAAACATTAGTCACAGTGGGTTGTCGGTAATCTCTTAATTTGTTGCTTGACTTTTGATTAATGGCACTTTTAACCTGGACTTTACTTTTATTAAAGTGGTAGCAATTGAACATATCCACTTAAAGCACACACCTAAACACACAATTTTCTAACGTAGTATTAAATGGTTATAGCTAATATTGTGCAGACTCAGTCAATAGGATTTTGCTTTTCAATAAGGTCCGACTACATCTGGAGAGGATTTTGCCTTTCACTTCACGTCAATAAAGCAATGCACGGTGTTATGAAACCGTCTTAAAAGATCCAGTGAACCAGTTGATCTGAAACATTGAAAGCCATTGTGAGGATGTTCATATGTGGAGTTTTTGGCCGTAGAGCCCAGGGTCTGCTGGTGAAGCTTTGTTCCACCCGGAGGTCCTGGCAGCCTCGCTGTCTGCCCAGGCAGTAGACGCTCATGTGGCATGGCGTGATCAAACATATTCAAATTCTTGTTCTGCCAGGGCCTCTCCTGTATCTCATTAATTGGCATTATGCTGTTGGCGACCTTGTGAATTGTTTAAAATTCACAGACCCAGACCAGGACTTCAAAATGTGCTATGGTTGTTTATCATATGCCGACAAAAGTAGCTTTGGTAAACATAAAAAGTCACATAACAGAAGAATAATTGATGTAGTATAATGGATCCTGCTTTGGAGCGATTGTTTGATTATTACCAAAAGCTCAGATAATTATTAGTGAGTTTCTCGTTAAAGTCTTTTCTGTGAAACTCCTTTCGTTATTTATCCCAAAGTCAGAGGTCAACATGAGCTCATTTTTACTCCCTTGACCTCACAAGCCAACACAATCAAGCCATGGTCTGCAAACTAAAACCATCCAGTTAAAGTTCAAAAACTGCTTTTAAAATCTATCCATTTCACATTAGAGAAGGCAATATGACACATGCAAACAGCCATCAGCATCCCAGCTGTTGTGTAATAGGTCAAAGGAGATGGGAGGACTTTTAAATCATACAGTGTGGTCACAGACACTGGAGTGAGGTTTAGAAAAACAATATTTTAGATTTAGCTATCTTCAAAGACAGCTTTGAAGCTTCGGAAACACACCTAGTCACTCTGAGGATAATAGATCAAACAGCTGCAGTTATATTTATTTTTTAATTTGACTTGGCTTTTAAATAATTGTAGGTAAAATGTACTGTATTTTGGGGTGAATAAAAAAAAAGAAAATTGTCAAGCCTTTCAGATGTCTTTTAAACTAAATAGTACCACCTATGACTCCCAATCAAAAAGGCATTTTCAATACCAGTGACACTTTCATATTAAATAATATATACATTTTACATTTATTAATTTAGCTGACGCGTTTATACAAAGCGACTTACATTGTTCTACAGTAATTACCAGTGTTACAGCCACTGAAGGCAAAGTGGGTTTAGTGTCTTGCCCAAAGACACAACGACAGTATGAACTGTGGGGAGAGTGGGAATCGAGCCGCCTACCTTCCGGTTGAAGGACGACTGCTCTACCCACTGAGCTACTGCCGCCAATACTTTATTTTATATTGCGCTTTTAAAGACACTCAAAGACGCTGTGTGTGTGTGTGTGTGTGTGTGTGTGTGTGTGTGTGTGTGTATTTTTGGACCATACATTTTACAAACAATGGGTTTGATTGATCGCTATACAAACAATTACTAAAAACTTTTAGAGCTCTTTTTTGTAAAATTTTTGTAAGTTTTGTATGTCAATCCCCAAATTTCTACACAGAATGTTAAATATGGCACAATCATGGAATTGTACAGAGTAAGTAGTGCAGATTTATTTAAAAAGTGTTTTATGTACAATGGCAATGGCTTTGGCGATTTTGCCTTTTGTGTAATTCAAAATTTTAACTCCTAAAAATAATTTTACCCTTTGAATATCATATTCTTTTTGGCATTGAATAATATGGCATTTTCTTTTTTTTATATATTGAGCGTTAATTTACTTTACTCAAGCCATTGTTTAACTTTTTCAAGCTTATTGTTTACCACCATTGTTACTTCTTGTATAGTCCCTTCAGAATAAAATAAAGTTATATCATCAGCAAAAAGAATGCTCCCCAAAGTTTTAAATGCTTTTACAAAGTTATTCATGTTCAAAATAAATAATTTAAGAAAATACTTACAAAATAACTAACCTACTGTTAAGTCCGTGATTACCGTTGCTGTGGAGTGCTTTGTCCTAAACCCATATTGACTATTGTTTTAAATGTTTTGTTTTTTAATAAATTTATCCAACCTCGTTACAAACACTGTGGAAGCAAAGAGACTGGCCTGTAGTTTGAAAAGTGCTTTGAGTGCTTTGATTTACCTGTTTCTGTTTAACTTTAAAGCAGTGATGTGCTTTATCTTGTGATTGTATTAAAATACAGTACATTTAGATAAATGATAGTCACCTTTATTCGTCATCAAAATTTTACTCAATTTAATTTCCTCATTTATATTTGTAAAGATGTTGTCTATTGTAGTTGCACTTTGGGATGTAATTCTGGTTTGTTTAGTTATTAATGGGAAGAGACACAAACTATTCATAGAATTAATTAAATCACTCGCTCCATGTTTACCCAAATGATCCAAATTAATGTTAAAATGCCCACATATTATCTGCATCTTATTTTCAAAATGATCAAATAGTTCTTTTAATTTTTCAGTTACAACACAGGAGCTTGGTGCTCTGTAAACACAACTGATTAACATGTTTTTTTTTTGTTTAAGATATAATTTCAACAGTCACCATCTCAATAACATTATTCTCATTCTTGTCATTATTATTGTCATTTTCTTTACTTTCTTTCTTTTCAAATTTGAATTTATCCATAGAGCAACGCCTCCTCCTCTTCTGTTTGCTCTATTTACAGGATAAAGCTCATATCCATCCATCATTTGAACTTTGTCCATGATGTCATCCCTAAACCATGTTTCTGTAAAAGCTATTATACTGAATTTCTTTTTAAACTTACTAAGGTAATCTTTTGTTTTTGATAACTTACAAAAGAGGCTTCTGTTTATGTGGATGATTCATAAAGTGTCATCTTTAAATGTTTGATTATTAAATGCTTCAACATTGTTATATTCAATGTCATCATTTACATTAAATGTGTGTTCATCTATTTTGGAATCTATGTCATATATTTTATCTTCTAATTCCATGTTTAAGTTGTCATCCATAAACAGTCAGTGTTTGTGATGTACACCATGTTTTGCACTAACTGCACATGACCGAGCACTTTTTTACTAACCTGCTTTTTTGTATTTATTAAGGTCATTTTTGTTTCTGATTTGCACATCACTTGGTCCTTCGGTAACTCTTATCCACATTCTGCAATTCCAAACCCAAGTAGCAACAATGGGGTTTGTTTTTCTTAGTAACATTGCTTCTCCTGCAATGTCTGCATTTCTTTTTGTCAAGTGTTTATTATACATTTGTGTGTTTCAGTTTTTTTGACTGTCTCAGAAGTTCTTTTATATAATATATACAGTATTGTTCAAAACAATAGCAGTACAAAGTAACTAAACATGAAGCCACCAGCACTTGTTGAACATGCATTTGAAAGCCTGAGGAAATGTGTTGTTTAAGACATTGTCCAGAAGAACAGCATACTTTGATTAAAATGTTGATTGGAGTAGAAGAAAAACTACAAAGAGGTGCAAAAAATTATGTCTGTTCACCTAAAATGATCTCCAATGACTTAAAATGGAGAGCAAAACCAGAGAGACGTGGAAGAAAATGGAAGACAACCATCAAAATGGATCGAAGAATAACCAGAATGGCAAATGCTCGGCCAATGATCAGCTCCAGGATGATCAAAGACAGTCTGGAGTTACCTGTAAGTACTGTGACAGTTAGAAGACGTCAGAAAAACACTTCAACTGGCCTAAAGAGAAATGGAGGAACATTTTGTGGACTGAGTGTAAAATTTTTATTTTGGCTCCAAGGGCCACAGACAGTTTGTGAGACAACCCCCAAACTCTGAATTCAAGCCACAGTACACAGTGAAGACATTGAAGCAAGCATCATGATATGGGCATGTTTCTCCTACTATGGTGTTGTGCCTATTTATCGCATACCAGGGATCACTGATCAGTTTGCATTTGTCAAAATACATATAGAGGTCATGTTGCCTTATGCTGAAGAGGACATGCCCTTGAAAGGTTTGTACAAGACAATGACCTCAAACACACCAGTAAACAAGCAAAGTCTTGGTCCCAAACCAACAAAATTAATGTGATGGAGTGGCCAGCCCAATCCCCAGACCTAAATCCAACCAAGAAGCTGTTTCTGAAGCAAAACCAAGAAATGTAAATGAATTGTGGAATGTTGTTGGAGGTAAGATGTGCCACAAGTTGGTGCCACAAAGATGGGAAGCAGTTTTAAAAAACTGTAGTCATACAACTAAATATTAGTTTAGTGATTCACAGGATTGCTCCTAGAAACAAAAACATTTGTACAAAATAGTTTTGAGTTTTTACAGTCAACAGTAGACACTGCTATTTGTTGAACACACCCCTTTCAACTAATTGCCCAATTGCACAGCCTTTAGAGAATCATGAATGCTGGGTCTTGTTTTCTGAGATTCTACTGCACTGACTGGTAACTTGTTTGCCACTTAGCAATAAAAATATACTAAAAACCTGGATTATTCTGGTTAGTCACATTGTACTGCTTTTTTTAACATAACTGTAGATAAAGGATGAGACAATTTGCATCAATACTGTGTGCATGGTTGCTTTTATTCAGCCAATAAACCATTTCCACATGAAACCATCCTGGACATTGATCACCTTTGACTTTTTTGAATCATAGACTACACACATTTTTGCACAATAATACAAACTTTAAAATAGGGTCTGTGCCCTAAAAATACTCTAGTCTGTTCAGTTCATAACCCTGATCTATAAACTAATAACAAGTCAGAAATAATATTATTAGTGTAGACCACAGCATTCAGCATCTAAAGAAGGAACATGAACAAGTGTAAAAGTATCTAATAACAAATTCTACAGTGAGAGCTGTATTATTTACATAATGCCTACTGTATAGATAGACCATCAATCATCACCATGTATAAAAGCATTTAAAAATAAAATGTGAATGTCCCAGAAGAATCGTATTTACATATTAATGTGCTTTTCTTTGCCAAAGGTACAACTTTGTGTGGCAAATGCATCTGTATTGTCTTGAGCGATGGTTTTATTGCTAAAATTTGCTGGTAAGAGACATGAAGGCACAGTTCAATGACCTTAAAGCTCCATTATATACAACAACTGACAAACAACTTGGAATGGTCACGGTCCGTTTTGACTGATTTGGATGAATGACTCATTAGATTAGAAATATGAGCATATTTACTTAAATAAATATATGTTACAACTCCGCATTTCCACTTGAGCATCAAGTAATCTGTGACTTCAGTCTGGACAGTTACAAAGTTTCTACACTGTGAGTATAAAATAAAATAAAACAAAGTGATAAAGAGATGTCACTGTGAATAATAAAGTGCTGCTAAAATATCATACACATTTACAGAGTCAAAACTGGTGATACAGCAGTTGTAGACCATTAGATAGAGCCAGACAACAGAATACAGTAGTGGAGACAACTGCACAATACTGTAAAGATCAGAGCATGAATCAAGTGTTCATCTTCTGCGGCACTTAACAGATATTAGGGAGTGCAAGTAACAATGGGAGTTTATCCAAAACTGGTTAAAAGCACAGTCAAGAAAAGTTGTCAATGACGACTGACATTCAATTTGGTCCCCATTATTGTTTTTTTTATCTGCCTTTGTAGATGTCACAGAGGAACAGTACACAGCTCCTATTTGTGAGAAAAGATACAGACAGCTCCATAGTTAAATCACCAGACTTTTGGAGCTTCAGAGGTAATCTCAGCCAAAAAATCTTCCACTTACACAGGCTTTCAGTCTGGATCAGCCTGAAAGTGAGGAAGCTAAAAAGGGCTTTTAAGGCTGAATTTTTTGTCTGTTATCTTATGTTCACATAAAAATATAGATAGTTTATTTATCCGACTTGACAGCAAAGTTTAGGCTTTGGAGAATGATTGGTGCTAATATTTGTTCCTAGACAGACCAATATGAATTTGAGCATGCAGTGTTAAAATGGAATGGTGTAAAAAATAAATATTCTTATTAAGGAGGAAAACATTTCTTGACAATAATAAAAACTGGCATTTTTGTCCATCAATTTAAGATTAAAGATTAAATTAAATTAAAATACAAATAAATATCAATTGATAGGTCAGCTATTTCAGAAAATGTACCACAGGGTATTCATTCCTCAATGCTGTGTGTGCAATTTCTTATGCAGACCTATGTATGTTATTCCTTGTTAATGGTCTTTTCTGGTGGCAGGGCTCCATCTAGTGGATGAAAGGCATCAACATTTACAGTGTCAACAGGTTACAGCATTACAGTACAACCCTTAAAAACCGATATTCTGCACAGTGAAAATAATCTCTACAAATACAGTTCTCCATTGCCAAGTGTAACAGGCTACAAAGAACATAGCAGAAGCTCATCAGTAAAAAATTATGTTACTATAAAAAAATAGGTTGATTAAAACTTGTCTTTTCCTTAAAAATTAAAAATAATCAAAACCTTTCAAATCTATCTTCACATTCAGGCAGCCCTCCCAGTGCCAGGAGAGGGACAACGGAAGATGTCATGTTGGTCAATCACACAGGCCTGTTTGATAATGATGCCAGAAATGTGCTGACAGTGTGAAAATATTTCTACCAATCAGTCTACTTCTAGATAGTAGACCCTTCTTGTCCATTCTTGGTCAGAGAAAGATTTAGTTAGCAGTTAAAAACAGGTGCTCAAAGCTGAAAGTCTGCTCCCAGGCTGTTCAACTCCTCGGGCGAGTGTTTCTCTACAGCAACACCTCGGAAACCGGCCGAAATATCATCAAACGTCCGCCCCTTGGTCTCTGGCACCTTGAAGTAGGTGAAAATGAAGAAAATGAGCAGTAACACCGTGAAGATAACGAACACATAGGGATATGTGAGCTCCTGTGAGAACAAAAACACAAGAAGGATAATATTAAGTGCTGAAATGTTTCAATAATTTTATTAAATGCACACTTTTACCTTAATGATTATTCTAAAGAACCAATAAACTTTCTCTTCTCACCTCTATGTATTGAAAGCACATTGCAATAATGAAATTGGCAGTCCAGTTGGAGAAACCAGACACAGCCATGGCTGCAGGCCTGGGTCCTTGTGAGAACAGCTCTGCCACAATAAACCAGGGAATGGGACCTGGTCCAATCTCAAAGAAGGCTACGTAGGAAAAAATAGCCACGATGCTTAAATATGACATCCATTAAAATTTTTCCTACAAAAATAGAAAAAATAAAATAAAGTCAGATAATGAGAACCACCTCACAAGTAATCTTATACTTTTTTACTTGATTAATAATAAACCTACAAGTAGAGCTAAGGCAATAGTCATCAGGATGGTAGCTCCTGCCATTCCCAGAAGCCCAATCAGGTGCAGAGACCTACGTCCAGCACGTTCAACAATAAACAGCTACAGAAAACAGGGAACATTAATGTGAAAGATTCAACAATAAGATAACATTTTATTCTGCATAAATCATATCATAAATTGGCACATAATCCAATTTCTCAAAACTTTCCAGCAGACTCACCGACACCACTGTGAAAGCAGTGTTGACAACTCCAACGCCAATAGTAGCATAGACAGGCTGCGCAACTCCTGCTTTTTCAAAGATACGAGTGGAGTAGTAAAAAACCTAAAAGATAAGTTACATATAGTATAAGATTTCTTCATAGTTTTGGAGGCATACTTATCATATTGAGTTCTGGATTGAATGAATAGTGCCAAAGTGTCTTGGAGGTGAAACTCACAGCGTTGATGCCAGACAGCTGCTGGGAGAGCTGCAGGACGACAGCCACAAGTAAGGGCTGGCGGTAAAGGTGAGAACGGAAGAGCTCAAAGATGGTCACTTTCTTTTCCCTCATCATCTGCCGACATTCATCCTTCATTTCCTTTATGTCAGTGCTCACATCCGTGTTCCCTCGGAGCTTCTTCAACACTTAAGGACCCATGAAAAATAGCTGTCAGTAAGTAGCTAACAAAACAATAATCTTTGTAATCTTAAAGTTGATGTTTTCTTATCTGAAGATTTAAGCATTGTAATGTATATAAATTTACCATTCTTGGCCTTGTTCTCTTCATTCTTGTTTATAAGTAAAAACCGGGGGCTCTCAGGGCACAGTGGAAGAACAACACACTGAACTAGAGCAGGAACGAAGACAAAGCCGAGCAGGAGCGGCCACAGATCTTCATTACCCAAAACCTGTTCCAATCCAAACACCTACACAAACACAGACACACAAACAGCAATGACTTGTATGCAACGGAGAATAGGAGTGAAACACATTGACTACTTGCTATTAAAGCCACAGACCTGTGCGATTAGGATGCCAATGACAATGCCCAACTGGTGGAGGGTCCCCAGAGTGCCTCGTAGTGCTGTTGGGGAAACCTCGCCCACATACATGGGCACAAATCCTGTAGTAAGCCCAGAGTACAGGCCCACAATAAAACGACCGATGAGCAGCATTTCCCAGGATTTCGCCATTTTGGAAAAACCCATTAGACCAGAAGCGAGAAAAGCAAAGACATTAGCTATGAGCATTGAGTTCCTCCTGTTTGAAACAAAAAAAGAAAGTAAACAAAAAAATGTACCTCTCAATTTTATAACTCCAAATTCCCATTTTAAAACAAATGCCCTCTAAAGAATCATTTTCTATTATAATACTTATTTACCTTCCAAAACGGTTTACAAAGAGTCCTACAGAAAAGGAGCCAACCATGCCACCGATGGGGAAGACGGCAACAGCGACAGACCAGATGGCAGTGAGGGAGTTCTTTGTGATGGGCTCATTGTAACGTTCATACCACGTAACATTGATGAAATTCTCAATAATCTGAGGAAAAACACACACAAAATTTTTTTATTCTCACAGGTCGTGTGCACAGTGTGGGGGCAGTGGTGTGTAATAATGACAGGAAGTGATCTTAACAGGAAGTTAAACAGGGAGTGTCATTTTTCTGTACTACTGCTGAATATCATTGCGTTTGACAATGTTGACAAACACACCCACCCAGTAAAGTCTATGTTTCGTCATGGGTTTGCGTCAGAATGAGTCCTCTCACATGACTCAAAAATGTACTCTTGCTAACTCTGACTCTGTAACCTCATCACAATGTGTCTGGCTCACAGGCTCAGCTATCTGGACCACAAGTCTATTCCAGCTCAGTCATGAGTCTCTGTGATTGTATGACAGACTCTATGTGTTCAGGAACATAGCAGCTGGCCTCAAAGTTCAAGGGGGATCTCCCGAGTGACCGAGCTCCATACCCTATGTCTTAGGGAACGCACCTCCACCCTGTGGAGAAAGCTCATTTCGGCCACTTCAGTGTTGCTGTAGAGAAACACTCGCCTGGGATCTTGTTCTTTTGGTCATGAACCGAAGCTCATGACCATAGGTAAGAGTAGGAACGTAGATTGACCGGTAAATCAAGAGCATTTTCCTTACACCTTCTTCACCACGACAGACCGGTACATTGACCGCATCACTGCAGAAGCTGCAGCGATCCGTCTGTCAATCTCACGCTCCTTCCTTCCCTCACTTGGGAACAAGACGCCAAGATACTTGAACTCCACCACTTGAGGCAGGAGCTCTCCACCAACCTGAAGGGGACAAGCCACCCTTTTCCGCCTGAGAACCATGGTCTCAGACTTGAAGGTGCTGATCCTCATCCCAGCCGCTTCACACTCGGCTGCAAACCGTCCCAGTGCACACTGAAGGTCCTGGCTTGATGGAGCCAACAGGACAACGTCATCTGCAAAAAGCAAAGATGAGATCCTGTTGTCCCCAAACCAGACTCCCTCCGGCCCCTGGCTGCACCTAGAAATCCTGTCCATAAAGTATTACATTTCATAAAAAGTTCAAAAGCCCTACATAAATAATTTGCTTATTGAATAGTTTGACCAGTGTTTACCTGCAAAGAAAAAAACTGGTAGTTTGCTTTACGCTGAAAAGGTAACAATAGTAATAGTCTAAATAATAAGGCAAACATAGATGATTAACTATGTTATTTCCAAATAAGGTCAGCATTTGCACTGTGGAACAAGCAGGCAAGCAGGAGGCCCAAGAAACAGGAAGCCATTGAAAGAGAATATCTAATCATAGATGCTGTAACACAGAGCAAGGCCTTTGACACAGGCAGCTGCCTCACTGGAGCCTTTATCACAGCCTAAAGCTAAAAGGGAGAAGTGCTAATCTGAAACGTTGCTATATTAAAGTAAATTTTGAACAATACTGACCATTACACTAGGTAAGAATCAGGTGTGGGCTAAGTGTTATGTGATTTATTTTGTTCAAGTGTTGTTGCACTGCTTGCACTAATAATCGCTAATCTCTGTGACCTGGGGGTATGAGGATAAAGAGCTGGGGAGGGGGGGTCTTGAGAAGCCAGCTCAGTGTCTCAAGCCACACATTTACCTCCCTCTCACATGGCACTAAGAGCCCCGTGTCCCAAGTGCCGCACCATGAAGCCAAACACATGCCGGTTTTACACAGGAGCTAAGTCTCTGGATTAAATCAAAAGTGATACTAATGAGAACTGGTTATATTTGAGCAATCCAGTTTGTGTGTAGCTATTGTTTGTGTAGTAAGTGTCATAAAATTAGGAAAGGGAAACATTTGACTTGTTCATTTGACTGTGAACAGCAGGGCTATTTTCTGCTTTTGGTTCCCTGCTTGTAAAACGAAAGCTGACATTGCTCTCATTTAACTTCAATGGCATCTAATAGGATGATGCTGACCTGAGGTAGGTAAATATTAAAAGCATGTGTGGGTGTGGGCCTTTGTCTGGCCACACATCTATGACCCGGAGAATGACGGCTATGTAGTCAAAGGGTGTGTTCAGACCAACACCAGGTAGATAGTGTTCAGGAAATGAATGTCTCCTGTGAGTTTGTAACCAAATCCGTTCTAGATTAAGTCCCAAGGGGATATAATATCCTACATAAAACATGCTGAAGTTCTTTCCTTATTATTATTTCTCCTTTCCTTTGGATTGTTAATAATGTTAATACAAAAGATTTTCAACTTGATGCTTTGTTTAATTTCCTTCTGGATTTCTTCCCAGACATGCAGTAGGAGACCATTTTTGGACATGGACACGCTCTTTTACTCAGGATTCCCTCAGTCTGGTCCCTTAATACAGCTGCCCTTGCCCCCCCACAGTCTTTCAACAGATAACAAAGGAAATAGAAGATGAGTAAGACAGCCAAACCCAAATCGAATAGCCTTTGCGATTATTGTCTGTTTTATTTGAACATTAGTGCACTTAACTCACCTTCTGAGGGGCATTGATGACGCCTATGTTGTAGCCAAACTGCAGTGAGCCAATCACAGCTGCTCCCACACACATCAATAGCGGAAATGTTATTTTCTACAAGAAAACACAAAGTAAAAAGAAGTGTTGTCAGTCAAGATATCAGCTATACCTTTGTTCATTGTTTCGACATTCAGGGAATGTTTTTCCTTAAAAAGGTTGTACACTGTTTACATCAGGCTGTGATGGATTCTGCTGGTCAGAGTCAGAACACCTGCAACTTGGAGCATGTCCAGCAGTCTCTGCGTGTTATTGTCCGAGTACTGCTCCATGAGTTCATTTGTTGGTTAATCTCAAAATCTCAAGAGAGGCTGATAGATTAGGGAAGATTTTCCTCATACCAAAAAGTTAATAAAGCAGACAACAACAATGTCCATTTCCTGCTCAACAGACAATATGCCTTAAGCTATGACATGTTTGTGTTGTTGTTCAGAAAAACAACTATGCCTAGTGACTCCGTGGTGACCTTTGGCAAATATCTTATGTCAGAACATCAATTACTATTTTTGAATGTTGACCATGACTTGAGCCCGGTGACCCTCAGACACATGGCTTAGGTGTTTAAATTATTATCTATTATTTATTAATTATTTACTATTTAACCAGATTTCCTGTCTAATATTCATTTTCTTTTAGCTGTGAAAAAAAAGATTCTAATAAAAAAACATGTTGATATAAGACACGCATGGAATCAACTTTCCCTGAGTTCCTTGTGATATTTCCCAGTTGCATTACAGGAGCATAACTTTGAATAAATAAGCTTCTTAATAAATGTCTAGCCTCTGATCAGATATTCCAGACTTTCCTGAGAGTTTGAATAAATCTCTCTTAAGACAATCCCACAAGGTTTCATTAAAATTGTCTGAGGAACTATCTGTGTTGTCTTGTTGTCTGTCTAAATTTTCACAATTTCTCTGGAGGTTAAAATTCTTCTACTGTGTGAGGAAGGAGAACAGCCCAACGTTTTTGAGGCAGCCACTGGAGCATATCCACTAAAACGTGGTCTGACGGACACTCCTACATTTGAGAGCCAATAGCTTCCTCATGTGGAGGGTCATTAAGTGCATGGCAAGACTGTTTAAGCATACTGTATACACACAGGCCTGTTCAGCGTTGTTGAGAGGCACCTTAAAGGAGCCATGTCACATTTCGGCCCAACTCACTGCAATGGATGCCAACTGAAAACACAGCAAAGAAATAGGACTAAAGAGATGCTTTTTAAGGACAAAAATGCAAATCATGTCTGTTCCCTGCAGCAAATAAGACTCTGCTGGAGTCTTACTGCCTTTAGGGAGTAGCTGAGATGGTTGCAGCAATGAATCCAGCTGTGCCTGTTGTTAGTTAAAAAGCCAGTGTTATATGAAATTGAATACTTTGTGA
The DNA here is from genome assembly GCA_024349245.1 of Neodontobutis hainanensis. NCBI lineage: Eukaryota > Metazoa > Chordata > Actinopteri > Gobiiformes > Odontobutidae > Neodontobutis > Neodontobutis hainanensis. The sequence goes on from JALDNG010000005.1 coordinate 12,578,510, forward strand.
CATCTTTACCTTTAATCCACATAAACAAGGACCTCCCTCGAACTGGCCTTGAGATTTCACAAAACTCATGTCTTTTAGTTTTCTGAATCTGACATAACCCCAAAAACATCTTAAATACTACATAAATAGATAATTTTTTTCCAGTGAAGTGGCAATAAAAACAAAAATGAATCATGCTTGTTCATAACCAAACACTAGTATAACACATAACTTCCTTGCTGGGAAACAATGCTATCGCACCCATCAAAAGTATTTTATGGTAATAGCAACCAACAACCTTTTAATACCTGGTGCTGCTGCTTTTTGGTTTGTTTACATACACACAATGACTAAGGCATGCTGGTACTGAGAAAGTAAGAGAAATGTACACTTAATAAAAATATAAATAGAAAATATATAACTATATATGCTTGTTTCAAATTGCTGCTGTTGTAAAAGTGTGGAATATTGGATTATGTTAACAACAAAGTCATATACAGTCAAATGCTCCATAATTATTATTTTAGATTATGAAAAAAGCCAAGTGCAACAACCCACCAGCATTTGGACATTGTGCTTAATTTTCCAGTTGGCTCCTCAGACTGAAGCAGTGAGACGTGGAGCTGCTGCTGAATAACGCGTTGCTTTGTTGACATAAAAATTACCCTTTTAACATTACCTTAAATGTTCATAAAACCAAATATGTTGCAGCTCGCCCTTTTTGGTCTATGTTTTTTCCTTGGTTTAGCTACATGTAAATACAACTCAGAGATAATGAACATTATGTAAATTCTTCCTCTTTGCATGTGGATAGAATGACATGTGATCGTTAGAGGTGTCTCATAGACAGCAGCTTCACTACACATAGACATGCTGCAAGATTTTAACTTGAGTCTTACCAATCAAAAATAAATCTCACAACAAATGCTTAGGGAGTAACAGAACCTTAAATGACTTCTAAACTATTGAACAGGATGTTCCTGAGCAACATCAGAGAGGCATAGGCCATCTCTGTTATTAAACCTAAAATCTATGACTTATTTAAAAGACTGACAAAGAAGTAAAAATGAAAGATGAGGAATCTTAACCAGAAAATAAAGACTTTTAAACAGTCAGCAGACTGGCACAAGACACAACCAGAACAGAAACACAGGACGATGTTGTACGCAACAGTCAACCAAAATGCCAACTGATGCCAACAGGAAGACAAAAAAAAGCGTGACACAGAAAGCATTAGCTCACAACTGATTTACTACATTACACTGTAGTTACATTACAACAACTGATAAAAATAGTAAGGATCAGTTGAGTGTCTTTCTCTGAGTAGCACTATACTACATCTTTACTGTAACACTTCAAAGCCTATGACTCATTAATGCCAGACTAGTTCCCCAACATAAAACCACATTTACACCAGCCAGGCCATTCTTAGTAATTATGCTGACTTCCTATTCTACCACATGGCACCAGAATCACCTGGACTGGTGAAAGGCTACACTGCTCTCATCACGTATCAACACATGTCACAAGTTAGATCTTAGTTTACACAGCTGGGGGGAATCCAATATGTAGCATGTCCTTTTTTCCTCCCATCTCGGCTGGGCTCCATTCTGAAGCTTCTGTAATCAGGCCTGTGCTGTTTTTTTAACAAGAGAAGCCTAGGACTGGCTGAGACAATGTAAGACTGTCATATTTAATGAATGTTTTTAACTGGTTTGTTTAGGTGTTTGGGTTGCTGTGTGATTTATTCATCTCATTCTAAATCTAGGATCTACTTCTATTCACATTGGTAAGTGACAGTACATAGTCACTTCAGGGACAAAACATTAGAGGTAGAGATGTCAAACACAAATTACCTTATTTAAACTAACCATATTCAGATTTTGTAGCTCATGTAACATCTAAACCATTTTGTGGCACATTAATCAAGGATCGGTATACATTTGTGCACCAAACAATTTTGAGTCAAAGAGTTACACTTATTATAATATATAATATTTCAAGCTTGCTTGTTCATTTCAATTAAACGCTCTTTATCTTCCTTCCTGGATCTTTTAATCCCAGCAAAACCTCATTATGCCTCATAAGAACTTGTCTGACTTTAAGACATAGCAAATGGAGCTACTCATGCAGATAAAAGCAAATTAACTGGACAGGTGTAAGGCCGCCGTGTGGAATTGTCCATTGCATGGCAGGCTGGTAGTTCGAGAGCAATTATATTTGTACAGAACAACAGGCATCCATCAAGGCTGTAAAGAACAGTAGGTCAACTTATATCTTGATTTTAATTGCCATTTTAATTATTTGGCATGCCCAAGTGTTTGGGTCAGTTGTAAATTTTCATGAGGGTTTGGGATGTGACATTAGGTGTCATTAATGTCATGGCTTTTAGAGACAGGTTTTGTAATTCAACTCCAGTTTGTTATATTAAAAAAAGGACCACTCAGTCATGTCAGTACGTTTTAAAACATTGGGGACTACATCTTAATAAACAATGGCTTCACATTTACAAGGAAGGTTTTTGGGGGGGTAAACTTTGGAATTGCCTGGCCAATTCTAAGACAACAAGAAGTTTAATTAGGCTACAACAAAAACACAGAGCTGGGAGGCAAACATGCCAGAAAGTAAAGGGCCAGGGGTTTAATGTTGGGACAAGGCTGCTGCGTATCCCCTCAGGGAGCTCTGTGTTTTGGAACAGGGACCCATTCCCAGCTCACTCTCCACGGACGTCCAGCTGAAGGGCCAAGACACCTGGACCTTTCTGCTGGCTTCAGTAATATTTGTTAGACTTTTGCCTACGTGCCTTACTAGGTTTTGCTTTTGTTCTGCTGTGAGATGGAGACAGTATTATCAGACAAATGATAAGCATCCACAAATAAAAAGGCATCCATATTTAACATTAGCTCAACTCTATATATTAGGAACAAACAACTTCTTTTTCTAATTGTTTTGAGTCTTATTAAAATATACTGTAGTTGGCATATGATTCCATTTCAGTACATTCACTTTCTGAAGCAAAGGTTAGATGTAGCCCTATCTGTAAACTCTCATTTTCTTTAGATGATCTTTTGGTAGAAATGAAAGGAAGAAGTAGGCGTCTGGACGCAGCCTATATATTTTAAAGTTCAAATCTGTTTCTCTCATCATCAACTTAATGAGTATGGGAGGCAAAAAATCATCAACCTTAAAACAATGTCCAGATGACTGTGATAGTAGCAGAAGTACAAAAAGTCGAAGTTCAAGTCTATAATGTATCAGTACAATGGGAAAATATAATAACCATCATTCATTGTGATTTATAGTCTATTACCCTCTATAACTGTTTGAGGGAATTTGACAAATTTTTTATTTAGCAAAACAAATTTTACTAACTCAAACACTGTAGTTTACTTATACGTTAACATCGCGCTTTTCTTTTATTGCAGTAAAGGGTGTTAGCTGCTCACGTAGAAACAGGCATCTCCCACCTACTTGCTATTAAACTGGAACAAGGAAACAAAAGCACGCGACGTGACCCAAGCCAAAGCGTACAATGGCGTACAACCTGCGAAGGACTTATCGGTCGGTTTTAATGTGTAGCCCGTGGTTTATTTCTTTAAAAGTAGTTAAACTGAACAACAGCCACACAATAAAGCCGGTAGTGATTTAAAAATCCGGTCAACCCCTGATATATGGTGGTAATGATGTAACAACGCGATATTAGCTACATCACGCAGTAGACAGGCAGCACATGGACAAGACCCCGTTGAAAACTTGCACTCAGTGAACTTTTAAAGTGTAACTATGGTGTTTTACCAAGACACAGCCAACGCCACACGTATTTAAACTGGTCAGACAGGATTTAGCTGTTTGTAGGGGTGTGTGTCTGCGTGTAAATGATTACCTTGTCCGAATCCATGACAGCAGCTATAACACCACGAAGATATTACGTTTTTTTTCTTGTCTTAAAACAAAACGGCGATGTTCCGGGGTCTTTCCGCTGGTCTCCACAGGTTTCACTCACAAGTCTCTCATTCGCTGCGTTTCTCTGGAGAAATTACAGCAGAGTTTAACAGGACAGTGAAAAGACTGTCTTTCAGCTCAAGTTCTCCCAGCAATCGTCCAGAGGCTCTAGGACCTTTCAATGTGGATGATTCAAGTCTTCCTGGAAGTAGGTGTGAGCGATGCTAAAGAAAAAACCCTGGTCTTAAAAAAGATTCTCTTGATTTGTGAACCGGCTGAGATGGCCTACATTTATCTCCTCGAAATATGGGACCGCCTGTGACCCAACCTCTTTCTGTAAACCAATGACAAGCGTGAGGAGGTAGGTTGTCATTTTATATTGGAGGCACATGAACATAGCACTTTGACGCACTTTGGGGCTTTTTTCAATTGCACGTTTTGCATTGTTTCCCCCCATTTTGTATAGAATACAGCAATTACTAAAGTTAACCATTTTAAGTGTTTCTATAAGTGTGAAAAAATTATTAATTTGTAGGCTGTATGTGATGTAAACCGGTGATTTTACTCCACTCAAAATTATTAAATGAACTAAAGCAAACCCAATGGAGTAGGCATATTTACTATATATTTACTTTTACTACATCCATTATGTGGAAATCTACTTGGTCTACTGAAAAAACAAAACAAAACAAATACTTTTTAAAATTTAGGTTATAACTTTAAATATAACCTAGCTATTGCACATGTATAAATTCTTAAACCATCCAAATGCAACCATAGACAGCAGAGAAACTGATGTCTCACATGATATAGTCCTTATTTAATTCTTCATGAATTTACAGGAGTTAGTGTAGTGTAACAACATTTTAAATAACAAACAATCTATATATATAAAAGTCAAGGTACTATATAATAAACGAAAGATAGCCTATATATACACAACATAGTTTCAAGATCTTCTAAAATCCCTTTATGTTATATATATATATATATATATATATATATATATATATATATATATATATATATATATATATATATATATACACAAACTGTCCATAGTTGTAGTCACTTAAATGAGTTTCATGTTATGTCCGGCCAAATAGTTCTGAATGAATTCATTCATAAGTTTGTATGTAATACATTGAGGCCTGTGCTTCCTTCTGTTGTTTTAATACTCACTTCATGATATGTTGTCTATGCATTTGGAGACTATGGCGACTGACTTTGATGTTAGGTGTAATGCCAAAAAAAAAAACCTGATTTTATATTTTTCCCCGTTTTTCTTGTGTCATTTGGTTTTGACTCGCTGATGTTGAACGCACAATTACTTCAGAAGAACCGTTGCCTTTCATGCTCAGCTTTTAGGCAGTACATCGTCTTCATATGTGATCTACTAACTGCTTATGTGGCATGCTTTTGTCTTGCCTTTTATAGGGCAAGTTTGTTCTAACAAAATCTTGACAAAACAACTTTTTAAATGAATGATTTGTTTGAATCAGGGGAAAGACGTGTGTGAAAACATTATGAAAATAATTAGAAACAAGTAAAGGGAAACGCTTATGTTTTTACAGTTGGCGCTCCAACGTCAGTGCGGATAATGACTGGGTATTTGTATTTGTTCTTTGGATGTGTTTCTTTGGAATTTGGCTTGAAACAATAAGAAAAAGAGATTGACAAAAGCGCCCAGGAGTTGGACTTAAGTGTTTCATGACCATAAATGCTTTTAAGAAATACGACAATAAAAATATATATATATTTTATATATATATTTGACAATTAATTTTGTTGATACCGGTAGCTCAGAATCAGACCAAATTGATTTATTAAAGCTTTAGTGTTAAATTCTTAATAAAACCGGTTGGGCGGTAAGGGGGAGACAAACGGGACCACAGGAAAAACACAGGAAAAACACAGGGACAGGATGCCAACTACAAGGAGACCATATTTTCCTGTTTGTACAACATCAATGACATTACTTATGAAACTAAATTCAAACTGTTTTAAATTGAAATGAAAGTGGTTTGCCGTCGTTACTCACCCACACACCAAATACATTCATGTGAAAAAGTTAAAGCTCTATATAATTCTAGGTTTTAGTATAAGGTATATACAACCTAGGGGAAAAAAACAATAATTTCTTTGTGCTAATACTTATTTGTTTTGTCTATTTTTATTTTATCACATATCCACAGCACCAGCAAAGCAGATATATGGTGCCCATACCTCCAGGAACTGTCAAGTATTTCAGGAGGAAAAGCTCCATGACAATTTTGTGTCCATTTGATTTAAAGGGAGGTGTGCCCAAGACAGGACAATCTTATTTTGTGCAGCATATGTGAGGATCATATAATACTAACTAACATTACTGTCTCTATAGCCGAAGAGCATGCCGTTATTTATTTAACACAAATAAAGCCACTACAAACAACAAAGTAATATCTTGTGGATCCACTTTTAGACTGTTGATGCATCCTGTTGTCTGAGAAGCTCACATACTACACTGTCCAGTGTAGTATTATTGACCTCCTTAACACCAGACAAACCCTGGACGGATACCCGAGCATAATTCACACCTGAGTCAACTGGCAGCTCATGTTCTGCCGGGTATAAAGACTGGCGACACAGTGTGCCCTCTTGCACGTAGGCTCCCCTGCTATGTAATTCTCACGAGTGAGTGTCCATAGCGATCCTTTGTGCAGCTAATACTCCTGGGACATGCTTTCACTGCTGTTGGTACATTTGCTTTGCCTGGTCAGTTTAAAATTGCATGTATGCTACATTGAACTATTGAAATTTTTTACATTTATAGTTCAGTATTGTGAGTCAGTGCCATTTGTTAATTTGACCAGTTTCAATTAGACATGAGAAGCACCTTAAAGAAGGAAACAAAAATTGGACTAAACTATGGGCAGGATGCTGCAGTGCAAAAGGCCTAGTAAAACGATGAGCTCCAATTCATTCATTATTAACACCAAAACAAGCCAATTGATCCTTTTCTACTTTAATGTCTGTCTCCATTGACCTAATTTTTTTCAAGTCTTTGTATTTAAGAACTGCAAAGACAGGGAATTGAGTGTATGAGTGGAAATACGCCAACAGGATGAAAAGGTAACGCATGTCCGGCAGACTTAATAAGCACACTTCCATGAGTCTGGGTTTTGTTTGATAAAAATATATTTACAATATTACTAACATTTGTCTCTTTTACAGACTGGGTTGTGGTCCCTCTCGACACAAATGCATCAAAGGTGTTCTTTCATCGTGAGGTCATAACAGTGCATCACTGGTGCCTGAATGTTTACAAGAGGCTTTCAGAGATTACACACAGACCATATGAAAACAGGCCTTGTGACCGGTGCTGGAAGCTCAGTGTAATACCACTGAAATACTTTTTTTCAGGTCATTCCCCTTATATGAACCCTATACGCTTCAATCTCTGGACAGCTGATGTTTCTTACATTGTGATATGTCTTTTTGTTGATATGTGATATGCTTTACTTATTGCCATGCTACAGGGATCACTAGGGCTGCCCGCAAATAGTTGACTAAAGGTTAGTTGATGAGAAGGAGGCTTGGTTGAATACATTTTCATTGGTTGGTTAGTGGCAAAAATATAACAAAACTCATTTGATATCACATGGTCAGTATACAGGTTGAAACTTTATGATGCTGCACAGCTAGGTCAGTATATGATATTAAAGCAACGCAAGATCAACGCAGAATTTGTATTTAGCGTTAACAAGGTTGTTTTGGATTCTCTGCAAATATCTCTCTTTCTCTAAAGTGTGTGATCATTATGAAAAGCTAAAAAATTACCCTGAAAAGGCAGTTTTCAAACTCTGCAGGCAAATATTTGCATATCATTTTTCAACATCAAATATGGCTTATTGTTTTAAACATGTCAGTAACCACTTAAAGCTCCAGTAGCCTACCTGATTATCTGTTGTCGTCCCTATCTCAGACTCCACTCTTCTTCAAAAGCAGCCTAGGGACCTCTCCTGCTTCTCTTTTATTAAAAAAATAAAACCGTACCAATTTATCCTCCACAAATAACTTATACAGCATACCAAACTGAAGTTATTTGGAGTGATGAGACCAAAATGTAACTTTTTGGCCACAACCATAAACTTAAAATTTGGAGAAGGGTCAACAAGGCCTATGATGAAAGGTGCACCATTCCTACTGTCAGACGTGGAGGATTGCTGATGTTTTGCAGATGTGTGAGCAACAAAGGCACATGAAAAGATGACTGCAGCATGTTATTAGAAAATACTGGAGGAAAAGTTGCACTCATCAGCCCTGGCGCTGCGCATGGTACGTGATGATCCATGGTACAATGATCCAAAGCACAAGCCCATGTCAACTTGTCATTGGCTACAGCAGCATAAAGTGAAGGTTCTGCACTGGCCATCTCAGTCTCCTGACCTCAGTATCATGGAGCCACTCTGGAGAGATCTCAAACGTGCAGTTCATGTAAGACAGCTCAAGAATTTACAGGAACTGGAGGCTTTTTCCAAAAAGAAGGAGCAACTTTATCATCTGAGAAAATAAAGAGCCTCATCCACAACTACCACAAAATACTTCAAGCTGTCATTGATGTTAAAGGTGGAAATACACAAAATTAAGAACTGTGGCATGTAAACTTTTGATCACGATTATTTGGGTAGTTTCTGTTGTCAACACAATTGTTTAACAATAAATGGCTTCACCCAACCACTAACAATGAGTGGAATTTTCTTTCTGAAAAATGGCCAAAAAAATTACAAATTCTGCCAGGGTATATAAACTTATGAGCACAACTGTACATGATGCTGAGCACAGAAGCAGTTATGTAATAAAGCACTGACCTTCCTATGGACCCTGTTACTGTCAGTGGTCAGAAGTAATGCACTTGGCTGAGTTCTTTGTTTAGAGTTCCCCTTCCCCCATCATTAACATGTCTGCTGGGTCCAGGGTCATTGTCTGAACTGCCAGGATACCAAGCCAAATAGTTAAAAAAGTTAAAAGATGTCCACACTTTGAAATATGGTACGGAAACACAGTGAAATTGTTGCCTGGCACCAACCAGTTAAATAGTGGACGCTTTTTACATCGATTTAGTAAAGCCATAACTATATATTACAGCTTTCACTGGAAAAATACACTTCTCAACATTGATAGATTGGCAGACAAAAGTGTTTTACAGACCACAGGCGATAAACTAGATACAATAGTGGCCAGCCTGCAGGCCAATCACAGCACAGCATTACAATACATTATCTAAAGCCCAAAGCTGTTTAAGCTGCTTAAAATTAATGGATTCATAAATTATTATAAATTCATAACTCAAAATGAGTAATTTAAATCACAACCTGTTTTAACTGAAAACCATTGTAAGTGTGTTATTTTTGTGAGACCATGAAGACTGTAAAAATAAGGAGACATATCAAATATATTTGTCAAATGACTCCACTGCAATGCAAAAAAACTTTTTGTATAATGATTCAAATTAAGCCAAAACACTGTCAAATATGTTGCTCTATGGTCTGTCAAATGGAAGTTAGCATGTAATATTTTGTTGCAGATTGGGAGCCAACTTATTTCCTCCATCTCTAAAGTCGGGCACTGTTCTGGACTGCAGCCCAATACCATCACGTCTATAATTGGAACATGTATGTGCCTAATCTTTGTTGGGCCCTGTCTATCAGGATTGGCTGATAGGCTGAATGCAGTACGTGCATAGTTTCACTCAGTCCCATTGAAACCCTCTCATATCTGTTAAACATAGCTACATTTAGCCCCCATGTCACTCCCCATCGCTCTTTGTCCACCTAATAGCAATACCTTTTTTCAACATCAGTAGAAATTCTAGGCTGTAAGAGCACGTAAATCCAAGAAAACTGTGGCTGTAGTATAAAGTGTGGTGTTGGAATTAAATTGGTCTCATTAGATTTGACATAGGGTGTCTGGTTACATACTGATGACAATGTTTTTACGCAGATTATACAATTCAAATAATAAGAAAAGAGTTCTCCAAAAGGATCCCTTTGATTTAATCTTCTACTTTTCTTAAAGCAGGGAAACAATCAAACCTCTGTTGTGACCTTCTTAAGCTTGGCCAATGGCCACACAAATCTGAATCCCACTCAAGTGCCTTTAACTGTGGCCCTCCTTCAGGCAGCTTTTTTTGTCACCTTACAGTCAAAACATGCAAAACATGTATTTAATAACTTTTAAAACTTTTAATAACTTTTTAAAACTTTTAAGGAGTCACAATTTGCTGAATAGTAAGTGTTATTTGGACTCATTTCTGGAGGAAACTGAGGTTGAGCTTTTCTTTTGTTATGCCTTGTAAGATTGTAGGCTAGCCACGTTAGCGGCCAGGAGGTGCAAAGGCAAAGATTTCTTGTGCGGACCCAAAAAGTGCATTTTAGACCAAAATACATTCAAAAGTTTTAAATACAAAATGCTAAATGTGAGACCTGCAGCTTCTGGTTTAGCAGTTGGCAGCATCCAACTTCAATCACAGGTAAGTACAAGTAATTAATTTTTCTTCTAAAATCTACTAACCATACAAAACTTCAGTGGCAATACATTTTCAATTTTTTACTTCAAAAATATATCTCTAATAATTTAGCAGTGTAAATATTGTTTTACATTTAGCTCAAAATTAAAACTCCCAACACCCCTCTTAATTCCCAATGGACCCTTCTGAAACCTTTTTAAGGTGCTCCCCAGGTACTCTTTTAGCTGGAACACCTAGGACCCAGGAAACAGTACAAGGTAAGTACATCACACAGCAAAATATTTCTGTCATTGTAATATTTGTAGATTATATACTTAGACTCTTCTCTTCTTTTTACAGGTCTGACACAGTTGCAAGTATTACAAGTATTCTTCTCTTGGTATTTTTCAGTTTAGTGGATTAAATCTAAACATGTTACATAACAAACGAAATAACAAGCAATCAAAGCATGTGTTCAGTTTTAAGCCCCTGCAAACCCACTGCAGATATTTATGAACAGATCACACACTGCTGCATCACTTAACATACATTAGCATGAACAAGAATGACTTTACACTTTTGGAAGTTATTCAACATGAACCCACAATTCCACCACCTGCACTCAACCTTTCTGTACATATAACATATGTACAGATAATATATAACAACAACATTTCTGTACAACATAACAGGACTAATCCAGAGGTACTTCCTTCAGGCTTCCAAATAATGTGCCAAGATATGACCAAAGAAAGGTCATATAAGGTTTTAGATATTTGTCAAAAGGCAACAGATGTTACACAAAGCAGTACTGTATTATTATCTCTTTGATGTCCAGATGCGTTTAACTCTACATATTGGAACCTAATACACATTGTTAAGAACTGCAGTGATATTGTCTGGGTCATTGCAGGTTAAATTGATAAAAAAGTTTTGAAAGATAAGTCCTCTTGTTTTTAAAACGTTGTCCTTGTTGAGGATCTTTCTGCACAGCCAGGTCATTGTTAATGACCCATACTAGACTCAGTTGGAGAATGACCCTCGTCTGATTATATAGAGCATTATTATACAACATTTTACCCCTTATAAGTATCAATGTCTATTTGTTTCTATTTAGATGTAACTGCTAGCCAAATTAAAGAGGAAAGTTCCTATGCTTTAATATATGTATTGTATAAAACATGATGTCTGCAGAACAGGTTTCACTGGATGCATATTTGCTGTAGTTAAACAGAATCAGAACAAACAAAATGACACTCAATGTTCACCATAGCGACAGACATCAGAGTGGAGCAGTATGCCAAAGTGTGTAAAGGGCTTTAGAATAGTTGGTAACCAGGGTTTCTCAATCCCATTTATTTCACTGCAGACACAGTCAAAAAGGTTGTGAAACCAAAAGATAAAGCACAGAAGGTATAACTAAGCATATCTGTATTCATATCTGACACATTTTAGTCCTGCGTAAGATTTCAGTTTTACAACAGAGATACACACTCACTATCACTTCTAGCATTATCAGATGAATGTATTGGTGAAACATGTAAAACTCACAGAAAGACTTTGGCTTCTCTTTTTAGTCCTTTCACCAGACTTAGAGCCACCATAAAAGCATCTGGACATAGTTTTTGTTGATCCTCAAGTAAACTGGTGAGAGCTGAGTTTGCCCATGCCTACTAATGTCATGGTTGGTTAAGAAGCAGAGTGCTAATAGATTCACCGTTTCTTTTACCTCATTTATCTTTGAAAACTTAACAAAATCTTCATCCCAACACAGACTATTCTCTGTAGTCTGCTCTATCATTGTGCCCATTCAGACAAGGCAGTGGGCAGGGGACCAAACGAGGCAGCTATGCTGAATGCTGACTCAATACTTTTCTTTCTTTACTAGAACCCACAAAGACTGTGCCCTTGGGCCCCTAAGTCGACCACGATTAAGGCTCCCATGATGTACTTAGAAGTGAACGGGAACTACAAGGAGCTAAATGTTTCTAATCCTAAAGTAATTAAAAAGCCAGCCATTACAAGACAGCGGCATTAAATATAATTTTATGTCTCTAAATATTGCCAGTATCCTATCACTATCTTCCTCTTTTGCTTCTATTATGAACATGGTCTATGAGGCTTATTTAGAAAACTCAATATTCTATTAAAAGTGAACTTAGACTCCATTTTATGTAGGTACAAATTTTAGTTTAAATTTAACATGTCAGAGGAATCATCGGAGAAGAAGAGCAATTTTAAACAATATATATTAAAAAGATAAAATGTGGACAATAGTCTTCATCAAGAGAGCAAAGTGAACACAAACACAAAAGGCACCTCCCTCTCTTCATTGTTAGGTCCAATTAGAAACATGCCATTCTCTCTGTATACACCAAAACCTTACGCAATTTAAAAACCCGTGGTCACATGGCAGTGTTTGCTCAAATTTTCAGGAGCAGCTGAGTTGTCTGCACGCCTGGCTAAATGAGCTGAGAGTGAGAAGTGGAGTGTGGCCAAAGAAACAAGACGTAACATGATAAAATAGATACACAACATGTTCCAATTATGTTAATAAAAAAGCAGGTTTTGTGGCACCCACTGTAATTATTAGATGTTAAATCAAAGAGAGATAAAGTTGCTCATTTATGAAATTCTGCTTTTTGGTGTAGCCTACCACAAGGTTCTTTTCTAGGCCTTGTATTTCTTCCTTTAACTTCATGCTTTGGTAAAAATCCAAAGGGTATTATCATATAAGTTAGAGAATAACAGTTATCTGCCCAATCTGTCCAATAATTGACACAAACCGTTAGAAAGAGCTGTGCGGAGTTACCATCCTGAAAGTGGAAACTTTAGTTTTTTTTGTGCAAGGACACTCTCAAAGTCATCAAGGACTCTTCACAAGAGCACTCATCATGCCATATAAGTAGGCCACAACAATCCAGAAATGTTGACTCATGGGATACTTGATTGAGGAAACCCTATGCGGACTGTTGTTGTCATCCGGGATGCATTATTAAAAGAACTGGGCTGGTGCAGGAGGCAGCACACTCAGAACGACACTGGTTTAGCGTCACTCACTGCCCTGTGACTGTGACGAGGAAGAGCGGGCTGTTCTGCTCTGAATTTGCCTGGCTTCTAATGAATAAATGTCTGTTTTTCGTGTCATATATTCTCTGTTGTCTTCCTCTTTTACTGCAACAGCTGGTCTTTCTTACGTCGGTAAAATAAAAGAAAGGTAATCTATTTTTCATGGGCACTGTCTTTAAGGCAGCCGTGTCAAAGGATTGTTCCCAAGAATAGGTTTGGTCTGCCTCACTTATAATGAAGCTAATGAATAAGTTAAAATGAATACCATTTGGAACATTTGAACCCCCAAAAATACAAGCAAGAACCTGCTTCCACTAGAGTGAAGCGCTGCAAAGTGACTCTGTTGATACATGTCAGCTTGCTCTGCCACAAAGATAAAGAAAAACAGAATCACAAATGTAATCCAAAGTTATATTATTTGTGATATGTTAATAGTTCACATGCAGCATTAAATGTTGAATAATATGAAGACATTATTAAACTGTATTTGAGCTGACAACAAGTCTTTTATAACTTGTAGAGGAACAGAAAAATCCATACTTTAAAGGCATGTATGGGCAGGCCAGGCAGATACTAAAAGTGATTTCTTTTAGAATAGCAGGCCTTGGTACGACAATGACTCACTTTTTTCTTCCCTTTTTGAGTAACCTACATTGCAGACGTGCGTTTTGCCTCATGCTCTTACTCTGAGTCTGTGATGCTCTTCAGACTGTAACACTTTTTATGTTTCAGCCCCTTTGCTACTTTGCAAACCTCTGTGGTTAAAACCTTCAACTCTCAGAGCTCTGTGGAAACAGGAGTTTGTGCGTGCAGTCTGCCATGCCATGCAGACTCTCTAAAACCTGGGCTTAACGAAAGACCAACCAACAGTCTGTTAACAAGCCACATGCTATTCTAACTTTTACAAGGAAAAAAAAAAGAGACCAAGCCTTCATATGCGCTAGTGATGCTCCACCCACACTGTTTCTATTACTCAACTCATTTGACCTATACAACTAGGCTGGCTCAAGGTCATTTGTTCCAACTTAAAACCTGTTCTTGGTTCATTCATTTTAGTCCTGTTTTGTAACATAACCTATAAAGGAATTCTATATTTAGCTGTTTGTAAAACAATGGCAGCCTGAGCAGTTAAAGACGACATTTATAGCAACCGGGTTTGTGGTTAATTTGTGAGATGTGAAAATTGACATCTAACGCATCATTCACACTCACGTAGCCACTTCACATGACGGTTCAAATAGTCTCACTACACTTTTAAATCCCCTGTAGCTGCCAAGTTTGTATCAACTGCTTTTAGAGTTAATGTTTCAAGATGCTTCTCATTTCTCAAGTCTTGTTAAGTCAGTAATATTTTCTATTCATAACATAAGACAAATTTTATAAGAACATGTTTCTTTAAGATCCGTGGAGGTGTTAAAGTATTTAATGTGTCACTAAAAGGAATTACACTGGTTGAGTTTGTTTTGTTGACAAATGATTCTCACTGTCACATGTCTGCGTGAGCTGATTGTTTATTATATAATTTACTGGCAACTAATAAACCAAATCACAGGCATGTGTCGACTGGCAAGAGTGTTGCATGGACCGTTGATGTGATGTCAAGTACTCGGGACAACACTGAGGCCTTGTTCTTATGCATACAGTACTGCACATTGACTGGCATGTTGCGATTTACATGCAAAAGTCTTATTATTTGATGGAATTTGACTAATGAGTGGGCTGGATTTTGGAGATGCACTGTCTGTAGAGAGGATCAGGACTTTTAGATACTGTATTATAAAATAGAAGTTTAACTAACTGGCTGATTATGAAAAATTATATATTCCACCAAAGGATGTGGTAAGATCATGAGTCATAGAACTGACATTATCACACTTTCTCAAGATGTAGTTTTCAGAGGACAAATAGTTTAGAGCTGGTCATCTTAGTTGCGTCACAAATTCACTGTAATTCCTTTCCATAATTGCCATACTAAAATGTCTGGCAATATTTTATAGTTATTTTGTCCAAGATCGAGATCATACAGGATGCCTGTAAAAAAACAAACATAGTCTGATGTTTTTCTGGTCCCTGCTGGGAAGGGATGTCTGCTGACGCTAAATTTGACTAAATATCCTTCCTCACAATAGTCATCCCCGCTATACAAACACCCACTGAGACAACTCGGAGAACTATGCAACAATGGGAAGAAAATTGGGCAAATCCTGAACTAACAAGCAAACTTTGAAGTCAGGGGTTACTCTATCGTCATTCCCAGGCACTTTCAAGTAAAAGCAAAAACAAGGTGGTCTGGTACAGTGTCTTTGAAAAAACTAACACAAGCAAACACAAAAAGAACAAGTGAAACATTGCCTTTCACGTCGGGATTTTTCATTGTATGAGTGGAACAATTAACCTCTCTTGGAAGCTATTTAAAACACCTTTTCTATGACCATTAACAATAACAAGCAGGATATGAAAGATGGGTATTCCATATTATTCAGTTTTATGTTACACAAATGCATACATTGTTAATGACAGCCAAAGTCTAGTTAGAAGTGTGACCTGTTTGTTCCTTGTACAATTCTGAGGAACTGAGGATTGTATTTAGTAATGTAACAGCTTCCCCTTGTGGAGACTACACCAAAGAGCGCTTAGCTTCTTCCCCAGTGCAAAATGAAAATACTGCTGTATCAGGCTTCATCCTCTCGTATATGTTGCAGCAGGTTGTATAGATCATCGCAGGAAAAGGTTGCCTTCATGGTCACAAATAAAAATGACCTTTCTTAATCAACACACCTTACACACCTTACTTTTGTCACAGCCATTGTGCTTTGTTTACATTTGGTCTGGCAGATGATCTTTTACAAAGTTTTGTCTGAATGGCTCATATTATGTTCTATACATCCATCTATATTTTTAAGAAGGCTCTCTTTGATGCTTTATTTACCAGCAGTCAATCTTTTTGTCATTTGTATTTTAGTTGTTCAGATTTAGCCATGCTTCTGCTAACACTAGGAAAAAAAAACCTTTTAGATCAAGGTGTTGAAGAAAACAAGGGTAAGCACTAATACTTAATATTGCCAAATATTCTGCTCTACGAATGATATTCAACACAACATACATTTGACGTTTCTATAAAGGTATATTCCAAATTTATACATCAAATTTTTGCCCATTTGGGGTCATCTTCATGTGAATACGTTTTGAGGAGTCATGGCTTTTTATTGTGATTGTGACCAAAAACATTACAGACACACAATATTTGTTTATTGGTATCAAAAAAGGGATTTTCTCATCAAATAGCTGCATTTTTTAAGATGCATTCACCTATTTGTGTGAGTTAGATCAATTTAAATAGATACTAATACAGCAAAGGTTTACTAACTGTATCTGTGCTAGACGATGGCTGTATTGCCTATGGACCCATAGGCCTATAATAAAAGGTTAGATGAGTTTGCAAAAATGGCTTGCAAGTCAGTAAGGCAGAGACTAAGAATATGTTCTGGAGTAATGCTAAATTTGGAATAATGTCAATTTACACAGACTGGTTGGTGACCAGCAGAGATGGCAACTCTAGATTGTAAATAAACATGGATATTGGCTGCCCATTCACCAATTTTGGCCATACCACAGGGCAATAAAATGTTGGTTACATGGCTTTTCTGCTGTTACTGCATAGTTAAACAATAGTTTTCCGGTAGCATAAACTGTAAAGCATAAACGTATTAATCAAAAATCCTCCCGCCCCCCTAGAGTTATCATATTGTAAAAACTTAGCTCTAGAGACCAGAGCCATCTCATCTTGTACCAGGCTGTAAACATGATTTTTACACTTAAAGTAAAGTAAAGTCGTTATTGGAATTCTCTATATATTTCTGCTATTGAAGCCTGCCCTCTGGTGGACGGAGGTATATCGCTGTTTGGTGGCGCTCTTACTCTAGGCCCTTTTAAGGGATTCCATGAGAGAGGCTTTGTTGCAACAGAGAATTCCTCACACTCCAGAGCTGAAGGTGGCGGTAATGCACTATTAAGTGAGATGCTAACCACTGTTAAAAATGAGGACCTTGGCTTGGTCACGTGTTCACTCTGGAATGCAAATGCAAATGGCCCTCCCCAGCTTTGCTGCCATCCCTCTGCTGGCGCTGCCGTGTACTCAACCTGAAGAATACAGCCTCTACCCTGAAATGGTGTAGAACAAGCAGGAAAACAGTGAGGCAGCTCAACACGGAAGCTACAAGGATATTAGCCTGACTGGAGGGGTAAGAATTGTCCTTGTTTTCTTTTTCTCTTAATATGACACAGACAGCGCAAGGGTCAGTGTGTGTCGGAACGCGGCTGCGCTAGCTACAACATCCCCGGGCCCACAGACAGACAGACAGCAAAGGACAGCAGCGTTTTGTTTTTAGCTAACTTGCTAACGCCTTTTTAACGTCTAAATCGGTAAAAGGAAAAAACTACCAATGTTGAACCCAAGGATTTTGTGAGCCATTGTAAGTTTATTTAGACTGTCTGCTATAAAACAGATATAACATGCTTATGAATGAAAGTACTAGGTTTTCAATGGCTTTGAACTGTCACTTCACTTTTTTAATACGTTTGGCAAAGATAGTCAACATGAAGGTTATGATCCAGGTCTTGGAGGATGAACTACCCTGATGGGCATAGATAGGCCTACTGCTTATTACATTGTTAAAATGAACGTGGGTACCCATGGCCTTTCCTTAACACAAATGTTGAAAGATAATATATAAAGTAATTCAACTATAAGGCATTCTGCCTCGTAGCCTACTCTCACTGCCAACAAACATTTTCTTTATTTATTTTATGTTCTTTTTATAGACTATACTGACACATTTTGAGGTACTATTTTGTAGAGAGCTTGTTATACTTGCTTTTGAATGAACCAAATTATGGCTAAAATTATGCTTTTAAAGACATCTAAAAAAATGATCTAAAAAGCATGTTTCCCTCTGGATTAGGCTGCAAGCTCTAAAGAGCAGTTTTATCACAGATAATAATATTGCATTGTAAGGTAAGGTATTATTTAATTCAAATGCATAACTAATTTATTTATGACAAAGACTGAGGGTGACTCAGCATTTTGATGTTTGCTAGGGTCATATGAGTTGACATGTTCAGCAGCATATAACTAAATGAGTATGAGATTAACTCATTCACTGGCTGCATATATCTTTTCCTACACCAGACCTGTTTTGTCTGACTTAAAAAGTCACAAGTAAAATGTGGGAATTGTGTGTTGCTCACCAACTTTTCCAGAACATGTGTTATGTTATATATCATGATGGGATATTAAAAAAAGATCTGCCAAACTTCTTTCTCTTACTTTTTTGTTTTGTTGCTTATGGGTTTATTTTGGAACCCATTAACATTCAAGTGATTTTTAGCATTTGTGCTATTTTCTATTTAATATTGCATCTGACAAGTAAGAGCAACAGTGAATAGATGCAACTGAAAAGAGAGTAGGGTCCTCTGGGGAGAATCAAGTGAAAGTGTTTTGTAGCATCACAGCAGGAGGCTACGTGTGCTGGAATGGCAAAATGGCTTGGCACACTTAAAGTTGGAAGACAGCCAGAGCCTCTTTGTGCTACTCTACTCAGCTGTGGAAGGCAAGGTCTGTTGAAGTCTATATGTCTCAATTACAGTTTCTGTATCAAAGGCTAGCAATGTTTTGCACACTGCAACAGCAGATATGCTCCACTCGCTCTGTTTGGACATGACCCATTGCCCATAATCCTCCGCTGGGGATCTCCAGCATCACTAAAACCATCAGGATTGATTTTTACTGCTCAGATTTATAGGACAGGCACTAACATTAACCTTACAATATGTAGCGAAGGAGATGTTGTGTTGATTTCTGTTAAGCTTTTTAGCTAAATTTAGGGTAGTCAACTTTTGTTGAAGTTTGAAATGTAATCTCTTAATATACTAGACAGTTTATGGATGTGAATTTGTTAATTGCAAAATCTAGCAATATTTCCGGACACAGATGCCTTGTTTTTTGTATATTTGATCTATATCTTTAAAATTTCCAGCAATGTAGAACATTTTTTTTTACTCTCACAGCCCCTCTACCCAAGTGTGTGACTTGAACTATGTGTCTGCTCCAGCACCAGCTAATCTATATGATAATGAGACAATAATAATCAATGTTTCATGCATGGATGGCCCCTATCAATACTATGATGCACGGGCAAATTACTCAAATGGCTACATTTCACATGGCTAGACACATGCACAATACTTCTGTTGTCAATAAAGAGAGGCATTTTGTGCAAGAAGATGGGAATTTTCTGATCGTATCCATAAGGCTATTGTGTGTGTAGACATCCTCCCAAGGCACAATGAACTACTAGGTCTCGACTCTTGATCATAGCAAACCCATGTAGAAAGCAGAGACTCTGTTCTGTTCTACCACCAAATTAACTTCTTGAGACCTGACCGTGGCTCTGTTTAAACTTTTACCTCTTACCTGACACTGAAGATGTACATTTTCCTTTCTTTAGCATTAGCATAGACCCTATTCTTAAAAAATAAATAAATAAATAGTTGTTTGCTGTATACCATTGGATGTATTTGCAGTTATACTTTTAAAATAAAAATTTGAGGGTGTGACATCTGTCAGATAATGCTTTTCACTAATATTTTTCGATCTGGAAAATTGTGAATCTGGAAAATTGAAAACCTCTATTTAAAAATGTCACAGTTTTACATTCTTTCCACCCAAAGCAAAAAAAAAAAACGAATTATCTATTCATTTTAACAAAATCCCACTATTATGCTGAGAGTGTAAATTATTTCCTAAAACTATGAAATAATTTACGTTATGGTTGTGAGTCTACCCCATGTTTAGGGGTGGGTGCATCTTTAAAAAACAGATCAGGCGGACACTGGGGGAGGGGATAGAGGGTAAAATCATTACCATCATCTTCATTAGAGGGGATTCCTTTGTCCAATCAGCTACCTTCTCTGCATGGGGATTCCATGGGCGCCCCGTTGGCTGTCGCTAGGATACCACATAATCAGGAGGCAGGCTGTGGCCTGGTTGGTGGAATGATGCTGGGACGACGGGCTTGTTGTGTATGGGGGGTAGACTAGAGGGGCTGCTGAAATCTGCGCACACGCGCTCAGTCATTCAGTCGTCTTGCCGCCAGTCAGACAAAGAAGAGGTACATCCTGCAGCAGGCCGGCACACTCCCGGGGGATGGGACATCATACCCCTGCTTCACGATGGGGGGGGCACAGGAGGTAGGAGCACCAGGGTTAGGGGGCTTTGTCTCAGCGCACACAAACACACAAATGCATTTGTGCAGACACATACATTTGTGTAGGGATCTGCTGCTTGTAGAAGCCATTATCATTTAGCTTTGAATCAGCTAACATCAGATGTATTCTTGTGGTATTTTTAATGTGGGCTATTATTATGTTCTAATCTGTAGAGACTGTCTGTATGTCTGTCTGACAGGCTCTTAATGGCCCTTATTTTCCAGCAGGCTCTGCAGATACTCTCGTTCCAAATCTGATGTTGGTCCTTGTGATGTGAAATGTTATAGATCACTGAGAACTCTATGTGTAGTTTTGTTTGACACACATATTGTTTTGCTGTTCTTGGGGAGAATTAATTTTCTATTACACACAAAACATTTGCACAAGAAAAAAAAATATATAAAAGTGTGTCTTTGTATCGGCGTTGGGGAGGTGTTCTCCATCACTCCATCTGATGGATGAATGCTTGTGAGCAGGACAGGAATCATGACCAGAGGGGACTCCCTCTATAGGAGCTTACTGTGGGATGTAGGCTAATGACAGGGGGGCAGGCTTGGCACTCATGCTGCTTTGTTTACAAATCTAAGCCCTTCAGCCTGAACAGACTTGCTTTCTATAAAGACAAAATATCATGGCATTGGCAAATGTATAGGTACTATTATTGCTATATATGTCCATTTTTAGTTTTCAACATTTTTTTACTAAACAAGGGTCTATCTGTTTTTGTAGGATTGCACAAAATCTAAATTGGAAGCTTAGGCATGTAGAGCTTGAAGTTCCCATCTTGCACTGACTTTTTGATGTTGGCACACATGCTGGAGCAAAACTAAATAAATGTATCTTTATTCAGAGACATATAAATTATGTGAAGGCAGAGGAAATGGCCTAAGAATTGCGACAGGGCACAATATTTTCTCTCTTTTTTTCTACTTTTCCTTCTTTACCTTGTTTTTAGCTTCTCATTTCCGTTAGCCTTAAGTCAAAGCACACCCCTATAACCTCTGGGTAAAAAATTCCACCTCCCTGTTTTGGCCTCTTGTTTCAGCTCTGTTACATCAGCTGTCAAGCTGTTTGGACCCCCACCCACCACTCAAGAACAGCAGTCTCACCTCTTCCACTACACCACTGGCATCTAAAGTTTCCAGTGTGTCCTTATCCTTATTTCTTCTGTCAAACCTCACATTCACTCAAGACTTTCCACATCTTATCAACATCTCTCATCACAAGTGAAATCACTGCTCCTGTTCTTTTCCCTGGCTGTTTTTAATGCTTTCTCTTTTTTGCACATGCAGGCAGCGGAGAGCCATTCAGAAGAGCCGGGGGTCAAAGGCGAGAAGACCAGAGGGCACCATGGAGAGTGAACCAGGGGCCCCTGCTTCAACAGCTAACAGCACCGGGACCACTGCCACTGCTTCCAACACCAGCCCTATGGTCTCTACAACGGCCAGCAGCAGTACGAATACTCCCACTTCTACTACGACCACTGCTACTACTCCGGCCACTAACAGTAGCAGCAGCAGTAGCCCTAGTAGTAGTATGAGTAGTAGTACTACAGCAGGAAGACAGGCAGTGCCTCAAATATCTGTTTACAGCGGGATACCTGACCGACAAACAGTACAGGTGGGTTTCTCGATGTGGGACCAAAAATTTGACACATCAACTTATTGCGTTTTATGTTCAGAAATGCTCAAAAGCTTCATGCAATCCCAGATTCACACCTATTTTTTATCTTTTGTGCTGCCCTCTGGCGGTGTAAATAGTATATAAATGACAGAAACATCAAAAATATTTTATGCTATTTGTTGTAGGATTCTAAGGCTAATGTGTTTCTATTTTATATACGTATGATCAAACAAAATAAATAGTAACAAGGAATGTCCAAGTTGTTTTGAGGAATGCCTTCTGTGCTTTAGTGCTTTTGACCCTGTGACCTCACTATAAGCCTAAGCACAGACTTAACCTCTATCTGAATAAGGTCCACTTAACCTTTAGTCTGCTTTGACGCAAGGAATTCTGTCTATTCAGACCTCCTTTTCCACTTTAAAAATAAACAAAATTGTGTCCAAGTTGCCCTTTGAGCACTAAAAGCTGATGTTCTTTTTGGTGATTCAGTTTGTTTGGTGTTGTGTTTGTGCTGTTTTTTTGATAATTATCTTCACACTAAGCTATAGGTTGGGAAAGTTGGTGACACTGGGCCACAGGTCAACAGCTATTCTAGTTACTTAGCAAACAGTGTGTATATTCTTAAGTGAACGGTGTAAAGCATTGATTACAGTTTATTAATTGAAGTCATTTCTTAATCAAGAAATCCACTATTTATGTTTTTTCTGTTTTATATACTATATATTTATTTCCATTCAATATACATTTATTAGTAAATTGGCTTCATATGTAAAACCACCAGGTTTCATTTGCTATATTTTTTGTGCAGGTATTCCAGCAAGCATTACACAGGCAGCCCAACACAGCAGCACAATATCTGCAGCAGATGTATGCAGCTCAGCAACAGCATCTGATGTTACAAACTGCAGCGCTTCAACAACAGCACAGTCTCAGCACAGCTCAGCTGCAGAGTCTGGCTGCTGTACAACAGGTTAGAGCTATGAAATCTTTCCCATTGGATAGACATGAGGTTGTCCGGCTAACTCATGCTTTCAAGCAAACTGACATTTTTCTTCTGTTTTGTGTTGTGATAGGCCAGTATTGCAGCTGGACGACAAACGTCTTCACAGAATGGCACTTCAGCTCAACAAACAGGATCTACTCAGGCCACGGTGAGCAGACTTTGAGTTTAAAAGTCCCCTTAAAGTTTATTGAAGTTAGATTGTCCAGTAGCCTGGCCAACCAGACTGATTTCTCATTTGGGTTTGGGATTGTCCAATCTGCTCTGTATTCTGATCGGGCTTTTTCTTCCTGGGCCAATCGTAGCGAGGGAGGCGGAATTTTGTTTGTTATGTTGAGCGCAGCAATTTTTTCAACCAAAATAGTCAAGATGTCCGCCGCATCGGAGCGATTGTTTGATAGTGCACTTGCTTCTGTTCTTAAAGACCTGGACATGTTTTTAAAACCACAGCAACCGCTAACCTGGTATATGCTGTGGTTTGTTGACAACTGGAATTGGACAGCCCCTTTTCTTGCGTCACATCCGTGGTTTCTCTGATTGGTTTACTCGGCAAATGTTAGTTCCGCCCATGGTCCTGTCTTGAAATCCTGTTCAAACTCCGCAATCCTAATTGCAGACTAATAGTTCTGTATGTAATACAATGAGTAATGGCTGGCCAGGCTAATTGTCCAGGCCATGACATTGTAATTTTAGTTACTTTGCTTTTGTGCACTGGTAATGTTTTGTAGTGTAGAAGAACACAGCTGTTAACACATTTTCTTGTCTAAAATGCACCAGAGTGCCCCACAGGTAAGATATTCAGAGGGAATAAAAGAAAGACAAAACTCAATTAAAACAACATGCAGCAGACAGTATTACCATGTCATTTTCTAAAGCTCTAATTTCTTTGCTTCCTAAAACACAAGTTTGATCATAGTCAGAGGGTATATGATACTAATAAGCAAGGAAAGGGTTTAACCTGGTAATTACCCAGTTTTATATATTTTCTTAGATTAACCTGACCACCTCTCCAGCGGCAGCACAGCTGATCAGCCGGGCCCAGAGCATTGGTTCCACCCCCACCAGCATTTCCCAGCAGGCTGTTCTGCTGGGCAGCCCATCGAGCTCCACTCTCACTGCCAGCCAAGCACAGATGTACCTGCGTGCACAGATGGTGAGACTACTCAAACTCCAAGCTTGGCCACAAGCAATTTACATGAGCTTTCACTTGTGTAAACACAGGTGCACAACAAAGGCAGTGTTCTGTCCCACATAAATGATGAGCTTTACTCGTAGGTTGATGGTTAAGATAATCACTTTTGTTCCAGAGGGATAAAACAACTGATATGCAGTAGTAATGACATGTAAAAATGTAGCTTTTGCTCTTCTTTAGGATCTGTGTTTTTATCCTTTTGGGTTGTGTGACTGTTCTTATATCTATAATTTTATGATATTTTATGTTCATGAGATAAAATGTGAGAACTGTTGTTTTGTGAACCGTTATTTTCAACCGATTGTTTAATTATGATATTTTCAAGGCCCAGCAGAATAACTTGGTTCAGGTGGCCAGAAGTCTGGGTCGAGCTGTCCCTCAGCTTATCTTCACGCCAACTGCCACAGTGACAGCTGTGCAGTCTGATACTAACTCCTCGCAGGTACTGCACATAATTTTTACATAAATATTTAAACTAAAATTCTATCCTTTTTTGCCAGGTATTTGGGCTCAGTGCTCCGATATTTATACACTGATATTCATACATGTCAGTTTAAGTAAACTCACCGGTTAATCTAATTTCTTCAAGAATCAGGTCCAGAATCTGGCAATCCGTGGCCAGCAGGGGGCAGCGTCCTCCTCCTCTCAGACTCAAACTCTGCAGGCTCACAGTCTAAAGCAGACCCCTGTACCCATACAGCCAGCCTCACTGGTGAAGAACCCCGGTCAGGGGACGCAGGCCTCTGCAGGAGGAAAGGCAAACTCCTCTGACCCTCCTTGTGATGCATCAAAGAAGGGCGACAGTGCACCAGTCACAGAAGTACGGGCTATCAACATGAGCCGCAATGTTACAGCTGTCAGTGCCCAGCCTCTGATTGCTCCAGGTAAGGGCTACTAGTGTTGCTGGTTTGAAAGCACGCACATGTTTTAGAAACATCTTGTTATTTATGTGCCAACACTCACTCTCATTTTAAAAATAAAGAATTTAGTTTTACTTTTGGGGGTAATGGGCTAATGAGAAGTATGTAAACCACATTTAGCAGCTCCGACATTCTTCATTCAGCAGTCTTTTCAAAGCCCAAAATAGACTTAAGGGTAAACGCTGCTGTCATACACCAGAGATGTTGGAATGTTTCTGACCTTTGAATGTTTTTATTTCAAAGCTTTAGCTATGAATGATATGTTTGTACTTACAAATGGATGAAAACAATTGCCCTCCTCTTTCCCACTTATTAGCCTTTTTGTTTACATATATGGTATGTCATAGCGATGTGCTGGGCTCAGAGCAGGAGTGAAGTTACATTTTAATAGTTTCCTCTCTAGTGCTAAAGTAACATGTCAGGACCTGTTTCACAAACCCATTCACTCTCTAAAGAGGTACAAGCAAAGTGTTTAGTACACTGTATTGAATTGCCGGGAAGTGTGGGTCTGCTTTGTGGTTTAGAAGCCGGGAAAGGCATGCCATCACAACAAGGGTCTATCTAAACCACTCATTGTGTAATTGAAAGTCAGCAGCTGATTCTTTTTGTGTGAATATGGCATTTTCCAAAGCAGCTTATGACTGAAAAGTTTAGTTTGTTCAAGGAAAAATCTGCTAAGCAACAATATAACAGTTAATGAAGGCTTAAAAACAAACATAAAATCTTTGTATCGTATGCAGGTTCACCGGCCAGTTTGTGTTATTGTGTTCATTCATAGTGTTATTTTAGTGTAGCTGTTTGAAGAGCATGTTTTGGGCCTGTTTAAATGAGTCTGATATGGGGGTGGGGGATTGTCTGAGCACGACGGTGCATAACTGAGCCTGTCTTTGTTAGAGTAATAGATTCACATAAAATGAAAGGAAGGATGGAAGCTGAAAATCTGGCTGCTTGCTGTCTGAAAAAAAAAACATGTATGCGTTTCCATAGCAGCAAGTCACAAGGGACAGGTATGCACAGGAGATACTGGAAAGCAATTCGCTATGGATCAGGAGGAGAATCTGTGCTGCTGAGGCTTCCACTTGACTATGACCAGGTCATTCTGTACTTTTGTGTCTAGATCCATTCACTACTGACATGCCTCTGTCTTCTGTAAGGCCCTTAAGCTATAATACAGCAGATGAAAAGGCCAGCTAATCCTGCACATTGATTTAAAAAAAGTAAACTGTAGACATTCTGGTTGTCTAACCACCAGTGTCAGCACAATTCATAATGTGTGATAGTCTGCCATTTATTAATTTGGACTTAGTTTGGACAAAAGATAATGTCAACAGTCGCTGTAATTATACATTTTACAGTCATAAAATTGGGATCCATAGGTGCTTCAAGTCACTTTATCAAAGGATTTTTAAATGGTCCATATGCTTTAACTAGCTGCTTTACCATTACAAAATACTGTATTGATACTGTAAGTGATAAATATTTCATAAATATAAATGTTGTCATTGTTTAAATAGATTTGATTTGATATAGCTGTTCTGATCACTTTAGTAGCTGGATATGTTTTTGGCTACTGTTCCTAAAAATTTTAGTGAGCTGTATGCAAGTATTAGGCTCTATGGCCTAATGCAGAAAGTGTATGCTATCACATCCTTTAGGCAGAAAAACACCCAGTATCTTACCATCACTGCAAGGAGCACCTCAAAAGGGGCTAACAGTTTTAAAAAGCAGATTTGGACATGATGTTTGTGTCTTTACATACAGTAATTTGCAGCTGTCCTCTCCAGATTTGCATCAATATAATAACTTTATTTTTCACAGTGTGAGGGTCATTGTTTTTAGGTTTGAATGTGTTTTGAGAGGCCAAAGTGGTAGTCGGTAAAAATGTGGAAAGTCAGGGATTTTCCACCGTCTGGTGCAAGAAACTCATCAGGAGGAGCGTATGCTGTCATCAATCCCAGGAGACTATGCAACACAATACAGCCAAAACTACACATATTCATGACTAATGAAGAGTACATAGCAGTTCACTATGCTGAGGATTGCATAACAGTGTATATGTGTGGGGGCGTTGAGGCCTGAGTCATTCCAGTTCTTAATGCCAAACCCTTGAGGGGGAGTGGCATTTTAATACATTAGTCTATCTTCTGCTTCACTCTCTGTTCTTCATTAGGGCCTTGAGAAAAATGCCATGTTCATGGGAATGGATAGTTCTATCCGGTGTAAGAAATCCCCTTTCTTTTCTTGCAACACCCCCGAGAGTCTCACAAAATTTTGGTTTTGAGCTTTAATTCACCTTTGACACTCAGTAATGCCAATATTAACTGCATAAAATGCAACTTTATTAAGTAGCTGGACTACCAAAGGTTTTGTCTTCTAAAGTGTACCATATGTTAAAAGTTTGTTTAACCAGTAACACTAAATCTATGCTGAATTAACATGCCTTTTTTTCTAATGTCTACCTGTTGAGCTTAAATTTCAGTTTTCCATTGAACATTATAAATATCTGATGCACCTTGTCTATTTTTTGCCATTGTCAGTAATTTCCACTATGTGCTCTGTGAGAATGGGGTTTGTTCCCCACAGGGATACCAAAACACCATCAAATGAACAGTGTTTGGAAAAGTTTGGCAGGTCAAGGGGGATTTAAGACAAGCACAGTTGACAGTTCTACATACTTGGGTTTAATTGGGTGTTTCTTAAAGTAACTAATCTAAAGAAACTAAGATATACCTCAACTGGACTACTTTTATGCTTTAAGTGCAGTTTGGCACTTTAAAATTATTTATTTATGTCATTTTAGGTAACGCTTTTAAATGTAAAACAGGAAACAACACACCATTACCTTTTTAGTGTCACGGCTGGGCTGGCTGTGCCTGTTTTTTATAATATTGCCTCTGTTACATGAACAGTCGCTCATTCACTTTCACTTAAACAAAATAAGATTGATGTGTTGTGTCTATGGCTTTGGGGCATATTTTACCCACAAAAGCACTCACCGGTACTGACAGGTCATTTTCAAACATTTTTGTCAGTAAATGTAAGACCAGAATTGCAACAGCAGCCCTTTATAGCATAGCCTTTAGCAAGATTATAGGATTACATCCTGTCAACTGCAATGTGGCAAAGACAACTTTATTGCACACTTGAGCAATTGTACAGTTTCACATATGTTCAGAGTCTAACCGTCGCATAGTGCATTATTAATGTACTATTTGTAGAGTTTATAGTTTGTTGAATTTTCTAATGTTGGTTCAGTTTTATTTGGTTGTTAAATAACTTAAGGCTAGTGTAGGTCTGGACTTAAAGTGGGATCTTTATACATTTTAATTTGTATCACTGCAAAATTTACAATTAAATGAATTAGAATTTCATCTATGATAAACACTGGGTTAGTAGAAGCGTCACACATTTACAGCAGTGTAGATATTGACGTCAGTTTTCTTATTTTGTTGTTGTCATTTCAGCCTACACTCCGATCCAGCCTCACTCACTGGTGCAGCAGCACAAGCAGCAGTTCGTGGTCCATCAGAGCCAAGGTTCCCAAAGGGCAGGTGGCCAGCTTTTACAAACGGCCTCCATTCAGCCTTCACAGCACCCTGTCCCGGTGCTGCCCAAACCTGCTTCACACCCGCCCTCGACGCCCAGCCAGCAGGCCACCATCTTCCACTCCACAATCAGCCCCCACGCTCTCCATTCCTCCCTCAATCACAAAGCCCAGCCTGTCCAACTCACTGCCATCAACTTACAAATACAGCCCACAGTGAGTATTAAAAATGTAGTTTGAAAAGGCTATTTGTAGTGATTAATAATAATATTGGCGTGACCTTTTGTAATATCTCCACTACAACACGTGTTTTTTGATTAATTTTGATCAAATCTATTTTACAGTGACGTTACAATGATGTTCAACAATTAAAGAAGTAGTCGTATTATATATCCTTATACTGAACCTGTCTGTTGTTTTACTAAAACATCTGGGTTCATTCAAATTCCTGATTCCATTTTGTGCAGTCTAAACTAAACCTAAACACTGAAAAAACAAGTCCAGAAAGAACTGGTTATCCTTGGCAAATACATCTGGTAAAGTGGTGATGATATTGGTGCCATTTCTTTCAAGTGGTGTAATTTTTATTTTTATTTCAATATGGTTAGAAAGGTTTGACTGAATAATTAGATTTTTCACCAGATGTGCTCTCATAGTTTTCCCTTTCCTTTTTCAAAATCTTAGGCCTCACGGCTTGTTCAGGACTGTAAGGATAAGCCGACCTCACTGGTGGTGAGGGAAACGTGTCCGCCCCCTTCCACACAGCAACAACTGCCGCAGCAACAACAAACACAACCCGCAGCTTTGGCTTCACAACCAACTAAGCCTGTAGAGCAGCCCAAAGTCCATCCAGCCCCAGCAGCTGTTCAGCCACAAGGTACTGTGTCAGCACTGCATTAGTAAGCACTTTTGTGTACTAATTAGTGAATGTGACAAAAGTGTAAAAAGCTGCACACTTAAACAACACAAAGTTTTGACACTGAAAATGCATGAATAACTAGTGCTTATATGTTTTTAAGACAGCGCAAGTTGTCTGTTTGCACATAAATGCATCCAGTTGATTAATTCACTTTAATGGCTTGCCATCTTTCTTATGCTGTTTATATAGAGCCACAAAGGGTTGTCTTCATGGTTTGGGTGTGATGTGCAATGGAGCACGAGAAGGGAAAATCACTTGGAATAATTATTTCTAATTGACTCTATTCCCATGTTTAATAATCCACAGAGAGGTTGTACAAGGTCAAAGGCCAAATGTGGTTGTGGCTTTTTCAGGTTTCTAAATAAAGCTTTGGGTTCTAATAATAGGAATAATGGTGCTCTTTTGTTTTAAAGCATTGCAGTGTTTTTTTTTTCTGCAGTTATTCTGTGTCGATGCAGATTTAAACAGCAATACTTTTTGTAAGTTTGATAAAACATGAGCAACTAACTCCTTTTAAATCTGATTAAAACCCAGTAGACTGTAGCTGAAATGAAACAAATGGTTAATTCAAGTAAGGCCCTCATAAGTGGCACCTAATTATTTAAGCTCAAAAAGCGCGAAGCAGGGAAGTAAAGCGCTCGACTATTTCCGTGAGTCACGTGACGCGTTTCGGAGTTTTCCGTTTCGCGTCGGCGCTGAGAGCAGGAGGCGGGACCGGGGGCGCTTTAATTTATTAGCCGTAAACGGTGGCGCTACAGCTCAAAGCTATAAAACTGGTCGAACAGCTCGAGTAGGTCAGTTTACGAGAGAAAACTCTAGACAAACCTCGGATGTTTTGTGCCTCAAAATAGCGGAAGTCAGTGCGGTAAGAAAACTCTTCTCATTCAACACTAGACAAAGCACGGCAGCCACTTATTGTTTACTTTCTCTTCATGTGGCTTATTCGAGAGGCTTGGACCAAGAGCCATGTGTGCACCGCTTCTGCCTGTTGCTCTGTTTCATTATATCAGCCTACCAACAGCTAAATGTAAATGAAAACATACGCTTTAAGTTCTCACTACTCTGAAACGCATTTGAGTGGTTTCGTATGAGTTTTTTTATATATAGCTTTTTGACAACAGACTTTACTTTTTAACCTTTTAAGTAATATAACTGTTGCATTTTTAGTTTCATATTTAATGAAGATAAAGTTTAAGTTTTAACTTAAAAACCCTGTATCAGAATGACAAAGTATGTTTAAGAAAAATATGTAATTTAGATTATTATTTGATGTTTGAAGCACCTTAGTATCTGATGAATAGCTTGTTTACACATAGTCCAGTAAATGGTGGTTATATAGTGCCTTACACTTGTGTAGAGCACCACATTAAGCCCTTATGTCTTGTCTTGTCACACTCACCTAGACCTGACATGTCACTAAAGGCTAACGTTTATTAAGTTGTTTGACATTCAGACTTCTTGTAAAAGTGTAATAAACATCTATCACATTCCATCACTACAATACTAAGCTAGTCAATTACCAGAATGGGCTTTGTTATAATTTCCATTCAAGAAATGCAACCTGCAGTGAAATTCAGTTAGAATTGACAATATTGATTTTGCAAAGTGCTTGAATTACAATGTTGTGGTATTTTATAGGACATTCATACTTCACTTAATTCTAATATAAAAGTTAGTGGCAAGTAATATCTAGTCCATTGTCATTTATTGATAGGTTTTAATTTAGTGGTTGTTTACTTACTGCAAGTCAGTGTTATTGCAATATTGCGCTTAGTTATCACATATGGCATGTTATTATCTAGTATTGTGCAGCCCTACCACTCTGGAGGCATTAACTCATATGTAGAGTAGGACTATGTTTAATTTGGAAGCAGGAATTAAACAGCATACACATTGAAAAACTAAATTACTTAAAAACTTAATATTATCTGTGTATTTAATTTAGTCTTGGTTGATTCCCAATCTAGTAACCTACACCTTAAGTAAAACAAGGATGTTGTATTTATGTCTGTCAGGAGGGGCCTCCACTAAGAGGCAGAGTGCAGCACCTGGGACCCCGCCTCTAGCCATGACCTCAGGAAATGAGAGTGAGGCGCCCACTGTGACGGGCACCACGCCACACAACGGAGAGAACAAACCGCCCCAGGCCATCGTCAAGCCCCAGGTCCTGACTCATGTCATCGAAGGCTTTGTCATCCAGGAGGGAGCTGAGCCCTTCCCCGTCTGTGTGAGTACCTGGTATCAGCTGTACGTACATGCACAGAGATGTAATAAAGCGCCTGAAGTAGTGCATTCCCGAGTGTACATGCCTGCAGGGAGCTGTCAGCAGGAAAACACACCTTGCTTACTGGTAGCAGTGACGGCTCCCGGCTTCTGTTTGAGTAAGTCATTAATTACAGTGAGCCACAGCTGTAGCTGTGACAGAGCAGATGGAGCAAGGTTTTTTTCTATGTTTGTAATAAGCCCCAGTGATTCAGTTACCACAGACATAAAAATAAATGTTTAATCTGTTACAACAACCTTCTGATCTCAACTACTCAAAACTGCAAACTTGCCATTTAGATTTCTGCTCTCTTTTTGTTGTATTATTCTTACTTAAAACGTCTTGGAGATACTCATTTTGCTTGTCACAATTTATAGGATGCAAGGCCACTGCCTCCTACTGGACATTGAGTGTAAATGTCCCTTACATGTAAATACAGTAAATTAAAAGCTATGAGTTCATTGAGCCCGCCCCACCCACCCCAGCTCAGTTGGTAGAGCACTCGCTATATCTAAAAGAATTATAATATTAGGCATACATTTACCAAATAACAAACTGTAATATCAGGATACTGATCAACAATTTATCTTCGATAAATCTACATCTGTGTATTAGTTTTCGTTTGAAATATCTACAGGTGGAGCGTCTGCCCATTCTCATAGACAGTCCAGCAAAACATGACCATCAGCTGTCCTCTGACCCTGACAAGACCCCTGTCAGCAATGCAGCCAACTCTGACTCTGAGCCTGAGGACATGAACCAGCCCGGTAAGAGAAGGCCATGTGTGTGCACGCAGCGTTTACTAGTTTTTAAAATCCACATTTTGTATGGAATTTTTATATACATAAATAATGTTAATATAGCTTGTGCAGTTTACCGAATTGACCAAAAACAGTGTGCTATTGTTGTTCATATGTATATGTTTACTGTTCTCACAGAAAAGGAACAAGAGCAAGAGCCCAAGTTGACTTGTGAATACTGTGGTTGGGTTGATTTTGCCTATACATTCAAGGGATCAAAAAGATTCTGCTCCACGCCATGCGCAAAGAGGCAAGGCAACCTCAGCTTTTATAGCATCATTGCTCAAACAATTTTTGGTCATTATTTAATGATTGACATTTGTAAACAGGTACAACGTGGGCTGTTCAAAGCGCATCGGCCTTTTCCATCCTGACAGAAGTAAAACAACCAACCGTTGGCGTAGAAGATCACAGGGCCGACCTAGTATAGAGGCTAAGAAGCAGGTAATGAAACGGACTTCCTCTATTATTGTTGTATTTCAGCTTTTTGTAAACTTCATAGGTGTGATTTATTTTTTTTTCTTATACAATATGAAGTCTATTTTAGTTGTATTGATAGTGATAGATTATAGGATTATTACAAAGAATAAAGTAATGTATCATATTCTTACATAATCTGACGGCAGCATCTTACAACATCATACGACAGAGTAGCATGAAAAGCATGACATTTTGTCTCATGTTTAGATATCAAGTTTTTATATTGCAAGCCTTCAACACCTGTCAAACAAATCTTCAAAATAGACAAGACAAGACAAGACATTTATTTTTGTATAGCCCAATATCACAACAACAGCCGCCTCAAAGGGCTTAACAGACTGCACTAGACAACATCAGTTCAACAACCCCAATTCAGTATATGTTTTATTTTTATATATATTTGCTGGACAGCACAAATCTAACAAATCTAATGTTGGCTGAGGTTAACAAAATGTCTCTGACACTTTGACACTTTTCCATTTTCAGAAACTGTCACCTTCACCTCAGCAGACTCAGGGGGGTTCAGTATCGTCCCCTCATCCGTCCCAGCCCAGTCAGGAAGAGTCAAGCCCATGCTCGGACATGTCCAGCTATGAGGAGCCTCCATCTCCCCTGTCAGCTGCCAGCTCAGGAACAATAGCTGCTGCCCCTGCATCTGCACCAACGTCTGTTCACCGGCAACCCAGCAGGACCTTGGAGCAGGACAACAGCAGAGATGCACAAACACCGACTCAGAACCTCAAACCAAACGACCCCACCAAGTGGAACGTCAGAGAGGTGTATGATTTTATCCGTTCACTGCCAGGTGGGTGATGTCAATAGAAATCTCCATACTGTTTAGACTGCATTAAATATGGTTTTAGTGTGAATGATACATCTTTTCCTGCTGTAACAGGTTGCCAGGAGATTGCAGAAGAGTTTCGCTCTCAGGAGATTGATGGACAGGCCTTGTTGCTGCTAAAGGAGGACCACCTCATGAGCACCATGAACATTAAACTAGGACCTGCTCTCAAGATCTTTGCACGTATAAATATGCTCAAAGACACATAGCACTCTGTAGCTTAGTGCACTATGCTCTGAACTAAGATGGATGACGAAATGATGATTCAAAATGTGAGGCTCTAGTCTAAACCTTGAAGATTAAGATGTGCTGTAGCTCTGATTGACTACAACATGATCTCACATTTTTTACCCCAGGACTGAAACCCGACACTTGTCAACTTTAGAGAATATTTTAATGATGATGATTTTAATTGAGCACTTATTGAACAAACTCTTGGTGTGAATGGTATGTCAGTGTTTACATCTACTCTAAGCAGCCACAATATCTGATTATGTGCCAAAGTGTATTCATGGGTGGAATGAAATGTGGTCAGTTTTGGAATTGGATGTTTTGACCCAGTGCCAAATTTACCGCTGTGACTAATGGTGCAAAACATTTCTAATATACCCTCGAGGGCAATGCTCCTTTAACCTATAATGTGTTATTTGTGCTAAAATCATTGTGAATTTGTCACTGATATAAAATGTCTGAAGAGAACCTACTTCAAACTTGAAAAGGTTTTGTAAAATGCTGTTAATTCTAAGTTAAAGAAACAGGTGAACCCCATCTAGTAACTATTTGTAGTCTAATAATATGGGATGCAAATAAAAAATTATCAACTTGCTTAATTGTTGCAACAGTAGCCTGGGTCACACTTTAACAGCTAGTACTAAACTGAAGCATTGAGGCTAAACATGTGAAAATACCTGAATTTATTTGAATGACTATGTTTAGTACTGTTTTGTTGTGTGTGGATGAAAAAATGTATGGTTGTCTAAGTGCAGCTGGAACCGAAAGATTGAATTCATTAATTTGCTCATTTTTATTCAGTCAATGCCTCTTTGTCTGTTCTCACAGTAAGACTAAGCTCTTGCATACAAAGCGCTTGAATGCTGGGAAACCATTTAAGCAGCTTCTTTTGTAACATTGAGTTGTTGTTTTTTTCCTGTTATGAGGACGGGTTGGTTTTACTGCAGATTATAAGTGCATATAAATCAATTATTACTGTTTTGAAGCTTTTTTCAAATGAGGAAAATTGATTCTTTTTTCTTTCAAGAAGACACCAATTTAAGGAGCAATTTGGATATACCATTCTCTTTTTACACAGCCCTCTTTTGGCACTTAATTAGTTTTGTTTGTTATAATTTTATGTAATCACCTGAAGCATTAAATGTGGTGGTAGTGCAGTAGGGCAGAGTTCTTATGTACATAACAGCAACTGTCTTTTTTAAGTTATATTTAAGTCTAAAACAAGAAATGTAATGGTGTTAAATATTTTTAAATATGCAAATGTATAGATATAATGGTCTGGGATATTTTGTTTGTTCTTTTTTTATGCATATTTGGACAAATCTATTTGTGTTTGTGATGCCTGTGTTGAAGGGTCAACTTTTTCTAGATGCTTTGTTGAATGCTTGTATTTATCAAAATCTTTTGTTACACATTTTGCAAGTATAAATATAAAATTTGCTGTAGAAATGTTGGTGTTTGGGCCTTTTTTATTTACATGTGCATAGTTATCTGTGGAAGCTGATCACATCACAGCAGCTATAAAGGCTTTATTAACCAACCCTACTGTTTTTTAGAAAAGAATAAGTATAATGTTGGGCTGTGAATTCATAAGGCTTCAGAGATTCCCTTCCCAGTAGGTTCCATGTAGGTTTATCTTTGGCATTGTCATCAGTGAACTGAACCAGGAAGCTTCCAGCCGTTGGTTATTAACTGTCGCAGTAACTAGGTTGTGTCTAAAACAGTGCAAAAACAATGACTGCTTTCCATTGACTTTACTAATACAGAGCAGGTACACTGAAAAAAACAAGTGCACGGTTACTCGTGCATGTGTGTTTTCTTTCAAATGACAGCGGGCGGGGCCGGAAACTAACCGCACAGAAGGCTGGCTGCTAGCGTTTTGTTTTGATTTAAGAACGGATCAAACCATGTGAAGACATGGTTACGTGTCATATTTCTTACATTAACAAAAGGTTAAAAAGAGCCAGCACGCAATTTATGACATGATAGTAAACAAGCCAAAAATAGAGATGGTCCAGGTTAAGTTTGAATAACTATAGAAAGTTTTCTCCCCCCGCCATGTCGGCGTAATGGTTCAGTCCGCCTTTTAAACTTGACGCTGTTGCGTGTGAAAAATACACAGCAGGTTACAGTTTCTCATCAGGCTTCACAGCACAACGCCTTTTTCGGGATTATTCAAGTTTGGTAAGTTATGCATTACAATAACGCTTTGAGAAATACAGTGTAGTGCTTTTAGCGACTGTATTTGTCTAGTTCATTTTAATTTTTTTTTATTTATTCGCTTTTTATTTTCCCTTTTAATATCCCCTCCCATAACTGTATTTATAGTGTTATATTCATATCCAGACTGTTGCTGTAATGCCAAACAGAAGAGATGGTACTGAGGAGTCCTCAGGTGACCTTCCTTCTCTGCAGAAACTTGAGTCTCCAACAGGTATATTATGTTTCATACAAATAGTTATTGTTTTGTGGCAGGCTAAGAGACTATTAGTAATTGAATTATTAGCACAGTGGCTGTTTTATTCTTCTGTGTGTGTGTGTGTCCTGTGCGCTGTGTCAGGGAGCCCCCCTACTGCCTCATTATCCTGTCTAGTGGAGCTGGAAAATTGTGTTTCCAACCTGAGCCTTGCACATGAGATAGTGGTGAACAGAGACTTCTCCTTTAAACCAAAGAGTCTTCCTACTGACAGGTGAAATATACTATACTTAAGTGGCCTTGGTTAATTGTACTTAATGGTTCTGAGACATCTTTACCGTTTTTCTCTTTATAGTTTGGAAGGAAGAGTGACTGAAATTGTTCACAGGGCTTTTTGGGACTGTTTGCAACAACAGCTGAACAGTGATCCTCCAGATTACAGTCATGCCATGGTCCTGCTTCATGAGATCAAGACTGTAAGTGTTAAAGGATGCAAAGACCTCTGTGGTCCAAGAATTATAAAAGTCTTCCATCACCTTGTCCTGACAGATAATTTTATTTCTTTAGTGAAACAAATGAAACGACTAACAAACCAACAATGTTTTTAAGGACACATTATTTGGTGTTTAAATTATTATTATATATATTTTTCAATTGCTCCCATAAGCTTCAAATGCAGCTATTTATTTGTACTATACTGTGAAGTGCAGAATTCAGTATTTTATTTCTTCACTTAGCTGCTCCAGTCTCTGCTGCTGCCTGGCCATGTCAGACTGAGGTCTGAGCTAGAAGAGGTGCTGGACATGGATTTGATCAAACAGGAGGTCAATCACGGAGCACTGGATTTAAAGAGACTAGCAGGATACATCACCAACACCATGGGGTCCCTTTGTGCGCCTGTGAGGGATCCCGAGGTCAGGGCACTGCAGGACCTAAGTGACCCAGTGGAGCTTTTCAGGTGAGACGTGTTACTGTACACTGAACTACGCTGTTCACATTTTTATCACTCACTTCAGGATATCTCTTTCCTCAGGGAGATGTTTCGTGTTCTAGGGGTCATGAAAATCGACATGGTTAACTTCACTGTCCAAACTTTGAGGCCTCACCTCATGCAGCAGGCAGTGCACTATGAAAGAGCCAAATTTCAGCAGATTCTGGAAAAGGACCCTGGTAAGAAGAGGTTAAAGGTTTAAAAGCAACCTGATATATTATAATAACCAAGCTGACTTATGCAGAAAGAGCTGATCGGGGGATCTCTTTGGCTCAGATATTACATCTAAGGACAGCTGAGTAATCAGACTTATTGGCAATGGATCAGGGTTTTTGTGCTGACAAGGTTATCTAAAGCAGGCTTTTGGTCTCTTCTGAAAAGAATATTGTTAGCTCACGGATTTATTTAATTCATTACTTTTAAAATATACAGTCAGTGCATACAAAACTACAAATATAAATTTGTATAATTTGTACATTACTGCTAGTTCTCATTGTCTCTTGGTGTCTGGCTAATATATAAACCATGCTAATTTGAAAGTGTAATGTACAACCACTACATCAAACTTTAAAATTAGTCAGCCGGACTATGCACATAAATACCAATCAATATAAACTGAGAACTATACTGACCAACTAATGTCAAAAAAGGTATAAACTCAGGCTTCACAAATGATTGGTGTATCACAGATGATACATCATTTTTAAGCCAGTTACAGGTCATAACTGATAACATAACTGAAGATTAAAATGCTTTATATTGTGGTCTTCTATCTTTATCTTTTAATAATTGTGTGAATACACCATTTTGCTTCAGCATCTCTGGATAATACCATGGCTTGGCTCCAGGCAGCAGCGTCCAAAGAGATGTCTGCTGTCAGCTGCAGTCCTGTCAGCCCTATTGCTGTCCTCAACCGGGCCTACATGCATCTGCTACACTGGAGCCCACTGGACCAGAAATATCCTGAGGTCAGCTGCAGATTACATCATTGCACATCTCTCATTTGAATAATGTTTTATTGATAATGAGGGAATATTCAGTCTCTCTACACACTGCTCCTCACCCCACTGCTAGTTGATGCATGAGGAAACACATCATAGCTCATGTAATGTAGAAATACCAGCATTTTAAATTTAAAAGCCAGATAGTGCTGATCTTTTTTGTAGTTGTACGAGTGTGTTTCTTGAAATTTTAGATGTTTCATAAAATAACTTTGATCTGACCACACAGACTGTGCTCATGGACCGAGCCCGGCTGGACTTTTTGGGCGGGCAGCTCCAGAAGCTGGTCTTAGAGGCATCAGTGATGCTGTTGACCAGTGTGCATTGCGGAGGTGCCGTTTTCTCGCTGCTGGGGTTTGTAGGTAAACTCAGGCAGGCCGTCACTGCCCTGCTAGCGGGCAGTCACTCCAGGTAAGATGGGAATGCGATGATGCATGTACTGACTGTCACGGGGAACAGGTATTGTAAGAGAAGGATACCAAAGGAGGTGACAGGAGGCAACTAGCTTGTCAAAACAGATCCAGCTAACCTCATTCTTTCTGTTCAAGAGAAGCCCTGTCATTATTAATAAATGCAATAGCCCTCTCCCCTACTGCACCTGCACTTACATTGTATATAATTGATGCTCTTTCTGGAATTTATCCCAGATTATTATGCGTTGCACTTAGTTTTTATTCCTTTTTATCATTATTTATGTCCTTTTAAATTTAGTGTATTTCTCACTGTTTTTTATTTTTTTTGTTGCTGATGTAAGTAGAGCAGCTAAACTGTATTTCATTGTTTCAATGGCAATAACCTTTTAATAATTATTAGTGGACAAATGTAGAACAGCAGCTTGTGATATTCAAAGCTCGCTGGTCTAAGATACAAGAAAGGCAGGACACACCATTTCTCTACAAATAGCTTGAATTATTTATTAACTTTAAAATGTATTATTCTCATCTAGTTAAATTCTTATGGCCATTATTAGTAATTTTTAGGTTTAATACTTACTAGGACGCTCTAAAGCACACTAAAATATTCCGAATTTGACAACTAATACACGTGACATAATGCCTATAGATAACTTTTTCATCCTCTCTTTTGATGCTGCAGTGAAGCCGACCTTAAGGAGGCGCTGCTCAGTGTTGGTGAGAAAGTACTGCAGCAGGTGAATGAGGTTCTAAGCAGCCAGAAAAGTACCCCAGGACCACAAGAGAGCCAGGATCTCCTGAAAGGGCAAATAGCTGAGCTGTGGAAGCAAAACCACCCTGTTCGCATTCTCATAGGTTAGAAAGAGCATTCACCCACTCACACTGTCTAATAATTATTGTTGAACCTAAATATAGCTATGTTAAATTGTCAGAACTTTCTATCAGTAAGACTCAAGATGTAAATAAGAGGTATTCAATAGGTGGTAACAGTATTGTCCTTTCTCTAGGACATAGATCTGTATTATCAGAGCTAGGTCACCTGTACAAAGGTTTAGGTAAAACACATGGACTGATATGGATACAAACACATTATTGAAAGCGGTATTTCCATTTTCAGGAGAAACTCATTGCCATTAGGTTCAGGTTCACTTAGTCCATGTGAAGTTGGATGTTGTTAAAGTTGATGTGCTCCATGTGCTTCTGCCGAGTGCTGACTTCTCTCTCTGAATATAACGTAGGAGAACGGGTACAGGTCTTCCTCCAGGCCATGCTGCAGGGGGGCCCAACTAAAAGGAGTCCAGAACTGCCCTCTACCCTCAGGCTGCTTAGTGCTGAGCTAGCAGAGCTGGGAATGTCCTTTGGGCAAATCGTCCGCTTCAACCAATCGGTGTTTGGGCCGTTCTATGCACCCATCCTTAGGAAAGTGCTGTTCCCGACAGGAGAGGCAGAGACTGGGGAGGACTCGCGTTAAGATAAGAGCATGCAGGATAACAGCAAATTTCCTTTGTTTGAAATGTACAAGCTTTTGAGTATAAACACTGTAAAATAAGGTGCAGCATTACAGAAAAAAGTGTTTAAAAAGGTTAAAAAAAACAAACAAAAAAAAACGGCCAGTGTAAGATAGGATTTGTATACCTCTCTAAGGAAGCACTCTTAAGTTTCCAAAAAACTGATTTTATTTGTTATATAATTATATATATATTTTTTACTACGTTGTGTTTTTTATCTGAGAACCTGTAAATAGAAAAAAATCCAAAGAATAAGATCTTGGAAGATTACTCCCAGGACAAACAAATACCAAAGAATATACATTCTAGCAATCAGAAATATCAATAATTAATACCCCAAAAAATTATAACTTTCTTGTAATATTTTAATGTTTATACAGATGTATTTTTTTAATTTTTTTTTTACTTACTTTTTTTCTTTTACTTACCTTTTTTAAAATTATATCTCAACTCACCAGTTTGAATAAACTTGATGTAATCAAGAAAATGGTGAAAAATAAATAACTTGCCAAACTTGTGTTTTATAGTATGTCTTCCAAATGTTGCAGATATTTTGAAAATAATGTGACCTTTTTTCAGCTCAGGGAACTGCATGCTGTTTAACATAAAGACAAGATTGCACCAAACAAAGAATTATTGTTTAGAATAAATCTGTTAAATTTAATGTGTTCTTTTCTCCTTGATATGTTACAGTCCAACCATATAAATCAACAGACATTGCAGGGGTCCTTTGTCATTGTATAATTTAATTTCATTAATATAATATTGCTTTTAAATTTGAAACAGTATCACATTTTCATTGACAAACCATACTCTGTCCACAAACATGGGCAAAGCATTGTATGCTGGTACAGTTTTTTTTTCTCTACAATTTGATACATTTTCTTCATAATCATTCCCACAGTTACTATCTCCAGTAGACCTGAATCAATAGAAATTATCATTAATGGTCTACAGTGCTCTAAACATACAGTACCTACAATGACAAGAATGGAAAGTCACAGTGAGGTCAGGAATTAGACTCGACCTTTGTGGCTAACCTTTCTCAAGACAGGAGTGATACAAAGGTCCTGTTTAGCCTGTGATGTGGTACAACGGGGTATCTTTCGTCTGTGTTGGGGTTTTATGTCATGGGACGTAGAGGAGCAGGGGATCTCTAGAGTGAGCTCTAAATGTCAGAGTAGTGCTGGTCGGCTCTGCTGTTGCATAAGGCTTACCTCTCGTTTTCTTTCTCTATCTCTTTCCACTGCTCTGCCCACTAATTCAACACACGCAAACACACTCACATTGGCTGCTCCCCTTCAACTCACAGCTTGGTATCCGGAAACTTGAACGCTGGGGTGAGCTACACAAGGAAAACATGGATGTTAAAAGACCGGTACATGCACAGCCATATCATGCCACCAAAACTTACTTTATATAGCTGCTCATTAAAATGTAATGCTTTTATTTTATGCATCCATACAAGAGCGGGTTGAGTGTTATGTCACATACAAAATGGAAGATCATTCGTGACAAAATGAGAAATGACAACATTGGAAACATGAAGAAATGTATGTTTTGGTGTAAAGAAGAAAAAGCCAATGGCACATGAGAGAAAAGACGAAGACACTGCCACAGTACATACAGAGACTGCC
Organism: Neodontobutis hainanensis; assembly: GCA_024349245.1. Taxonomy (NCBI): domain Eukaryota; kingdom Metazoa; phylum Chordata; class Actinopteri; order Gobiiformes; family Odontobutidae; genus Neodontobutis; species Neodontobutis hainanensis. Next base: position 12,621,032 of record JALDNG010000005.1, read on the forward strand.
CAGGCCAAGTGCATCAAAGGATACAAAACACAAAAACACTGCCAACATGCATCATCAGTGGAAGCTAACAGTTAACAAAGTGGCAATGACACAGCCACGGTATCACACAGACCAATACATCTTAACAGCCAGCCTCAAGACGCAGCGAAGAAAGGCCAGTATCACCTCACTTTTCCAGCAGCACACACAAACAAGGACAGTGGCCAATGATGTAACAGTAACAGTCCAAACTCCCATGAGGACAGACAGACAAGGCGTACAGCACACACAGTCAGTAGTGCACACAGCAGACAACCAGAGTCGTGTGTCAACCCCGCAACACGCTTTTTCAAATCACAGTGCAGGAGGAGGTGTGTTTGTGATGCCACATTCTCTGCATAGCAAATCCATTTGCATCAATATGGCACCGGCGCTACATTTAGGATGATCGCTTTAATTCAGTAGTTTTAAATCTCACGCTCATCTCAGCTGCTCACACTTTGAATGTACTGTACCTAATTGTAAAACAATGTGAAACGGCAGGGATATCTACCCATGTAATCATGACAATAAGATGTTTTTGCACATCAACATAGTCGAAGCAAATGAAGAGTATCTTTCACAGAGTATTAGAAAAGTGAAAGGTAGAATCAGTGTCAAAACACTCTACACACAGCAATTTCATCGGTCACATTTCTCCACTATTACCATAAACAGTAGAAATAGTGGACTGTTGTACTCGTAGGTCACTGTTAGCCATGTATTATTTCAGTTTAAGCGGAACACATCTTTGTGGATTATTTATGAATGAACACACTCTAGTCCAGCCAGAAAAAAAAAAAAAGATTTCACACTTGTGTGATTTTGAAACTACAGGCAGGCTAGCTGACGATTACACACTTGTACAAAATGTAGGGTAACACTGAAAGTTGAAAGCAATGTAAAATCTCATTCACCAGATTAACTTCAATACATTGTTTAAAAAAATACTTTTGGGATATATTTTTGAATAGCAGTCAATTGGAAATTATTGAAGTCATTAAATTACCTCCACACAACAACCTTGTCAAAAACTTCAGTCCACTATTTCTATTATCTACAGTATGACTACCTATTCTGATCACTTTTTTCAAAACCTTCCCCAGTGATGACCTCTATATCAAATAAAATCACAAGATTCACTAAATTACAATAATCTATTTGCACCATGGGAAAAAAGGGACCAAAAAGTGCCATGTTTTAACACAGTGTTTTTTTTTCTTTTTTTAAATTGACAAGAAAACAGTATGACTTTCTGTCTCTCAGTGCTACTGTGAATGCTGAGAAAAACAGGGCAGTACAAGGCTGGAGCAAAGACTCTCATCTGGACAAAACTGTACCATCATAAGAACACATCAATCCCAGCCTTTTTTTCTTTTTTTTCTTTTTAGTGTCAGGTTTAAGACACCAGAAATCTTTTCTTTCTAGTCTTTCAGGAGGGGAAGGGGGCGTGCAGTTGTCAGTTGTGTCCGGGCAGGTCAGGGTAAGTGGAGTTTTACTTGGTTATAGATAAACAAAACTTATGTAAGGCTGTTGTCCTTGGTTACGTATGGGGAAGTTGTCCCTCTGTGTGGGTGTAGTGTGTGAAGGTCTACTTCTTGGTCCATTTGAGTTCAGACATCAGTGAAAGATCCAAGACTGATTCATCTTGTTGTGTTACAATAACTATTGTACAAATACGTAGAAAAATGGTTGGTTGCTGCATGTTGCTGTTTTGTCTTTCATTGATTAAAAGTCCATCTTGCATCCAATGCAAGCAAAGCAGCCTCCTCATAGTGCCTCACAGTGGTAGATGCCTGGTAAGACAGGACAGGCTACAGATGGAGAAAGAGACAAGGTTTAACTGTCTTGAGGTAAAAATATTGAAATAATAAAACAAATATAGTAAAATAAAGAATAAAATAACCGTTTATCTTGTAAGATGGGGCAGGGTAGGGCTATAACATGTGAATCTTTGCATGACTTTACAGATCTTTCACAAATAAACAATAGAATCAACATGCTTTTCAAATGATACTATTCTAAACTTAATAAAAAGAGTCAAGAAAAATAAAAAAAATAATGCAAACTTTGGGAAATATCAGGGCTTGGAGGCAAATGTAAGTTGTCAGGAGGAGGAGGAGGAGGAGAAAGAGGCAGTTTGGTTGCGAGAGCAGGGCCACTGTAAAATGAGATCAGTCCAGGATCATCCGTTTCAGGAATCCACCATTGGCTGCAGCAGCGACAGGCGAGGGAGGCTGCCAGGATTGTTGTGGGACACACGGGAGAGGAGCGCTTTGTTGTTTGGGGGAAAAAGGTTGATGTGGGTTGCTGGGCAGGGCAAAGTAGGGTGTAGGAGTCGACAGCCCTGAGGGATGCTATACCATCACAGTGAGAAGGCACGGGGCTTGTCTGTCACCGTGTGAATGCTAGAAAGAGCGAACCGGGTGCAGGAGCACAGGGTGGAACGAGGGGGTGCAGCCTCAGAATATGGTGGTCTCGTACTTGGTGCTGACTGGCCGTCTGTGGCTTTCCCGCTGGTCCACGAGCCAGGTGGTGCTTCCCAGGGAGTGCATGTCAGCGTCCATCTCCAGGGGGTCGATCTGCCGGGGAAGGGAGGGAGGGGACGAGAGGAGGACGTGAGACGGGCGGCAGCGGAGGCCTTTGTGCCACACTGACAAGTCCTGGTCACACACGAGCATGTGGATTAGAGGTACAGTCCAGTGATCATGTTATAATCACAGACACACAAGGCTCAATCCACAACATGGAGAATGTCAGACTGCAAATACTCTCTTCCTGACACATTGCTATAGCCACAGCTTTGAACCAAATCTACAGCTCTCTGACAGTTAAGAATATGCTGCTTATTATTAAAATGCAACATGCTTTACACCAGTGGCTTACATAGACATGAAGGGTATTATGACATAAAGCGTCAACACACGTATCTGCATACTGTATGCTTATTATACTCCTGAGTGCTACATGTAAATGTTAAACATTCAAAGTAGGCATTTGAAAATATAAAAATCCCTGGTTACGGTTTACATAACTCACAGCATATCCGGCAAAGAACACTTCAACCATCTTGTTTATGACTGTCAAATAAGCCCTGACTGACACAAAAAAACAACAGTACTCACAAGAAATCCTCTATCTAGCACCTGAATTTCAAATTATTGCATGTTTAACTGTTAAAACTGTAAAATGACAGATGAACATGAGGTGGTAAAGAAAAGAGAGTCCAAAACAAAGCATCAAAGTGCACTGTAAAGAAAAGAAGGTTGTGGCAGGAATGGTGTGAAAGCAGATGTGAGATATTAGAGGGTTGAAAAGAGGCAAGGAAAGAGAAGGACCTGGACTCCGGGGCTAACAGAGTGCAACGGGAGGAAGGAAGGACGGTGGGTAGTACACGTGTGACAGTGACAGCAGCGGCATTCGAGCAGAGGGGCACCCTGGGAGGCAGGCGGACCAAGAAGACAAGAACAAAGACATGTTAAAATGTGAGACAGCAGACGGATAGAGCAATTAAATGTGAAGAAATCCAGAGGAAGCAGTGGTTTTGAGTTAAAGCATCACTAAGTAGATTTTACTTAGTTACATCAGAATTTGGCAACATCTAGCTTTAAAGCTTGTTTCCATGTTTAGTAAGCATAAAGTTACATAGTGTTGCTTTAACCAAGTAAAATGGTTAGCTTCAGTGCTGTGCTGTGCTGTGTATCACTGGGAATAGGAGACGATATCCCCTTATCTAACACTTAGAAACCAGCCAGGCTCATTATGCCACTCAGTGATTACTCTGTTTCTTATGTGTGCAGGCAGGAGGTAAAACAAAGTCTTTTGTGTCTCGGCATAAGCATGTGTTGCGCAGGCTCCGAGCAGTGCCTCCTCTCTCAGGTGACAGTGAACACTGAGTGCTCATTATATGCAGCCTGAGAAGTCAATGCATCAATGAATGACTCAGGCTATATGTGAATATTTACTCAAAGTACTCAGTCAATAGTGAAGAAGCAGTAAAATAGGTCCAACCAAAAGCATCTAAGCCTCTAGAAAAATCCCAGAGGAAATGATGAGAGAAAATAAACAAACTCTTCATTTGTCATTTTTCCATTTGTAGAGGAAAACTGCAGCAGTTCTAGGTGACTCAAAGAGGTAGAGAATAAGATGAAACTAGCCCTAATGATTCATCACTTTTACCTCACAAACAGCAGTAAGTAGGTGGCCCATTGTGTATTTAGTGGTCGGGAAAAAGTCGGTCATGAGGTCTGTGTAACATTTTTCGGTGTGCCATTTTCACAACAACAATGATATGCTATCTGAAGGTTTGTAACAGTAGGCTGTTACTCACTGCTGATCTCCGTATGTTGCTCCATGACTGAGACATAGGGCGGCTGGTTTTGGTCTCGATGACCTCTGGGCTCAGAGATGAAGCCTGGGCATAATGTCTCGCTCTTGATTGCATTGCCATCTGATAGGCAACCTCAAAAGCTTGTCCCAGCGTTAGTATGATCTCGTATGTCTGGGTCTGTCAATAGAAAACAAATGTATATAAATGTTACATGATAATTAACAATTGTTTCCTTTTTAAATAAATCTTGGCCCAGAAGAAATAGTATCATAACAGATAAGATACCTCTATGGTAATCCTTTGACACAAGAACCTTTATTGTCATTGACCTTTAAAGGAAATTAAACTGACTAAGCCTGAAAACAACAGCATGATTTGAGCATGTGGGTGAAAATGTCACATAGCAGAAGTAGGACTTTGAATCAAGCAAACCAGAGAATCAGTCAGGGAAATGATGTCCCAATGGGGGCTTTACCTGTGGACACTTGATCTCCCACAGGCAGTCATGCTTTTCTCTGATGAATCACTAATAATCCACCCAGCCAATAAAAATACTCCATTTAGAGTGTCATTTAACCAGTGTATTAATCCTAAAAGGCACACAATGCCACTCACCACTTCAACAGTGCTGAAGACATGGCACAAGTGGTGACCACTTTTCGGATCCTTGGTAATGTAAGCAAAAGTGCACAGGTCATCTGGGTCTTGTGCAGCACAAGAAATGTTCCTGATCTCATGCTCTGCAATTATAGTCTAATAGAAGGAAACAAATAAATTATGAATGGCCACTGAGAGTCAGTTAAATTGTTTGGGTTGGGCAGATCAATAGACATGCTTTGACATTACCTTTGAGACTGCATCAATAAACTTCACCCCTCTATAGGTAATTGATAATATGACAACTGGACCCTTTCTTGAATCCTTTGATTTCTAAAATCAATAAAGTTTAAACTGTGAAAGTCATAAACACGGTTGACAGTCTTTTAAGTCAAACAACCCATAACTCTTGAGCTATTACTTACCCTAATTTTAGCACAGGCATCTTGTGTGGACTCAATCCCCCGTAGATCCCTGATTATCATTGATCCTAAGTACTAAAACAATCAAACATACCAAAGCTGTATAACAATACATTATGTGTTACAGTAATATAAAAATAGAAACAAAGTAGGAGACATACAGTTGCCTCATATCCACAGGAGTCTAAGATGAGTTTCTCAGGTTGGTGATGCCAGGCGGACACTGTGGCATAGGTAGCAGAATGGCTTGGAGGTCGCAGGTTTAAACGATCTTTGTGTCTTTCACTATGTCTGTCCTGCAGAAACAAAAAGTGATGCAATTTCAGTGAAACACTGCACCTGTAACACTTCATCATATATCTAAAATAAATATCAATAGTAAGATATAATTGGATGAAACATTTATAAAATGTATTTTATTGATTATTTATTATAATGAGTCCTGACCTTTAGTTGATAGAAAATAGAAAAAAATATTTATTTTTATTTTGTAAGCTATAAAGCTAAAGATTTGAAAATCATTTAAAACTATTAAAGTTAAAACAATTTGACTTCTAGGGTTTGGGTTAAATTAACATCAAAAGTTTTGTTAAATGTCTTTGATTGGGTGAAACTCACCACAGATCGAGGTCTCTCACTATAGGATCGAAGAGAAACATTACAGTCTTGGTCGAATCCTCTCCGCCGCCGGTCAGACTCAGTCAGGGGCAGGAGCATGTCCATGGAGCGACTGGTGTAGGGGTCGAGCTGACTGAGGGGGGTTGTGTTCTGGGACAGGAGGTCATGGAACTGTCACACACACCAAGACAAAAACACATCCAACACAGATTAATGATCTGACAGCACTGTACGCACATGGGCTGGCTTTCCTGATCTACAGCCAAGCTTAATCCCCAACAAAAAAGAGTCTTCCACAGAGATTCTCAATTCTTTTTAGCTGTTTAATCTGCCTGGGAAAACTGTTGTGAACAAAATTATATTGACGAATCTCATTCTAAAAGAAGATGAAAGACATAAACCCCATTTTTTCTCCCATAATCCCATTGACATAGAAATGCTGTGCAGTGAGTGACTCTGCTTTACGGCCATCTCTCTATTTATAGCAGTTAAGTGAGATAGTACCGTCAAAATGGCTATTATACTGGACAACTGAAAACCACAAAAGAAATGTTATTTCATTACGTGAATAGATTTTGGCCTTTGAATAAAAAAAACATTCTAACTGGTATAGAGTAGCAGTGTATGCTTGTGTAAAAAGCGCAAACCTGGATATAAAAGGAGCTAGCAGAAAGGAAATAATAACATAGACTTAATAAATTTCTGCCTGAGATTTTACCAAAATTGGGGAGAGACGTCGGGACTTGGACGGTGCTTCTTCATAGGGTCTCTCAGCAAGGGAGGCAATGATCCTTTTGCGGTGTCCCAGGGGACCGATTTTAAGAACCTGGTGAGGATAGCATCAGAGCTTGTCACATCAATATCTAACACAATCATTTATCCAGACAGAGCTAATAATGATCTATCTAAAATTCACTGACACAGAGTTGGTGGCATGCACCCCTCACTGGCGGCCATCCACAGGCAAACTGAAACCACTCTCGTCAATAATTTAGCCTCAATCTGTTCTGCCATAAGCTTAAAGTACTGCAACATCTCCTCCTCAGAATCCTCTAGAACTCCAGTTTCTTTTAATGGGATTTTGTTATTTATTCTGTGATTGTTCCTGGGGCTGTTTTTATTTTATATTATGTCATGTGCAAAATCCCACAAAGACAAACATACATGAGGTGGTTAAAGAAAGAGAAACTGGCTAGCAGAATTGCTGGTTGCTAATATTCCTAAAAGAGAAAGCACAGACTTTAATAGCAAAGTTTTTCTAAGATGCTCGAAAACAGTGCTGCTCCTCTCGTCACTGAAATAATGTGCACTGTCCTCACACCCATCTTTGTGTACTGTGGCAATCTGCTGAACACAAGTGCCCAAGCACATATACAATACAGTGTGTTTGGCTGCAACTGCTGCTGTGGCAGGTATCTGCCATTTTCCTTTGGCACTGTTTTCCACTTAAACAGAGATTGAGGCAGAAGAGTTAAAGTGACAAATATTACCACATTGTGTTCAACCAGGCAATGTGACACTGCATCATATCAAAGTGAGTTTTTACTTTCATGTTATGATTTAGAGGGATGACAAGGCAGTGTACCTGGTGCTTGCATCATTGTCTATGTTTCTGTCCATTCATATTGTGTAAAAGAAACCCAATTTTGATTTTCCATCTAAAATCTGTCCACAGACGTTTACATCATACTACAGAAAATCTAGTTGTAGTTGTTAGTCTTCTTCTAAACAATTCACCACAATTTTAGATTAGTTGACATTGCTTTAAAATGACATCAACTCACCAACAATGTTCATGTGAAACCACATAAAAAGTGACATAAGGGCAATGTGAGATCTGCTTTAAAGTGATTTAGACAACATCCAACTGTTAACAAACAACGACTGTTGATAATGCTAAACCTATTCTATTTTTTACTTTTCTATTATCAGTTAAAACAGCAGATATTTCCTGAGGCCCCATAGGGAATACACTGCTATAACCATGACACACACACAGCACACAAACAGATGAATGAATGAATTAGCACATACTGGATGTTCAGGAAAATTGGTACATGCATTTGCTCTTTTGTTATCACAAATGATCAATGTTAAACTGTTTCCATAAAGATTTAACAGAATGACAATATTCCCTTTCAGCACACATAACTTTCATTTAGATTTTATGCCTTATCTACTAGTTACTGCATCATTTCTGGATAATGTTTATGCTGGAGATATGCAAATGCATAATTAGCATGACTCTGTTATTTAAACACTTCATTAACATTGGGGGTGCACGTGGCAGAGTGGTTAGCGCTCCTGCCTCATAGTAAGAAGGCTTGAGCATCCTCAGCCGACTCTGGCCTTTCTGTGAGGAGTCTGTATGTCCTCCCTGTGTTACCGTTGGGTTCTCTCCGGGTACTCCGTTTTCCTCCCACCATCCAAAGACATGCATGTACATGTCAATTTGCAAATCTAAAGTGTCCCTAGAGAATGAATGTGAGAGTCAATGGTTGTCGGTTACTGTCTATGTCAAAATGTCAGCCCTGCGACTAACTGGCTACTGTCCAGGGTGTACCCCACCTAAGGCCCAAAGCTGCTGGGACAGGCTCCAGTCACCTGCGACCCCTAACTGGACTAAGCGGTGAAAAATGAATAAATTAACATTATATATTTTTTCTTTTCAAATGTATAAAGGATATTTTTATATTAAAGACACATTTTCTGACAAAAATGTCCAAACTGTCACAGACAATGAACAACACCAACCAACAGGCCTATACTGAAATCATTTGTTGCAATATAAATGTAAAAAACGGTTATTTACATTGACAATCTCCAGTTCCCATAGGTTTTTAACACACTCCAGTGTGCGGTAGCCACTTGTGAGAAAGTTGGGTAGGTACTCATGCAGACCAAGGCCATCCAGCCACGACGCAAGAGATGTGTTGCCATCACAGCCCAGCGCCTTCACCTAAAAGATCAAAGGATCAAAGGACTGACTGAAGCAAAATATACTGAGATTGTTCATTTAAATGTGTATCTAATGTTATCTATAGCTTTAATGTAATATTCCTGATACATTCTGACATCAAACCATACTAATCCTTTGAATGCAATTTATCTTACAATCGTAAGTATAATGTACATTAACCTTGAGTAGGCCATTTTTGTATCACTGTTTAAGGAAATCACCAATAATTCTAGCATTTTTAGCATTGCTTTTACTAAAGCTCTAAGGAGCCATACGCTAATAGAGCAGTAAGTCTAAATGTGCAGTTCTATATATATTTAATATAAAATAAAAAATAATAACTATTTTCAAAGTCTGTCTGTTGTGACTTTGAGTACAAGGTCGTTTTAGAAAAAGATTAATGGCATCCATCTCCAGCTTTGAATTAAATGGCTGATTCCAACAGTGATAAGAGCCCTTTTAAAACTATGGTTTTCTGTGAGAAATATGGCATGCTCATCCACAACACTCACACATTAGTCATTTTTATTTAGTTTTTGGCTTATCTGGTACATTTATGATGATGTATTCAGAGTTCTCTTTCTTCCTAAGGTGCTATCTGTCACTGTCCTACCTCAGCGCTGTGATGTTAAGTACCTTGGGCAAGCTGCGTGCTGCATGGAGGATTTTCTTTCGATGTCCTGGGTCAGTGATCCCCATGTCTCTGAGATCTTGGTCCTCCATCACGTTACTGCCCTACAAGGGGCAGAGAAGCAAGATAGAGACATACAAATAAACACATTCACACGCAGACAAACACAAGTACGCATGCAAACAGTCTCATACATGCAGGCCCAGACACACACTGGCAAAAAACACAATGAGGACATAATATAGAACAATACAAGGAAGTAAATCTACTGTATTGTATGGCACTACAATATAATAAAATTGTCACATTTAACAGACGCATATTTAACAGAGATAAACAGAAAAATGTCTAATGTAATGTAGCTAAGTAAAGCACAAAAGAGTAGCATGTTAACGTGCATATTAGCTTACACCATAAACACACACATGGAGAATATGTACATCCCTGACAGAAGCAGTAACACCCGAGTGGGAGGACAATGAAGTCAAATAAATTGTGCATGCCAAGAGTAATCAATCTGATTGTGTGCGACTCCCAGGGAACAAAGGCTTCAGAACTGCAGCAGCATCAACAGGACCACACTGCATTTGTGCTTCACTAAATAGTCTATAATGAAACGAGCTACAAGTTTGTTACAAATTGTAAGATGTCGGCCTCATTTTTGATTTCCACAAAGATGTGATACTTTGGTTGACTGCTCATGCAAACGCTATAAATAAAATGTGGTTTTGAATTATAATTTTTAGTAGTGTTTACAGAGAATACTTGATGTTCAAACACTTGTATTGAATTCAATCAACATCCCACTTCTTGTGTGAACTGCTAACTGATCCACATGCAAAAAACTACAGACTACTACAACTGCATAGATATCCCCCAGTTAACAACACTTTGTAGTGGTTTTCAAAGCCTACAATATCTGATACAATTTATTATACCTATTTATATTTTAAAGGGATTCTTTATGTGGTTTTAATGTTTGTAAGGATTGCTCAGTACATACCAGGGTCACACATGATAAAGAAAACCATTCTGAATATAACCTTAAAAACAATGACTGATTGGTAAGTGACAAGCAGATTGTTGAAGCCCACAGTTCTACGTGCTTTGTCATCTTATTACGGTTTATAGACAAGACTAACGATACAAGGAGAACCTTGGAAGTGCGAGCTAAGTGTTTTTCCCAGTGGGTTGCTGCAGATTGATTCTTCCTGGCCAAGAATGTTAAAATTTTCTGCTCTCACTGGATTGGCTTTAGAGCACAATGCAGTATTCAGAGACTTGTATCAGGGTGCAGTTTGAAGATTACTCACTGATCGCTAGAATAAAGGTCAAAATGAAGCGGGGTCTGATGTAAGGGAGGCCCAAAATAGATTTTCACTTTTATTAACACAGTTTGAAGTTTGATGATGCCTCAGGAGACTCTGCAACTTATTATTTCATGCCGCATTTGAAACATGTGATGGGAATGTATGGTTCAGTTCTTACATAGCTTATGAGCCCTGATAGTTTGATTTAATCTAAGTCGACTTGCAGACACAGCCATGGTAGTCCTTCATCTCACTAAATGCACTCAGTTAATGCAACAGTGAATTAGGATTGCTCTACTGCTTTGCCCCACAGAGGAATTGTTTAGAAAATCTAATTTTACTACTTTTTCAAATGTCTGCAGTATTGTCTAGCATGAAGGACCTCATTTATGGGTTTCAACATAAACGTTCACATCCTTGTTATATTGTTCATTGAAGGGGGCTAGAGAATCAGATGAAACATTAATGCAATGTAAATGTGTAAAAAAGAAAATGAGTGGTTTCGTTTGTGGAATATTAGACATGAGTAAGGAGCTAGCTTATCTTGCAACAACGTAGATTGCAAAGTTATGTATTACTGATTGTTTATTGTAAACAAAATGTGTGGGTACAGATGTGCCACTTCTGGTATCATGAAAGAAGCACAGAATGATGATCATCGTGTAAAAATTATGTGAATAGGCACACCACACAGCTATTCATAATTTATCATCCCTCAAAAGCTGCATCTCAGAGCAATCATCCCATGCCGAGAGCCTTGCCGACTCATGTGAGTGCTTGCTCTTCTGCTCTGATGGACGAGACTAAGGAAACTTTCCAAACAGGTCACATGACCTCAGCTGTGGCAGGCTTGGATTGTACATAAAGTAACACTGGCTTCTTACAATTTCTGTTTTTACAAAGTTAGACCAAGGTTTTGACTTTCATTGGGTTTCCAAACACTTCAGGAATTCACAGGCAATACTTTACTTTATGCCTGCTTTAGTCTAAAGGTAAATCCACACAAAAGCACTATCATCTTTAAAACGATATTAACTTTAAATTCTGTCTTCACACTAGCATTAACAATATATGCTCTGAATGTCTGTTTTATCTGTATCTATTTCATCTGCATTATTGGTCTGTTAGTGTGTTTAACTTTAAAGTGAGAGGAAAAACAATCCACAGTGTACTGTTCCCACTAACAGAACTTTTTTTATTCTGAATCCCACAGACAACAGCTGGCGTTTTAGTCCAGTGTATACTGTGATTGATCACATCTAAACCAAGTCTGGCAGAACCCAAAAGGGCACAATATTAAACATTCACAATGTCTGCCTGACTTATCTGACCTTTCCTTTGTTTGCAACCTCCACATCCATATAAATATCCATGGTTAATTTCCCTTGTAAGGCTAATGATTTATTTCCTTGATGTATCAAGTCTCAAGACGCATTAGCTGTGGCATGAGCACGAACATCAGAATGCTTAATGACCCTTCATAATTATTATTCAACCAGACAGCGACAGCAAGAAGAAGAGATTGATAATTAGTGTTTTGATTCAAATATGGCCCAACAGTCATTTTACTGAACAATTTTCACAATACAATTTATACCAATGTGACAGTTACTTAATATATTTGAGCAATTAAGACAACAATGTGGGCACAAACACAAACAGCACACACTATGTTAGTGCTCTAAGTATTTACAGCAGAGACAATCTCTGTTAGCTGTAATCTGTATATTAACTTGTACATAAGTTTGTAGTACTAGGTCTATGTATAGCACATCTCCAGTTGGCATGATGTCAACTATAAACAAAGTCTACAGTGTATATCTACAATATCTCTATGCTCTACCAATATCTAACTATACAGCCTCCTCAGAAAGAAAACCAGATTGGACAACACTACTCCTGGTGAATACAACCACTTTCCCCTGAGCTTATTGGTTCCATTAAACTGTACTCAGCTGTGACAAACTGATGTAACATATAGCCCAAAGTGCTAATGCAGGTCCTTGGCCTCAGAAATGTCTGCATTTAGCCTTTGGGCTTGGTTATTTGTGTACAGACATGTTTTTGGGCATTGACCAGAGATATGAAAACACATTCTGTGCTAAATATAATGCTTGCAATGTTTTTAGAGGAATAATAAGATAATCTTTTAGTCAGACTGTGGACACTCTTTGACATTATCTACATTGATTAATATGTAATTGACAGGAAGAAGAGAAGAGACACAATACTCTTGTCTAGTGCTTTTAGAAACTGTCTTATCTCATCACATTGCTTCCAATTGAAATCAAGTGGTTTAGGAATATTTATGGATTTACTAACTATACTAAACTACACCATAATAAAAAAGGATTTAAGAATAAAATCTTAATAAGTTCAGTTGAAAAATGTAATACATAAAAGGTCTAGCCATGAGAGCATGCTGTTAAAGTGTCATAGTGCATTTCTTGCAAGTACATTTCATAAGCACCACAAAGTGCGTAAAGCATAATAGGTGGAGGATTTAGTGAGATTTCAGGAGCAACCATGCAAAGTGTAATTGGAGAGAACCACATTCTGTTTAGCCAGAGGCTTGTATATATTTAAGTTATGTAGCCAAATGTTCACTCAGGTTAAGTGGTGGTCAAAAGGGGATTCTATAATATGGCAAAGAGGGAGGGACTAGTTCTGTGAATGAGGAAGTATGATTGGAAATGCTGGTGCAAAGTTAATGGCTTTGGGTTGTCATTTGTCTTGCCATTGGTGACAGCTAATATTCTTTAACGGGATGCAGTGTTGGGTCATAAATAAGAGCAGGGCCATGCATCGCATAAAGGTTGAATGTGGAGAGAAGAAGGAAAGGCTTTATAAAATTAGGTGATGTGCAACTAACACAAGCAATCTACAGAGCATAGTGGCGACATAAAAGACAAATGCTGGGGCCCAGTGATGCAAAGTGGAACTGACCCATGAGATGACATGCTGCAGGTGACTCACCATGAATCGTAGGTCGTCAAAGCCATTGAGTAGGAACTTGCTCTCGTACTGCGGCAGCCCCACGTGCTCCAGCCACTCTCCCACCGGCTGGTCCAGGGCTTTACCACAGGCCCCATCTGCCGAGAGAGGGAAGCGCTTCAGCAGGGAGAAGCCGTTCAGTCGGTAGCAGCGGCACTCAGAGGACGACACATGGCATTGCCACATCATCCTCGGCCAGCAGAGGCAGAGCCGAGTGCAGCAGCACCAGGCGGGGTGGGGGGGAGACAGGGTCCAGGCTGGGGGTGAGGGGCTCCCACGTTAGAGGCAGGGGCCCACTAATTAAAACACAGAAGGAGGATAGGAAGTGCTGCAGGCCCCTTAAGCACTGCAGGGGACGGACTAGGCTAATGCACGCCTACTGGTGTTAGTGTGACTGACTGGAGATGTCAGGCGAGGGTGGAGGTAGTGCAAGGAAGGAAGCCCATCTGAAACTTGGTAAGTTTAGTTATGTTGGACTGAGCCAATACAGCATCTTCCAACAAACAGAGCTCACTAAACATTCCTTTAGTGAGAAGATGAGCCAGTGTGATAACAAGTGCCTATCTAGTCTGACAACATGAACAAACTACATAAATTTTAGAGAAAATTAACTATCGCTAGATCAGACATTTTTAACAACAAACATAAATTACTCAATATATATATTAAAAAGAAAATCGACCAGGCTTTAAGACAAAGATAATTTAAGTTTTTGCAAATTAAATGTTCAGGTTCTTCACCACATACTTGGAAGGCTCTGGCCGAGTCCCATGGCTTCATTGGTCAACCTCTTTGAAAGCTAGGACACGGCTTATACAATGAAGGTAGCAGCATTCTATAGCACTGTTGAGGTACTTGTGTTATTTTTGATCAAGGAATTCTCATTTGTTTAAATCATTTCTCGTCCTGCCTCCAAAACCACAAGGAGTATGGTCAAGTAGACATATTGTAATTCCTACATCAAAAAACAATTTGAAACGGCTTAGGATTTCCAACATGAGCCAATTCCGAACTCCTCAATTCATTATCCAAGTATAGATTCCTTGATAAAGCTCCAGGTAAGCTGTCTGCCAGTGGTGAAAAGCTTGGTGCCCTTGTTGGTGCCAGTGCTCTCTCTGTTTCCCAATATCCACTCTCTTCATTCGGTTAGTGAGTTGATAGCTGGGTGCATGGCTCCACCTGAGAACACGCTCTTCATCTCTCTAATAATTCCAGTTCCAGATCCACCAGATGAAAAAGTGAGCCAATAGACTGCAAGGCGTGGATTTATGCAGGACCTCAAAGCAGGTTAAGCTAGCTTTTTCTTGAGGCAAGCACCATCCAATCCCACCACAGCCCACCTGGTTCTCCTTCTTGCTGGATACAGCTAGCAGCCTCTGTGCTCAGGGCAGAGGTTTGTTGCATCCCCTGCTTGTCTGAGACGTGCAGGCAGCACATAAGCAGTCACCGCAGCAGCTCCTGGCTGGCACACTACCCCTCACTGCTCACAGGGCATAACGTCCTGACGCCGGCTACTTCTATATAAAAGACCACAAACCTGCCTCAACCTCAGCCACTGCTGCCACGTCGTTCCAACATCCACGACAGACAACACACTCATTGATCATCCCCCCTTCCTCGTCCGAGCAAATCCCACAAGCTTTCTTTCTGTCTGTCTCGCTCCCGCTGTCAGTCTCGTAGCCCCATTCCCGTGCTGTGTGATCGCACTGCAGGGTTGCCGTATGCTGCCTGATAAAGTGGGGTGCTGCTCCACGTAACCACCTCTCTGTCAGTCCCTCCCACTGCCTCTCTCTCTCTCTCCTGGCTTGCACTCTCTGTCTCACTCCTTGCCTCTTGTTCTGTAACACACTAACAAACGCACAAATACACACTCCCCAGCCCCATCCCTACTATTTACCTCTGTGCCTTCTATTTTGCCCCTTTTTCTTGAACAAATGCTCACACATGCTCAGTCTTTTCAGTTTCTCTAACCCTACCCCACCTCTCCCCTGCTCTTCCTGCACTGCACTCATTAGAATTGCACAGAGGCACTCTGATCTCGCCAGTGCAGAAAGGACACCACTATCAGGAGAGCATTGGGAGTCCAATATAACTGTAATTTCTACAAAGAATGACTTAAACCTAAAGTGATGACTGAGACCAGATTGCGTGCTGCAGGAGTGTCCTTCATGTTTAAAGCTAACATGGTGAGCTGAAAAAGAAAAACCTTGTTGAGACCCTGCTTATTAGCAGATGGCTTTCATGCATTTATATTTAACTTTCATAAAAGGACAAGAAGGGCAACATTGATTCAAGTCTGTAATGCACAACTAAGAAACAATGAGAGAAGACAAGAACACTCAATTTATGTCTCTTTATTTCAGTCATGCAGCATGACAGGGAAAAGACTAAATCCATTATGTAGTTCTAGATGCTCATGTCACATCAACCATTTTTAGAGCCCATCTCAGGCAAGCTGCCTTTACAAACATGTGACATTATATAAAATTCAAACTTGCTAACTTCACCATTTGAAATAATATGATGTGAGTGCCAGACTTTTGCATTCACCTATACAAGCCCAATCTTGATTTGGTAATTGTTTTTTCAAATCGATCCACCTGCATTGTGATTGGACAAGTTGGGATTTCAAAAATTGGATTTATAAACTGTTTGGAACAAAGGATGAACCTGGGTTTTCATATTGTGGTATTCCTGCCTGTAGTCTCAATTCAATCATGAGGTGGTTGTGTTCCAGCAATTATTATTGTTGTTTAAGTGAAAGGAAGTCATTAGGTTAAACGCTCTGTCTACAAAGGGCTCTTTCAACTTTACTATAAGACAAGTGAGGCCATACGTCGCCATTACACGCATCGGAATGGAAAAAGGGGTTCACGGGGCACCACAATGTATCTGTCACTGGTGCTGTTTGAGCTGCACACAGAGCTGGATTATGCTGCAATCAACTCACACATTCTCAGAGAGGTAGTCAGCCAGTCAGTGAGGAAGCCAGCACAAGGGCTATTGATTGGAACTCCTTTGTAATTGGCTAAACCCCAGTTGCTCTGTGTTAACTATCGGGTAAAAGGCCAGGTCAGATTGTGTGACGTGCCGGTCATCCTCAAGAAACAATCATTTGTTATCAGGATAAGCGGCTGACAGATTTGCTAAAAGAATGATGGAAAGAGGGCATGAAGATGACTAATGTAGAAGTGGTAAAACATGAGAAGGAAAAGATGGTAATTGGAAGTAAGACGGATTTAAGTGTTATAATTAGAGATGTTTTACATTTCCTTCTTTGCCCTACGTTCCTGTGTCTCACACCAGAGTCATCATTTGCACCACAATAGTCACACAAAGACTGTTAAAAATACCAGCCATCTCTTCCAATTACTTCCATACAATTGGTACAGTAATACCTCCCACGATAGTAGCACCTAATTACGGAACGACAGAGTATCCAATGGGGAACTGGGTCATTGTTTCATCCCATGTTAAACAGACCAAGCTGTCATATCTATAGAAGGGGAATGGTTTAAGGTTTGTTTGGTCTAGACTCAGCAACAAGGAGCACACAGAAAGATCTATTTACAGAGGAAAATGGTAGAGGTTGCGCCTATATAAAGCTGATCCTTTTTATCAGAGCGGGAGAAAAGCAGTAGCTCCTTGTCAACACGCGCAAGCACTGGAGAAAATGAGCCTCAAAGCTGAATTAATTCATGGAAAGTGAAGGCGGGTTTTTTTTTTTTTCTTTGAACATCATCATGTTCTTGTAAAAAAAACTGTGCTGGTGACGAGATCATTCTGCCCCATCTCTGTTCTTAGCAAGCAACAGCAACAGTAGTGATGGGGATGCAGTATCATCTTGGGGCTTCAGTCGGTAATGTTAGGCAGCTTAGCAATATAGTAAAAATCATCACTCATGACTCAGCTAAATGTGGGAAATTGGATACAAAACTATAAGCAAAAAGTGTGATCTGACAGAATAACGTTATCAAAGTACGTTATGCATTTTTCACTGTTTCACATTTCACACTTTACTGTTGTCTAAGTAGTATGGCCACAACAAATGGGATTTTATGCCAAATAAATCTTAACAGGGTTTCTGAAAAAGAGTCCGCATTGTGGCAGCCTTTTCAGAAGCGAGGAATCCACTAGATTAGCTTAGGACTGTTGTTTAAACAAACTGTGCGTATGCCAGCTGGCTCCCTACTCAGCACAGCCTGAAGGGCACTTGATGAAGCATAATATCAGCTCGGGCAGTAGTGAAATATATAATAACTCCACCAAAAGACAATATGACAGTGAGAGGAATTTAGAATTAGATTTTCCATAAAGTGGAAACTTTGTGTGTAAAAATAACAACGTGCCAAACAAATGTCAGGCTGATTCGAGATAACTTAAAGGGCAGCACAACTACCCTCTAGCCTCTCTGTAGGTGCATTGGGAGAATACTAATTGCTGCATCTGGAAAAAACAGATGTCTAAAAAAATTATAATGCAAAACACACAGAATGTAAAAATCATATTGAATACCTTTATGACAATATTGTATAATGTAAAATGCTCAGTTACACTCCTTTAATCTTAGTTGTGACATAGCATAGCATTAAACTGAATGAGTTGTTACCTGAGCATGGTGTATTCTTGGTTGTTTCAATGCCAGCTCCAATCAAGGTCATGATCTTTTCAATCTGTCAAAAATAAAAATAAGTCAGCAAGCTACCTTACACCATTGTACAGAAGCATTTATTGTATTTAGCAAAGAAATATAGCCAAATACTGTTGTAAATTGTCTAAATAACTTAGTTCTGTCGGGATCCTAGGGGTTTTTTAAACATACATAGAAAGAAGGTGTTGCTTGTGTCTGCTCTCTAAACAGAGTAACTGTTTTTGAATAGAAGTGGTCCAGCCTACGGTAATCTAGTGCCGTACCCAATAGTTACAAAATGAAATGAACCTACTAGTGGGCTCTGCAACAGCCTAGGACTGCGCACCGCTGTTGAGTTTGTTGGGAAGGAGGCGTGCTGCTTAGCAATGATGGATTACAAGCAACAGCCCAACGTGGACAGCAATTCAATGAGGAACGCTTCACTCAGCAAAAACACAGCAGGCCAAATTACACTCTTACAGCTTTTGAATCTTCCCATTATTGAAGGCTAAGAGACAATACTTGAGCTCTCTTCAAAATGCACAAAGTCAGACTCCAGATCACTCCCATCTGTTGCTAATGGCTTCCTAGTGAGTGGCGATTGGCAAAATGATGAACAAAAAGTCAAAAGCAAGGACAAATGAGTGAACTCAGAAAGTGATAGACTGGCTCTCCAAACGTGCATACTATTGTAGTAAGTGCAGGGGGATGAAATAAAAATTGGCTTAGCACATCCCCGTCCCAAGCCAGAGTTAATTAAAAACAACTCAGGCAAGATAAGTTGCTATCCTAATCTGTCCTGTCTATTTTCTCTTTACAAAGTCAAATTTAAACAAGAAGATAGCATATTGCATTCTTAACTTGGTTGGGACACATTTGTCTAACTATACAATGTCATCTCTACAGTACTAGTATTTTATCAGTGCTTAAGTGGATTTCTCTATAGATTGGCACAACTTTTGCTGACGCTACATCATGCACATTCCCTTGTGCGCACAATATAAAGCATTAAAAAGATAAGTTGATACCTTTTGATATTTCTCCACATGATGTGTCAAACTTTTACAAATGAATGCAGTGTGCTAAATTTAGAAAAACAAGAGTTAATACACAATCAGCAATGAGAATTTTGGGAGCCTAAAAAGCTGATTGTGCTTTCACTAGTGACACCAGAGACATGGCCAGGCTCATTTGATGTAATATTTAGTGTTTGAAAAAGCCCCATGCACTTCGCTAGTGGCATCAACACTAAGGAAAAGCCTTGATTCATTTGGAAGTCATTCACGTGGGACGCACATGGCATATGCCTCCAGCAATACAGACCTCACATTACTCCTTGAATTAACCCAGTTACATTCTATATCACACACACACAGACCACGACTCCATTACATCCAGGCTTGAGTGCACCTATATTAAAACCTGTCACAAAAAACAGCCTCATCATAGGTAAAGTGCTGAAACCTTTTACAACGTCAGGCCTCATCCACTGCATTTAATATTTAGCATGTGGGCAGAAATACACAGAAAATGCTTCTTGCTTAAGTTTTTTGTTTATACAACTTGAGTGTTAGGTAACAGAAGGTCAATTAATAGATTTAAAAAAAATGCTAAATATATATTCAAACATAGCATTTTAGTGACTATCATAGACTGGTATGGGTCTGGAAGTAGGGTTATTGTCTGAGTACCATTGTCAATAAGGAGAGATGGAAAAACAGAACTTCTCTCTTTACTCTTTACAAATCAGTAATAACTTGGGCATTATTGCCTCTAATTTAGTAGTCTAAGTAGTCTTCAATGCACACAGCCTAAATAACACTACTCATTTTAAATGGACAAACTCTAAATAAGTGCACAGGAATTTGGGATGTTTCAGGTTTCTTATGTAATTCTCATGTATATTTTACTTTAAGGGCTGTGTAGCCTTAGCAGTAACAAATTCATTGCTGCCGGGTTGTCTCTGGTGTGACAGATTTTCCGGCCAATGTGGCAGGTAAAGCAGGGCGGTGCAGCCCCCGACACCCCCTCCCACAGTTAGCCAACACCATCAGCACTACTCTCATATTCATGTACCACATCTGTCTGAACTGATCTTGAGATGTGTTCACTCTGCTGTAGTTCTTTGTATGATTTATGAACAGGCTTCTGCGTAGTTTAAAAATAGACCCTTTTGTCAACTAGAATTACCAGCATTAATGTTTTTACTGCCACCAATATTTATGCATCAATCAAAAAAAATACAAAATATCTTGATACCTTACTGTGAGATGTCTCCAATTTAGAGCAGGAAAAAAATAAATATAAATGCCAATGTAATAGAAATTCTTGTGAATGTAATGTAGGCTAATTTAAGTTTACCAGTGTGTATTTCACAATCAGGATGAATAACAAGAATATTAGCTAATTACCTCGTGGCAGTATTTCATTACAGGTCCCAAGCCACTGATGTTATGTAAAACCTTGTGCATTACTGAGTGAAGACGCACAAACGCACTCTCGGTGTGCACTTTAAAAGCTTGAATGTATAATGACCTCAGGAATACTGCTGGGAAATGTAGAGTACACACACAAATGAGGCCACTCAAGCATCCGTAACATGTGGCTGTATTAACCTTTGCCTTCTGAGAATTAAACAGATATGGAGAACAGACTGGGCTCCTAAATCTTCAGATTCAAAATTGCTTAATTAATCCCCAAGAGGAAATTTCAAATTAGTTGATTTAGTTGAGTCATAGCTACATTAGATATACAATAAGCTTAATCTTTTTGACTTCTGAATTTTGTTTTACATAAAATTGATTCATTGTAGCCTGAAAGTCTAGAATGTACTCGTCAATATTTTTTAAATCTATTTAGCTAAATAAAGTTTGCAGTGAGGTTTTGACAGTGGGCTTCTGTAATTTTCATTAACTAGCATTGATTTTTGTATTAGCCTGAACGTAGTCTGCTCCAATATAATAAAGCATAGACTAGCACAAATATTAGCTAGGATAAATTATAAATGTCAACAGGCTTTAAGAGAAAACATACCGGTTTGAGACTGACCAAAAAAAATAATTTTTCGGCCCAAGTATTAAATAAAAGCAAGTATAGAAAGAAGGGCCCACGTGCTATCTGGAACACTGCACAACACTGGTTGGACAGGGCAACCAACAGACTCAATAACATCAATGGAACAGCGACAGCTTTAGTTACTTTGAAAATAATGCCATTCAGACCAAGATAAAAACATACCACAGCTGGTTTCAAATACAGCCAGCGTGTATGCCTAGCCTATTGAATTTTCAAATTGCATTTGAGCTGTCACGTTGTCAGGTCCAGGGCTAAGTGTACAATTATAGCGACGCCTTGTGGCTATGTAGGCTATGAAATAATTTATGAGACATACTGTATGTCTAATAAAATGTAATCTGCCAGCTTGTTCAAATGTGTTTCGGCTCTCTAAGCTTTTTGTGTCATTCTGATGTTTGCTTGAGGACAATAGCTTTACGAGATATGAGCACAAACCAAAGTAAACTTTTGCTCATGGCCAAACAACCACACACACATACAGAAACACACATAGGCCTATAGGCCTAAACCCAACCCAAACAAAACACTTGGATTTTGGAAGAGAAACAGATAGGCCTACTTGGGAGCAACTGCAAAACAGGATGCTCTCAAGATCAGGATGCCCCACCCAACATGGCCTGAATAAACAGTCATGTCCGAGGGCACAGTGGTGGGCCAGTGATCAGGAATAAGAAAAGGAAGTAGGCCTAGGAACTGGGACCGCATTATGTTTTAATAAAGAGTAATATACATAGGCTTACAGCAGTATGAGAAGTCATTTGAATGTATTTTTAAATGTCTTATTAAAGTCTAATTAAGTACTCTTCATGAGTATTGTAGACAGTTTTAATTGCTGTAAAAGACTGACAATAGTCTGGATCAAAGCACACTTGGACAAATGGAAGATAAAAGGTCTTGAATTAGAAACCCTCTGCTGGCTCAGGGCTAAAGACACACCATCAAGTTTAAAGTTCAGATGTGGCCGGAGACGTTTGTTCATGTTATGTACTCTAAATGATCAGCTGGCTGCACTGCAATATATCATACAAAGCCAGAATTTAACTCAAATGAGTCTGAGTAATCCTAATCTGATTATAGTGATACAGCCGAAGATGAAAGTGTCAGAAATACTCAAGTTTGCTGTGAACATTGTAAAAAAAATTATCAAAAAAAGCACAATTCTGCCTAAGAGCAGTGCACAATATAATATTGTCAGTCATCAACCATTGCCATTGGGCCTGACTATTTATACTAGGCAGTTTGGAAGTTTTGCTAAATTATTGCTTAATCAAACCAATGTCTTTAGGGTGTGCTGCACACCCGAAAGTGAAAAAAAAATCATAAGTTTAGGTTTTTGGAGATAATAGGGTTAGGGACTGCTCACATAAAAGTAGATGGCTTAAGACGTAGCAAAGGAGCCAGAGGAGTGCAGGAGGAAACAGTAGAAGCGTGGGTCGGCCCCTGAGACATGTACTGAGTGGATGTGGAATGACAGCACAAGCCCAATTAGTCTTGGATGCCAGGGCTGCTACAGGGAGGTCGGTGCAAGTGATCAAGCCATTCATGCATTCAAGCACTCGCCACAGGCATTTTATGCCGACAGCCTGAGTAAAGTTACTACACTCCATCACTGATTCTGTTGGACTTCTGATGGCTGTACTGCAGCCTTTTCTTCTTTAAGTCCTTCCTTGGCCATGTTCTTGGCTAGCTTTTATTTTTTTATTTACCATTTGATCTTATTGGTCCTCATTCTCTTATAAAAATACAAACTCTCTCTTAAACTGTAAATCTCTTAGATTGTGCTTGAAAGCATTTAGTATCTTTGCACTCACAGTGACTGTGCCACTCCCTGTGTCCCTTACCCCCTCCCCAGAGTAGAACTATTACCTCATCCCACTCAGAGGCAAAAGAAGGCATGCGCTTCATGGACAGTTGCCCAGAACTACAGTTAGACACAGATCCACTGCGTCCAGCCAAACCTTCATCCTCCTCGCCCGCTGGGGACGCCAACAGGTCCGAGTCCGACTTGGACAAGCTTCGAATCAAAGCCAGATCTGCAGGTCTGGATTTTACAGATACTGATGCAGCCTCAGCTGAAAGTTCACCTGAGTTCATGTTGTCCTTTGGATTTTGAATCAAGTTTTCCAGCATGGCATCTGGCCGACATTGTGCCATTGTTTTAGTTGGAGATTGCTGACTGGTGTCACTGAACAATCCTGAAAATAATCCCAGGTGTGAGGTCAGAAAATACTATATTGATCTAAATCCTGTCTATGGATCTGTTGTTGAATTTCAGTACAAATCCTTAGAAGAAGAGAATCAGAATGTGACCCAAAGTTCTCCTGTTTGAAAAGAAAGACATGTTAAGTGTGAGAGTTTTGCACAGAAACAATCAAACCTAGATCCACCCACTAGTTGTATCCTGTTGCCCTCCCCTTTGGCTCCATGACATTTATTGTTAGACATTCACTTGCTCATGCACTTTTACATACTTCCTGTTCCAGCCCATTTACACTTGTATTAATGAACAGTCTCTTCCTTCTATGTTCAAACAGTACCAACCCAACAGTGATTAAAGAATAAAAAAAACAACAAACTAAAAACTCCTTATGAATCATCAACCCTGGAATACAGTAATACCCCAAATTCCCATACCCTCTTACCTGCAGACTTAAGTGGTCTCAGTGCTTATCCTGCTCTTGGTTTTTGTGTCTGTCCTGCTCCAGGGTCATCTCCAAGCTTTCCAGGAGGACTGGCTCTGTCCTGTAGTGAGGATCAGAGAATGGTGGATCCCAAAGCATGCCCTTATTCAGACTGACAACTGGGGAAATCAGGTTACTGACGCACTGGGTCGTGGCTCCATCTTAAAGTATGAAGAGCTCTGGTGTGGTGAAATATTTCTATACGTAAACTGATGAAGAAAGCAGAAAACTTAACTTTACTTTAAGGCCATACAATGTAACTTTTTTTTTTACCTCAAATTAAGGGAAACTAAATTTCATTAAAATACTAGCTTCAAAATCATATTGACATGAAACAGAGAAACAAAACCATTTTTAAAGACAAAGTGTGCTTGGTTTGTCCACATGTAGAAAGAAACATTGGACCTGTCACGTCAACATACAACACAACTTTAATATATAATAAAATATAAAATATATAAGATAGGTAGCAGTCCCATGTGAGTTTGCAGGCCTTTAGAATAATGGGAAGTAAAGATTTCTTTTTGCTATATAGGTGTATTGTTGTGTATTGTCTACAGATATGAAGAAAATATACTAATATACATATCATATCACTTGCTGACCAAGATTTTAATAAAAATGTTGTATATTACCATGCATGTGTGTGCATAGTGTCTATGGCAATATATATAAATAGACTGAAGACAAAGTCATTAGGTTGCATTATCTTACTTCTTTTTTTGTTTTATTCATCTAAAGAAATGTATCACAATTATTACCACAAAGACATGGAGTGTTTTCTATTGCATCCATTGAATTTAAGGTTTTCAAGGGAAAACTCTTAGCAACTGCAGTGATTAATTCCAATGATACGGGCGGACTTACAAACTTCTGCTATTCATGACTGCTCTCAAAGGGAGTCGAGGCTCACAAAAGGGTCTCTTGTGAGGCATCCTTAGTATTCACAGGCAACAGTGCAGTGCGCCAGTGCCCTGTGCCCTCAATCAGCCAAGTCCTTTGCATGCTCACCTCTCCCCTGTGGGCACCACTGGTATGTGCATGACAGAAAAGATAACATCCTTCCCTCACCACACGGCACTTGCATACTGCTCAGCTGGCAACAACAAAAGCCACGTCTAATGAAGCACAAGAAGCGCACAAACAATCATCTCCATGACGAGGCTCAAACAGTCGAACTTATTCACGTTTTCAACAAATGGCACTCAGGAATACAACTTGTTTTAAAATGATGATGTCTTCACGGCATATTAGAAGGACTAAAATAAAACACGCACCCCCTTCCCCTCCTTCCTTCCCCCCTTTCAGCTGGCTGGCTGCTGAGCCCCAGGCTAAAGACAGTGGTGACTCATGAACACTCTTCTCTAACAAAGACATGCACACTACAAGTTGAAGCAACACAGTGTACCACAGACACACACTAATATTTCATGCACTGCGTGTAACGGTTGTGCGCTGCCAAATTGTTTGCGCTTCTTGACAACACAGATGTCTTTTCATGGTGCGTTTGCATGACTGTGACCCTTTTTTCACCTGCTGAATGTGTCCCCTGGTCCCTGAGAGACGCTTTTTAATAACACTGTGCAAGTTTTAAAACTTCTTCTTCTCCCACCAGCCAGTCCCGTAAATCATTATCCTTGTCTGCAATCTAGTACTTTGCAGTTCCCACCTGATCAGCTGGCATTACAGACACGGAGAATGAGGCCACTGGGTAAAGATCTAATAGCGTTTATCAACCTAGGACGCTATTACCTTCGGAAGAGCGGCTCAGCTTCAAAACAGAAAATGGCAATTAAGCTCCTCACAAAATAATCATGTACAATGTGTCTACTGTGTCATGTGCATGTGTTTATGTCATATATACTGTATATCTCAAACCCATTTTCAGGTTACTCTAAGATGTGTAGAAGACATTAACCTAGAGTCACCTTCAAAAATGTTGTGACTCTGACTCTGGAGGTCATCTGTTCCCTGAAGCATGTCATTCATCCAAGCATCTTTCTTTTCTATTTAATAAATGCCCTAACCCTTCATACGAGAAGGTGCTCTCATATAGAAACAAAAGTAATGCAACATCCACTGGGTTGAGGTCTATGGTAATTTAAATGTCTATTTTCCAAAAGACACCATTGCTGTGAAAGCTATTCCAGCAAACATGAGCAGAGCTGACCTCTCAGCGGGCAAACGGGAGAGCAAGTGTGCACGGCTGAGTGAAGACGTAGAGCTGGATATCCGTCACTTCAGACAGTGAGGAGGAGACAATGGAGGCTGCAGATACAGTCCTCTCTCGATGCCTGTTGGGTTTAGTTGGTAATCGCTCTTTTGCTGCTGTTTTCCCATACTCCACAGCAGGGCATATGGTAATTATAGCAGCATGGTCCTGCCTAATGTTATTTTATAATAAAACCATAAAAAGAATATTGACAAAAATACATGCAATTACATTAACCATTATTAAAAAGTTGTAGCAGTATGGCAGATTTCCATTTCATAACATCCTTTACTTCAAATAAAGCTGAAATGCACATTTACATTTGTGTTTGAAAAGAAGAAAAAGGACTGGTTGTTACAGTTAACCTATATATAATAGGTGTTGGTAAATATACTGTATAAGGAGAGAATATCAGTGTCAAAATGAGTCTATGTTTCAAAAATTCCAGCCAGATAATCCAGAGAAGGGCATTCCATTGTTTCTCACCTTCAAAAAGGCTTGTCAGTGTTGTTAGTATATGTTTGCAAAAGAACATATTTTCAGTCTGGTCTGATAAGAAAATGCTCTTTTTTATCATATTGCATTGCATCATGTGCCACAAGTGCTGGCAGCCACATAAGGATAAAGATAAGGAGATAAATTTAGCATGCAACAAAGATCAGGATCAGTCTACTGTAGAATTCAACTGCACACCCTTTATTTTTGCGCAACATGAAAGGATGGCATGGCATGCTGTGTGTAACATGTCATGTATGTGAAGCTGCTGCACTCCTGTATGTTTATATATGTATGCAGGCATGTGAAGAGCAAACAGGCTCACACATTTGTGTTAGAGCTGGAGGCATGTGAAGGATCCTGTGTCAGGTTGATGCATCATACGGTGCTCGCAGCAAAAACAATGGCCACAGCTTTAAACTTCAGAGTTATCCCATCAGGGGGCTGTGGAAGACAGACACAACCCCTGCTTTATTGCAATTCAAGGTAAAAGAAAAATCTAGCTCACAGTTCGTCATCATATCAGCAATACAAGCAGAGCGAATAAAGGAGGGACACATTTGAATTCAGAGGAAGACGGGATGAGAAGGCAGGATAATTAATCCACAGATAACGCTGACGGTTCATAGATAGGTCACTTTCAATATTACAGCGTCATAATAGCTGCCCTTGACAAGCTCCATATCCAGCAAGTACTGGAGATGTATGCCTTAATGATAGCAATGATAGAAGCAGCTATGAATCAATCAAACATGTTCAATAAATTCAGCCATTCTCATGAACTGAATACTGTAACAATCCACTTCCATTATGAGGTGGCTCACACAGCACTTTAAGATAGATTAAGCACATGTGTTAAAAAACTAAAGACATTAATCACTGCAGATGGGTGACAAAAAATCCATTTATCATAGAAGACTTGGCACATATTCAACATGCACAACCCTGTCTTAACTGTCTGTAATAATGATATTTTTATGTACACAAGTTTATTGCTGTGCCTCGATGTGTCCTTATCTTTAGATGCACAAAAACAGCCAAAAGCTTTTAGCCGTTCTAACTTTTGAACATCAAAGAGTTTTAGGAACAAGAATCCTTTACTTTCTTTAAAAATAGACTCTGCCCTCAACTCTGACAAAACACATTTTTAGAAACAATTTAACTTGTGGCTGAAATAAAAGGCAAGAAAGCACTCTATGTAGTCTTCATCTGTACCGCAGATTGTTTTAACCTTGGGTCACATCGCCTCTTGTCCCCTTCCTGAAATACTACTTAAATGTAAGAAAAAAAAAGAAGGCTAGCAGAAAGCTCTACATTCAAAAACTTTGAATAGTCCTTCTCAGTCTTTGCACACAATTACAATTAATGTTTGCTATTTCAACCAAACTGACATGTTGACTGACAGAACGTTTGGTTAGTGATAAGAAAAAAGATGGGGAATGCGTATGCGGACTAAAATAGAACAATGTTGGATACCTGAGGCTTTTATTTTGTGTTGAGGCTGGAAAGAGCAGTGGCTTTGTGGCGTTTTATCTGTCTTGGAAATCTGAATAAAACTGCAGTTTTGCAAGTCTGTCAGCATTTGTGTTCAGTGCTTTTCATTGAGTTAAAGGGTTTTAAATTGCTTCCTACTAAAACAGGCTGCAGAGAGAGTCCCAGCACAACATCAGA
Source organism: Neodontobutis hainanensis (assembly GCA_024349245.1). Lineage (NCBI taxonomy): Eukaryota > Metazoa > Chordata > Actinopteri > Gobiiformes > Odontobutidae > Neodontobutis > Neodontobutis hainanensis. The sequence continues at coordinate 12,649,675 of JALDNG010000005.1, forward strand.
GGATCCATCTTAATTTGTACATCTGCTGCACTGTGCACATGCCTGGTTACTGAGCATCTTCTGTCTTAATTCTCCGACATCATTGGCTAAATATTATCATTCTGCAACACTGACATTTGTCATTTATGAAACTGACAGAGTGATTTAGATAGTACTGACAGAACAGCAAATGGAAAAGCTCAAAATGTTAAGTTTGAATTACAATATCACATGAATGCGGAACAAATTAAGTTACTATAAGAGTGAAGCAAGATTTTTTTTTAGTGCTGAGCTTAATACGATGTGATGGGCTAGGGATGCTCTTAAGAGGCAGAAATTTTCAGCTGTTTTAAAATGCATGTATGGACAGAACCATATGTTTAGGTGAAGAGGACCCTGATGAAAGATTCAAGTCCGTTAGTCTGAGGTGAGGTTTCATAAAATATTTATGAAGTCATTCCAAATTTAGACTTCCAGATTAGGAAAACAAAAACAGTCCAAAAAGTGTGGACTATTCCCTGCTGTCTCATAGATACGGCATTTCTTATAAGCCATAAAGTACGTCTTCATCTTTTTCTAAATAGTTTTTTTCCAATCCGTGCTGTTTAAAGAAGTTTTTTGGATCAATCAAAATCCTTTTCATCAGACAGGGTGAATAAAAGCTCTGTGATGAACTCTGGGGTCAGATTTCTATTTTTCTAAGGATAAACTTTAATGAGATCTTGTTAAAGTAGGATTTATAGAGACTATAAAATGCAGCAGTCAAAGCAGCTAAAGTCACATGTCATTCCTGACATTGCTCTTTGACCTTCTTCTTTTAAAGGCATATTTGTTTGGGCTAGAACTGAGTGAAGACCGAGGCTATACAGGCAACACATTTAATTCTGGACACTCACAACATAAAATAAAGATAGGCGTATTACCCTGTCTATTTAACATCATGAACAAAAATATATAGACTTTTTAAATATATGACATTTATAGTAGTAAATGGTTTAGAATATAGTAATAGTATATACAGTATAAGTTAAAGCTGTGGTTTTAGAAGAGTCTCTGGATTATGTAGACTATATTCAATTTAATATATTCAGTTGGGCTCATTAGGGTTTTTTTGGCCATTTTTCAAAGAATATGAAACTTTTCTTTCACTCATAGTTAGTGGTTGGGTGAAGCCTCAGAGAGTCCTGTATTTCAGCTGAAGTTATTTGTGGGGTTTTCTTTGCATCCTGAACAATTTTCCTGGCAGTTGTAGCTCAAATCTTTATTGGGCTACCTGACCTTGGTTTGGTTTCAACAGAATCCCTCATTTTGAACACTGCTGATTGGCATTCTCAATTCCTTGGATATTTTAAGAATTCTTTTGCTTTGCCCATGACTCAGAATACAGAAATGTAAGTGCAGCACTGGATGAAAGATGCAAGGATCTGTCAGGAGTCCAGAAACTCACTGACCTTTTACACACACTGATTACAAGCACAGGTGAAGATGGTCACCTTTAGTAGCCATTCAAACCTGTTTGTGTTACTTGTGTGCATGTTATCAGGCCAAAGTCACCAGGGTATGTAAACTTCTGATCAGGTTAATTTGGGTAGTTTCTGTTGTCATTATGATGTAAAAACAGTTAAAAACACAGTTGTTTCATAATAAATGGCTTCAACCAACCACTATCGAGGAAAGAAAAGTTATCATTTATATTTGCCGTAAAATTGCCCCCCAAACAATCACATATTCTGCCAGGGTATGTAAATTTATGAGCACTACTTTAAGTTTTCAGTAGTGACATCTCAAAAGCTGAACGCTTCACTCTCTGTCTAATATCACAAGATTTTACCAGGAGAAAGGTCTCACACTAATAGTAGACATTTCATCAAACTGAAGTTTAGTGCTTACCATAAATCAGCGTCAGGCATATATAATTATATATATATATATATTATAATTATATACAATTGGCAAAGCCAATGCAATTGCACAATTTTCTCTGCCTTGTTAAACATTGTGTCGAGAGAAAAGACCACTGAATGTATAAAATAGGTCAAGACGAAATGGAGCATCCACATACCTCACACCATGTGATTAGCATTTTCATCTAATAAAATCCTTAATATTATAGCCCAGATGACGTCTTAAAGTATTGTTTAGTTGCAGTCCTATTACATTATACTATCACACAAATAAAAAGTTGTTGTTTTTTTCAAATACAAGAAGATCATTTTGGGGGTATTTTCTTAGACATTATAATCATGAGTTAGCCAAGTTAGCCATGATAGCTATGTTAGCAAAAGGTTTCTCCATAATTTCTAACATTAGTAGTGCTTTTAGAGGAGTTTTTTTACTTCTTCACAGTTGACAGTTGTCCCAGAAAGCAAGCAATGCAAAAGACATAACCCAATAAATTGAATTATTAAAAATAATTAATGCTCCCCTCAAAACAGTTTACATTTATTTTAATATTATTATTTGCAATAATAAATACAGATGGACAGGCTGGTTTTGGATGCATATGAAATCCCATTAACACATATACGACCTCCTGAAATCTTTAAATATTTCTATTTCACTCCACCAGTAATGGACCAACAGCTGCGTAAAATTTTTGCCTGTCCTTTTAACTTTATAGGACTCACCTAGTACAAAATACTTCCCATGCAAATGCTGACAAATTAATATTTAACATGCTTATTTATTAAACATGGCAATGCACGAGGCAGTGGAGCAGGTGAAGGAGACTCAGCGACTGTCACTCTCCTCTGGGAGCACAGCTGGCCGGTGGCAGGACACAAGACTGCCTCTCCAAAAACACATGATCAAAATGAAGGGCATTTAATGATTAATGCAAAGTTTACACCACTTGCTTCAACGGCTTTATGTCATCACATTTGTTTATAGTGACATTATTGTTAGAACCCTAGGTTGTGTCATTTAACTTAAGTACAGTAAAGCCAGTTTGCATTCAGCACCTCATCCACAGAGAAGAAAGGCAACATTGATAAACTTACTTTGGGCAGCAGGTTGGATCAGAATTACTAACATGCTTTATTGTCTCAGATACTGTAGTGTAGCCTACTACATCTGTTTGTGCCAACAGGCCCGTGGGAGCCCCTGCTGGCCAACACAACCACGGTTTAAAACAAGCAAGAGGCTCTCCCTTAGGCCAAAGAAAATGGATATTGATCTCGAGCCATGACTAAATTGGATTAAATTACAGAGTAGTGTAGCAGGAGGAAGGAGGCGGGGAGCACAGAAGAGAGACGAAGGAAAGGGTAGACAAAAGGGAGGAAAAGGGAAGAGCACGTGTATTGAGAGAGTCTACAAAAATCTTTGCCTCGCAGAGCTCTTTAGCGTCTGTGTTTCTTTTAATCAATATCCCACCCAGCGACCCCATGCAATCATCCTCTTCATGCCTTATTTCTAAGCATCATCCTAGTCCCCATTTAGTTATGAGCCAATAGACTTCAGCAAATCGTCATTCAGGGGATTATTGTGTTCACCATTCCACCAAGGCTGGTAGGAATGCCAGATCAGGAGGGAACATGCACCATCATGTAGAACTAGAATTATCCTTACACAAAGAAACTCAAAGATGGATGTCATCTTCTGTATGACAGAAGTACCAAGAAGGAGAGCCTAAATAAGCACAGAAAGGGTGTAAAGGAAGATTGTCATCTAACCCTGCAAACAATCAAGTGTTAACGAACTAACTTCAGGGCAATGCTCCACTCATGGCCAGATTGAATATTCATAAAGACTCTTTAGATTTCAGATGGCACATGGGCTCAACATATCCATAAAATGTGCATTTCCATGGTTTTATTCCGGTCTTGCTGATGTGGAGAGTGGATGTTTATAGGACATTTAATGGAAGCTGTCTCATAGAGTAGCCATGGACATCACAATTTACAACATGCTTGACTGACAGCTACAAAAAGTCACTGGATGTGGTGCACAGTTCACTTTAGAGGGTCTTTCCCTCCGGTCTCCAAATATAGAAATTGGCCAGCATAGCGTGAAGCACATGGCTATTGTCTCCAGCAAATTTATTTCTTAATACATGGCCTAGAAATTTGCTAAACCATAAAATGTCCTCTGGGAGAGTGAGATTTCAAAGAAATTTGACAGTTCATAGAAGCACAAAAAATCATTTATTGTACATTATTCCAGTGTCTTGGATTTCTAATTGCAGAGCATTACAACTCTCTAGCTCCATCTGTTGAAACACAATCATAATTAGTTTGATTATAAATTACAGTCCAGCTTACGGAAAGCAGTGAATTCTTCCCAGGCATTGCAGACACAAATGTCAACTGAGATAATGAATCACAAGCTACAGATCCTTATGTAACAGCTGTAATTCTTTAAACATGCTTCACTAAATAAACTAATGAAGGCATGGGTCAGTGTTACCTAAGAGCTGCCCTATTCCCTTCTCTAACATCTGCTTCTGTCAGAATGGAGAAGGTGCTCTCAAGGACATTAGAACAAATAGCACAGGTCACCAGTCTGTCACGTTTAACAATCATTCTTATCTTCGAGCACAGGGAATGTCTAAATGTTACTTAGTAAAACCTCAGGTGACTACATTGAACCACAAACTGTTCAAGGCTCACCTTGAAGTAAAATCTACTCTATCTAAACTCAAGAAAAGAAAAGAAATAAAAAAGCACCTTGGTTTCAAACCTTGGTTTATCGACCAAAAGTGTCAATTAACTAAATGGAACTAAAAAAATGCAAAAAGACAGCCACAGAAAGCCACTAGGGAAGAGGACCCTATACAGAGAAAAAAACTATGTAATCAATTAAAAAAATTACTTTGCTTAAACTGCACTAAATGTTGGTTACCTTTAAGGTATACTACTTTGACCTCACTATTCCATAAAACATTCACCAACAATAATCAGTTTTAAAATCAAAGTTTTATTCCCCAATGCACAGAAATACAACAAAAACACATTAAAAATAAAAAAAAAAGAAACATCTCTTTAAAGACGTGTTCAGAGTGAGATATTGTAGCCAGAAATGTAGGTTTGTTGAAACCCATTGAGGGTGTAGTAATAAATACCATGTTCAGCTAGGACAGAATTTTACAAAGATGACAAAATTACACTGAAAACCTTTTCAAGTTTGAAGGTATCTGATGTTAGCATTTCAAAAATCAATTTTTACTTTAAAACAAAAATAAATTTGAAAAGGGTTTTAAAAAAATAAAAAATAGAGTGAGCCCAAGAGTCCTCTCAAGACCGAGTCTTAATGGCAACAAAGAACATAGACAATCCTCCGTCTTATCTGTCTGGTCGCATCATGCCAGGCCTCACTGGCATCATCATTGGCCGAGGGTGACGCATCATGTGTGGTGGTCCTGGCATCATCTGCATTGGCCCTCCCATCGGCGGCCTCATGCCTCCTGAGAAACAAGTCGGTTTACACAGCTTAGTCTTTTATTCATGAAACGCTGCTTAGCACAGAACAAACCCTCAAAACAATACATGCAAGTGCCTTTCAAAGACTCTCAATATTAAATGAGCTGCTCTGGTGAGGATATTTTCCTCTTTTACTTTTGGGTTATTCAGAAAGTGCTATACTATATTTGTTAAGCGATCCAACTCAAATATAAAATCCATTTAAAAGTTTTTTTTTTGTCAGCAGCACCATCTTAATATTACATGGGTTCTCGCTGTTTAAGAAGTCATTGTGTAGGACATTCCCAGAAGATCTCCAGACTTCATCTTGACAAATTATTACATGTGAACATCAACCTGGAATTATTGTCACCATTTTCTCACCTCACATGGTCAACATAAACATTGTGTTTCCTTTGGGCTCATGTTGATGTTGCACCATTTATGCAACAGCCATTTGGGTTTACAACACAATTATGAAAATGTCTATTTCTACGTCATCTTTATGACTAAAGAACTCGCCTTTATCTATAGGCCTATAACCCAAAGTTTAGCAGTTCGATTCTCGCTCTCCCCAGTTCATACGATTGTTGTGTCCTTGGGCAAGACACTTAACCCACCTTGCCTTCAGTGCCACAGCTCTGGTGTATGAATGTGTGCGACGAGTTTGGTTGTGCTCAAAGAAGTTGTGAGCGCCATGTGTATTGCAACCCCCCTCTCTGTCTGCCCCAGGTGTGAATGTGTGCATGAATGGAAGCATGATGTACAGCCACGTACAAAAAAAACTAAAAAGTGCTATATAAATGCACACCATTTACCATTCATAACCAATAAATTATACACAGGCCAACCATTTAAAATTGTATTTCTTACCAGGTCCACCAGGCATCATCCCATGTGGAGGTGGCCCCATCATAGGCATCATAGGAGGTCCACCCATTGGGGGTGTAGGCAGCATACCAGGCCGTGGAGGGCCACCTGTGTTAAAAAACATGAAGATATGCTTAAAATCTATGATCCGACAGTAACATGTACACAAGATGACATACTTTATGGGACTGTGGCTGGTATTTCAAACTAAATATTTGGGATTTGTTTTCAATCAGATGCAAATATGGTCAAAAGTGATTTGGCCCGTTTTGAGCTTTGTCTGCAGTCTCCTTTGAAGACTGCACTTCAAAGAGCAAAGAGCAAGACCAGTTTAAAGTAATAAATGCTGCTAATTTACATTCAACAGACTGTTTTACATACAATAGTGCTATTGGCTTTCATTTTAGTTAACTTACAGCAACAACAATTCCATAGTTATGATGGTTAAAAGCAATGCTGAAACAAAGCTTAATAAAGGAAAAGTTTATCATTAAACCAGAGGGTAGATACTGTGTTCATTTCAAACTAGAGCAAAACAAAGTAAGACTCAAATCTTATTAAGCCCCCTGCCCACATTATAGCTTTCATCTAAATCTTGCTGTAGGTGGAGTTAAGAGCTGATCATATATTTTCAATATAAGAACAAAGACTCACCTGGGGGAGGACCGCCAGGGAAAGGTGAAGGAGGAATCTTTCCCTGTTGAAATGCAGCAGCTGTAGATAACAAGAATGCAATATTTACCAGAAGGACTGACAACATGTCATTTGCTCATGGGGTGTGTGAGTTTTACAAAAAGAAAAACAAAAAACACAGAATGGATTAGAAAATGGGGACTAATGTAAGCCTGTGAACATAACCCACATTTCAAAGTATTAAGTACAGGGCTTAGATATCCTACACATCTACTTTACGTCCACAAAAATGCAAATTACAGAAAAGCTGCAAGTGCCCACAGTAGGAGTGGGATTAAATGACTTGTACAATGAACAATGAACAGCCACTAGAGGACCTTTTTTTTAATATACAAACACCAGAATACTACAAGCTCCTAATTTATAAATAAGAAAATCTAAAGTTTATTAAAAAAGAAAATTCTGCAAAAAGTGTCTATTTAGCTTACAAACTAATTATAAAGCAACTTCCACATATAATCATCAAAAAAACATGTATAGTGTAGGTGTGTTCTGAGATGAACTGTGCCTTGGCTAGATTGCGGATGAGAATACATGGTTACAATGGAGAAAGAAGCCTGCTGTTAAACCAGACCAGCAAAAGTTTGTGGCTCAGAACTGAATATGAAATGACCAAAGCCTCTTTGAAAATGAGCCACTCTTTATGAGCACACTACACATCATCCCATCAGAGTTCAGTGGCTTTATACACAAATTTAGACATTACATGTGTAATAACAACTTGTGTTGTACAAAATCTCTGAAATGACTGCATCCTCTATATTTGACAGCCGCCCAAACACTTTCTAGTCAAACTTGTATTGTTGGACTGGATTTGACAGAAATAGAGCTGGTGGTGGAGGACTGGGCCACTGAGCCACTGCAGTTACCTTGTTTTATCTCAAGAGGTCTTTGTTGCCATTGCACTCGTAACGTGAGAGCAAGTCAGACACAAGTTTTACCGGCATGCACGGTCCAGGTCTACCTCAAGTTGAGCGCATCTAATTTAATACTTACTTGTTTTATCAATAAGACTCTGCGCCTGCTCCTCCATCCACTTCTGGTAATAATCTTTCACATTTTCCTTGTGTTTTCGCCCACTACAGTGGGTCTTCCTCACTGATGGCTGGAATAGAAACAGTTTTGATTTTATGAATTAAAAGTGATCGATGTTACACATTTGACTTTTTCTAAAACAAATATATTTATTCCTATGTGAATAACATTACATTTCAACTTACCGAGTCATGTGTGAGGTAGGTGTCACAGTAGTCACAGTAAAACCTGTGGGAAAAAGTTTAGATAGTGAGGAGTACTGAAATACATAAAATAAAGACTTTAAGTTTAAACTCCAAGAGCATTAATGTTGTCTTTATTCTGAAACGTTAAGCACAATCACATTTTCACGTATTTGTTACAAGGTTTAATTAAACAGACTGGTCAAGAATGTGGAAAAAAAAAATAAAAAATTCTCTACTCATCCAGCTCGTCCTAATTGTAAAAGGTGAATTGGCACTTGTGTCTGGTAAGAAATGCGACCCTTGGTGGATTAATTATGTTTACTTCTTACACACTACCTGACTCATAGATAATTTCACGTTTGTTTCACAAAGTGATGAAGTAATAACATTTTATGTGAGTGAGATTTCAATGATGTTAGTTTTAATGCTCGCATGCTTCAGCAAATAGACGCAGCCCAAACAAAGCTTACATTGAACACCACACACAACCACTAGGATGAATTATTTCTAGATACACTAAACAACACAAATATAGCTAATCGCAGAGGCTGGGAACCCAGTGAAAAATCAAAAAATGAACCAAAATAAATATATTTTTCTTTCTTTCTTTTTTTTTTTAAACTTACTTCGGCATGTTTCGGTTCCACCGCAATCTCCGTCGAGAGCGCGACACCGGTGTCTCTAAAATGCCTTCCCAGCAGTTTTAAGATCTATCCCACAATAGTTCCGCCTGAAAATAAAAAGTAGTCTTTAACTTATTTTTTTAAGGAACCACGTTCTGCGTTTTATTTTAAAGGTTTGAATGTGATTTAGTCATGTTTGAAGCGTTTACAGAATTTAAAGGGTATACATTTATGATACCACTTTGTTAAGTGTAAATGTTAAATGACCATAGAAAATAGAATTAAAATGAAACGGCTAAATGGGACTACAGTTGGTGATAGTTTGTATCAGAAATAACAATTTTTCTAGGTAAAAATGAGTGATTTATTGATAAACCAATGAAAAGATGACCGCAAATAGCAACAGCTGACGTCGCCCCCGCCTCGTGATTGGCGCAAAGTGACGCTCTCGCTGTTGTAACGTCAAACAGCGTCCCCTACCTCATGCCATGCGCAGTGGTGCTTGTTGTTGTGGAGGCGGTTGTTGTTATGGCTGTTATGGCTGGAAAAGGCCTCGGACTAAACTAAGAGTACCCCGGACTGACTTGTCTCCGTCGTGGGACAGCGCCACTTATGGAAGGCACAGACATGGACGTGGATGCGGAGCTGATGCAGAAGTTCAGCTGCATGGGCACCACGGACAAGGACGTCCTGATTTCAGAGTTTCAGAGGCTGCTGGGCTTCCAGCTCAATCCCGCCGGCTGCGCCTTCTTCCTGGACATGACCAACTGGTGAGTGTGGGGATGTGAAGGCCTGATAGTATGCAGCTTTGTGTAGCTCACCAATATGTTGTGCTATCAATATTTTATATTTCAGAATGTAAAAGTGCTTGATAGGCCTTCATGGTGTTATGGGGTTAGCTTTAATGCGCAAAGCCAGGGGAACATTTTATGTTTTTGCACGTTACGTGCTTATCAGAGAAGACTTTAGAGGCAAATGATGAAGTGAAACGGAAAGTTTGTCTGGCACCATAGGTGTGACTAGTACCCGAAACCAGTAACTAATCAAGCTGGTCGCAGCTCGACTAGCATGCTAGCCTGCTAATTTGAGCACAGAGCCATGAGTGCAGATTATCGTGTGTAGTGTTACATAAGAGTCTCCAGAGCCAGTTGAACCGTGCTCTTCGAGAAACCACAGTCACTTCACGTCAGTCTGCTGACGCAGGCCGTCGGGACAACAAGTGGTCTAAAATCAAAACCTTTGTGCCTTTCAATGGCTTATGCCCTGTGGTCTGATTAAACGCAAAGCACTGTAAATACATTTTACGTTTATTTCCGTGTTATAGCGGGGAAATCCCATCGATGACGCAATACGTGACAGTGGTTGGAGTCGGGATTACCCTCAAAAATTAGTTTCTATCAAAGCTTTTTTGCACGATAAGCTAAAAACAATTAAGCAGTAATAATGTACTCTTATTGTATGATGAACTCTTCCACACACTATAATGACATATTCGGATAATGTTTGGTTAAGATGGAGAAACAAAAATAGAATATTGCTCAGCTCAGTCCTCCATATATAATGGTTGTTTGATTTTATTTCATAGGCCCATTATGGCTTACACAGGAGTCACGTCGCCATCAATTCAACAGTTGCAAGCAGACTTTGGAGTATTTTTTAGCCTATTCTAATAACCAGAGTTAAGTAAAAGTTATAGTTAAACCATATATTGTAAGAAACTAAAACACATGTAGGTTTAGCTAGATATCCATCATATTTCTTGAGAAGAAACTATAAATCTACTATATTTAATGAAATAGCTTGGACATCTTGACATTAAATTGATTGAACTTAAACACATTGTGTTCATGAGAAATGTAAACTTCTTACCACAAATGTTCTCCCCACAGGAATCTACAGGCTGCTATTGGTGCGTATTATGACTTTGAAAGTCCTAGCATCAACACACCATCCATGTCCTTTGTTGAAGATGTGACAATCGGAGAGGGAGAGTCAGTTCCCCCAGATACACCATTCACAAAGACGTGGAGGATACAAAACACAGGTAGGCAACATGAATTATTTTGCCAGTAATATTGGTTATCTTCACTAAACAGTTAGGTCTCTGTTTGACTATGTCCCATTTACTCAGAAGCAAGTAAAGCAGCAGATGTGAGCTTTTTACATCAGACTGGTCACACAATCACACAACACATTCAACCATTATTTAACATAGCATAAAGAATAACCTGGAAATTGCTCAAATTTTACTTCACATGTCTGATTTGCATGAACCATCTTGTAAATAAATAAAATATTACAAATTACAGTCTCATGATTCTCTGACTGATTTACTAGCATCTGTGCTATATGTTTAATTGGTTGTCATTGAATCCTATAGGTGCAGAGTCTTGGCCTCCAGGGGTTTGTCTCAAGTACATTGGTGGTGATCAGTTCGGGCATGTAAACACAGTTATGGTTAAGTCTTTAGACCCCCAAGAAATAACAGATGTTAGTGTCCAGATGAAAAGTCCCACAGCCCCCGGCATGTACCAGGGCCAGTGGAGGATGTGTACAGCCTCAGGATTATTTTATGGAGGTAGGTTACTACTGCTTTCATCATTTAGTAATTTATATGTCATAGGAAATGTGTGTGGGAGGTTATACAACAGTAGCAGTATTTTGTTTATTTGGCAATCACAACATTGTTTCTGGTGAGCTGTAATTGTCAGCCTTTATTTTAGGAACTCACTTTACTCACTTTTATTAAATTCAACTGATCTTTAAGGGGAATTTCAAATGTTAGATCTCCTCAAATAAATGAAAAAGCAAATGAGTTTATTCAGACTTCATCTGCCATCGATTGATTGATCGTAGTCTGTTGTTTAAAACCCTGATGCAGGAGATGGTCCACCATGTTGTTCAGTATATGCTCCACTACTTGTACGAGAGTATGCAAACTATATATATATATATATATATATATATATATATATATATATATTTTTTATTGTTAATATTATTGTTATTTTTATTTCCAATCTTTTTTTGTGTGTGTCATTACGCTGACTCTTTTGTCTTAGAATATGATTGTTTATCACTTAACTAAGTCTGGTGTTTAGTCAACTTTTAAGTAATTGTACAATTTTGGAGCACCTCTAAAGGCATGCAGGACCAACCTGATTGCACCATACTACTGGAAACATAATTTGTTTACAATAATGCAGCACATGACCTATCAGTCTCAAAGCTACTTTTCAATTGTTTGTTTCATAGAAAGTCATTTCTGTGTATACTCAGCCCATATTTACCCTTGCTTTTGTTTTTTCCACAGATGTAATTTGGGTAATACTTAGTGTAGAAGTTGGTGGTCTCCTTGGCGTGACTCAGCAGCTTTCCTCCTTTGAGACAGAATTCAACACCCAACCCCAGCGCAATGTTCAAGGAGACTTTAACCCTTTTGCCTCACCACAGAAAAACAAGCATGATGCTACTGACAACAGTTTCAAAGACCCCGGTGGAGCCTGGGAGCATACACAAGATCCAATACAAGATCAAAATGGACTCTCTCATAATGCTGTAAATAGGGCGTCAAATGGTCTTCAAACCAATCTTTCTGTGGTGACATACGGGCAGGTGTGTATGTATTGTATGTCATCAGTAGAGATTTATTTTTTTCAGCAAAGTTGTAGCATGCAATCAGAAATTAAAAAGTTCATAAAGTAACTAAACTGTGGGGCAAAAAGTCTCTTAAGTTATTCTATCAATAATAGTTATACTTAACTTTTACATTTGTGCTTTTTATATTTGTAACTAATAATGTGTGCCACTAAAATTTGTGTTCCTACTTTAAAATGGTAATGTCTTTATTTTCCCAGGGTATTCATGGACCCTATCCCTTTGGACAGAGCTAGAAAGACAAAGACCTCCCCCTCAAAGCAGAAGAGCTTGGCACCCTGGGAGTCGTTAATGCACAGGAGTTTGAGTGGGGAGGAATAGTTGTTTTCTATTGACTCTTGCCAACCCTCCTCCCAAGCCGTGGCCCTTTCCACAGAAACACAAACTGCAATGAAGTGTTGGGTTACGTCTACTTCAGTGTCAATTCAACTTCACACCTGACATCAACACCTGGATTTGCATGTGTGAATGCTTGATTTAAGAGTGCTGTAAACCCCTGAAAATAGATAAAACAAAGCTATTTAAAGGGAAATCAACCCTAGAAAATCTACATGTGACATGATATTACCATGTGCTGAGAAACTGGTGTTCCTACACAAGTGTGAAATTATTTGGACAAGGAAGATACAAACTGTTACCTTGATCGATTTAAGGCCTTAAAGTTTGATTTAGAGTCCTAAAAACAGCCTTATGGATGTGATCAGGGATTGTGCAAATGAGATTGATGGTTGAGATTTTAAGAAAGAAAAAAAAATTAAATTCCATCAAATACAATTTTACTCTAAAGATTGTTAAAGGAATCTGAGAGATCTAGTCAAATGTATTCAACTGCTAAACATGTTGCTACAGACTTACAATTGTAAGTCTTATTATAAGTCTTGACTTATAATTGTATATAAATGTTTCAACATCTAACCTTGTATTGGCAATGATAGGAAATGCACAGGAACCCTGTCTTTTCTCAAGCGAAATTGCAGAATTCAAAGACACTAATCTGATTTGAGGCTACATATGTTTTAGGGCAGGCTTTCTCTTTAAGTTGAAGCTGAAATGATAAGAGTGAGTTTAAACTTGTGAGCTGTGATGGATGGGTTTTAAAGCCATCAAATTTTGCCTGGTGAATGACTGTTGCATTTGTGTCTATGTCTACTAGATATCAATGTGCGTGTGCTGTATGAGCGCCAGTGCACTATGTTATAACCCCCTCCCCCCTTTGTATTTAAGTGAAGGTGTATTCTACTTGGACAAAGTATGTCTTGTCAAATTACAACTACATTATGAGAGCTTTACGACTAATGTACCTCTGGAAGTATTGTGAGGGATTCTTCATAGCTTACTAAATGTCCTGGTCTTATTTTATTTTGTGCACTGCACATGCAACGCCCAATTGCCGCCAGCAGGTAGTGCTAAAAATCTGACACTCAAACTTTACTTGACTACTCATGTCGACTACTTTGTACAAAACACATATATTAAGGTTTGTCTGAAATGAGATTGAATGAGTAGCACTGATGTTCTGTTACTGCTATTTGCACAATACTGTTCTGGCTCCTGATGAGAAAATGTGTTGGCTTCCTGTGGATTGTGATACCAGCATTTTGAAAGGATGAATGTTTATCTGCTCTCCCCCAAAAGTCTATTTTTACAGCTTTAAATGTTTCTCAATGTTAATCACAAACAATTCAAAATATACTGTTGGAACATAAATAGGTTATTATTTACTAATTTTGTGTGCCAGATATGTTTGCTAGCACACTTAGGTTTTTACTGAAGCTCTGCTGGATTTTACCATGTTTTGAGTTGAAAATAAAATGGCAAAAATGCTGACATTTTGTAATTTTTCAACGTTTCAAACACTGATATTAACATTTCTCTGGTAATAAGTATGAGATCTCAATAATATTTTCTAATTACTCTTCATTTTTCCAACATCATAGTGTTGTATTTTCTTCCAAAACGGTATATGCGGTTCAACAACGCACTTTTCACTCTACTCACGTATGGTTTTATTTTTTTATTTTAACGTGTGTTTGCTGTTTTTTTTTTTTTTGTGGGACTGTGAGAAATCTTTGAGGGAAATCTGAATATTGCTGGATTCATTCTGTAGTTTTTTGGTTTTTGACTATGTATGGGTTGAGATAGGTGAATTAGTGAGTGGATGGAAGTAGTCCTGAGATAGCACATTTATCTGGAGAGACAAATGTCAAAATAAAGCTTTTCCTGTACCTATAATGAAGCATTTGTATGATTAAATTATGACTGAAATAGTGTGTTTTTTGTCTTTATTACAACAGCTTCACTTTTATAACATAATATCATATGGTTGTAACATGTTTTATATCTGGTAGGCTCAAGAAAAGTAAAAAAAACTCACCAAAATCTAGTTTAACATTTGGTGTGTTGTCTGATTTCAGTGACAGCTGAACACGGAAGACACGTTCTATGAAACGCATTACCAAATACTCAAATGTCTGTTTGTTTAGTAATAGGGTTGACTACTCCTCTCTCCAAAAAATTCCAAAGAAGTGCATCTTGTTTCCTGCAGGCAGTGAGCTCTTTGTCTATTATTCTATTATGTCTACTGTCTGTTTCCAAAAAAATGCACTTTCAGGACATCCATTCAGAAACCACTCTGAATCCAGTGCATGCTTATACTGAACATATGTTTGGTCATTTACAAAGCAATATAACTAGGTTCATAAGGTACATACAGGTGAGTAATGTAAGCTTATATTTTGTAATGGCAATCTGTGTACATAAATAACATTATTATCATTACTTTTAAATTGCTAATTAATATAAAATTCTCATTAGACACTATAATGTTTTTTTACATTTATGTTAATGTTTAATACGATATAACAATAATTTACTAATTGGTAAATACTGTACAGTTGTGCTCATAAGTTTACATACTTTGGCGGAATTAATTATCTTTATAGCCATTTTTCAAATAAAATGAATAATAACACAAAAACACAAAAACTTTCGTAGTAATGGTTTTCTCCTGGCGACTCAAACATGCAGTGCATTTTTATTCAAATGCCTTCTAATTGTGCATCTTGAAAAAGCAACACAACTTTTTTCTGTTTTTCAGCAGATATGTGTGGGCTTTTCTTTGCATCCTGAACAATTTTCCTGGCAGTTGTGGATGAAAATTTTGTTGATCTATCTGACCATGGTTTGGTTTCAACATAATACCTCCTTTTCCACTTCTTAATTAGAGTTTGAACACTGCTGATTGGAATTCTCAATTCCTTGTATATCTTTATATATCCCTTTCCTGTTTTATACAGTTTGTTTACCATTTCCCGCAGATTCGTTGACAATTCTTTTTCTTTCCCCATGACTCAGAAAACAGAAACGTCAGAGCCCAGAAACTCACTGACCTTTTCTCCACACACACTGATTACAAGCAAACAGATCACAGGTGAGGATGGTTACCTTTAGAAGCCCTTCAAACTTGTTTGTGTCAACTTGTGTGCATGTTACCAGGCCAAAATCATCAGGGTATGTAAACTTTTTATCAGGATCATTTTGGGTAGTTTTTGTTGTCATTATTTATAAAAAGTAAACACAAGTGTTTGACAATGAATGGCTTCATTCAACCACTATGAGTGAAAAAAAAGTTTTGTGTTATCATTCATATTCTTCATATTCACAAGTTCTGACACAGTATACATCCCACAAGCCCCATTATTAAGTCCCACTATCCATCTAAGAACATAATGTCATTACTTCCTGAAGATTAAAGATGAGCCTGAGGGTGACAAGCTGCAGGCATATGTGATTCTAGTTATAGTTCACTTGACAGCATGCATGAGATGCCCCTGTAGATACAGATACAATGGATCAGGGTGACTCTGCAGACATTTTATGCGAGAGCGGCTAAAAGCAAATATTGACGTTTCACCATGTGATTCTGTGAAACGCCTATCATATCTATACTGTCATCTCTTGTACTACTTGAGTCAATAGCTTTGTTATGTTTAATAACTGCCCATCATTTTAATCACATCAAACTGTCTTTCATTAGAAGTGAATGAAACAAACGTAACAGAGAGGTTTAAACTAAGTATGCACCTATAGAGATAATGCGTAATGCAATCCTGATTAATTTATAAAAAATTTATATGGTCAAACATGTTATGTGACTGTTATGTGTGTGTAATGTATTGATAAACATTTTACAAAGAACAGGTTTCTCAATGACCTAGAAAGTGCTCGGGGCAACTATAAATGTTTAATTAAAAAATCTCTTCCTCTGATTATTATCAATCAAAATTGAAATGAAGCCCTTCTTACTTCTCATTCTTCAGCTAAGCATTAAAGCTCACTCCAATTTCAAGCAGAACAGTGCAAGACATTTCTTTCTTTAGGTGTTTTTTATGCCGTCAATGTTTGTGTTGGAGACAAGAAGCTGCCCTGTGCTGTCATACACCATGTGGTTGATAGCTTATCAACTGCACTGGAAGTGTGATTGTAAAGAGATTAGCATTTTATTTGTCTGGGCGGGGAACATTATAAGTTATTGTTAATAGCATTCAATGCACCATTAAGTAGATTTGTAAATGAAATTAAAATGGCTTGACTGTTAGTTAGGTATGTTTTCCCATACACGCACATTGTCAAAACTAGAAAGAGGCCTGAACCTAAATAAAGATTTTTTTTTTGTAGAAAAATTAAATGTAGTTTGTTGAGACCCGACTGAAAATTGTATTGGGCGACTTTTCTTTTATGTAGCAAAGGGTTATGTCATGGCATAGTAATCCTACAAGAAGGCCATAAACAAATAAGAAGTAGGTAGGTGACATAAAATTTGCATAAGGGAGACGTTTGCCTTGAGGGCTGTCTGCAAAAAGGTTTTCAGGTGTTAATGTTTTCATTGAAACACAAATCTCTGTTAACCACCCCAAACTAACTGTGTAAGTCTCCAAAGCCTGTCTGCCATAAATTGAATCTGTATCAGAGATGAAATTTATGAAAGGACTTAACTCTTAAGCGCATCTTTTTTAAATCAGGCATTTGAACCTCTCCATAACCTTTTATCAAATAACCCATGAGAAAAATTTGATACAGAGATAACAGCGATACCATTATGTATTCATTAGTATTAATAATTAGTATTATAAACATAAGGTCTCATTAAAATAAATCTTAGCACTGCAGTAAAGCAATAATATGAGGTATGTGTTAGATTCCTTTTAACTGTATCCATATGCTCCAAGGACATCCAGGAAAAATATACTGTGATGTAATTACAAAACCACAGATCACAACATAACTGATTTCAATAGCACCAGCAGTTAAAATATTAAAATAAGTCAAGAGTTTTCTGACTTATTACTGTGGTCATCTTGCAGCAGGTCAGTATCACAAGTGAAATCTCTATGTTATTTCCAGCATTTAGTCAAAACAGAGCTCAGGTAATTGGTTCCCACAGCAGTGAGTGGGCAGGTCTAGTCATGCAGTGCAAACTTAGTACTTAGTACTTAGTATTCTTCTCATTCAGAATTTGCATCATCAGCAAAGACATGATTCTGGGATTTAATGTCACTGGGATTGAATTAGATTAGTTTTTTTACATTTGTACACACAAATAAAATTTGCATATGAACAGTTTATACATGACTAATAGTGGAAAAATATCAACTGCCCAAGAAACAAAACCCCCTGGATCACTGACAAACAATAACAGTGTTAGCACCATCAACCACACAGGTGCATCCTATCTTTTCAATATCTTGAATGATGGAGCATCTCCAAGTGTGCCAGGCTGCCAGCTTTAGTGTGGCACAGTTGGAAAGTGTAGAAGAGAGGCATTTTGCATTTGGCATACTGTAACAGTAGTTTCATATACTTTTAATAAATGTGATCATTTTGACCCCACTTCACCTGTGGGTTTTATGAACTATCTGCAAGATCAGATCTTTCTCTTCAACTGCAACTCAATACACATAAGGAAATGGATTCCAACTCAATGTTATGATTTTCAAGAGGAAGTGAAATATTTCTTCAGTGGGTTGTTTACGTTTAAAAGATATCGTTTCACCAAAGTGTAGCAGCAGTTACATATTTTTTTCAGATCCTAGCTGCTGATGTGCAGTATGTCAGTGTATTATAGATTTGCAGTAGTATTTAGAACTTAAAACAAGTAACAATGTGAAATATTCATTAAGCAACACACACTGTAGAAGGTTATTTACAGACAATGCTTAGAACAACTCCTCACCTGTTTACCATGTGGACACCTGCACAATGACGACTCAGTCAAACAACTGAAGCTTTGTGTTCACAGCCAGTCTGTTACCTTCTTTAATTTTGCTGTCTTTCAACCATGACAATACTGCTTTTTGAGCCAAGATAAGATCAAACATTAGTTCAAGGAACTATGCAAATTGTGTTGCCCGGTAAGAAAGTGAATAAATCTGTTAAAATTATAAAATATTTTACGAAAATAACAGCTCATGGCAGGTCTCTCAAACAATAAAAGTGAGGTTTAAGTTACAAACATCTGTTATAATTTTTTATAATCAAGTTGTAATGTATTTAATTACAATTTAATAATGTGTAAGACAGTGCTGATCTATTCACATGCAAAAACCACGCGCCAAAAACCACCCCTTCTACAGTATTTTATACATTTAGGAAACAAAATTATGACACACGCACACACACTAGTATATATTGGTCATGGTTTGAATTGGTGTGTCCACAAACACTGCTTCTGAGAACGCAGTTGTAGGTGACGCAGTTGTTGCACACTTTATTCAGCTCTGATACAGATTCAATTTTATTCTGTGGATAACTGTATCAAAGTCACAGCTCTTACCATAAAATAAAAATAAAGAAAATGTCTTGGAGCAAAAAATAAGCAAAAGAGGCGTTATCAGCAGACTGCCCATTTAGAGACTGCAGTGAATTAAAGCAAGATTAGAAAGAAAAGATTAGATTAAGGTAAAGTGCTTTAACTTTAACACAGTATCACTGATACAGCATGTATGGGATACTTAGTTGTGGTCCTTTTTGTTTAAAAATTATTAGTATTCACAATTATATTTTAACGGTGCCTAAGGTTGGAGTTAGTTCATGGTTCAAGTTCATTTTTCAATAACCTAATGCCAGTTCATGAAAAACATTTGAATTTAAACAACGCTGATGTTTTTTTTACAGTTGAAGCGTGAAATGATGGGCACATATGTTCGTTCTTATATAATGTACAAACCTACCTGATTTATTCTGCGTTTTGGGTACAACTATGTTTTGGTATGTTTCAGCAGAGTGATAAATTGTAAGCGTTTCAGTTTTAATTACTGTGAAGGATAGACATTCTTGAAATGCAAATATAATAAATAATAATGCAAATATGGAGAACATTTGCGTTAATAAGAGCAATTCACATAGACTACTATTACTTGCCTTTTGGTTTACCACACCTAGCTGTAGTTAGACTGCTCACAGCTCCTTACATTAATGTGAAAACATTTATTTGGATATCTCTATAAAACGACCTGATATTCTTCATGTTTGTGAAGACTTCCAGCGATATATGGTTGACAAACGCTAACAAGAATCATCTTCATCAAAATGGCTCTAAGTTGCTAGCTTTTAGAAAACCAAGAAAACCCCTTGTTGTTTTATCTGCCTTGCAGGATTATTAGGCCTACCAGAGAGCATCTTTTTGTAAGCTAGTGTTTTCTTATCTTATGATTTCTTACATAATTAATAAGCAACAAAACTGAACATTTTAAAGAGGTGTTAACAATATCTACTTGTTTCATTTTGTCTGCAGTCAGTAACTAACCCTAACCCATTTTACCGCCATTGGGTGTTATGGAAATTTCTTTCTCTTTATTCAGTTATTTATTTTTAGTTTGTGTAGAGACTAGATTTTTTTAAGACATTTTGACATATAAAGGTGATAGCAAAATATTACCAAACATTTGTTAATCTATTGCTATTACTTTACTTTCTCTTTAATTAGAAGAGCCATGTCAGTGCAGAGTTGCTTGGCCTATTGTGGACCAGGAGGGAGGTTGGAGCTCCACACACCATCATGACTGTGTGCGTAAGTAAACATGGGAGCCCTATAAATACAAATTGCAGTGAATGGTGCAGAAATTCCTTTGCTGTCTCTGAGTCGCTGCTGCTGCTGGTGTCCACACCCCCAGCAGGTGCTTTCAATTGGGGATCAGTTTGCAGTTGTGCTTTAGGCTGTGTGCATAGGTTAAGTGTGAGTCTCCTGGGTCCAAGTCCCTTAGTGACAGACATCAGTGGAAACACACTGAGGTAGCACTAAGGTGTCCCCAGTAAGCTCAGCCCTGGTCTGCTTCAGGACCATCACCAGACATCTTCACCTTCCCGTCAGCACCCACCGGAGCATCTTCACCTTGGTAAGAGGACTCTGTTTTACACAATATCTTTTACACAAAATCTGTATAAATGGTTCTGTATCTGTAGGTTGGTTATTGCATGTGGAAAAATGTTTGTTTGAATTTGTTATTAGAACAGAGTATGACTTATCAGAGAGTTTAACCTATGCTGATAGCACTATTTTCAGAGAAATTACACCATCAATACAACACTTAGTGTCCAAATGCATTTGTAAGGCCACCTATTAAGCCACCTATATTATAATAAATATAAATAGTAACACATTTCTTTTCTTTTACTATTATATAAGTCAATGCAAGTCATTTTTTTGTATTTAAATTCAGTTGAACAAAATGATAATCTAACAAATAAAACGCGTACAAAACCCAACATTAAGTAGATGAGATTAAGAAAAAATAAAAAAGAACAAGACAACTGCCCAGGAAAAAAGAGGAGGTGTAATTATGAAGTAATTATAAATACTGTCTCTTTGCACCTTAAGATCTACCCGGGATAAAAAAGAAAAAAGCTTAATGAACAAAACTGCACTTGGAGGTTGCATTTATTACAGTTTCTAAATAATATAATTGTCAGCCTAAAAAAGTCTTAATATTTAATTTCAAGTGTTGAATGAGAACCGAGCATCTGGACAGCAGCCAATGCAAATGAAGTCCTTCCACCTTTAATAAATCATCCCAGCAATAGTCACTTATATCAAGGAGCTCAGCAGTGATTAAACTCTTTGTCGTTGATCTCTGAACAATGACTCCCCTCTTCCCACCAGAAACAATAAGGAGAAAAAATAATCTCCCTTTAACGCTCACATGGCAAACAGTCATGCCTGGATGTGGACACTTCTTAAACAACGCCTTTTGAAGTGTGGGCCACTTTCAGACAATTGGTCACTTTTCCCCCCAAATGTCACCAATGACCTTTTTTTATGCTGGACTCAATGCACTTGTGACAAAGCAGACATTTTGCCTTATTTAATTACTACTTATTGACCTACATCTAAAGACTTCTGTCACAACTGCTTCAGCAACAGTAACCAATGGAAAAAAAATATTTTAAGCTCTGGTCAATAATTTTATCAAACTACTTTAAACAAATGTGCAAGTTTTTTTTTATATATATAAAATAGCTACTTTCTTATGCGAGAGCAAGAACTATGTTTCCCAGGGTAGATGCCTGTATTTACTACTTGTGTCATGGGCTGACTTTGCTCAGTAAATGGAGCAAGCTCTAATGCCCCTGAAATGAATATCAGCGTCTTGACCAAACTCATTTAGAGATCAGTCAGTTCCTTAATCCTTCTCCATGGGGGTGTGTGTTTGTGTCTTTTTCTTGTGCCCCCTCTTCCTTTTGGAAGAAGGTAATATGGCTAAATTTGCTTTGCTAATGGGCTTAGTGCAAGCTGTTACAGAGCGGAGTTGACACACCGCAGCCGGGCCGGGATACCACTGGCTTTTCATCTGACTCCTGATGCAGTCAAAGAAAGTGTGGGTCGTGGTTTAAGAGAAATTTGGAGATAAAAGAAGACTGGGAAAGATTTACAGTGGGGGGTTGAGGACCAATGGCTAGTAGTGGAATCTTTTTATGGAGCAGGTCAGACAACATATTTAACGTGGCCTAAGATGAGTTAATAAAAAACCTTTATAAATAAATACAATACGATAGAAGTTCGGTGTTGTTTGACTAATCCCAACAAGAAACACAAAAATTTGAAGTAAAGAGGTAACAATGAAAACAAAAATGGATTATTTAAATCAATAAAATGGAAGAGATCATTTATTCTTAAAGCTATCTTTGAAAGTTACATTATTACTAAAGCCTCATCTCATTTGTTTTGTGAGTACAAAATCCCTTTTACTGCATTGAACACAGCCACTGATAACCCAGTTTGTGACAGCCGTGTGCCTTCCCATATGCCAGCTGTGGCAGGTACACAACACACTTGCCATATTGCTAGTTTACCCTGAGATTACAACACTTTAGGCACAGCTGACAACCATAAACCAGCACTTATAATGGCTATTTCCTGGACATTTATAAAACACACATCACCTCTGGATACTATTGCAATGTCACTATATAACTTCAATTTGATTAAAAAGCCTCCAGCTGACAGTGGAGACAGAAGGCCGCCGGGACGGTACCTTGAAAGTCTACACAGGTGGCCGAGCTGGTTCAGGGTCTCCTACCCCCAGAGACTTTGGCTATTCTGGGCCAATGACCCTGAATTAAGAGACTCAGTGAAATTCATTTTGCACCACGGCTTTAAATGCTGGGTGTGTTATAACTTACTTAAGGGTCATTTCCCAAGTATCTCCATTAGACTTTGGGGTTCTTAAAGACCAGCGAGCAGAAACTCCCCTCAGTTGATCTCAGTACAATCATGCCTTCACACATTCATGGAGCTTCTTGTGTAGCCAGGATAAAGCTTACTTAGAAGCAAAAGAAGATAACGTATCAAGTTAACTATTGTGTACAATTTCACCTGGTAATTTAAAAGGTTTCTTCTTCTCCTTTTTTTTTGTTAGGTGGGAGTTATGTCAAATCCTGTCAGCAGTTTAGCGGACGGCACAGTGTACGGATCCCGGATGATAATGACAAATGATTCCGTTGCACATTTGGAGAGCTCCAGGTGTTCAGGAGCACTGTGGGATATAGACAACACCAAAGCAAACATGGATGGTGTGGAGCGCAGCATACCCAGCCTCTACCTGTCGTGCTTTGACATGCTCCTCACCGAAGAGGCCACCTGTCTTGTCAAACTGTCCGAGGCCTCACAGACGTTAATGGGGCCTATTATGACTCGTACGGAGCTCAGAGAGGAGCCAGAACAGTGTCCCGTTATTGACAGCCAGGAGCAGGGATTGTCCCCATGTGACATGGAAGGGCAGGAAGAAGAACGGTCACTGGAGCAGGTGCAGAGCATGGTGGTGGGTGAGGTGCTCAAAGACATAGAGACAGCCTGCAAACTGCTCAACATCACTCCAGGTAATCTTTAGTGCACTACAGTAAAGTTTGTGTAATGAGTCAAACAAACTGGCAATAAAAAAAGCTTATACGAAAAAAAGATTAACAGGTGGTTAAGCTACTGAATCTTGTTCAGAATAAATGTGTGTGATTTGGAAACATGACAGATCTTTTCCACTGATGACAGCCATATTTGTCTGCACCAGGATCTGTTTAATCCTGACCTTTGCATGCATTCTTCTGCACTGTAACTGTGATGGTCCTGCCAATAGATGTGTACACAAGTCTTAAGGGTGAGGTCTCTGCTGCTACATAAGTAAACAGAGAAAGCCATAGACATTGTGAGGTCCTTTTCAATGTCATAAACGTATGCAAACTCCAGTCATGTCTTCTGATAACCACAATGTACAGTCTGCTTTACTTTTTAAAAACCTCAGCGTAATAACCCTAATCTAAGTTAACTACAGTCAAAGCAGCTGGTCGTTTTCTCATCATTTCTGCATTTCTTTCTTAAACAGACCCCTTTGAGTGGAATACAAGTCATGTCCAGAAATGGCTGCTGTGGACAGAGCATCTTTACAGGTTGCCCCACGCTGGAAAAGCTTTCCAGGAGCTGACAGGAAAAGACCTGTGTGCCATGAGCGAGGAGGAGTTCCGCCAGCGCTCACCTCAATGTGGAGACACGCTGCACGCTCATCTTGACATTTGGAAGTCTGGTATGAGGCTCCTGTTCACGGTCCACTGTTTGATGCATTACCCAACTGTATGTTTTAAATCTAATGGCTTTTCTTTTCCTTTCAGCTGCCTGGATGAAGGAAAGGTGTTCAGTGGGAGATACTAAAACAACAGGTATGTTTTTGTAGTTTTTCATTATTAAAGATTTGAAGAAAGAAAAATTGCCTACAAAGTTAGAGAGTAGCTGAAATTTTTCACCCCAAAAAATATCTGAAGGCTTCATGTCTGTTGTGTGAGTTAGATTGATAGCACTCTCATATAAAGCTCTCTAACTGCAAACTCAGTCAGTTATATTTGTAACCAAAGTCAACAACCAAAGAAAAACATTATCTTAGCTTTACTAAACCAAGAACTAATTTCAGCTAGTCTAATATTTTCTTATTTAGACCATAAGATTTTTTCACGTGAGAAATTATCACAGTTAATGTCAGCAATGTCATCACTATCTTGTCCGGGTTCATACAGGCAGTGACGAGCTGTGGTCTGAGGCAGATTCTTCTTGTTCAGGACAACCCATTCATTTGTGGCAGTTTCTTAGAGAGCTACTACTTAAACCTCACAACTATGGACGCTGTATCCGTTGGCTTAACAAAGAAAAAGGTACATCCAGTGCACATTAGACAGTGAATTTGATTTGAATAAAATCACCGTCCGAGGCTATGTCTAACTGTTGTGATCAATTTCCGCCAGGTATTTTCAAGATTGAAGACTCTGCTCACGTTGCCAGACTATGGGGCTTAAGGAAAAATCGGCCTGCCATGAACTATGACAAGCTAAGTCGATCCATACGTCAGTACTACAAGAAGGGCATCATCCGCAAACCTGACATATCTCAGAGACTCGTGTACCAGTTTGTTCACCCTGTGTGAAGAAGAAGAAGAAGAAGAAGAAACAAGATAAAAGAACTTGGAGGAGGGGAACAAGGTGGAAAGTTACCATCTGTGAGAATGCACTGACCAACCCAATTTCTGAAATTTCAGTAAACTTGAGTAAAAAGAACACTGGAAATGGTTTGGCTTGGAGACTCTAATCACAGTCGTATTAGAGGCATCTGTCCTTTATAGATGTATTCCTTTGCTTTAAAAAGAGCTCTGAATCACATTGGACCATTGTCAGGCCACAATCTACAGATGGCATGTTTTGTCATATGGTTTAATAGCGGCTTCCTAATCAGCCTTGGATCCTCAGGTCCATTAATTCTCTCTGACTAACATGAAGGCATAGCTATGCATAGTAACCCACAAAAAAGACAAAACAATAGCTCTTGAGGCATTTCCAGCTGAAAAAAAAGCCCCCACAAAACAATATGTACATTGTAGAAAATGAACTGCCTTTCAGCTGCATGATCTGCCTGTTTATTATTCATATTCTAATTTTTAATAATCCCTCTGAGCACCAAACAGAAGTGATTACTCTTACATCCGAGCTGCGGGAGAATGGCCCACAGCTGTTTGTTTTGTCATGATCACTGCATTGCATCTCAACCACGATTTCTATTTGTTTTAGAGCCTGTTCTCCTGCAATAGTCAAAATTGTGGTTAAGATTGTGTTGCTTTTTTCGGGTTTGGCCCTGGCTGTTAAAAACACAGTCAGACATCAACCACAAGACAAGGCACGTTTATTTTCTTCCTTGTTATAAATTTGGAAATGTGTTAATTTGTAAAACTTTTGTATTCTTTTAGTTGGTACACACGGATGTGTCACTGCCGAGGAGCAGTTTTCCCTGCTCTATGACATTTTATAGTGCAGGTGTTTTGTACCTGTTTGTATTGAGCTGTGCCTGAGGGAGAAGGACATATCCAACATCCAGGCTTTAATGAGCTTTCTGCTGAATGAAGATCAGCCTGCTGTCAGGTTAAGTACAAAAGGTGTGAATTTAAAACCACTTAACACTTAATGAAATGTTATTAAATCCAGCATATTACCAATCGTTCCTGTGCCCATGCTTTTCAGTGTGCAGAGTGCATATAGTCTTTCTTTCCTTTTAATAAAACATGCCTAAAAGCCCACAAATGTGATTAAGGTGGCAAAAGGATCATGCAATTTTTAAAATTTAAATGACAATAATGACAATCTATTTCTTCTAATATAATCTCTTAGTCTTACTAACTGTAAGAGTCACGTATAATTATGCCTCACCCACTTCCTTCACAAAACTTCTGTTTGGTTTTAAAATCCACCCCGGGACAGATGAGTAAGTCTGTTATTAAAATGATTCTAAAGGCTGGTGTCTCATCGACTAATGATCATTTGCATAGAAATAATACAGTCTATTCATGTTCTGTTTTCTTAAATATAGACTTTAAAATCGATAATTATATAATTAGATGATAATAGCCTTGTAACAGATATCATTATGATCATAAATAAAGAGTGAGTCAGACATGTTCTGTAACTGCAACATCAACAGATATAATCATTCAGTTAAAAAAATAAAATAAAATCAGCCAACAATGTTATTAGAGGGTACAAAGAGAGAGGGATGGAAGTTAAATACATTCGACAGCCGCGTGGGCGTTAGTAAATGGCCACAAGAGGGTTAAAGGAAAGATGGAAGTTGGAGACGTAGTAAACAGTGACCTCTAGTGGTAGACTGTAACCTGTCATTGGTTCAAATTTAAAAATCTTGCTGAAAGTATTTGATCTGCACTCTTTTTTTGTTTTAATTGATTAATTTAAAATTTTATTGATAATTCTATTTGTGTTTTAAACCTGTCTCTATTCTTTTTGTAAAGCACTTTGGTGTTGTATGAATTTTGCTATATAAATAAACTTGCCTCTACAAAGACTTTTTGCTGATTGGTTGTGTCCCCATAAAAGATGCAAATGTAACCAGATGATGTTTACTTTAGTGCTCATAAAGTCGAGTCCATTATTTCTCATACTCAAAGACAGCCTTGAGTTTTCTGATGACATATTTTATTGTAGCAGATGGACAGGCACTACAGTTTGGAACAGCACAATGCAAAAAAAAAAAAAAAAAGCCCTCTAGTCCTTAAAAATTGTCCTTAATATCGCAGATCAATGATTTCATCATGTACAGACAGGGAAAAGCAGAGCATTTGAGCATTTTTTTAAACTCTTTACCTACTGCGGCTAAAAAAAACCTTGATGTGTGGAACACAAGTTTCACAGTAGGTACTACAGTTAGACAGGTGTATGCAAGTTATGTAAGTGAGTTTTTTAAAGTGTTTGAATTAATCTCTTCATCACACAGTTTGCCTGTTTAGGGTCATGAAACCAAGTCAGATCAATGGATACAACATTTAGTCTTTGCACTGGGCAGGGTGGTACATATATTTATAAGGCATTAATGAAGACACCACTCTAACTGCATGTCTGTGAAGGTTCTCAGTCATCCAGGACATCTTGAAGAAAAGGTTTAAGTAAAAGCATCTGGACTCAGTTTTCAAGGTGAAGACGTTTTGTCTCTAATTCCAAGAAACTTTATCAAGGACAATTTTTAGGACTGTTAAGGACAATTTTTAAGGACTGATAAAGTTTCTTGGAATTAGTCCAGATGCTTTTACTTAAACTTTTTCTTCACTCTAACTGCAGTGCATTTGCAAAAGCAAGGCATTGTAAAAAAATAAAAATAAATAAAAATTACCCTAAAACTAAAAACATTCAAAAAAGAAAAACTAAAAGCAAGGAGAAGCACATACAATATGAGACACTTCCTCCTGGATCCTAAAAAATGAATGAACGGCTTCATTAATATTTCAAACACAGATCTTCTTTCTGCCTCTGCGCAGCTTCGTTTGAGGTATAGTTTTCACTAACACTAGTAGTTACCAGGAGTAACAGACTAATCTCATTTATCATGTACTTCACAATCCACATGCACTACATATCGTACAAAGTTTTATTTCTTTCCTTTTTTCCAAGTATTTTTCAAGTATTTCATACTAAAATAGACCACCCATCAATCATTTTAAACTATTTAACAAAATAACTGCCTGTAATGGGTGGGAACAAAAAAATGCTGTCATGCACTTATTGGCTTCAGATCAGTAATAGGCAAACTGGTGTAAGAGCTTTGACATGCACAAAATGACAGATAAGAGCCACGAGTTAATAACGCACTCAAAGTGACTCGTATAGTAGACCAGTAGTAGTCTGTGCAGAAATGAGAAAATGCCCGTTGATTAGACAAAGCTTCATTCAGATTAGATTATCAAGCAGTTTTTGCTCATGGTTCTACATTAGCACAGACTGCAGAGACAACATAGAAATAATGATAAACAATGATAGGCACATTGTCGACAGGTGAGGCTAATGTAAACGGTACATTACTTGTGTTTGATAGAGCACACATTTAAAGAGGGGCTTTGCAGAGTGACTGTTTGCTTCATGTGAGCCGTCTTTTATCTTGCTTCAAAATGGTAATTCATTGACATGCTGTGGAATAAATAACTAGAAAGGAAACCACTAAAGACATTAAAAAGGATAGTTTGACATTTCTGAAAGGAGGCCACAAAACACTTGTATATTTTCCTGTTAAATGTGATGCTATAGCCTGCAATCAATGAGCTTAGGGTTAAGGAGGTGCAGTTTTCAATTTTTATATCAATTGTAGTTTATTTTTTATTCCAATCCATTGAGGAAACTACATATGCTTCTTAGCAGTTTGACTTTTAATCTCCCCTTAACCTTTTGTACAAAGCTATGCCAACAACAAAATCACATTTAACAGAAAAACACTGGAGTGGTATCTACCTGCTCATCTTACACACAAGAAAATATATTACTATTCTTTGCTAAACATGAAATAATTCACAAAGAAAGAAGCAGTCAATGGGGAAAAAAACTGTACAGCTTCCCAACTGTAAAAAAGATGCAAATATATACATAAATGCAAAATGCATAGCTCTTTCTCACTATTCAGGCACAATACCATATCATTCATATGATGAAACAATTCACTATATGGCATGTTCATGTCACAAATGAAATTCACCACAACTACACACAAAATCTATGAGTTTGAGATGCAATATTTTAAAGTGACCTCAAATACAGTCGGTTTTTGTGTGAGTTTTCTGCGAAGTTGTGAAGACAGCTTACTGTGCCCAACAGGAAGAGGAAGCTTTGCTTTCAAGTCTCTGGCATTGTGCAGTTTGACTGGATGGTGCAGTCCTTTCACAAGAGAGCAGTTAAACAGGCTCCACATAGTTGGCTGGATAAAGACCCTGCTGGCCGTTATCTAGGCGACCTTTACACCAACCCTGTTCATCCTCATCCTCCAGCTTTGTCAGTTCATCACCTTTGACAGACAGGGAGATACAGAGTAGTCAGGACCGTTGATATCTGCTACATATGGTAACAGTCAAGTTTAAAGAACACTCACCAAAATTAAAAATGTAACTAATTAATGTTTGAGTTAGACAGAAAAAACTACAATCTATTATTATGAAATAAACGCCTAAATGAGTTAGTAATAGTCATGAATAACAACTGAATTGTATCATAGTCTTATACTCTTATCTTCCCTAACATTAAAAAAAACTTCCCCAAATAACAGGCCACATTTACATTTTTGTTGTGGTCACCTGGCCTTACCATGCACCTGACACTGACCTGCTCTGAAGCTAAGCTCGTCCTGTTCCTGGCCGTCGTAGTCATACAGCGCTCTGACTCTCACGCCTTTTCCTGTTTCTTCTTCAAAGGGGTTAGATCCTCCATTAGTGTCGTTGCCCGAGTCAGGAGCAGTCTGGTCCTCATCCGACCACTCTGTGGAGGCTGTGTATGCCTGGTTCTTCTCATAGCTGCTCACACTGAATATAACACAGTTCAGTTTTTCTTTCTCAGTTTATACATACCTTATGAACTACAGTCAGACAGAAATGTAACACTGTCATCATTAAATTCTATTTTCTGATTTTGGACATGTCACTTTGATAATGATTCGTTTTCATCTGTGTGTCTGCTTACCTTCCTCTGTCTCCTGCTTGAGCATGGTTTACTCCTTGTGTGACATTTGTTAGTGTGACACCATCACTGCTTTTCTTTGACTTTTCTTTCTTTGCAATGCTATGGGCCAGGTCTGGGTTGTACTCCTACAAAGATATATACATATTAGACAGATATTATAGCATGCCTTCAAATAGCCTTATAAAAGCAACATTATCTTATCAGTGCAATTTTGTACCTCAAACTGAGGCCAGTTCATATGCATATCAGGACCATGGTTATTACTAAACCACTTTAGATCTTCTTGTGGGCTTGCTGATGTAATGGTGCGTTCAAGCTCTCTATATACCATAGAATAACTGAAAGAGATACAAAGCAGAGAGAAGAGGTGAACCGATGACTATGTGCATGGCTAAACACGAACAACAATAAAAGGTTTGAAACTTTTTTCAAACCTTTGGTTCTCTGTGAGGTTGAGGTGGCGTTTGACGTCCAGCAGCATCTCTCTGAGGAAGCCCAACCTCTTTTCTTCAAACTGCTGGCACTGACTGAAAACCTGCTCCATATTCTCTATGTACTGAGGTGTGCACTTATTCAGCTCATCCAAAGCCTTCTCATACTTGTCCTTAGCCTAGTAGCACAAACACACAAGTACAAAATGTGTGCTTAATATGGCAGGCTGGGTAATATGACTTGTATGTTCCACTATGTGTTGTTCTGTTTGTGACATAGAAATGAACTAGTTCTTTCTGCTTACCCCTTTGTCACTTCTACAGTCCGCCTGATTCTACTCCTGTTTATAAGTTCAGTCAATAAAAATCATTCAGTCATTTCAAGATAATAAAATGAAAAGGTCAAGTACCAGAGTCCACTTTAGCACATGACAGCTAAAGTTAGATGCAGATATAAAAAGTGTTGTCCCCTGTCATTCTTGCTTTTCTAACTTAACAGGTTTAATGATTTAAACAACCGACTTGTGAGTTAATGAATTTAGCTGCATGACTAAACTCTGGAGGATAAGGTTTGCATAGTAACCATTCTGTGCAGCTGTTAATGTTTTTACCTTCTGTGAATCCTGCTTACACTTGTCTACTTTCTCCTGTAATTTCTTTTGCTGGTCAGCTGCCACAGAGGCCTCCCCTTTGCAGTTGGCCTCTCTTGCAGATGCCATCTTCTCCTCTTTGCAGGCCATGTGGTAGGACTTCTTGGCAGTTTCAAGCTGACCAGGCAAAGAAATGAGTCAGTAAATGTGTCGCATTCTGTTTGTATTGTCTTACACTGCTCCCCTCAGCTGTTCATTTGCTCACCTCTTTCAGCTTCTTAGCCCAGGGTTTCTGAGCTTTTTTGAAGCCCTCTTCTGCCTCTTTGGTTTCTTTAAATCCTCCCATCATCTGCTTGTGGTACGAGTCTTTTTGCCAGTTTTTCACTTTTTCAAAGTCTTCATTCACCAAGTTGTTTTTCACCTCCTGGTGGAGCTCGCTCACCTTTTCGGCCTCTGTCATCACGGCCAACCAGGCTCGCTCCACTGTACCATACTGAGGGCCTGAAAGAAAATACTCAAGTGTTATTTACTGATTAACACAGGGTTAGCAATGTTTTGTTTTTCTTTTTTAACCCTGCTTACCCTTTTCTACCAGCTGTCTCCATCTCTTAGACCACTCGGTCAGCTGCTGTGCATAGGCTTTCTCTATTTTGGCACGTTCTTGAATACAGTTCATCAAGTCATTGCAGAGTCGGTGACCATCATCAATTCGCTTTACTGTGCGCTTGTAGTTTCCAACCTGCCAGAAAAAGAAAATATTCAAAGTGGTTAGGCAATCAACACTAAAATAACCTCTTTGATAATAAACCAGTGCTTTCCAGATGTAGGATTCATGGACAGAAGGCAGCAGTGAAAAACTTTTTGCTTATTTGGACAGTGCTTCACTTTTTCTGATAATGTGGACAGATGGCCACTACAGTTTATAGATTAAAATTGCCATGATGAAACCATATATCAACTCCATTTAGAAAGATTTAGAATGTTTTAATCTTGTTCCACAGGCAGCCTAAATAAAGAAACACTAAAATTAGCTCATTGCTGAGCACAGGTGAAACTAAAAAAGTCAAGAGGAAACTGTTGCAGCCATGTATGTGGCTTGTGAATTTATGCAAAGGCCAATGGTTCTGTTAATGTCATATCATTTACAATTCCCAGTGGACACCAAAGCAGCAGCCTCCCAGGAAAATACCTGGAGAGTAAACCGACCAAAGGGATGCAATAAAAGGACTCCATCTGTGCTGCTCTAGGGTCAAATGTGTAATAGATGTTTACCTAAACTCCACCTGGTAAATGACACCAAGCATCTCTCAAATGCAGAGTAAATGAAAGCACCCAGGCCCAGATGATTGTATCCACGCTGACCCTCTTCTCAAGCAGCTGTGAGCTGAGTCAGCGATAGCAGGCAACACTGCAGCAGCCCTCTGCTCTAATGCAGTGACTGACTGTGATGTAGTGGCTGTTTGCAGGGAGCGGGCACCTTTGCTGCTCCAGCTGATTTCAAAAAACCCTGCCTAGATTTAGAGAGGCGATGAGAATGAAATACAGCTGAGCCGAAGAAAAGGTGCATTACATTATGTAGCTCTGTCCATCCATCACAGAGAGCTAAATAAACCCATTATTATTACTGCTAGCTTAAAGAGTGTTGGTTTCTCAAAGTGACTGTTGACAGTTCTTATTTATAATTAATTGACTACTTGGAACTTGTAACTCTTCAAATTCCCTGGGAGTGTTTGTGGTAAGGAACAGTAGTTAGTGACGTAGTTGTGTCAGAAAAAGCCAGCACAACAGTAATGCACGGGTCGTCACAAAGCCTGCAGGGCCCACGTGAAGCCCGCGTGTCGGGTTGCCCTGGATAAAGAAATTGTCACTTAATTTGTGGGGCAGGTTAGAGCCGGTCATTAAAATAAAATAAAAAACACATGTATGTGTGTATTGTGTGCAATCCCCTATTGCCTATGTAAATATTTGGGAATATAAAATTTTATATTTTATTAAGTTCTTTGATGAGATTATAATACGCAGACCCATGTATTCAGGAAAAGCGCCAAATAGCTCCCACTACCAGCAACAACAACAAAACAAACGGAGAAACAAAAGTGAAGATGGAAGATGAGGTGCGGGAGAAATTTGTCAGGAATTTACATCATTAATAAAAAAAGAAGGTCAAGCTGCTAAATCTACCGGTTTGTCAG
This sequence comes from Neodontobutis hainanensis, assembly GCA_024349245.1. Taxonomy (NCBI): domain Eukaryota; kingdom Metazoa; phylum Chordata; class Actinopteri; order Gobiiformes; family Odontobutidae; genus Neodontobutis; species Neodontobutis hainanensis. The sequence goes on from JALDNG010000005.1 coordinate 12,683,347, forward strand.
AAAAGGTTGGAGCAGGATCATTATTCTACAATGCGTAGTAGGATATGTCTATTTAATGGTTGAGAATCTCTCATACACGTTCTTCATTGGTGCTGACTCAGCACCTGCAGTATTTAGACTTGGACATAATGCACACAAACAAGCTCTTGTATGGTCTAGGGGCACAACTGGGAAATTAAGTCTCTCTTTCCAGCTTGAGAAAGGCATTATCACCAAAAGCCAAGCCTCACACCTCATAGAAACTGTCCGTGGTCTCCTCCTGGCTTGCGGTCTCGTCGTAAGCTCCAGACATGGTCCCAGGTTTGGCAGAATGATGTCAGGCTCTGGTTTGCAGAAAAGTGGTGTTCCTCATACACTGGAAGAGACGGACAGGAAGTGTGAACACACAGATATACTGAGCATGTTTGACATTCATCATAAACAGTGCTTGAATCATCGTTCATTTGTCTCATTGTTAATTAGAGAACTGAGGTCTTATTCTTCTTCTCCTCTTCTTGTTGCCTTCATCAATAGCTGCTGCTGTTCCATCACCACATTTTTAATGAAGACGCATTTTGACATATTCAGGTGGAAAACTCAACAATAGAAATACAGTATAGAGAGACACATTTATCAGTATACCCCTTTTTAAAAATTTTTTTAAGCAGCAATATCTTTAAAATGGCAGCACACTTCTGCAAATCTCTACCGCAATAAGTGAATGGTCTGCAGCTAAGTGATCAAATACACATTTACAAATTAGAAGTGACACTTTCTGTGATCAGGGGAAATCAAGCATTCCGAATCACTAAGAAAAAATTCAGCTTCACACACACTGATATGGAGGCAGCGGCTTAATTGGCATCCATCTATACAACTTGAGGATGTTCACTGGGATCTCTCGCTTCTCCCCTGAGATGACTCCATCAATAGATGTAATGACTGACAATTAATTTTCAGTGACATGACTCAGCCGGCCTCTATCAGAGCCTAAGCGTAGACATTTTCCCTTTATTTAGTCGACTAACACCGCCCACATACCCGTGTGATTACTGCTCCAAATAAAAACAGCTCAAAGCTAATGATGTCAGACTGAACAAGGGCAATGAGACCTTCCCAACGTAACACTGCCTTGTTCTTGAGTTACAGAACCGAATAGTGCAAATAACAAAGATCAAAGGCAACACAAAAGAGATGATTATGCGATACTGTGTTCAGTAAAAGGCCAGCTACAAAGAGCAATCACTGCTGTTATTCCAAATGCCAATACATGTGGCAGTGTGAGACCATTAGATTTAGATGAGTGAGATGATGTTGTATTGATGAGCGAGCTGTAATGGGCTGCAATCATTTTCTGCCCCACATTTCTGCTCATAAACTGATGGAAGCTGAGTACTAAACACTTTGCCCTTTGAGAAATGGCACACCACCACCAGGAGATGAAAAGTCTCAGTGAAAGAGTCACATTTTCAGATTGAACTGCATTTGTAAGACACAAATTAAGCGCTTATTCCAAAAGGTCATTGTCTAAAATTCAGATCGTGGTTCAGTCTTTTATAACACCAACAAAAAGTAAATGCCACATTAATATACAAAAACCACAAGGATGTGATTGACACCAGCCTTTTGAATAAACAAACTTTGTATTTGTTTTTTAAAGCATACATTTGGAAAGTATAATCTATACAAGGAAGTGGAGTAAAGCAGAGCACATGCTGCTTGAAAACAAGATGAATAAAGGGTTTGGGCATAACATTTTCTGTTAAACAGAACATCAATGGTATTCATTAATAATACCAAAAGTGAGATATGAAACAATGGAGATACGCTTTAATATGAGGTCAGGGGGAGGGGTGGGAACAGTATTGGTATTTGGGTCAAACATGGAGCCACACTTTTGATAATTTAAAAAAATAAAAAATAAAAAGAACCAAGCAAGCATCAAATGATTTTATCCTATTTATCAAAGCAATTTTCCACAATAGAGTACGATCTCAGCAACAGCTATGGGCAACACAGACGTCTCGGCCGGATGCAGCCGAGAGGGGAGTGGGCTGGATGGAAGTGGGTGTTTATCATGCTTGGTTAATCCATTAGCTACGTGCCAAGAGGGGGCTTTTGTTCGAGGGACCTCTTGTTTGGCTCAAAGCAGTGTATTAAAAGCAAGCACCGGACTGCTTCTTCTTACAAACAGAAATCAAAAATAATATTATACAGATAATTTACAGTGCAATATTGTGAATTATTTGTTCCTCCCTGAACCTGCCACAAAAGCATTCACAACCAAAACAGTGGAAATCCTGACTGGAAGGTTTGGCCACCATTCCTTCTGTTAGAAAAAAAAACACATCCATGCAACACTTGTGAGGTATTCCCATCTCCAATAAAACAAGTGGACCGGCAACACAAAGCAACGCAAATCAAAATGTAGGAGTCTAACTAGTCCCGGAGACAAAAGCCACTCATACGAAACAAAAAGAGAGAGGGGCAGAACGGAGCCCCCCACTACAACAACAAAAGCTTACCCTCAGTCTTCCATTAATGTGACACAGAAGCAGCAAAAGGCTTAAGCTAAGCGACACGTGGGCTTCTCTCCTCATCGCCACTCCCCTCGACCAGTTTAGGTCTCAAAGGAAGACTATGGGATGGGGAGATGAGGCTTCCTGCTATGGACAGTTACAAGAGTGAGAGCTAATACTGCAGTGTTATGAGTGAATGAACCGAGGAGCAGAAAGAGAGAGAGCGAGAGAAAGGGGGTAAGGAGGCTATTACTAAAACGACAGCAGGGAGTAGTGAGATCGCTGATGAGTTTACGTAAACAAATCTAAAGTTGAGATCATGAAGAAATAAAAGAAAGACAAAAATGTCAGTAAGAGTTCATCATACTTGTATCATACCGAGTGTTACCACGTAATTCCCACTTCTACTGAGTATATTGCAAACGTATTTAAATGTTGATGAACATACAGGACATAATGTATTCAAATACACCTGACAAACTCAAACTTGTCTTTGGTGGAAACACAAACCGTAAAAGGCCAACATGACATTCACGCTCTCCTGAAAAGTTATTTTCTGTTGGATACAAAACAGAGAGAATTACTAAACATAATGCCTGTTGTGCAATACTAGGAACTGTGCAGATTTCAACATTGCTTCAGGGTGATCTTAATCTACATATAAACTCTGTCTGTGTTAAGTTTGCATCAAAGCCACAGACCAGGCCCCTGTTGGCACATGACATGGCAGCCATAAAATGATTAATAAGTATACAGGGAATAATAAAGCTGCTGAAAGTACGGTAGAGTGTGTGTTGAAGAAATAGTGTTGAAGGTTGGCTAATTCAGTTAAAGATATAAAGAACGTACACAGGGCAGTTTTAGTAAGGATTCTGGTATTAGACAACTTTTGAGAAGCTGTAGCAGACTGACATGAAATCATTGTGTGTCTGTGAAATGAGACCAGACTGACAGAAAGCTGAGTGCACGGGTCAGGTAGAGGACCAACAAGTTACCACAAGAACTATTCAGTGACTGTAATGTGGACTGAGATGACTCTGTGAAGAACGTATACTAATCTCGCATTTCTTTTAATGTGGCACTTACTGTCTTTACTTGAAGACATTGGGGTCTAACCATAGAGTGTAAAAATAACAGTCCAATCAACTGGCTACATTACAAAATGTGATTGACAGCACAAGCATAGCCAAAGCAACACTACATTTCCATGCACAGTTTAGTCGGACTATGCTCATACACATTATACTGAACACCAGCTTAATAATAAATAACATGTTAACACTGCTATATGAACACCTTGACAAACTCTAACTTTATTGGGAGACATTTAGGTGTTCCTTGGACGTGTCACTATGCAGGGATATGGACTGCATAGTGAAACCTTCGAGGACCAACACTACAGTGCAATCTTGACCACATTGCAGCAACTTTTATTTCCAGCTGTGTGCGGTTGCTACTTATCCTCCTCACATTCAGCTGAGGTCCTATAAATAGAGTCCTATTCATCAATAATTCACACAAAATGACCAACTGGCCCCACGTGGACAGGTCTTTAGGATTTGAGCTCCTTTCACGCCACTGTCAAGACTAGGATTGTAAAACACAGGAGGCCATTTTTGAACACCAGAGATGAAACACCAAAAAAGGACACACGTTTTGTATGTTGGGCTGAAATATCCCTCAAGCCCAACCTTTAGAAGCTATTGCTTAAGAGCAGGTCTGTAATTGTTAAGCAATACACTGATTCCAATGTGTGAAAATGAATTGCTTCAAATTGAAAAAAGTGTATCCACAAATTACAGCAGTGTAAAAACAAAATCCAATTTTTGACACAAGAACAAATCTTTGTGAAACCTTTACAACCTCTGCAGGGTTCATGTGTTGGGTCTAAAGAAGCCTACATAAGTGCAATGACTTGAATACTTTTAGCAGCAACAGCATCATTCACTGCAATCAATACCTAACTGATTGGATGGAACAAAAGGTGAACTATTTAGACAAAGATCAATTATGCAGAAAGGAATAGGAGTTCCAGTCTCCCCACTCCCTCGTGTCTACTGGTCAGTGTGCAAGGTTACGTCTCTCAGCTCCCTATAAATGGACAAAGGGGTTATGTCTATTGTTGGCTTTAAAATATCAGCAGGGGGAATTAAAAAAAAAGTGTCTTTAAATCATTCGTTACCTGTGCTGCTACAAGGCAGTCAATACAGTGTGTATAATATTACCAGTAAAAATCCAATTTGAATTCTTCCAGGTACGTTTTTTGCCGAAGGCCAACTGGGATTTGTAAAGACAACACACTGACGTCTTTGGCATACCAACAAGGCTAACATTTAAACTATTTTAAAGTAGAAATATTATACAGAGTAATAGAAAACAATTACTTACACCTAAATTTCCTTAAGCTTGCTCGATCCTTCGCCCTCGCCTACTGTGGTTTCCAAACAAAACTGACTCTCGAGAAGGAAGTCTATGAATAAAGCTTAAATGTGACCATGACACATTCGGCCGCCCAGCACACCTTTCTGATACACACCACGCAGGTGAACTTTGACATAGCAAAAAAGACATATTGAGCTATTAATAATTAGCCAACAAAAGAAGGGGCGGGATCTCTGGACTAAAGACAGGACTTAGAGGGAAGATATGGTCAGACTATTCAGAAAGACACAAGAGCAAAAATGCCGAGAGAAAAGACGATGTCAAAAGGTATTCAGGTAAAAATGGACAGGAATGAGTCACCATAAGGGTATGAGGACAGCCATGCCACATCTGCTAAATCAATACAGATTTACTCATGCACAATGGAGGTCAACTGTGAAGATTAGATAGGAGGGAGGTTACATGAGTAACAATGTGACCAGGCTTTACAGCTTTTTATGTGGAATGACAAATACAATTTCCAGCCCTACCTAAATGACCAAAGTCTTCAGTGACACACTAGATCTTCTCAAGTCTAAAAACATACCCTCCATGCAAATTTGTCAATTTGTCTTATTACAATATAAAGGATGGAAATAAAGTATTATATATTGCCAAAAGGTGCTGCCTACCCAGCTGACAAGCACACCAGTATGTGCCATCTGTGTATCATCTAATCAGGTTTCTCCCCATGGGCTCCCTCCGTTTGACCCCCATGTTTCATTCCATTATTGCAGGAAGTAATTTACGACCACCGTGCAGTGAAAGAAAGGACCTGAGAGTGCAGCATGTCTTCTCATTTTCCAGCCAGAGGACCCACAATCTAATAATTGGCTCTGTTTTCTTGCTGTGATTTCACAACATCCTTTTTATTGTTGCAAGGGGGGGATTGTTACTGAGTCAGACCCATCCAATTTCTTTTAGTCATTAGACGTGAGACTCTGGTGCTAAATATAGTGAGACAATATAGGGAAGGCACATTTGCCATTTTATGCCACACACTAGTCTACTTGATCCTCCTCTCCAGCAAAGTTCCATAACAATACAACCAATACATAAGCAATACAACATTGATTTTGTGTATTTCAGGTTGTATTCAACTGTCCTGGACACATCTATTGTTGCCTATCCATCCTGGGAGTGGATTCCTTCTTCTGTGGTTCTTCCTGAGTTTTTTTTATTTTATTACCCTGCTGGTGGGTCTAGAGTCTGTTAAGCCCTTTAAGGCGGCTGTTGTTGTGATAATAAATAATAATTAAAACATAGTCTAAGCTATACCAGAGATGTTGTATAACATATACTAATACAAAGCACTGCTTTGTATCAATTGAGTATTCCTTTTTTGAAATAGTATCAATCGAAAGCTTAGAAAGTGCAGTCCCGGGATCAAATAGGATGATTTTATGCTACATATTGCCCTCATTATTGTGAAAGGACACACCACAGTTTGCCTGATACTTTGGGAATATGAGTTCTTCCAAAATCCTGCCATATGTTGTCATAAATTGATTTATTGAAATCACTGTAATCTGTAATGGCACCATAGTAATTTACTACTACTTCACTGAGCCAGCCTGTTTAGATTTCAGGGTAAAGCCCATTTGTTATACCCCATAATTAAAAAAAACAATATGTTGTCTGGTGCAGGTGATTGTGTGGGAGCTCTCCTTTTTAGTTTTTTGCAATCAATAACTTTTAAATCTGCTGCATGGTGCACACTGGGAATGTGGACAGAGTGCTCACTGAGCCTTGTTCAGCTGATACACACAACACAGTGCAGTGCTAGTTTAACTTTAAGTGCTATACACAAAACAGCCCCGGATTTGTCCAGAACTGTTTCACTAACGATGTGAGGAAAGTTTTGAGTTGTAGTTCAGAAAGCACAACATGAATCGCAAAATCCATATTATTTGCATTAACAACAACTTCGGGCTGTTTCAATGTAGCAATTTCCACTGGCTTTTCTCTCAAAGCCCCATTAATCTATCTGACACTGTGGGCCACAGGGGCGCTAAAGCCCTGCAGCCAGCAGCTTCTAACAGCCTCTCTGTGTTTTCCTACATTACAGATGCCCCAGAGAAAGACATACAACACTCGGTGAAAGCATCTCACACGATCATGATGGACCACAGCATTTTTGCTCTAAGCTACTTTTCCTTACAGCACTCAATTGGTAGCTCTTTTGTCTTCTCTATTGCCACCCCACGCAGACAGGAGGCTGTGAACTGTGTAGCCCCTTGGACATGGCTTTACTGGTGATCAGTCATCACACGTTCAGTCTGTAGACATGTAGCTGACAACAACAGAGGTATTTAGCATTTTGGTGCTCTTTCTAATTATTGATGGGACATTCACAAACAGATCCATCAGCAGAAAGGAATACAACATACTATATTTAACTTTAAGATGCACATTAAAACAATCAAAGTTTTCTGCACAGAAAGTAAAAATTAAAAACGGTTTTTCCTTTACTCTAGGTCTACTTTTTGTCACCACCAAAGGTCAGAGTGTGGCTTGTCCCATGGACCTATAAGGAAACATAACCTGCATTTCTGCCACCATCCCCTGTGAGGATCTTATCTCAGGCTCCAATTACGCCACAGCCCTGTTGTCTCAATTGTAGCAATGAACCCTGAGGTACGCAGGAAGGAAATGCTTTCTGTTTGCGGCTCTGTAATCGTTCCGATAGACGAAGAAGAAGACGAATGACATTTTTATTGCATTGATTGAAACATTAAAAGCCAAGTTAGTTTAAAGGCATATTGATAGATTACAGAGGCAGATGGGTGTAATTGTTTAGCCTTAATCACAGAGCATCATTCAGGAGATGAGAGCAGCTGATGTGACATGTCAGGCTCATGAGTAAAAATGTAAACTGAAAAGCCTGCTGGGACTAAGACAGACTAATCCATTTGTACTATACAGAAGAAGGAAAAAAGACCACTTAAGATTTGGATCTAATTAAATACTTTTTCAACAATGCTTCATTTGTCGTCTGTTCTTAAAAAGACACTGGAGTTCAAGAGGAGGCAACAATTTAAACTTGACCCTTATTTGTCATGTAAAATAATCCCAGTTATTAGACAACAGCATGCATGTCTTGTGAATGAATGAGCTGATGATGACCTGTACATAAAATTTAACTCTAACTTTGATTAATTCTTACAAGCATGTGACTAAGGCTGACTTTTTTTTGAAAGTATAAAGAAAAACAATGACTCGGTAATTGGTTTTCAGTAATAAAGTGCACTGGATTAAAGCCTGAACTAGTGAGGTTATGTTGTGATCTATCATCACAAAGGAAACAATGAGATGATGGCATCTTCTAGTCCCTATGGTAACAACACTTCAGCTTTGTCTTCACAATAATCTATGTAGCTGATCTCTTATTGTATACAATTACCATTAGAGATCATTCTTCAGGACTTTATCACAACATCGTCAGCGAGGATCTAACAGGTTCAGGCGGGAGACACGCCAAACACTCATTTATTTTGTAAAGCCTTAGCTTATGTAAGTTAATGTAATTGCATTAAAACAGTAGTATGTAACGTTTCAGCATGTTCCCCTCCTTAAAGGGTTAAATGAGATGAGTGTCTGTCAACCCAGGTGCCCTTTGTATTTAAAAGGAGGTATTAATATCCCTGTTTTATGTCAAAATGAACTAACCTCCACCCCACAACCGGCGCTGTGTGTTCTTCCCACCATTCAAAGAAATACATGTCAATCTAAATGAGATGTGAAAGTGAATAGGTGTCAGTCAGTGTATGTCTCTTAGTGTTAGTCCTTTGATTCATTGTCCACAGTGGACCCTGACTCGGTAGTAGATGAATGGATGAATGAAGTGACTTGAACAACAATCTAAAAAGCTAGGCTAATTGTGCCTATAATACAAATCATAAACGTTGCATGGATTGATCATAAACAACAGGGTTGACCAATAATAACCAATAATTTGTACCTTCTTTTCATTTTCCAAAACAGTAAAATTTATGTTTCAAACAATTTATGCATACAACTAAAAACACTGTAATCACAAACTATACATTTCATTAAACCTTCTCATGTTGAAACAAAGGTCGGCTGAATATTGCCAGATAAAAAGAATCCACTTTTAAAATGTGATAATAAATAGTCCAACTGTCCAAGAGCCTGCTGTGGGTGAGGTTCTGTCAGCTACAGGGCCTGGGTTCCTAACCGGGGACAAAACCCAGAGCAAATGAGGGCTGTGTACAGATGGAGGTCACAGCATCTTTGGCCAGGACCCCCAGCTGTTGCTCTCCTGTGTTAAATCAAAGAAATGCGGTTTAGGAGCCTAGGCCCCTTCCCCTGTCACTGGCCATATTTCCCTCAGTCATCTGCTGCGGACTGTTAGCTCTCCAGTGCTCACTGGCTGATCTACATAGTCACTAATGTCACTAAAACAATGACTGTTCAAAAAGTGTAAGATAGTTCAAGAGACATGCACTGTATCCCCAATTTAAGCGGAATAAGATTTATGCTGTTCAGAGTCTGGCATAGGTTCAACTTAGGTCTCACACATTTTAGTGGCACAGCTACAGGCTACACAAACCGAACATCCTAAACAGGATACTGCTGGGATAACAAGGTGTCTGATGTTATGTTTTTTATTTTTGTATTTATTATTAATTTGTTATGACTTTACATACAATTTTATTTTAATAGAATTAGCCTACAGTTGCATGCTGATAACCGCTTCATCTCGCCGGTGAGGCGGTTTGGACAGTTAGGACTTTAGACAGCAACGTAGGCTACTCATCACAACGGTTTTGTAAATATATAATAGATAAAATAAAACCTACCGAATCGAAAATAATAATCCCGCTCTTGTGGATACCTTCAAAATGTGATCATTGTCGTCCTGGGCAGCTCTGTCTGTTGTATCGCCGGTAATGGATCTCTTCAGATGGGGGAGGGTCCGTCAGCAAACGTCAAGGCAAACTATCTGCATTTCCGGTCTATTGCTTCAAAGTAAAAGCAAACAAAGGCCAAGACATGTAAACGTTTCTTTATACATTTATTCTAGGTTTATTTTGGGGGACTCTGCAGTATTCTTTCCGCGGTTAATGAAAAGAAAGCAATAACAAAAAGCTATTTAATTTCCACAATAACTAAAGGAAAGTAAGTTACACAGATGTACGTGAAAGCATCTTATAACATTTTATTATAACTCTGAACTTATTTTTATTCCAAAATTTAAAGGCAATGACGACACAAGTCCATGCATAAGCACCTCTTAAAGAAACAATTTTGGTGCAATTTCTTCTTGGAATTGATACAACAAATAACCAACCAATAGACCAGACCAGAACTTATATATACTCATGGAATTTTACCTTTAAATAATTTTGGTTAGCTTTTAAGGGACAGAGACGAGAGAGAATATGAGTAATCGATTTGTTATTTTTGTTTTATTTGTGAATTAACAAACATATACACACAGACAGCAGACTGAGTGCGCCGGCTGCTTTTACACTCCACTCCAGAAGAGGGCGCAAGATTTCTACGGGGTGCCGTTCGCGGGGATAAGCCTTCCGGATCACCAGCGGTCGTTCCTTCCGTCTCCGGTCACTTATCAAGTGGAAAGGTAAAAGCAGACCCGGCGAAGTAATCTAAATATATCTTTAACATCACATTTATAGTTATGACATACTACACCAAAAAATATTGTTCATAATGACACTGTGGTATACATGTACATATTACGGTCGAAAACCGTTAGTAATCGGCGTATGAACTGAGGAAGTGTAATGGTACTATGTTCTTTAACGTCTGCCATTTTCAGCTAAAGCAGGACGCCTTTTTTGAACGTTTTAGACAGTTTTTGCCTCGAAAGGCCGAAATGGTGTAAATAACTAAATTATAGTGCATATTTAATGTTATGTATGCGTTTTCTGTTGCTTATAGTCAACTCAAATGGTAGACAATTCGGCTGACATGCTAACGTTAGAGTGAAGAGCTATAGTTGGGTATTTGTGTAATTCTGAAGTTTAGCACCTATATCTATTGTAGATGCTGATGCCCAAGAAGAATCGCATTGCTATCTATGAGCTCCTCTTCAAGGAGGGAGTTATGGTGGCCAAAAAAGACGTCCATCTGGCCAAGCATCCAGAGCTCGCTGACAAGAATGTCCCCAACCTTCACGTGATGAAAGCGATGCAGGTAAACTTGACTGTGGCTCACTGGTTAGAAGGCATACACTCAGTTGTGTGTTTACAGCATCTTATTTAGCAGCCTCTCCAACACATTGCCTCCCTCATATAGAGATACACTGTATTTCTTTTATAAATGTATTATAATGGTCTGTTAAACACAACTTGTACTCTTGAGGAAATATCTGTTTTAGAAAATGACAGCAACTGTGTTATAGAAGATAATGTCTCGCAACATGTGACTTGGGGATTATAAACTATTAACCACCAAACATGCATAACGCCAATAGTCTCTCGTACTCTTAATTTTAGTTGTATTCTGCATCTTTAAGCTGTCATTGCAAGTAAAACAAATTTGTATGGGGTCTGTTAAATGGACACTAGTACTGTACAATTTAAGCATTATCTCAACATTGTAGCTCTACTTAAAAATCTAAAAAATAATTTTGTAATTTGTTATATACTGCACTCTTTAGATGCATATGCATTAAATTGGATGCTTTTCTTTTTTTCTTCTCAGTCCCTGAAGTCTTGTGGGTATGTTAAGGAGCAATTTGCCTGGCGCCATTTTTATTGGTACCTCACCAATGAGGGTATCCAGTACCTGAGAGACTTCCTCCATCTTCCCCCTGAGATCGTGCCCGCCACTCTACGCCGCCAGACTCGCCCTGAGACCGCAAGGCCCAGGCCCAAGGGTAAGCCTTTACAGTGATGTGGGATTTCTGTCCAAGTTTACTTTGGTGTAGGCCAACACTTAAAAGTTTTATGGAAATTTTCATGGTGTGGCTTACTTTAATTTGGGAAGACTGAAGAATGGCCTCATGCTTTAGTATACAAAATCTAAACTTGTTTAGACTAACTTGTCTAAATGCTAAACTTGTTTTTGAGAGCAGTTTTAAATTTGTATAAAAGTTTTGGTTGTAATCAAGAGTTTTGATTGCAACAATTTCAAATGTTAATTAAAAATCAATAGTCACTAGTGATGCATTAAGCCTTGAGAGAAGTTGGCTACTTCCTCAGTCGGTTGCTTGACTTAGAACTTTTTGGTCAAAACTCTAAAGAGAGTGTGGCAACACGTTTGTCTTTTGCAGGAATGGAAGGAGAGAGGCCTGCTCGCCTTAACCGTGGTGAGGCTGACAGAGATGCATACAGGCGATCTGCTGCTCCTCGTAAGTATACCTCCTTTTTGTCATTAGCGTTAGCATGAAACATGTCATTGTTATGAAATGGGAAATTAGGCACTTGTGTATCACTAAACTCAGTATGTTTTGGTAGTGGACTTATTTCTTTTATTTTTTTCAGCTGGTGCTGACAAGAAAGCAGAGGCTGGTGCTGGAGCTGCCACAGAGTTTCAGTTTGTAAGTACAATTTTTATTATTGTCCCAGTATAGCCTGGCCATTTATTCTATTTCTCTTCCATACAAAAAAATGGTCTGGTCTCTATGGATTCATGTGGTTTTCCAGGAGGTAAATGAAATGAAGATTGAACTGCTTCTAAACACAATTGCATAGATTTGCCATTAATTATAAAACAAGGGCAGTACCATCATGTGCAGAATGACCTTCCTCTGCAAAGATTTAATTTGAAAAGTATATATCAAATCAGACAAATTAACAGAATTTATGATTTGGCTGAGTCTGGCTGCCCAAGCGAATACTGTTAACCTTTATTTTTGTTTTGGTAAAATGTTAGTACATGTTGAACTTGGGGGAATAGTGACAATGTAGTTGTTGCCAACTGTATGTTGACTTGACTCTATTTTCTGTTACAGAGGGGTGGCTTTGGACGTGGCAGAGGACAGCAGCCGCAGTAAACTTTACAGTCCCTTTATGTATAATAAAGACAAAAAAACTACAAGTGGTCACTGGGTCTTCTTGACGAGTAGAAACAGACTTTTGTTCATAGAAATGTATCATTGCAGTGAAAAGCATCAATGCTCATGTTAATCTCATTATACTAAATGAAGGCAAAGCATGTTCAGTTTATATATATAAAAAATTTGGTTTATAATTAAAGGTGATGAAAAATTAGCTATTGCAGCATTTTTTACACGGAGTAAAAAAGCCTATTGCGTGAAACATATGACAACTCTCGATGTGAAATACTGGTTTTATTTGTTGGCACATTTATATTACAATCTTCAGTCTTCTCACACTGGTTTTATTCCACAGTCCCAAATGACAAAAAAGGAAAACAATTCCAGTGACATTGGACAACACAATTACAAAGTATGTAACTCCAAGGCTGAGAAAAGTGGCTGGAAGTGCACATGTGAAACTGCAAAAGTTTGGGCCAGTGGAAGTTTAATAAAATTAGATGTGATAAAGAACTAGTGTTCCTTAGCTGCAAAGCTTTGGCCATAAGATGGAGCTGTCTATTGTAAGTGACATGTGAGATTTAGTGCTAAAAATGTCAGTTATCTAGTTTGAGGGCTTTACTGTATTACAAAATGTTTACTTATCCAGTTTATTTTATTTCTGTATTTGAAAATAATTGTCCAAAATGTAACCATTAAATATAGGGTCTTTTTTGTGCAATGTACAAACAAATTAACAATGGATTAAACAATATGGTTAAAATATCTATAGAAATTCTCATGTTCAATTGAGTGATCATTAGCTTCAAACTGTTAACTCAAGCGTTATTAAAATAAATTACATATTCAAATAAAATCTAATCAGCAAAAATCTGACATCAATTCTAGGTCATTGTAAAGAGACTTTGACCGCCACTCCTTTGATGTACTGCAATATACGGTATTAAGTCCATTTTACCACAACTAGAATCAAGTCATTGGTTTTAATATTTCAAATCTGTTTAGGTATGAAGCTGGGATTATCTAAACTGTAATGAGCCTTTTTCATATTTTAATCAAGCTTTAAATTCTTATGTAACAGGGTGATATCTACTTGCCCATTGTCATGGCAAAGTTTCATGTGACAAATGCTCTTTCTCTTCGTGCCCAAAAATTAGATCTAAGTGCAGAGTTTATGGTTTACCTGAGCAGAAGACATGCCAAAGAAAAAAAATCTGCAAACCTAAACAAATTTTCTATCCTTTTAATTTTTTAAATTGCGTTTATAAACTGTAGGCAAGTTAGTTTTGCAATATTAGGATTGGGAATGAACTATTTTCAATAAGCGCTACACTCTCAGCCACTCTTCGTTTTCCATTTCTTCCAGCCTCGTTTGAAATGACAAATAGCAGTCTCACTTTTGATCTATACAGAAATAAACAATTTACAATAAAAACCTCTTTCATGCTATCTACAGCGCCTCCAGTTTCACAGTATTGAGCCAGCTGCCTCACACCCAACCAAGGCACGTGAAGCAGCTTGGCTAAAGAGACTTTAGCTAGACGTTAGAGAGAAAGAAATAGTATCCAAAAGCATTTTATATGTTAAAAACAAGGTCTCAAACTGTACAAGGCTTGTTTGTTCTGCATCTTGCCAAAGACAGCATTATTGATTCCATTACTTTCAATGTCAAGCAAATGTTTTGGGTATTTCAGGGATGCAGATTAAATACTAAAGGGTTAAAAATAAAATATTCATGACTATAATGAAAGTGCCCATTGAACTCACTTGTACTACAAACAAAATGTAAACATTTGTTTTTAAACAAACTGAATGTGAAAAAGTAAATTATGGAAATAGTTTAATTTATGTGATATGTGCTGCATTTTTAAACAAGTCCATGATTTTGAAATTTACTACTACTACCCTCTCAATATGTTGAGGAAGACTTTATAGTCACAAGAAAGCAGCATAAAAAAAGAAAGCATTTGGGATTAAAAAGAGGCAAAGACACTGAGGAAAACGTGGTTCATTTTACACTGTTAACATTCTTTCACTCTTTTGCAGAAAATATGCTGCAGAAGTGTAGTGCTTGGCTAGCTTCTCAAAAAAGAGAAACACACTTGACACTTGAAACTGAGACTACTGAGGGCCTCATCCAACTTTTGAATCAACAACAACCACGATAAAGGAACAAAAAGAGAACCCAAAGACCTTACCACAAGTCTGTTGCACAGTCAGCTCAAGTCCCGAGAGAGTGGGACAATATAACAGTGCACATGCAAGACACTTGCCACAAATCTTATTGTTCCAATTAACATTTCCTATCCTTGAAGGGAAAACACTAATGGGCACATTCATTCACAGAAAAAAAAAACGAAAATGGAGAAGACATTAAAAAAGACCACCAAAAGGCTTCAGCTTAAGCATTATGTATACACTTTTACATTACAACAGTAAAAAGTAGCTCTTGCATTCAATTAACATCACGCAAAGGGCGTGTTAGGAAAAGAGAATGAGGGGATCTGAGGGACATGCAATTTTTAGTAAAAAGAAAAAGATGGGTCAAAAATTACATTTACAAAGTTTTCAGACTATTCACCCAACAGTTGTCATCAGGTCTGTGCCACAGTCTGGCACAAGGGAGTTGGCAAGGCAAACATTGTTATTGAGAAAAAAAAAAAAGCAGTAAAGAGAAATGAATAAGAGCGCAAATGGTGGCGAAAGCTTCAGGGGTCATCAGAGTTGTGGTTTTAGTTATCTGATACCAGAGACAGAGCTCTGGTTGATGCTGTAGGTAGGGGACAGGTCCCCACCTATTGTGGTCACCAAAGGTGTTCCGTTACTGGTCAGGCAACTCTCCTGAAGGGCCTCAAAGTAGGTGGCCTGCACAGGCTTGTGACACTGCAACACTTGTATGGCATCGTCTATTTTAAACCATTCCCTTTTTCTCCCTGTTGACAGAACAAAAATGGAGAACATTAAAGTGTGAGAAGAACAATAGGACATCTGAATGTTAGATGTAACTTATGAACAGTGATGCTAGTCTACAACAAGCTGTATTCACTTTTTGAGTAGGCTACCGTTTCTCTTTTCCTGGGGCACAGTGGAGTTAACAGTATATTCTCAGTTTTTGAGTTCTGGACACTTTTTGCTTGTGGAGTGTCCCACAGTGGTGAGGGAGAGAAGCCAGAGAGCGGAGGAAGCGGCTGAACAGCAGTGCCACTTGCGCCAGTGAACACGACAGGGACAACGGTCCCAACTGAACTCAGACATGATGCAGGTTAAACTAAAAACATGTTGTGGCATAACTTACCTCGCTGGTGTCTAACGCCTCCAACTACCCTTCAAATTTCTAATACATTAACCATTTCTTGTTAAAATTGCTATGCCCTGTAGCAGTAACTTAGCTAACATAAGTGAGCAACCGCCGGTAACGGCTTTATGTGCAGGTGCCATAAAAATACTGCAAAAGCTAAATAAGCAAAATACAAATATTTAGTAAACAAATATTTATTACTGTATTACTCATAAATTCACGGTCTTCAGATTTAAGACCTACGCCAATTTTTGACAATTTAATTTGACCAAATTGAATTTAATACTTTTTTTTTTTTTAAAGGACCGGCAGATATATGTGGATATATAACTGGGGGTGTTTTAAACCTATTGTTGTTGTTGTTCTCCTTGACTTTTATTCTACTGAGTAAGAAACGTGTCTCACTGATGTACATCAGCAATGCAGTTGCTGATTACACCTCAAACAAACAATCAACCAAAATAAAGTGGACGGTCAAACTTTTTTTTTTATGTTCTGGCTATAAAAAAATATGATATAACTTTGAACATATAATGCCTTTTTGTGGTGCTTTACCAATGTTAACCGAGTCCTCCCAGTCCTCCAGCAATTCTGTTACAATAAGAACATAAACATAGGTTCTGTGTTTTCTCTCTTGATTCTGTAGAGAGAAAATAAAATCATTTAGCCTTTTACGACAAACACAGCCAAATATGTAGAGCAACCTAAACGTCTACTGCAATGTACCTCAAAGACTCCGACTAAGCGGCCTAACGTCCCCATCACTCCAGCCTGAAAGGGAAAGATAAAGCAAATGGTAAACAAATACCTCCAGAATTCAACAAAATACATTTGTCCTAAAAATAGTTCACAAGAGGTAAGTGTCTAATAGTCGTAGGGTTACACTTATAATACACTGTATCCCATTCTAGTGCAGTCCGTGAAAAAAATAAAAAAAAGAATTTAAAGTTATTTTTATTTAGAAAGCAAAATTAAATGTGTTCTACTAATACAATAATTTATACTATACTATATATCTTTACTCTTTTTCTACAGAACAACATTTCTAACAGTCTAAAAAGTATGAGAAAATATGGGTGACATTATCCTAAACTCCATATACGTTGTTCTTGTCCAAGAGGTAAATTGCGTGTTGTATTTCAATAGGCCACTTGCTGACATCTTTGCAGTTTCTTCCCCAGGTTCTGGTTACACTCTATAAATAAATGTTGACTCCATGTACTGTATGAAAGACAGACAGTCTTGCAACCTTCAGGTCTTCTGCAAGACCAGATGAAAGAAAAAAAATGGACAGTGGTCACCACTAAAAACAAACAAATGTGTGCCAATGGAGTAAGTAATAGGCCAAAAGTCAAGCTGTGTCAACTTTTTATGAGATGCAAAATGTCTCAGATCAAGTGTTGGCATATCAGATCATTGGAGATCGGCAGAATCAGGCCCATCTCACTGATACAGTGCCCTCAGCTGGACTGAAACCTCCAATGCAACCATCTAGCCACCAGAGCAGTGGCATATGGCGAGATATTATGTGAATGACATGCTCTAATACACTATGCATAGTAAAGAAAATAGGCCGTAGTAGAGATATTTTCCATCTTTCAAACATGCCATCTTAAACACCTCTACTTGCAAAAGAACATGTACGCCGAGGGATCTGCGCCCTCTACTGGCTAAAAGCTACACGGGGTTGCTTTAACAAAAGAAATGGTTGTGTCGAAACACAGAGTGGCAGTTTGGGGAATATTAGGTTAGACAAGAGACCGCTTTAACCTTTGGCCTGTTCCTTCTGGTGTTTCTGCACCATCACTCTGGGCAAGTCTCCAAACCTGTATGCTGAAGCAATGACTCACGGCTCATGTGGTCATCAGAATCAGCTTGTCAGGATTAGGATATGCCCCCGTTACAACACCGTCCAATAAGAGGCTTAACAAGCAAGCGTGAGAGGAAATGAGTATCCAAGTGACTACAAAGTTCCTCAATCTAATTTTCTAGCCAATGAGACATTGCTTTTGACCCTGTAGAAATGTGCAGGTAAGGGACAATATTTCTGAGACAAGAAATGATATTGGTATCATTCAGGTGATTACAGACAGACTTTACACGGTGAGTGGCCCACATTATAAAGACATCCAGCATCATTGATTTACAATAAGTTATAACTAATCTTCTATTTGATCTATCGCTTGGCTTGAGATGGAGTACACCCACAACAACCTCTAACACAGAGATTCACTCTCACGTTCATTCTCTGCTATTCCAATTCAGCTATACACGTGCATGTCTTTGGCCGGAGTGCTCAGAACACAGAGAGGACATCCAGACTCCAAACAGAAAAGCTGTAGCCAGCCTGCCCTGGGACTGAACCCATGCCATTCTTGCTGTGAGGGAGGAGCATTAATCACTCTGCCACCATCCACCCCAATAACAATAAGCAATTAAATGATTTTCAAACATGTACATCAAAAGAACCTCTGCAAAAGACTTCAAATTTGTATTATTTCAAGCATTGAGGCTCACCCCTGATGTAAGGGTAAGACAGCAGATGGCAAATCTCTGCTGGACCATCTTTGACACCTAAACAACCTGCTGTGGAACATAATACTATGATATAACTTACATGTTGCTAGGCCCTCCCCCTCTATCCGTGCAAACAGAAGGACTGCACTGAAATTAGTTCTGAGAGAATAGAGTTAAATACAGGTATGATTTAATAGAAATGAAATACTATCCTTCTACAATCCCATGCTCATCCTAATGTGCTACACTACAAATGGAGTATGTATTCTCAGAACTTTATTCCTGGCTATGAGTCAAAGACCTGCTCTACTTGCATGTTATGAACAAAACTTCTAAAATGTTTGCCATCTAGCTATAAATAAATATGTGAAAACATCACTGAGCACAAAACAATGTAGTATTAACAGACCTAAATTACTACAATAAGTTATTTTGAAAAAAGAAGCCAACCTCTTCACAAACTTCTCGAGCTGCTGCGACACTGGGCTCCTCCTCTGGCTCCATTCCCCCTCCGGGAACTATCCATTTGTCAGGATGCCGACTACTGCTCACCAGCAGCACCTGTGAAGCATGACAATCAGTACTGTTTAGGCTGTAAAAAAATTGTATTATTGGCATTTACTAAACCCTATTTACAGTGACATTTACAATACCTTGTCTTCACTAAAAACTCATCCGAAACAGTTTGAAATACAACCAATATATCTTCTCAGTGTGTTCACAAACATATTAACTTTGGACAACTTTGTGTGATTTTGGCAGTTTAGCTATGAGGCCTTAAGTCTGGAAAAAAAGCTTGAAACAACGTGCAGACCATACTGATGGATTTAGTTCCTGTAATGAGTCGTAAACCACCTTCTTGTTCACAATTCGGCCTCTACTTTAACCGGACTGTGGAATTAGTTTCGTTTTTTTCCCACCCCTTTGTCAAATATTTTACTACAAAGACATCTTTGTGCGTGGTTGTTGACTTGGACATCAGCTTTCCAAATCGCATCTGATCTAAATAACCCTTTGCTGACTATTTAGTAGTTTCTGTGGGAAAGCGCAGGCAAGGAAGCACTTCCTTTTTTATTTGTAATAAAATATAATCACAAATTAACACGGATTTATGCTGCACTTATCATACCCGTCTTGTTTAAAAGGTCTAGATTACAAATAAAAAAATATAAACATACATGTAAAGCTAGCCGGTAAACAAGCCCATGTTAGCTAGCAAAACCTTTCATTGCCGATAACGCAGTATAATCACGAATGTCTATGTGCCACACCTATATTCGCATTGATAAACAGCTCTTAGCCAACGTGTCTATTTTTTTCCAGAGCCAAATCCTGTTGGGGATAAAGTTCCCACTGATAACAGGTTGGGTGGGCAGTGGCTGCCCACAGGAGCAACACACGGCTAGTTAGCAATAGCATCGAGCTAACAGGTTGTTTCTATATAACCGCTAGTTGTGACCGAGTATGCCAGCTCAATGTTGCTAAGTAGTCTTACATAACTTAGTCAAGATTAAATGAAAAAAATATTTTGCACATTCCCTATTCACAAAGGGGTTTCATGCCTACAGGTTTGGCAGTATCCAACAGCATTAACACCCTCCGTGTTGAAAAGTACATTTGGCTTATAACGGGTAGAAAACACTAAAAGCCGCTATGGGCGCTAAAGTTAGCCTGGCCTGGCAGACAGTCACAACAGCGGGCTCACCTCCTCCTCGCTCTCGCTCCTGAAACACAGGCAGGCGGCCCGCTTCTTGTAGCCATCCCCATCGTACGTCCGGGTCTGGTTTGACTTAAGCTTCATCATTTCGAGAGCACAAAAGTTGAAAAGCACAGCTAAGACAGCCACGTGTAATGATGAAATTTATATACGCAAAGTCCTCCGCGGGGAACCTCGGCGTGTTAGTTAGAAGAAATAACTTCTTCTCCGCTTCATTTTCACAAACCTGGGCACATCTACGGCACGGTCGCCATTACAAGGAGCCGCTACGCCCACGACGTAATTTAACCTTTAAAAGATCAGACAGCGTAAGAAAACAACTTATCTCACGTTGAAGAATCGGGGCAACAAATACGAGCAAACGCAACAGCACGCTTGGAGCCGGCGAAGGAAACTGGGCACTTGGGCTACAAGCGCTTCAGTTGTTTGACATGCAAATCAATCTAAGATTAAGACCACGCATGTAGTATGACTACTGAGTAATATTAAAACTGTGACCGGTCTTTATAATAATTGATATGAGTATATATACTGTTTCAGCACCTCTGATAATGGACAGCGCCTGCGTGGTACTCGATGCTCAGAATATTTGTCTAAAATAAAACTAGAACGCATTTAAACTCACAAATGAGATACTCTACAGCAGTTTCAGTATTTTCAGTTTAGTTTTTTTCAGTTTACATAAACGTTTTTACTATGAGAATTTACAGATTATTATATGTAATTTTGTTACAATGAAATAGAAAACTAAGTTGCTGGCTGTTATTCATACAGTACATTTACCAATCCAGTGCTGCATATTAATAAATTATGTTCATTACAAAGACCACACATTGGCATTCTGCAAATTTTTTTTAATTTTTTTATTTTTTTTAGCTCTTGAGAATATAGCATAAAGTAACAACACATACTATGAATTGCTGAGGTTTTCTCAGTGTTTTAATTGGCTTGACTCAAAACCCTTGACATGGCAAGAAGAGATTCACTGAAAAGGACTGAGTGCCTAAAACTTAAGGGAAAGATCAGGATTAGTTTAATGATTAGGTTTGTGCCCCTAAAGCAAAAGTGGGTGTATATGGGTGGCGTGTATAGTCAGAAGGTGTATCATGTCCAGCCAACCCCCTGATGAGATATTGAAGCGGTGCTGCATAACATGGAGAATGTAATTAGTTGGCTGTTGCCTCTGGTCAGCTGTAGGCAGTAAACAGAACTTCATGTATGCAACTAGAGCCATGATTAAACTTTAAAAGCAAGAAAGGATTTATCAGAGTAGAGTCAAGACTTCTATCATGTTTGTAAAATAGCCAACACTTGGACTACTTAAAGATTTTTGTTGTTGAAAGATAGACACAAAAATCCAAATGAGGGAACCCAGTGTGGGCCAGTTGTTCTAATACAGCCGCTGTCATTGTAACTCTATTAGGCTGGGCTTTGTTGAGGCTTACTCAAAGTTGGTGCTTCTCAAATCAATCTTTGTGTAAGACAACAATGTGGCAGCACCCGCTTTACTTTAATATTCTGTTGTTTATAAAGACATGCCACACAGACCAACTCCACATTGTCAGATAGACACTCTACTGCAGCAAGAAAAATCCTTTCCTTTGTGTGCTTTCTGCTGCTCTCGTCTTTCAGAAGGCTAGAGGAGGCTTTACACAGTTAGACATATCTGTATGGGTCGCACTGAAGAGGTTGCACTTTTATTATCTGCAGTTGCTACGGCAACCCCTTTTTTCTTTGCAAGTCTCTGGTGAACCATTGGCACACAACGGGAGCATGAGAACACATGCAGGCCCTGACACGTCCAAAAGGGGGTGCTCACCTCATGAAGAAAACACCTTTGAAAATAAACTATTACAACACAATAACTCCTTATAGGTTTAAAAACACATTTTGCATTTGTAACCACTGCTGGCATAGGCAACCTTCTTCATCTTTGTTCTGAATTCAAGAACAGCAATGGCGTCTTATCTTATCACAGAGTCTGTTGTCAAATTTCTCAAAAAACATGGCACATTTGTGATAGCCCATGTGCACTCACCAAAGTTGGGAAGTATTTGTTATTGTATCTTAATTATGTATTTATTAAATATAAATTATGCAAAAAGGCTAGATCTTTGCTCAAGGTCCCAACAACACTGTTGTCTAGTTTAATCAAAGCCCACAATTATATCTGTCATCTAATTAAGTACAACACTTTTAATGGTTCAGGCATAATTGCACAGTGCTGGGGTTAGTTCAAGCACAAAGCAGCTCACAGATGACTGAGTTGTGGGCTGTCATTTAGATTATAGGGCTGGGCTGCTGTCTGTCAATATAATGCATTAAACATAATGATACTTATTAGCTGCGGCTTGAATATTAGTAAAAATGTACTTGACATGACACATTAATAATTAAGTTCTATTACTTAAGACATGGGAGACCTAAGCAACCAGAAGTGTTTTCTTTTCTAATC
Source organism: Neodontobutis hainanensis (assembly GCA_024349245.1). Classification (NCBI taxonomy): domain Eukaryota; kingdom Metazoa; phylum Chordata; class Actinopteri; order Gobiiformes; family Odontobutidae; genus Neodontobutis; species Neodontobutis hainanensis. The sequence continues at coordinate 12,706,243 of JALDNG010000005.1, forward strand.
ATTATCTGCCCACAGTTCAAAGTGATTGGGGGTTGTTTTTGATGTAGAAGCAGAAGATATAGTAATTATTTGAAAGAATCATATTGTTCTTATGTAGCCACAGTATCATTTCTATATTGAACTCCAGTGAAGATACAGGACACATAGCCTAAGGCTGTGCAGTATCTGTGCTTTGTTTAATCAAAGTCTGCAAAGTTATTGGGAACATTAACCTTTAAAGCGACTGGTTTTCTCCAGGTAAATATGTGCGTTAATGACTAAATAAGCAGGAGATTGTGTTGTTCTGCCCAGGGCCACAATAGATTGTGTTTAGCTTAACACAAGAGAAGCAATTTACTGTGATGTGATTTTTCTCAGGGCTTAAAGTGACACTTGCCTGGATACTTCTGTGTATGTGTTTTCCAAATGAAAACAATGATACTTATTTGAGGATGAAGAAGATGTTTTTATAATTTTTTTTGCTGTTGAAGTACAAATCACTTGTAAATAAAGACAGCAAATGTGAAAAAAATAAAAAAATAAATTGTATTGGTAATTGTAATGCATTGATCTCAAGTTGTTTCACAATTGTCAGCTAAAATAAATAGACTGCTTATTCTAAAAAGTAAATTGTATTATGCTTTGCTTATCAAATCAAGCAACAAAAAGTTTTTGTTAAATACCTAAAATGGCCAGCAGGAGGTGCCGTGAGGCCAGTTACGATGCATCCAGTCTATCTCTAATCTTCTATGTTCTGGAAGAAAGTTCTTTTATGTGACAAATTCAAGACTTAACAACAGATCAAAGGTCATGTTGTAGTTCTGTTTTGTGTATTCCTGTGTATTCTCTAAATGTTGCACTCAGATAATTATTTGTCATTGACAGCTGTCGACACAAACAATCCCATTTTTTCTTTACCCAATTACACAATCATCTAAAACACTGTCTTAAAACTACCATAAAATATTGACCTTTTTTATTTTGAGCTCTCTTTACTCTTCGATTCTTTCCATTGATCCCAGCACTGACCAGAGACTCATGAACCAGAGTTACTGTGAGATAAAGCTGAAGAAGTATGTCTCCACTTCACTCAGTTCACACCCACTGAAACCCTCCATTTTTAGAACAAAGTTGCACTTACTTTTCACATACTGCACTTTTAAGTCCTGTTTTGGATTTTTGGCACGATATCACAGACACATTTGGCTCTTAACCTAAAGTATAAGAACAAAAGCCTTAAGAGCTACGGGCGTAGAGAGACTATTACAAGTTTCAACTGCTTTGTTAAGCTTGTTAAGCCATATGGCTCCTTCACATGTATGTCTTGGCTGTAATGTGTCTTCAGTATGTTTTTGCATAGACTGAAATATTATCTTAAGTGTCATTTTTTCAGTTGTACTTATGCAGTGCCTTCTTTTACAGAAATCTGTTGGGGTTAAAAAGGTTACACCTGCAACAACTGTCAGCAGGTCGACACCTGGGAGCGTATTTCTATACAGGTACATCTCACTCACACATGGAGCATATGTCTGGGTTGTCTGCCCTAACTCTACTGTTTCATCTCAATAAAATACAGCTTCAAACAGACAGCTACAAAGTGACTCATCTCTATTTCATCCAAATAGTGGGTGTGTGAGACTGTCACTGGGTCCATTTGATGTAATCAAATGTCAGCAGATAGTCTGTGTATCTCCACAACTCAGTACGGGATGGCACTCATTCAAAGATTTACTACGACTAAAGTCTGTATGAGCAGTATTTTCACTTGAGTTACTTATGTGAATGTAAGCCATCTTGGGATTTAATTATTCACTTCAAAGTACTCTCATTGACCGAAGTCAAAGTCATATTTGCTTCATATAATGAATAATTTGGATTAGAGAACCATTACATTAAGTTTTGGACTTGAAGTTTTGTGATTGTATTATTGTTGTCTTGCCTTGAAAAAGTCAACGGAATTAACTATTATCTTTTGTGTTAGATAATGTTTTGTTTGAAAGGCTTTTAGACTTTTGAGACAGGAACAATCTCATGTTCGAGCACAATTACTCATCCCATTCACTCTTATAAAAGGGTAAGACTAAAACGACTGGTCAAAGCTGTCAATCAGGTAAGTGCTTGTGAAGTTTTTATTAAAAATCTTTTGACCCCTGCATTTACATTTGGAGTAATACTCCATGAAATAAGAGACATCTGGGGGCAGCTGATTATGCCTCCGTGGTTAGTCGTTTTCACTGAGATTTCCACTAGTGACTGGAATTAACATGGACATAACAAATTTTCTCCACCCCATGGCTAATTGAAACAAGTAATCTCTGGAGTTTGCCTTGCACAGAGGGATTCAGCGATGTAGCGTGTTCTCGTTCGACAAGGGCGCACTGCTGCAGAAAACCAAGCAGTAAAAGGGCTCTCCTGGTGGAAATAACGTCTGTATCCATTCTCCACGGCTAAATAATTCACTTATTATGCTAAACAGAGCTATGGTTTGAAGAGCTGACAGATGGAAGCAGAGTAAAAAACTTTGAGGGGTAATAAGGAGATGTAAAACACTCTGTTCAATAATGTGCTTCAGTTAGCGGTGTGATTCTGTGCATGACTTATAGGAGCCCCCTTGACACATTTACGAGGCTGTCAGTCAGTCTGCACATGTCGCTAGAATTTGCTCCAGCCGAGGTGGAAATGAATATTCAGGGGCTCAGTTGCCTCTGGGGCCCACAAATACCTCAACCTCCTCCGCTGTAAACCTACTTCCTGTTTGACACACAGAAACGGTCCATCAGCTCTTATCTCATAGCAACATCATGGACTCAGCATTAACAATGGTGGCAAATTAGCAGCTTCTTCTGAAGTTTCCCCTAACATTAGAACAATCTAGTTCTTGCACACTTGCAGAATAACAAGCAAGGGAACTGTCTGAAAATAAAAGTGTTTCCCTGTTAAAACAGAACAGCTTTCTTAAAGGTACACAATTGTTTGCAGCAGATAAAGGAGTTTAGAGAAGTAGACAGGAGCAGTAAAACAACAGATACTTTAAATACAAACTACATTAATAAGTAATAACACACATTATGGCATTATGTCATAGTCATTTTTGCTTTACTCGCCGTTGGTATGTGCTTTGTTGTTTTCTTACCATTGTTGATATGTGCTAGTGTTGCAATATTAAAAAAAAAGTAGCGATGACAGTGATGGTGGCAAGAAGGAAAATGATAATTAATTAGATTTAAATTGTCAAGAATAATGTTTTTTTTCTTTCTACTGTTTTGTGAGTTGTTGTTGTTTTTTTATGTTTTGTTGTATCATATACAGTAATGTTCTGTCTTGAATGTTAAAAAGGGGTGGGCAAAAAACAAGGCCTGACATCAGCCTACACCCTTATGGTCAATGTAAACTTTGTTTGACTAAAAATGTATTCTTTCTATTTTTTCTTACATAACTTAACATACAGAAAACATTTCAAATTTGAGCATAAAGAATATATTTTTATTTGGAAACACTTATCACCATTTGAAGTTTGCTATGCTTATGTAAGACACATTTGCATAACTGTCTTTATGTCGTCAAACTAGACAAATTTAGTATCCTTTATGTTAAGAGTGCCTTTATTTGGAACACCACTGACACTGAACATTTAAAAACATCCTAAAGCATTTTGGTAAAAGCCGATGCACATTCTGCAAAACACTCCAGTCAAGAATATTTCAAGATTGCTGTTGCACTGTCATAAAAATAGTTAGGACTTTTAGGTAAACAATATGTTCAAGTTGTTATCCATTTGGAATTTTGAAACTGGGCTCCAGAAACAGCTTGTGCAACATATCGACTATTTTGTCTGTTGGACTATAGACCAACAATATATCTACACTGTTTTGCATCTGTGTTGTTATATATTAATTATCCATCTATAGCTTTGGCTAAGAATAGGGTTTTAGCCATCTGTAGTAGTTTTGCTATACTTTGCTTTCTTCAGTGAGCTGTGATTGGTTGAGAGCTACAAACTCAAAAACGGGAGCTGTAGTTACCTTAATCTTATTTAAATTTTTTAATGGGTATATGAGTGGAATAATATTTATATAGGCTCAGTGGAAGAGTGGTTTTCCTATAACCTGAAGGTTGGTGGTTGAACTCCAGTTCATACTGTTGTTGTGTCTTTGGGCAAGACACTTAACCCACCTTGCCTCCAGTAGTGTTCCAGCTCTAACACTGGTGAATGGAAGCTTAATGTAAGTCGTTTTGGATAAAAGCATCTGCAAAATCACTAAATGTAGATGACCTGGATCAATAATGAACACCCACCCAGAATACAGAGTGGTGTATACTGTATTATACGGCAAGGAGGAAAAGAAGAGGAGAAAAAAAAGGTCACTTTCGCACCATGCCACAAAGACACTATTAGATTATACACACTCTGCTGCCTCAATGTCTCTCTGCACGTCCAATCCACAGGTGTGACCCACTGACACCCCCTGTGGAACCCCCCTAACAGCAGCACTGCCCCTGTAATCAGATCTGCAGAAAGAACAAGTATCACCTGCATTTCCTCTGAAGCTCTTCTAAAATTAGAAAATTAATCAATCCCCACCCCTCCTCTTCCTCTCAGCCCCCTCCCGCCTCTCCTTTAGGTTTGGACGCAGCCATATCCCAGTTGAACTGATTAATGAGGAACTTATTTGTCTGTCTGCTGCACAGCCCGTATAGACGTTTGAAGGTTAATAGCAAAAAGATGGGCTCCATCAATCGCAATAAAGTCTGAAATAATAACACCCCATGCTCGATTTCTTGCATTTTTAGCTGAAAGATGGTGAACAAGCAGGCGCGTGCCCTTGGACATGGGTCTCATAGTGTGATGTAAAGATGTGTCGGTAAGGAGGGGGAAACCAAAAGGAAAGGAGGGGGGGCATAATTTCAATAGAGTTTTCGCACTCGGTGATTGGGCTTCATATGTTCGTCACGCTTTACGCACAGCATCCCGGGCGAGCATGCTGCTCTGCCCACTGCCTCCACGCACCTGTAACGCCACACACCACAACGAAACACAAAATTTCAGCCAGAATCTGTTGACAGCGTGAAAACTTAATTAACAACGCGCCTTGACGCAAGACTTACCAACCACCATACGCTATTACGTTTTCAAAACATGTTTAAAGTCAACTGCCTCCTGATATAAACATGATTTTGATTCCTTAAACAGAGAATAGAATGTGTAAAAAAACTAAACATTTCCAGGGTTTGTGAAAGCGTTATGTCTAACCGTTAATATAAGAAAAGGATTCGTGATACACTTAACGCTAAGCATGAACACGCTCTAATGTACCGTCCACACACCTTTTCTCTGTCCATTGATGCTGCATTTCTCCCTGATACAGGCGCAGCGCCGCGATGCATCTAACATCAATCACGTATTGTACAGAGCAGAGCGCACGGTCTCGCGTCTATCAGCTGGAAAGTGCTCTCACTCTCTCGCCTCGGGTGTGGGATACGCGCTCAAATATCCCGTAAAAATCTCATTCTCTCTTTGTTGGAGCTCTATCAGTCAGTCGTCTTTACTGGCTGTGCTATTTCCCCTCCTTTTTCTACCTAAAGTTGACGCTGTGGACTTTTCAGCACCACTTTTCTGTGGACAGCGTTCCCAGTTGTTACACAGTGGCAGCGACGCAGCCCCGGATTCTTCTTTGGATACTATTCACTAACATTGTTAATATTCTGAGAAAGCGGCCAGAGTTACAGTTCAAGAACACGTTTCTTTTTTTGTGCTTTGGATATTTGTCACTGCTTTCAAAAAAGAAGCTGCGCCGACATGAGAGAGCGGTAAGTGAAGCCACCTCGAGCTACAATAAACAAGTGAATTCAAGTCCCTTTTCAACAATTTTTCACCAGGAAATATAACAATTTTGACAAATCGCAATAGTTATCTTACGATTGGTAAATTAGGTTGACTGTCTATATATGGGATGTTAGGATTTGAAAGTATATCCCGCTGTCTTTCGAAAGTGCAACGCCCTGGACTGTAGGTGCATTGATTGTTTTTACGCGTTAAGGCGCAGTGTTTTGTGTGTGGAGCTGAGTGGTGTGCTGCGCTGCAGTGATAGGTGCCTGAAGTCAGTCTGACAGTAAAAAAAAAAAGGAAAAATACTACAGAATGACTCATTTTGAAAACTGTTGCATCTACGTGATTTTAATCTAACAATAGCATCGCGCAGATGAAACAAAAGTACTGACAAAGCTGCCTTGAGTACAGCCAGATCCAGAGTAGAAGACAGAGGGACAGTCACTTCTTTATTTCCCAGCCAGCCACACACACACACACACACACACACACACACACACACACACACACACACACACACACACACACACACACACACACACACACACACACACACACACACACACACACACACACACACACACACACATTTATCTCTACAGCCCTAGAACTAGTTGAGTCACGTAGAGGGAGCATCCCCAGGCATGCTGGGGATAGGGCTTGGGGGCTGTGTGAAATGTAGATTGTCAGTCAGAGTAGTGTGCAGATGTGCAGTGGGGACAGTGGAAAGAGAAGGAGACGCTTGGTAGAACTGCTGATGTTTGTACCCCAGAGCAAACTCTAATAGGCATGCACACAGCTGTTACTTCAAGACCATTAATGTGCTGACACAGGTGTATATTATGCTCCATTTGCATACATGGATACAGTTTACTGCCATAGAACAGACATGTCCAAAGTCGGGTCTGAGGGGCAATTAACTAGCTCAGATTTAATTTCATTCAGTCCATACTTGTGTCATGAAGGAACTTAATATCATAAATCTTTTTTTAGTACTTTAACCAAAATGTGCTTGTTCTGTTTTAGAGGTAACAGGAGGCTCAGCAAGTGTCGTCCTGAGGGGCCTGTTATATCACATTCAGTGCATCCTAAGAGGAGGTTTCTTTGCAAAGCAGCCCTTGAGAATGGCATTGGTGTAGAGTTATTCCCAGAGAAACGTAATGCGATTGTGAACTTCTGAAACATGCTGTGTTGGAACTTTAGGGATATACATTCTGGCACAATACTGTCATGTGGTGATAAATAGAATCATGTCCAGGTACATTCACACTGTGAGGCCCCCAAACAGTTACTTTCTTAGAATGCTTGGAAAAATTGAGTCTAAAGTTCAACTCTTTTTATTTGACATCCAGATATGCATTTTAGTATATACTATGTATATATATATATATATATATATATATATATATATATATATATATATATATATATATATATATATATATATAATATATTAATGGGGAAGTGGTAGTCTCTTGTCACAATAGATGCATCTTCTTGATCCCTAGCACAATGGTGGTGGCCATGGTTAGCACTGCCACCTCTCGGCAAGAAGGTCCTGGACCATTTAGGCGGCCTTTCTGGGTGTAATTTGCAAATTCTTCCCATTCTCAGGTGGGTTTCCTCCAAGTATTTCAGTCTCCCCCATCAACATCAAAAACATGGGGGGCTACTGACAAGCAATAAATAAATAAATAAATAAATAAATATATATATATATATATATATATATATATATATATATATATATATATATATATATATATATATATATATATATATATATATATATATATATATATATATATATAAATGTATAAATGTATAAATAAATAAATAAATAAATAGATAAGAATATATATAATAATAATAAATAATAATGAAAAAGAAGCCTTTTCCAAGTCTAATAAATAGGCAATTTTTTTTGTTAGCCCCAGTATAAATCAGTAACGCCTAAAAAAATTCTGGTTTGAATAACCAAAAACATATTCATCATTGCAGTAATTATGCAGTGGACAGCCCTTGTTGTTAATTATTTTTACACCCAGGTGGTGACCTTCTCTTGCCAGCAGAGCAAAATCTCTTTAAATGCATTACATATGGCCCCAGCACTTACATCACACAGTCACACAACTATTAGTTTGTGGTGTTTAGTTCATGGCATTATTGGATAAAAACAATATGGCCAGTGGATGATCCAAAATTTGAGAAAAACATTGGTCAAATACTGTTATTCTTTTCACACAAAGAAGATCCAAAGACTGTTTCCATTCCCGTCTTTTCCCCTGGGCCATTTTTATTAGCAGAGCCAGAGATTAGCTTTGTGCTATCTTACTCTCATAGCTTCCATTCAACGTTGGAGGGCTGGGGTATGATTACAGCCAAATATGCCATTGTCTGCAATCCCTGTGAACTTACAGCCAAGAGGGGAAATGTTCCTCATATCAGTGAGTAATTATCCAAAAACTCTGACTCAGCAACAAGATCTTGTCCGGTATTTGTGCTCCCATGAGATAGATTTGATGTCTTATGCCGGGGTTATTCTTGTTGCCGTGTTCTTCACAACTGCAGTGACTATAGCTACAAAGCGCTCTTAAGAAATCTTCCACCTCAGAAAGAAATTGGCTGGAATACTGTGTGTGGAGATTGCATAGTGGAGAGAGAGGTGAGGAGACTTATTCAAACACACTTACATTTACTTTTCCCAAGCCTTCCCCAGCTTATCTTGTCCTCCGAGTTAGTTTAGCAAGTGCACACTCAGCAGAAGATCCCCGCTTTGCCTGCATGCAGCTAAGTTCTCTTTAATATGTCATGGGCCAGAGTGTGAGCAGTTTTGCTTAATAAAAGAACCAACAATCAATGGATTCTCTGAAAAACCAAATACTTCTTTAAATAACATTGTGCGGGCCTCATAATGAAAAAGGAAGACTAGAGAGTGATCAAAGTGATTGAAGCGATTCCATGCGGGAAAATGCTTGATCCTTTTTTCCTGGTCATCAGAGACACATCAGGCTCTCCATGCCTTTGCACTCGAGCGGAGAGAAAGACTGCAATAAACAAACGTGTGCACTGTTTCCCAAAACAGACCCACAGTGAAATTCCCGGTAGACCTCCCTCAGTTATTCCCTTTACAAAGGCTTTAGCTGGAAACGGCTAAGTGTGTAGTGTAGTGTATCACAGTGTGTGTCTGCTGTGTATATAGAGCCCAGGTTCCAGATTCATTCTCCTCTCGGCAGACGCCATCTGCTCACAGACGAGGTTTTCCAAACAATACCATAGTAAAGAGGAAATGAAAAACATGGCTACACTACAAACAAAGTATGCTAAAATTAAAGAAAATAAACAGGTCAGCTAACATAGAAGAAAGGAAACAGGTAAAAAGGAGGGAAAATACAGATTTATATATGCGTTCTGCAGACAAGCCCACCCACACAGATGATAGGATGCAGGTATTTTCCCTCCACACATTTGGTATTATCATATTTTCACACAGGTTGATTTTGAGTTTAAATTTTCAAGGACAGAAAGACAGAATGGCCTTTCAAGTGTCTAGGTGAATTGGTGAGTCTAATTTGCACATCGTAAATCAACTTGAGTCTGAAAATTTTAAAAGTTAATGAATGTATTTTCATGAAGTATGCTTATAATCTATGTGCAAAAATGACTTATGACATAAAACAGTAAAGACCATTAGTAAACACCACACAGAGAATGTAGTGTGATCTGATAAGGTAGACAATGTGACGACAACAACAGATATATGAAGATCTTGGTAGATTTTGTGGATCATTTTACACCTGTGCACTTTTGACTGCACACTAACACACATTTATGAAGATACACACTAAACTCTGCAAACATTTGTTAGTAGTTTTTCTGCAATCTATATCTACACTATATAATGTTATTTAGTACTAGTATCCAACACTGTGTATTCATGTATTGCAACACTAGCACTCATAGTGAGAGTGTTCTATTCACAGTTTATAGATAGGAATGTCCAGTAATGTTTGTCCTTGTAACTGAATACTGCAGTCTGTAGAAAGACGCTCTATTATTTCATGCAGTTATGCGGTTTCAATTCTTGAGCACTGGGTGTAAATTTAGAACAACGCAACAGGTTTCAAGTCGTCAAATTGCCTTTTAATGTTGGTAATGCATCTTACAATGTCACCTGCAACTGAATATTGACTGACCAATGTGGGTTTAATACACAGCATGGGTTCTACCCCTCATTCATTTGTTTGGAGACGGTGTAGAAAAAATAAAGAATTGGATTTCAAATTAACAACAAGAGGACGTGAGAAAGGTCTGTAGAAGTGATGTGGTGTACTTCCTGAGAAATAATACAGTGAAATTCCTTTCAGGGTTTTGTTGTGGGAAATGAAGTGTGAAATGAGAGCACTTAACATCATCAGTGCATTATACACTTTATCTTACACTGGGGTTCGGGAGCATCTTTCCTCATTTCTCTGAATCTGTCAAAGAGTTCCTTTTATCTTGACACAAGTCCTAGATGAATGGACTCAAGATGATGTAAACCTATTCATGCCAAGTATACACCCAAATATAGCAGGTTTTCAACTTATCAGTTTTCAGAGATTTATGTTACATCACTGGCATCAGGAAGCTTTTTACTGAGTTTACTGGTTTGAAGAATAGACTGTAACTCTAGATACAGACTGAAAGAGTATGGCAACGTTTAGTGTGTGCAGTGTGCAGATGACATAAATAGAAAACACACATAAAGCATTAGAAATTTTCTTATAAAAAGATAATGGAGTGGATTTTTAGTGGAAAGTGGGGATAAAACAATTTACTTTCTTGGCTCTTGTTAGCATTGTGGGTAAAATACTCACTTTTTTAGAATATGGTTTGTTTAATGTGTTGTCAGTATTTGCAAATGTGTTACAGATAATCATAAGTAGACTGAACTAGACTAGAACCTTGCAATTTAATCCACACTGCACAGTGCTATAGTCTCCGGGTAAGTAACATGACTGGGGTAATAAAAAACAAAAAAACAAAATAAAAAAACCTACACAATTTTACTTGACTCATACAAGAAAGAGAAAGAACAAATGAAAAACACTATTCCGAACTGAGATCAATGCCATACCATTTCATAAAGAGGAGCTGCCAAACTGAAATATGAACCTAGCTTCTTAGTGTTTGTTCATATATGGAGACAATAACACAGGCTCTATGTAAATCTAATAACAGGAAGGAACCTTGGTCCTAATGGAGGCATAAAAGTAAATTGGCTTGTGCATCTCCCTGTGTCAATGCAATGCAGCTCACAGTATATAGTGCATCCATATTTAACCAATGTACAGTACAGTCCTGCATTGTAAAGCAGACCAAAGAACAGCTAACAGTATCACTTTCTTCTGTGTAACACTGGCCTCAACTGACTAAAATGCACTGCAGTCAGAAATATAAAACATACTGCAACATTTTCAGTTAGTATAAAAACACACATGCCTCAAAACAAGGTACATTTACAAAAACCTTGACCTGGAAAGTGGCAGATGAATGCTTTGAAGGCGTGGTTTTATTTACGTGAAAGGACAAAGCCTCCAGTTTACATTATGTTTTGTGAGGTTATATTATCTTAACATTAGACAAAATAAATTTATTTTACTTGCAAAGGCACACGTTTGATATATTAAATGCATGTAAAAATCCCATTTGCAACCCCTTAAAGCACCACCTCCTTTGCATTAATAAACTGAATTAACATAAAGAACATTTTACACAGCAGCATGTCTTTCACCTCTCAACATTAAATCGTGGCTGCTATCACAGGCAGCCGCAGTCTCTTTAGTTAAGTCTTTTCATAGTCTTTTCTTCGTGAAGTCTGACAATTACAGTGATGACAGAGACGAGGATCTTGACGGAGAATGAGCGATGTGACAGAGACGCACTGCCTCCCGTTTCCCCAACCATCACTGATCATATTTTCCCTGCTTTTGATTCAGGGTTGTGTAATGTTTGCAGATTTCAGTTCTTCCTCTGTTTGGCATCTGCGTAACTAAACAGAAAAAAGCAGCTGTCATGTAGGAGCTACAAACCATACTTTTACACTGGATATTTTCTCCTCCTCTTACACCTACACAATAATGATAACAGAAGAATCCTTTGTAACAACTGTAATGTGTGTACCCTGCCCCACTGTGACCCCTAAAGGAATAAAACAAATGAACAAATTTCTTTAAAAAAAGTTACCTATAGATAGTAACACAATATCCGTCTCAAACAATAATATGTGTAGCCTCTTCTTGTGGTTATTTTAGCTTTTATGATTAGTTTTATTTAACAAATGACCAACACCTACAGAGACATGAAGGGATGTTGTTTTTTTCTCTCTTTTTCCGCACTCAAAGCACTCAGTTAAGCGGTGCTAACTTGACAAAGACAGGCAGACAGTCAGGTATTTTGTTTGGTTTTTTCCTTCTAAAGGAGATTTAACAGTGTAAATGTCATAATGACAGGGTTGAGCTGTCTAAAACATAATGTGTTTTACAGTTTATTTCAGATTATTGCTCTAAAGCAAAGCAGAAATGGCTAGTTTAAAGCATCAAACAGCAGAGCAATGACTCACATTAACTGTTTCACTGCACGATATTGTCTGTCAAACAACCATCAGTTCAACAAACTTATTACAGGCACACGTTTGACAGTAAGTTGCCATGGTAACTATAGGCTGAAGTATTTGGTACTCTGATTGCTGCTTGCAGCTCTATTCCCAAGTGTTTTCCTGGGGCAACTTTGAGCTCTGAAATAGACAGACGTTAATGTCTGTGTGGGTCTCACTTCAGGCTAAATCTGAAGAATATCAACATTTTAATACTCTGTACAGAACTGTCAGTTTGCCGGTTTAGTGCTTTACTCTCAGTTGGGATGATTTTAATTGCAACAGATGTAGGGCCTCTGTAAAAAATTTTTTCCCTCAGCCATCGCAAACTAACACAGGTGTTAAGAGGGCAGACATTGGTACAAACACCATCATTTCTATTATCTTCCTGGACAGCTGTCTGAAGACTAGTTCCCACAACTTAACCTTCCAGGCGGGGGGAACTGGATCTGCTCAGAATTGGATTGCTGGGTTTGCTATGATGAGATTGGTGTGATGCAGGTTCTGGAGAATCGACAGGACACGAGGGGGGCTTTATAGTTGCTATATGGCTGGTGTGCCCTAAAATTAAATGTCTTTGGGCTCCAAAGCAAAGCGAGAAGCCTCTGATGTCCTGTGGTGATTCATTTAACTTTGCAACGGCTGATTAAACCGTTCGTCCCTTCTTTTTAACAAAGCATGACAGGATGACAGTTTGACAGTGAAACCTGCTTTAGTTTGAGTCTGTGGTTATCTGTTTACTGTGAGGACTGGCAATTGGCTTATATAAAATGAACTGCCCATTCTGCAATCTCAAACATGCAAACACATGACTCCATCAGGACGTAGATCCATTTGTTTCATAATCACTTAAAATGGCAGCACTGACACCAACGTTAGTGCTCCAGATTGTACATGTGTTTGATTATTTGAATCCCAAGGGATAATAAATGATGTTTATTCACTTGCCCGTGGCACTGATATGTGTTGATGCACCAGGTTTATCCCAGACCCTAGAGTTTAGTTACTTACCTGCATTTGTAATTTAACAAGCTTCAGAGTGTAAGAAAATAAATGACCTTTGCAACCTCTGGCTTCACTTCACAAGAGAGTATTCACTTTTTGTTAATAACTATACACTTCACTTGACATTCAATTTCATATTATATCTCAGAAAAACAGAACTCACTGGCTCAAAACAAAGCCTAAGTTGTGTTTGGGACAGGGTTGTCATTCTTTTAACTTGGCTTTCAGTAAAAGTAGCAAATGTTTCTTATTAGAACTGAAGAAGGAAGCTATAGAGAAGGCAATGGAAAAGCATGAGTTATTTCTGCGGATGTTTTGTAGAACATAAAGAGAAGCTCAGAAAGACTTATCAGTGTTCACACATGTGGATATTTCCTGATTCATCTTGCTCATGCTTTAATCCTCAACATGTGGGTATCATTAAGTGGGGCTTCCTAAAATAAAATCAAAAGCTTACTATATCCCTTCTGACCAACTGCTGTGCATGCAGACATGAAAAAGCAAAATATGATTTCAGCTCTCTGAATATCTGTCTCCACCACATCCACCTACACTTCGCAGTCAGATCACAAAGCATATGTACAGTGTTGAAAGCACACACAGGCAAATCGCTATAAGCTGAGGAAGATACTGCACACGCTACGCTTTGCATGCGTCCCAGAACATGCAAATTACATGCTGTATGCACACAGCTCGAGGGCAGCTGCAAAGAGGGAGACTATACAAGAGTTCTTGTGAGATCTCCAGCCCTCAGTGGGTGTTTTGTCTTTCCTGCAAGGAGCACTCGTTGTTTTGCGGAGGCAGGTTCAGCATTAGGATTAATGAAAAGCTCCATCTTAGTCATGAAAAGAGCATTTTCACAATCTATTTAACATCACGCATAGTAAGGGCTCACATTAGGCACTGTTGACTTATGCTCGCCTACAGCACTGTGTTCTGATGCATTCATTGCACTGCTGTGATCTTCTGTGGGTTGGCTGCCCCCTCCAGCCATGCCCATTGAGACGCTTGCATTTCTCATGTTCACTGTCAGAAAACTCATTCTTCATCACAAAATGAAATATGGCACACAACTGGAAGTCTGTGGGAGGTATTCAAGAAATTAGTGTAAGAAAGCTTCCTAGGACTTTAGTGTTCTTTTGGATAATGTCATTTTCCCATCTGGTAATAACTTGTAAAAGAAATGATTCACTCGCACATAGAGCTTGGTATTAACCAATTTACTTCAACCTTTAAAAGTGAGCAGCGTCTCTCTGGGAGCGGGTCACGAATGCAATGTTTCTTCTATTTCAGTGGCCAGGCTGACCGGACAGTGACTAAAGTAGTGTAATAGGCTGCAGAGGTTCACACAATTGCATTTTGGGGGTTGTTATTTCAGTGGTTTCTATTTGTAAATTATTTAGTGGAAATGCTTGTAATTACACTGAGAGTAAAGTTGTGGTGAGATCTTCCAGGCATTACAGCAAATGCAGTTCACGACCCTCCAAGAAGTGCATGGAGCGTGGCCCTGTCTTGCCTTCCCCTCTCTGCTCTCCCTTCTCCTTAGCCCAGTCAGCGATTTCTCTCCTGTGAGTGGCTGGCGTCAGACCGTGCTTCTCAGAGCTTTTAAAAGGCTGCTAAAGGTCCGCTCGAGACATGGCCCCTATTCCTCTGTTGCCACTGCCACACACACACACCCTCAACTCAGCCCACTCACAAAGGCCTCGAAGCAATCACAGCTTCTCAGGATGTCAGCTAGCATTACCATAACCCCCCCTTACGCCTGCGAACACGACTCAGCCATGCAGACGAACTGGGGCAAAGCAAAGGCCCTCGCTCGTTGCAGCCAAGAGACTGGTCATCTCCGCTAAACTGACCTTTGAGGGCCTTTCGAGGATTTGGATGTGACTGCGTGGGTGATGAATGATTGTATGTAATGCTGTGATTCATGTGTTGGCATAAAACAGGGACAAGTCTATGTTTATGTTTTGAGAAAAGTGGATAAGTAAAATAGGATTTTTTAAAGGGAAATTTATGTATGAGGTTGTAACAATACATCAGATAAAAATGTTTAGACCAGAGTGACATTTGGTTGCTGTGCCTACTAAAACTTTCAGAGATAAAAAGTCTATTAAATATGATAACCAGTCAACTTGCCTATTTATTTTGGTCAACCAACACTAGACTCCATCCATCCATTTTCAGTTGCTTATCTGGGGTAGGGTCGTGGGGGCAGAAGTCAATACAGAAACACCCAGACTTCACTCTCCCCAGACTCTTCCTTCAGCTCTTCCGGGTGAACACCGAGGCCAGCCCAGGCCAGCCAAGAGGCATAGTCCCTCCAGCGTGTCCTAGGTCTACCCCAGGGTCTCCTCCCTCCCACATGCAAGATTGTTAAAATCTATAGATTTAACAGTTAAATAGAAGTGCATGGATGCTTAAAAATGTATAAGGTTTGAGTAATTGTTTTTAGGACTCTCTTATGGACCGCCTGTATCCGGGATCTTGTCCTTTCGGTCATGACCCAGAGCTCATGACTAGGTCACAAAATGTAAATTAGACATTTATTGTAAAGCCTGTTTTTGTTGCCGCCATCATTGTTTATCTTGTTTCTATAGGCACATAGGCTTACTCAATACACAAAACAACAATAAGCATGTGATTACTGAGATTTGAAAAATATCTGACATCAGCTGTAAATGTACAGCTGATGACAGTCTTCTTCCTGACAGTACTAAAAAAATAAAATTTGAACTGCCTTTGTGTGCACAGGGCCTCTCTTGTCTTGGCTATTAATTTTGGCATGGAAACCTCAGTATATATGAGTGTCACTGTAGCTGCAGAGGCTAAATTCAAATGGTAGTTTTCTTCCCAGAAGGATGTGAGGGATTGAAAAGGACACAAATGTTGTCCAAGTCACTTTTTAGGGAATGGCCGGAGGGTCCATTATGCGGTCCTGCACTCTTGCCCTGTCCAGGTCTCTTTGTCTGTCAATGTATGACTCAACTGCAAATTCCTGATGACAGCAGAAGCTTCCCTCAGGAGACTAAGTGGCATCAACCTGTCGTAGTCACACACTGTTGCTGACAAGGTGATGATGAACACCTTTCATTAAAAGGAAGAAGCTAGACTTTTTTTCTGTGTGAGGCTGTTCCGGTTTTAATGTCAAAGGGAAAGCACTGGGACTAGAGCTGCAAGCCTTGGGGCCTGAACTCTATAAGATTTTACGTGCCAAGAACTGTATGTTACCACGATGCAGACTTAAAAATTCATAGGCCATTCCATGAGCGGCAAAGCAGAGGTACATTCCTACTTGGATTCGTGTTCCCCAGAAAATTGTTTGAATCTTGTCACAAGCTGTCAGGTTTGCCGACGCTGCAGTAAATATGTGGAATCATATTACTTAAAGGAATCCCAGGCAGCAATGACGAATCCAAATGGTGGAGACAGCTAACAATTTTGAGAAGTTCACAGAACTCATGACTTGAGAACTTTATTTTGTGAGCATTCTTGGTGATGATTGCTTCAAAGTTACAATGAAGGCAACCATTTTTCTTTTACTGAGTTCTTTTGACCTTACCTTTTCATTAGGATACCTTGTGACACCTTGTGACGTATGTATATTAAATATAGAGTGAAAAAACATAGTGCCTTACCATTCGCTCAGAACCTTCTGCGGGCGGATAAAAAAAACAGTGTGTTGTAAAAGTAATCCTGTAGCTTCATAATGTGATGTTGTCTATAAATACTGCATGCCGCTAATAAAATATTGACAGATTTTGTCCTCTCACTGTTATGCTGCTGAGAATTTTGACAGATGTTTGTTTTCTGCCGCGGCGTAAAAGCACATCCTCACAATTTAACATTAGGTCAAAAAAATGATAACCCACCTGCTGTAAACGCTCCATTATGAGTCGGAAATATGATAATAACAAATGGATATTATGAAGATTAACTACAACAAGCCGTACTAATAATGCAGACATAAAAATAATTCAAAAGTGCTATATAATCAAATAGGGAAAGCCATATTTGAATTGATTATGCAGCTAAACAAAAATGCAAAAAATGGAGCGCTGGACGCATTAGGGTCCACTCGCCCAATGTAAATGACGACATAAGGGGCCATAAAGCAGCTTGGATCTATGCATGAACATAAGAATCCATAGTACTCCCTCACCTACAATCATCCACAAATCATTACTGACCTAATGAGAAACAGAAAATCTTGACATTACAACAAGTTACATCTCCATGACAACTATATTTTCAGATGCTCCATCCATTACTCACTCTTTCCTATTGGATTCTTTAAAAGAAAAAAACTGAAAAAAGGAGTTTCAGCGTATGCAGTGGAAGGATTGTGCTCCTTCTGTTAACGTTGAAGAACAACAACAGTCACAGTGTTTAATTGTAATGATTCTTTCCCCTCCCGTGTTTGACCACTGGCTGTTTGGGAGTCCCCTGTGTGAGAGACAACAGGTAGCACACATGAATAAATCACACAGTTTGAAACTAAAGAGAATGACTAGGCCCCAAGTTATTCCCCAGAATTTAAAGAAACAATTGTATAATTGTGTCCACCTATTCCCCCTGAGACTGTGACCATGATTAAACAAACAACACTGGAGAGATTAAAGGCTTTGATACGTTTGTAATATTTTCACTTAGTGTGTCTTTCTGCTCTTTGGCATTTGTAATGGGTCCATGGGAAAAAGCACTCTGATGATGATACCATGGGGAATGTTATACGTTATATCGACACAGAGAAAACACAGGGTTTGTAACATATGTAATGTATTGATCTACTATTGGCATTGCCAGTGTGCATCCAGACATGTTATTGTCTCAGTGAAAACTCAGATCAATTATGTGCTCTGTTCATTGAATAACTTTATTAATGTATAAAGCCATATTCAGAACTACTATTAGATTTGCTATATGCTTTTAGAATCACAGCTGTATTTATTCAGTCACATTTCATAGTTTTCATAGAGATACTGTGAAAGATAATATTACAGTCCAGTACAATGTGGTGCTGTAGATTACTGCCAAAAGTAATTTACCTGGATATTATAAAAAGACCACTAGTTATTGATGTGACTGCTATGAGAATAATACCAAAGGAAAGTAGATGCCCCCCCCCAGTAGTGTAATTTGTTCTTGGGCAAAAAAAAGGTGCTTATTATCCACTGGTCACTGTGATTGTTATAGAAAGAACAGTTTTTGGGTTCATGGTGTGATGGGTTATCCATATAGGGGTGGTTGCAGGAATTCATCTACAATAGCGCTGTAAAATACATAAACATACTTGTATTATAAAAGTAATGAACTATGCTTTCATCTTATTTAATTTGCCCTGTTAAATATAGTGAACCCAAAAAGAAGACAACTAAATATTTTTCAAATAGATGTAAAAATGTATTATGTGCAAAGGATAAATCAAGTTATTATAAGCTGTATTACCATTGCAGAGTTGCATTCAGTCTGGGTTGGTTGACAGCAAACCACAAATACAGGTTTGAAAAACATTATTCTGACTTTTTCTTCTAGCCATGTATTCAATAAACACATCTATTAATGCTTTGAGTTGATGTGCTTGTTTATATTAAACATTTATCTTTAATTGGATGGTAGTTTAATATGTGGCGCTAACTTTTCAAAATGAAAACTGATTTCCACACAGCCATTTCCCTGTTTGGTAATTACTTCTGAAATGGACTTCCAAATATATCAGCGTTTGACATAATGGATTATGGATGAGGAAATAATTGTTTCAGCTAATTAGCCTGGGATTAGACGGTCAGTGACAATGTCCACTGGTTTCCTTTTAGCACAACGACGTGTCAAATATTGTCCAGAACATTCAGCTGGTGATTACATAAAAAAATTTGAAGATATTTTGTCGTTACTGGGTGAGTTGTTATATCTGCTGGTAAAAATATCAGTCTGATTAGCAGTCAAGCTTTGCACTCCATAGAACTGTCAGTGACATCCTGCCTCTGCCCCTAAAGGCTTGTTACAGTGTTTAGGCCAAGGCGACTGATAGGAAAGCATGGCGCTGTAAACTGAAATGTGACATGAATGCAGACAGAAAGATAGAAGCAGCGTAACTTTGTTGTCTCATCCTTTTCTTTTTTCATTCAGATAATCTCATTTGAGATTGCATTGTTGTCTTGTCTTTTCAAAGTGACATGTTGCAATTACACTGTTGTAAAGACCTGTGTTTGGCTGGGGCGCTCTGACAAGTGGCTTTTCTTTTCACTTGTTGGTTGCACTGTAGGGATTTCTATCTTTTTATTAGTCAATGTCTTTTTAGCCTGTCTTCATATTGAAATAATGCATTTTGTGAAAGATAGCTGTGTATAGTTCAATACATTATTTTCAATTTTAAATAACCACATCAAATTACTAAATTAATACTCTGTGCTTTTGTCTGTTTTTGAAAAAAAATTAGACAGAGTGGACAAACTGAGCACTGCCAGAGGAGAAACAAACTTGTGTTTCTCTTTGAGCATACATTCTTCCATGACGGTTTAAAACTGATTTTGTTTTGAAAATGTTAAAATGGGGTTTGTTCACAGACGACAACCTGTTTTTGCGGTGGTAGAGTGGTCGTCCTTCAACCGGAAGGTAGGTGGTTTGATTCCCACTCTCCCCACAGTTCATACTGTCGTTGTGTCCTTGGGCAAGACACTTAACCCTCCTTGCCTCCAGTGGTTGTTACACTGGTAATTAGAAGCTCAATTTAAGTCGCTTTGGATAAAAGTGTCAGCGAAATGAGTAAATGTAAATTGGCCTCCTGTGATGCCTTTTGTCATCTTAAGCCTTTGTATTTGTCTGAAATGAACAGCGTAACCACATTTACTACACTGTGAATTTGACTGACTTCAGTGGGAAGCTGTCAGTCACAAAGAAAGAGACAGAAATCTAACACTCTCCATTGACAGTGATGGAGCTGTATTGTCTAGTTACCAAATAGTTCAAAAATATAGTCTATGTTAATATTTAGAGACGAAATCCTGTGAGGGCCCGACTTTGTCAATAACATGTCACAAGCAAGAATGAAAAGGCAATATATGGATTTTACACACATACTAAGTCTAAGCAAATGCACGTTTCACAGTTGTTAGCCTTTTTGATATAGACTCCTTTACAATGGGCCATGATCTAAATTGGTAAACAGTTCCTTTTCAAATCTACTGAGCCAGAGAAATCCCCCGAAACAGGACTTTAAAGTAGTGTGGTTTTAGAAAAGTGTTTTGGAAGGTGAAAAGTCTTTGCTGTTACAATGGGGTCCCAACGGGAGCTATGGCAACAAAATAATGGATTATTAGCTAAAATGAGTGTTCATAGAGAGATTATGTTTAGGAAAAGTGGGTTAGTTTAAGAGAAAGGTTATGTTTTGAATGAAATAATAATTAATCAGCTTTGTATTTTCATAACCCACTGTTCCACTCTCATTTCCTAACTACAACCAGATGCTTTTCATATTGTTAGGTTATTGCTCCCATTTTTCAACCTAAAACTACAGAATGTTAAACTCGTAAATATCTCGCAAACCCTTTGTGTGAACAATGGAAACTATGGGCCACTATTGCCCCACTAGTGGATGAATCACTTCAACATCTGAAAATAAACCTATACTGTAAGGCTCTTTACACAGAACAAATAATAGACATAAGTTTTCCATTATTGACTGCAGCAGCAGTGTGCATCAGCACGTCACTGCATGAGTATCTGGGGAAATAATGTCATCTGCTTATATCAATATCTATTCCACACCGAGGTCTGATCTGTGTAAGTGAAATCAAACTGCTCTAATCTGCAGGCCTTTCTGTCGCCACCCCAGTATTGTATTTGATTACACTCTCACACTGTCACTTTGTCAAAACAATCTAAAAAGTTTTTAGCCTACATAGACAGAGAGATCCTTTCTGCTGCTCTATGAGCATTTGTTTGTTTGTGAGCTGAAGTAAAGATGGTAAAAAAAAGCTAAGCAAGCCTTAATATGGTCATAAGAAGCTATAGGAAGTTCACGCTGAAGGTATTAGAAAGTGCATTTCTAGGTTAAGGAACAGGTGTTCACACTCATGAGCTGCCAGGATAGGCTGTAATTTAATCAATTATGCATAAATAAGATTCCCTGCACGCATGATAAACTCTCTCAATGAAAGGCCCTATAGAAGTAACACCTGCACTGTGTGAGCAGACAGGACCACCAAGCCCACAAGGTACAAAAGCCTAAAAAAATTTTAAAATATGTTTTTAAAAAAATTTTTTTTAATAATGTAGCTGAATTTTAAAATTGTATTATTTTTAGAATTATCTATGAAAAAACACTTCCCTAAAGACCTTGTCTTTGCTTTATCATTAAGGATTTTAATAGGTGAGAGTTTTGGCCAATCACAATGGGGTTGATTAAACAAATAAACCAAAAGTCATTATGCCCTGGCTATACGTAAACAAGTGTTTTTCTAAATGGATATTTTTTTGTCTTTGTTTATAAAACTGTCCGGACGAGAGCGCCCGGAAAAATATCTTCGTCCACACGGCTCCACTGCAAACGCATAAAACAGTTCTCTTCACCACAAGATGGCGGTAAACAAAAGACAAAAGCCACAGAGAAACATTCAAAGCATGCGCAGTGAGTCTGTTTTGTTTTGGACGCACAAAGCTCTTATAAGGCCTGTTGCTAGAAGCTAGTTTAGGTTGAGATCCTGTTAAGTTTAAGTTTAGTTTTCGTCTCCAGGAAGTCGAGTTTTTTGTCTCCAGGAAGTGGTTAGGGTTTAAGCAGGTTTCATCGCCACGGTAACATAGCCTGCTCTGGAGCAGGTTTAGTTTTGGTTTGGAGATGGCAAAACCAAAGTGGACCAATCAGATGTGTGCAAAATCACATGGATTTGAAGCTGCATCAAATTAAAACCCTTTTTTCTTTTGGTCCAGAGAATATATGCTACTTTATTAATTTAAGCAGAAAACAATGTAGAGTAGCTCAGTTACACTGAAAGCTTTTTCTGTATATACATTTTATTTACTGCCATAATATTAAGTGAATTTGGGTCACACAAAAGTTATGTTACAAAATGTTTAAATAGTTTTTGATTCATCATTTTATTATGTAAAACATCACAAAATATGTTATGGCCATGGTCTATCATCAGAGTAAGCATATTAAAATTACTGTCTTAAAACTTAAAACAGCTTTTTTCTCCGTCTCCTGATTTTGGCTGTGACCTTGTTGCTTCCTGTTTCTCAGCAGAAATAGCCCGCCCTCTTTTCCCTCCAGGTTGATTGCTAGAAAAGTGTACGTTTATAAAAATACCCATAGGCCCTGGCTACACCCACCCTTGGATATAACCCATAACCCATGTAACTTGGTTCATTCCTGTTTCAATTGTTTTTTTTATGTTTTCAATATTACTTGAGAGGGTTGTAAATAATTAAATTTAGATTATGAACCAAACCAGTTTTCACTCAGTAATTAGATGTATGCGTGACAATATAAGCTGTTGTTCTGACGATCTTGATACATCTGCGGTGCACAGAATGTACTTCCAAGCGGCGAAATCTTACAGCTATGCCCCACTTTTCCATATGCTGCTGCTTGAAGTGATTGTGTCTGGAATGGACCCTCTCAGGTGTGTGGTTTGATAAGACATAAATTCCTTAATCCTGACAGACAGCCAAGTCTAGATACCGGCAGTCAACAGATACAGTAAATCAATCAATGTGTCTGAGAAGTAACAGCCCTGTGTATCGACTGTGACCCCCTCTCCCCTCCCCTTTCTAGGCCACACTTCACAGCAATAGCCCTCGATCTAATCCGTCTTCACGTTCCTGTGACAGCATCATAGTTTATTCTACTAAACAAGGTTAAAAACAGGCTTATTTGACCGCTGTGATGAAGTTTGCCAGGCATCATTACCAAGCACCACTTAGAGTCCACGGGAGGCAGGAGATGGTTCACCTCATGCCATCTTTTCTCTGGCCCATTAACCAGGCTCACGTTGTAAGCACAGGAGAGAGCAGGCCTCGCTGCCAGAGGCTCTGAGAGACTGGGACATTTGGATATATTTCAACCTGTAGAGTGAAGTTCTGAATAATATTCGGACCCCAAGGTGTGCATGTGGAGATAGGTAGGAATCGAAAGCATTATAAGGTGGGAAACTGCAAGTGGTGATGAATACCAAGTGGGGTTTTATCCCCAAAAGAGGTGCCCAAATTCACAAGAGCTGATGAATAAAAGGATATGAGAAAGTGAGGAATGTAGGGGTGTTTTTTCCCCACTAGTTATGTAAGTCATTGAGTCGACGGTTTACCTTTCCCAGCATCTTCATTCTTCCTAAAACAGCATGAAATGTCTCCCTCCGTGCTTCCAAGGCAGGAGTATCAGGGCTTGTTCTCACATTTCAGTCCATTTGTCTCCCGCCAGATGCAGCTCAATGATCTTACCCTCCATTAGCACAGGCAAGCATCCAGTGCAAGTAAACAAAAAAAAAAGAAAAAAAAAAAGCATTTTTTGGGGATGGCCCATTTATTCCTGCCCTCTGTTTTCAGCCTTGTCTTCCAAATTACTTACAGCAGCATCCACACAATACATTACACAAAAATAATTATCTGGCCTTGTATTAATGCGTTTTCTGCTTGTCCTAAAATTTCTATACTTGGCCTAGAAATGGAGCGGCTCTCTTGTGCGGTTGTCAGAAAGTTGATATTTTAAGAGATAAATTGCACCAGTGTTTCCTCAGGGTTCTTAGCAAAAGGAGAATCAAACGGCCACTGTCAGCTATTGCATAATTTCATGTCTTAGCGAGAGTTACCACATATCTCAGGGTTGTAAATAAATCACATCTGTCAAGTGCGTTTACTGTAATTAATGTGGCCCCAAGTGAAAATTTCCAAGCTCTGTGTTCTGGTCGTTTTTATTACCACATTGTGACAAAACACGGGATGTCAAGAGAATGGGATTGGAGATTAGATCAGCTCATTTTATTTTTGGTGAAGTGCATCTGTTTGGAACAGTTTAGTTGTTGATGGTTTATAACAATGCTGTACAAAATTAACTGTACAAAATTCTTGCAATAAATTGGACTGCTTAGGAAGTGGAATCATTAACCAAGTTTTGGCTCAGCTTGTAGGACTCCTTCTTGGGCTGTTACCATTTGTCATTCCCTCTGCTGCCCACATTGTGTGGACAGACTGCTGCTGTCCATTAAAACAGTGTTTCCTAAACAGAAGGCTACAGCCCAAGAGTCGATTGCTGCAGATTCTGTTTGTGTTGTCACAAAATTTATTTAATTCTTTCATCACCAAAATCAAGCATATTTGATGGACATTCAATAAATAATAGATTTTATAAATGGCTTCATCAGTTTGATATAATCCAGACCCTTGACGGTTAATCAAGGGTTGTTTGAAACTCACTAAAGTTTGAATCTTAGTTAAAAAACAAAACTGAACCAATTAATTGCAAAATACTCAACATACACCAAACTAAAATTTTACATTTCACTTTCACTTTCACATTTCACTTCCTTTTCTTTTCTCTGTTTCAGTTTTTCTTTTTTATGCTGTTTTTTCTGTTAGCCGACATAGCCAGTGCTGGAATAGACACTTTCTCTGTATTATTTTTGGCAACCATTAAATTACTGTCCAGTGGCCTCGTTCAAACTGCCAGTTTTAACTATTGTACTGTCTTTCAGTCTTTATAAACGGTAACTGTAAAATAACTTTACACGACTCAACTCTTACTAAATTGTATACATTTATTGACTAATACAACTTTATTTTCTCTATATTAGGACCTGAATAGGATTATATTGCAGTTTTATTATATAAATAAATAAAATCAAATGTTGCTGTAGGTGTGGCAGTTGTGTGTCTGCCCTCCATCAGGACAGAGGCAGGGAGATGTTTAATTGCATAAATAATAATAATATGCTCTATTTGTACAACAACTTTCATGCAAATGTTACAATGCAAAGTGTTTTAAACCAGACAAAAGAAATGATAGTCTTAATAAACAATATAAGGTCAATAGTAAACAATATAACAGTTACAAAATATTTATTTTTGTTCAAAGCCCAAAGCATTAGTTTTAAATTGAGATCTCTGATCTCAGGAGGCAGTGTGTTCTATATTGGTGCATAATTATTGGTGCATCATTTAGGGGCAGATGATTGCAATGTTCTACAGAGTATCCACTCTTTCCTTCTCTCTGGGCTTTCTCTTTGAACAAACACAGTCCAGGGGCTCCTCCTTGTCATTTAGTTCATTTGGTGGTGTTCCAACAACTTGGCAAACCCATTAGTTATACAGAGTTCTTGTCTTTCTATACAAAAAAGCCAGAAATACCAAAAAGCCATCACAGGAACAGGCAAAAATATAATAAGGATCATTGATGTCTAAACACTGGAAACATGTTAAGCACAAAAATAATATCTGCCAGTTTACATTTTGGAGTAAAGAACAGGTACAAAAAGGTATATTTCTTTCATTTTGCATGTTCATAGTCGACACCTCGAGTGCAAAATTACAGTCAGTCTATCATGGGTTTTTCATTTGTGCATTTAAAAGTAATTCCCACCACAGAGAGTGGTGTGAAAGTAAAGCGGGTGACTTTTTATTTTTCAATGCCGAGTAGATCTGCTTGTCTGATTTTAATACAACCAGTCTCAAAAATACCTGATGTACTGCACTGCCACATGAAAAATATTTGATCTCTACAGATAAGACGAGCAACTGCAGGAGAATTCATGTTTAAAGCTGATGGAAATAGTTTTTGCTCTATATAAAAAGTAACTGCTAAAAAAATTGATAAATGTAAATGATATATTAGCGAATCAAACTTTTTATAATTGCAATGTTTCATACCAATATGCCAGTTATTATTGCTGTGGAAAACCTTGCTCCCGATAATTTCCCACGAGAATATACCAGGATCATATCTAATAAGAAATAAATACGGAATTAAAGTGGAATTGACTCTGATTTGTCGTATCCAACTCTTTAACAATATTTACACCTGGCCCTGTTATGGAAAAGTGGAATAAACCAGAAGGCACATCAAAGCCAGAATGGAAGATAATATACACAGGGACAGCTTATATGAGCAATGCAATAATACTTCTGTGTAATTCAGTTCAGTGTATTGTGCCTCAGCTATCTCTGCTGAGAGTTAGCCTCCCTGCCTACTGTTTGCTCTGACATCCCTGATCACTGTTGTTTCGTCCGAAAAACTGTGAGAAATAGTGCTCATTCCTTGTAGCATTTGTTGTAGAGCTGGCTTAAAGTACACGCAAATAAAGGAGTACCCTCAGTGAAGCCGCACAGATCTGAGCGTGGAAGGCTCTGTATATTGTGATGTGGGACGCAAACTGGTATCAAGATTGCTCTTTGTCTCCAATGCAGCGTGTGACAGCTGGCAATAAAGACTCGGCTCATCAAGAGTTTTTTCTGTTGTGCAGCATGGAGGCGTATAAAAAGCCTGGAGATGTGTTCTGTCAAAATTAGGCTTCCTTATTAGCAACTGTGCGGTGCTGGAAATGTTCCCTCTTCCGCATAATTTCCTTGCACAAGATAATACGTGTGAGGTGGTTGAAAGACCCTTATTCTTAATTATGCCTCCATTAATGTATGATCATCCAAAATAACAAGTGTTTAGCAATCTTTCAATAAGCTCTTCATCTTCGGAAAAAGCAGATTTTCCTCCACTGCACCTTTGTGATACAGGCATCACACAGATTAAAAATGGAATAATATGCTTTTGAAAGCAAAAAAATATTCTTTAAAAATGAAGGTGAGCGATTTGAATCCACTGTGTTGTTATGGGCACTGGTTGGAAAGAGAAGGTGAGGTATTTTGAGTTGTACTTCTACTTCTAGAGGAAGTCTGCTTCAGAGAACCATCTGTAGGGCTCCCGTTGAAAGTGTTCGCAAAAAGGCAGGTACTTTAAATGAATACCTGGTCGGAAATTGGTTTGTTAACCACATGGTTTATCAAACCTAAAAGATGCCCAGACATGTCAGTACTGCCACATGACTGGTCTCGCCGTTCAAGCAGGTCACGATCGCAATTACTTTGCTTGGAGCAGCTAAAGATGGATTTTTGGGAGAATCCCACACATTTTTAAAGAAACACAATTTTTCAGTGCCAGGACAATACAACTCTCTTTGATAAGATATTAATACAAAGTAATAGGAACCCACTTAAAACTAGTAATATTGATCAATGCTTCAGTGTGTTCATGGTAATTCTGGGTCAGTAAGCTACACCAGAAAAAGAACATAAAAAGCAGGGAGGCTACTGAAAATATGACATTTAAAAACGATGCAACATGTAAGGCAGCATATGTTAGTTTACTCATATGTTGTTCACAGATTGCTCAATAAGCCAAAGAACATTAATCATTCTCATTTAAACATGATTATTCAGCTATTTTCACTTTGCCTTTCAAACACTGTAGCAGCCTCTTGAAAACTCGCCAGTGCATTGGTCTCCATTTAGTTTCCTCAGGGCAGCCTCCTCTGCCTTCCTATTGATCTACAGTAGAGCATCAACATACTGGAGTGTCAATTAGCCAGCCCCTCCTGTCCATCTGTGAAAGCAAAGCTACTGCACAGCTCCGAAAGTTTCCCCGGATGACTCTGCCATCCAGCAGCTGCTCGTATCTTACAACAGAAAAATGGTTGTCTGAAAACACACATTTATTTCAATCACTGAGGAGGTTATGTTTTTACTGCTCTGTTTGTTATCTTTAAAACAACTACTGAAGGTGAATGCTTTTATCTTTAACTGGATCTCTACAGGGTTGTGTCCTCTCGCCAGTTTTGTTTTTTACACAAATCATTTGTCAATTGTAAATGTGTCAACAACTAAAGAGATATGCATAGATAAAAGGTCCCCCTCTGTTCTCCCTCTTGTGCTGGAAAACAGGTGCAGTGACATAAATATCTGGGCATCGTCATCAACAGCTGAACCTGCACATAGTTTTAAATGTGGACACCACTTTTATGAAACAGATTTATTGAATCTGTTTCTTACCTCCTCTTTAATCTGTTGGCACAGGTCACTTTTAATAAAAACAGAAAAAAACAACTCACCCATTTGTGACCTTAAAACAAAACAATGCTGATCCTAGCCACCCTCTACGGTCTGAGCTATCGCAGATGCCATCAGGGCCCATTGTTCTTATTGCCTTCTTAAATGTCTCTTCTTAATTGAATATCTTTCAGTTATCACCAGAAAATATAAAGACTATAAACCTACAGAATTTCACAAAACATGACCAAATGGTAGGACATGGAATGAAAGATGAGCTCATTTTATCAGATAAGATGTCTGTGTCTGGAGTTTCAGGAAAAGTATTTTACACATAACCATACAACTGCAACATGGTGCATACGTTTTAGTTGCATTTCACCATTAACCAAAGCCAGTAGCTCATTTATCACAAGCCATTACAGAGATTACAATTCATCAACCACTGAGCTTACAAAAAAATGCATAGCTACAGTAGATTCAAACACAACTTTTTGATTTTTGATTTTGATTAAATATAAAGCAGGACTGGAGCCTACAAAATCTATTGGGACTGCTGGGACAGCTCTGTCATTACCATTAATACTCTCCCTTTACAGAGAAATTTAGATGTGCAAGAATATTTTGTGATTGTAACATAATGTGAAGAATGACAATGCAGTGGGTGGATTTTGCAAAACTACATTCCCCATCTTAAAAAGAGCACATCTTAAGTCCATTTCACTGGAAGAGCCTTTGTAAGGGCAGTGAGGTGGAGGAGAATGGAAGAAGTGCATATTTTTGAGAGCATTGTATCCCTAAGCAACCCGAGTCTACAGCATGTGTTTACAGAGCTTTTCTGGATCACTGTCGATTTGTGCTCTCTTAAAACAAGCAGTCTCTGGACCAAACAATAGCTAACTGTGGTAACACTTCCTAAACAACAACATGATATAAATTCCAGATGTGTTGACAGCAAACACACAGTTGAGGTTAAAGATTTAATCGCATTATTTTTATTGTTTAAAAGTGAATGCAAAACGACATTTGTGAAATTTCGCTCTAATGTAATTTTGTCTCCGGTGGATTGAGGTGTTACTGTTTATTTCATATCTTCTGCTACAGCCACAGCTCACAAGGCCATATCAGAACATACACTTAGTTGCTTGAAGGTTATTGTATGGCCTTTTGAAATGAATACATAGTGCATTTTAAAATGTGCTTTTGCACCTGAGGAAAGGTTTTTCTCCTGATATGAATCTCCTGTAATTCCTGCAGCTGCTTTTGACATTTTGTAGCTCGTAAGCATTTGTGTTGTTTTCCTCCTGTTTATTGAACTATGCCATTATCACCTAATCTGTAAATATACACACATCTTTCTTTCATTCACAGGGCTTAGTAAATCATTTCTTTTGTAGGCCCTTCAGTTGTTGCAGTACATCCAAAGCCAACCGAATTTGAAATATGATTTCTCTAATTCAGACCGTATGTCAATTCTACAGTCTCAATGACCAAAAACCCACTGACCACATTGTAATAAGATCATAATTATTTAATCAACAATATGCCGCAGTGGTTAGCACTGTCGCCTCACAACAAGAAGGAACAGGGCCTAGACTTATGGCCTTTCAGTGGGGCGTTTGTATGTTCTCCCTGTGCATGGGTGGGCTTCCTCCAGGTATATAATACTAATAATTTTAAATATTAAAATCTATGGATTAATAGCCAGCACCGGGTTGACCACTAAGATTTTGGGTTACTCTCACTTAACTTTACCATGTAATAAATGGCCCCCTCCTTTGTAATGTGAACTTGTTTTTGGCCACAAAGAACATCCCTGTCACAATTAACCTTCTGCACATACAACACAAAGTTTGCAAACAACAAAGTAAAAGGCTGAACATTATCAGAGGCATATCTGCTCCAAAAAAAAATATTACTGCTCCGTGGTAGTCCCCATACGCAGTGTGTTTGTTGCACTGGTGGCCTTTAGAGGGATCATGTCCAAGAACGTTAGGCGATGTTGTTATAAATTTAAGTTTGCATACTGTCTGTTCCAATATTTTCAACATCAAGTAAAATCTATAAATGCTTTAAAAAGCACAGTTTTGTAGGATAAATAAACTCAGTCTCAGACCAAACAAATGTGAAATATTAACATAATCTGTTTAATTTATGTATATTTTTTCTTTAAAAAAATATATATTTCACACTGGTTTGTGATTATAAGCCTTTTTACAAAGCTATTTCAACAACAGCTTGGCATTCTACCAATGTAAGTAAAGGCTGGAGTTAGATTCCCTGGAGTCCACAAGAAGATCAACAGAAAATTATTACTTCTATGTAAAGATGGGAATACATTATTAAAAAACAACAACAAAAACAAAAAACACTAAAACACCATCTCATCTTGTGAAAGCTTTGTGTTTTCTTTTGCAATTTGTTGTTTAAAGAACTGGTTGGTTTCATTGAGGCCAAGTGGAACCTGGTACAACACTTAATCCTGCTTTGGGCTTGGTTACAGCAACAACCTTTTGAAGAGGGGATGTGTTTGATAAAACGCGATCACACTGCCTGTATCACTTGATTAATGCTAGACTGTGATTTATTCACCAGATATGGCTGGCCCCACACAGGAATGCACTCACATCTTTCAGATAGCATAGGGATTTATGAGCAAACGTCACAAGTGGGAAAACACTGTGAAATATCTGAAGACAAAAGTGTTGATTAGTATGATAATGGCTGTTGTGATGCGAGCTGTATTCTCTTCAGATGCTTTCAACTGTTCTACAGATTGTTGTTTTTCAGTTTGAAGGAGACATATGAGCTGTCTCCATCCGGCTCTTCTTTTGTACAAATACTGTAGTTTGATAGCATCTGTCTTCAAATCTGCAGTGTAGCAGAACAGCCTCTGAACACAGAACCATGTTTTCAGCTGTATTTGTTTTTTCTATCGTATATATATATATATGAGGGTGTGCTGTCAGGGTTTGCTCTGATGCTCAATAGGCTGGTGCATTGGGCATCTGTGTGGTTACAGGGCCATAGGTGAAGTGGCTGGCTTCTACTTGTCATCTGCTCAGCTACAGTTAAAGTGAACCTGCAGCGAATCAACTCTGAGAAACTACTTCTCACTCAGTGGGAGATAGTTTGGTGTATTCAAAGGACCTTGTCACTTCCAATATGCTCTCAATGAATCTTAGCCTTTGCCAATCCCAATCTTCAACCCACTCTTTTGCAAAAACCAATGTCTACAGCTCTATTCTGCTGTGGTGTGCCAGAAGATTGGTCCTTCAGAACTCATTACAGTCTCAAGAATGAGCATGATCTCGATATGTACTTACGTGATGAGACGGCTTAGCGGCATATGGGCTACTATACATCTGTCTAGCATGTGTGTCTGTCTGTGTGTGTCGCAGAAGTTCACCATAAAGCACTGAAAATGAAAACTGAGTTTGAAATCAGCCCTATGTACCTCGTAAGCTTGTTTACAACATTTTAATCTGCATAGAATTTGCATATCATATTCTCAGAGTGGTAGAAAAATAAAAAGAGCAGCTTCATAAAGCTGCCACCATGGAACACATTTGGGTTTTAAAGCTTTGTCTTTTATGTAATGCTGCATTATTTATACGTAAAAACATTTATCTGTTTATTCCAATGTAAGAAAAATTCATTTTGGAGACTCAAGACTTGATGGCATCTCATAGTGATGTTTTATGTTTCCTACAGTGAACATCACAAATCAAATCAGTATAAGTCAGTATCGTTTTATTTGAATAGAGACAAAAACAGAAACCAGAAATAATGAATATTTTTAATTAGGCAATGTGAAATGCACTATACAAAATTCTGTCACAAACAAACACTCTTATTATTTTTACTGTTTCAAATTAGCAGCTTCTTGCAGCTTTAATACCAGTGTTTTCTAATTTCCTGCTTTTCTTAAGCTGAAAACTCAGCACTCAGAAACCTTATATAGGGTTACAAAATAATTATCTAAGGTTTTAGACAGAGCCCAGAACACAAAATGGACTCCTGCGCTGGACTGTTTTTATGCACTTTTTTTTTTTTTGGAGCAGTTCTTTGTCCTGCTTCTGGCTCTGTTACCATTACTGTAGTTCTCTCTTGAGCTCGGAAACTGTCGATGTGAACAGCATACCTTCTGCGTTCTCAGGCTATATAGACTGATGCTGCCTTCTCATTGTTTTTTATGCCTTATGTCAGGCACATAGAACATTAACACATAGAATTAGACGTTCAAGCCCAAGCCTGTCACATCATTGTGACTGTGTGTGTCATGCCAAAGGTTGGTAGTTAAAAATGAAGCGTGTGGGAGCTGACTTTAGTTCTGTCAACCTTGAGCAGCTATGCTCCCTTTTGAGTGTTATAATGGCAAATGTAGGTGGACTGTGTAAAGACCATGAATGAAAAAGAAATGAATTTGGGTTCAGATGTGTCTCCATTGCACATAATACTGGAGTAACAAGGTTAGCCACTGAAAGGCTCACACCAACACAAATGAAAGCTTTTTTTATTTTCAGTTTTTTCTCTGCACTGTCTCACTGCTTTTCTCTTTTTCATCTTGCAGGAATTCACTCTGAAGCCTGTGGACCTAAGCAGGCCTGAGGGCTCTGACATATACCGAATCCCTGCCCAAGGGAACGGACCAGATTAAAAACTTCTGATTGAGGTGGAGAGAAGAGAGGGAGGCAGAGGGAAACAGAGAAGTGGAAAAGCTAATCGTTCACCTTTGTTCTTCCTAATGCCCCACGTGAAGCATCTCCATAGGCAACTGTGTGAATAACAACACACACACAAGCGCCGCTGCCCACCGGTGTGGTTGGACCATGGAGTGAGGAGGAGAGAACAGGATTACACACTGTGAAAGCTCATATTCCATGTTAATTGAATGCCTGGGAACGAGGACAGACATGAGACGAAGCCTTCCCTGTGCCAACAGCTTCGAGAGGTATTGCAATTAACCCTGTGGCCGTCATAAAGTAATACCTGGCTTGTGTTGTTCTGTGATTGCTGGGTTGTACACGTTGGTCATGTTCCAAGCCCTGGCGTTTAGACCATATCGGAGCGGCTGTCATCGAAACAGCTTGTTCCTGCCTCTTCTGCTGCTGCTGCTCCTCCACGGACCCCTGAAGGTGGCTCAGGCTGCAAAACCCAAAGGGCCTGGACACACACATCTGAACTCCATCCGCATCGACGGCGATATCTCTCTGGGTGGACTTTTCCCAGTGCACGCCAGAGGCCATGATGGCAAGCCATGTGGGGAGCTTAAAAAGGAGAAGGGTATACACAGACTAGAAGCCATGCTCTTTGCCCTTGATCGCATCAACAATGACCACAATCTGCTGCCAAATATCACTCTGGGGGCCCGTATCCTAGACACCTGTTCCCGGGACACTCATGCCTTGGAGCAGTCACTCACCTTCGTCCAGGCTCTTATAGAAAAAGATGGGACGGACGTCAAGTGCCGGGATGGTGGATCACCCATCATTACTAAACCAGAGAGAGTGGTGGGCGTCATCGGGGCCTCGTCCAGCTCTGTGTCCATCATGGTGGCCAACATTCTGCGCCTGTTTAAGGTAAGGTCAAAGATTATAAAAGTTAGATTCATTCTGCTTCATACAAAGAGATTCTGTGTGTCTTAAGAAGCTCAGTGCAGAAACCTGGGCCTTGCTGCTGAATACTGTATGAGGCAGAAAACTGGGATTTATTGATCAGTCTATGTATATGTGTGAATAATTAATGGCAGACATGGGAGAATGAGGCATTCACTTGGAGAAAAAAAAGTCTTAAAATAAAGGAAATATATACATTGGATAAATGCAGTTATTAGGTCTCTGTACATTTAAACTTACACTCAAAGCGGATTATTTATTTCCAAAAGATATGTGGTTTGTGATAAATTCTGAAGTAAATGTTAATTTTAGTTTTACTGACTGGATCACTTTGAGCAGAACTTGGGCTATGTCTGGAGGTGTGCATTTTCATTTTACACTGCATAACTGAACTACTTAATTTTCACGTAGCAGCAGGAATATTACAAAATGTTACAGCAGAAACAACACTGAGGACAAAAATAGTGTGATAATGCTTTTTAAAATGTTTCATAGATTTTTTTTTCTTTGATGAAAAGGAGAAAAAAGAAATACAGAATCATGTAATGGAGATCGTTCTACAGAGTTTTAGAATCAAAAGCATTAGCATGAACATAGCCTCAGGCATGCTGTTTCCATGTATTAACCTGCTTTTTTAATTCAGTTTAGAGCTCTAGTTCTTAAAAGCCTATTAGCAGAGTAAATTGTGCCACCTTAATTTTTTGGTTTCAATCCAGCTTGACCCTTTTTGCTAATGGCATTTACAGTTCTATCTTTGTCTTACATGAGAAGAAGTCTGAGTGTTGACACTCATTTACTGGGATATAATGAATATATTTATCCACTGTGTCCATAAACGTTCATTTGAAGTAACTGTTTGGTGTCAGGTAACGCACAGTGGACACTCCCATAAGTTTACAGAGAAGAGCAGTGTAAATCATGAGTGTGACAGGTGCCCTCTGGGAGTTGTTGTTCAGCAGTGAGAAGAAATACCTGTCACTGCACAGGAGCTTTAATAAGATTATATTTCCCAATAGGTTTTCATATTATTATTTTAGTCTGGGCCTATATTTAACCACCTGTCTGTTTTTAACAGGTTTTATTTTCTATCAACTTCTAACCATGAACAAGAATAATGTTCAGAACTACACAACACTGTAATGTACTGCTTGGCTCACTTAAAAATGATACATATTTTCTTATTTTTCTTTAATCTTTGCCAATTACACATTTCAGTACACCAAATATCTTTAATATAAACCGACTTAAGTGTATTTAAATTTGCTTAAAGTCAAAATTAGTGTTGATGCCCGATTCAAAACCAGCGTGTGGTCTTTCAGGTTTTCATTGTTCTACTTTGATTAAATAATAGTTAAACTTCACCTTAATCTCAGGACAAAATTCGCCACTAATTCTCTCATCTCGGACTCACTAAAGCACTTCTATTTTTGTCTTATATGAGAAGAAGTCTGAGGGTTGACACTCATTTACTGGGATATGGAGAACATTCTGCAATGATTCATTTCCACAGTTTTTATTCATTCATTCGTCTGCGCATGTATAGCCTCTTTTACCGATTCATTTTTAGAGAGGTATGTTGGGTCAACTTTGAAGTAGAATCTCGAACACAAAAGTAGCAATGGAAAAGTATACTAGTGTAAACAGTGCAGACAATGGAGTGAAGAAACAACAGCACAACATGAGTAGCTTCTCACTTTTGTAATAGATCTTGACTTAAATATTGGCTTGTGCTGTCCACCAGGCTTGCCCAAGAGGCTTGCGTTTCCAGTTTGCAGTCTGCGTCTGAGTAAACGCAATAGATAATAATAGTCATAGAAAGTGCCATAGCTGGTAATAATTTGAATAAAGAAGACAGTAAGCGGTATAGCAACTAAAAACTATAGAAAAAAGATTGTTCTCTGTTTTTTTTACTTTAAATTAAGCAAGAATTTAGCAAATTCCTTTAGTTTATCGATTCAATATTGAATGAATTATGTACATGTTTAATGCAATGCTGCCAGTAAATGTCATAAAGCAAGAGCTGTACAACATCAACACTATCTAAATGCTCTTGGTAATAAACACTTTCTTCTCAGAATTATGATTATGGAAAAAGATATTTCAGATAACATTTGTGTCTTTTCTTTTGGTTTGCATCCACACCTGAGTAAGGATTATCTATGCACAGTGGACAGATTTTAGAAGTGGACAACGCTGATGGAAACAAAGGCCCAACTATTTGGGACAGGTTATATATGTTTTGGCAATAGACGCTTACCTGACCTGTAACACCTCCAGAAGAAACACAACTTTAGTGCTTCGAAACTTTTTTTTTTTATTAATAACCCACGATGGTCTCATTTGTCATACTGGTGCATTGTCTGTTCTCTCAAGATGACAAAACTAACTATGCACTAGAATTCAAATGACTCTTGGTCGGTATCAAGTGTTATGGTTCCAATACCATAATCATGTTTCCAAAAGCCTAAGTTCAGTTCAGTATATATAGTAGTACAGAGAAAAAAGAAATTAAGAAAACAATTGTGAATGACTAAGTATGTTTTGCAACCTCAACTGTGCATCCTGTCTTGTATCCATGCAAAAGACACACAACAATAATCACACACAGGCCTGGCCATGAACCCCTATCCTTTCTCTCCATCTGCTGCTCATAAGATATGTGCCCATGCTGACGCAGGTGAGATTGGACGAGTGCATTAATGAGCGTCTCCAGCAGGAAGCCTCAAATCATTAACACACTGCTCATTCCCTCTTCATTAATGCACGCAAATGGCGTCCTCGCATATTTAATTTGGATATCTCTGATCTCTATTCTCTTGATCCTCATTGTATATATTAGCATACCCCTCTACTTCTGCCGCCTCACATTGCGACAGCTAGAGGTTAAGGAAAGCTGCTTTTTTCCGATGGACGCTTGAGTGCAGGAACGCAGAGAGGCTTTGCTAGTTCATCCTCTTTTAGTCTGAGTTGGACTACTGAAAAATGTCATATTGGAAAACACTTTTTAAAGCAGTGTCTAGTCAATCCAAAAAAGATAGTCTGCTTATGGTGTGATGTTTTGTATAGATTAAATACTAAACATTTGATTAAGTGATAGCCATATGGGGTCTTAAGTTTTTGCCTCTGTGGGATCAACAAGTCAGCAGGATGGCATCTGTTTGTTCAGTCGTGAAGGACCAAAGGGATAGACCTTGTGGGTGCAGAGTTTACAGGTTTCTTATAACAGCACTATAGCTTGATTTCATTTACTGCATGATGTAGCAAGCGTGGAGTGGAGGGATGAGTGAATCTCCTGGTAGCCGTGGCCAGACACTAATGTTTGCATTAGAAGGATGCATTGAATGTACATCACCTAGCATACAAATGAAGCCAAGCAAACCCTTGGACATGTAGACATTAGTACACGCCATGTTGATTTGTGCTACACGGACAAACACGTGGGGTATACACAAAGGTACTCAAGCACATTTGCACACAAACCACTTACAACGCAGCGGCACCCTGGTGTAGTTAGCAGGTTCACAAAAAAAGTGTTTCCTCAGCACTCCGCCGCATACAGATGTGTTCCAAAGCAGCTTGATGAATATTTTACTCCAGCCTTATGTAACACTAACAACTGATGCTCGAGAAAATTTCACTGTAGTCCACCAAGTCAGGGGGGAGCTGCAGTGACAAGCAGCGAGGCAATTATAGGGTATGATCACAGACAAAACTATGATTTCTTTATTTCATTTGACATGACACGCACTGACTCACATGGCTTGGTTACAGTCTTCAAGCACCAGATTTTTTACCCCTTATCATTGGATTAATTTCCACTGCAACACAGCCATAGTCAATTTGGCTCAGTGAAAAGAAAAGACATCATTATAAATTTCATTTGATCATTGTGTGCTGCACCAAGGATCATGACAACCAGTGGCCCAGAAATGAGCTCAGAACGTGTGGCCATTACTGCTCACTGTGACAGCCCTTTTCAGGGGTCTACTATTTTACTGCTGAGTGACGAAACACATCTCATTCACTGAAGTGGCTAGTGGTAAATCAGCCAAAGAAGAGGATTCCAAAGTAAAAAAACAAACAAACAGAAGATGCATAAGAAAGCATTGTACCATATTTCCTCTACTGTTTTTTGCCGGAATATGTTCAGTGGCTTTTCTGTAATTAGCTCTAAACTGTTAAGTCGCTTTAAACTCTCATGGGGAACCACAAACCACAGATAATATAACAAGCAAATAAAATAAACCCAAAGATAAATTACATAAATTACTGATTAGAGAATGCTCAGGGCGGCCATCTCTGAAACGTACTTTTTTATCAGTTCCGGAGGGGGTTCCATACACAATAACATTGCTGATAAAAGCATGTAAATAATGAACCACAGTGATGAATAATACATTTTATTGCACATTACTGATATGAGTGTACTGTACAGTCGAGCAGTGTGAACCCGGTGGAGTACACCAAGGCATTTCCATTTTATCCATCTAAAGCTTTAGTTCTAAACACATTTCACAGTTTCTTTCTCCCCAGATCAAAAAATTTCATATATACAACCAAGGATGTTTAGCTTTTTATTATTTTTATTTTTTTAATTTTTTGTAGCTGATGTATTTTAAAGATGCAACTTTAGTATAATTAAAAGTGCTTTTGTGAAGAAAATCATTCCAAAACTGTATTTACTGAAAACACACTCCTAAAGGACTATTAAGTGTTTTAACTTTCCACATACGTACATTCGGTTATAAAAAAAAAAATGATTAGTGTGTTTTAAAGTCAATGTGTGTTTGTATAGAGAATGTGTGTCCATTTATATCAGTTGGTACCATAGAGTTGTGAGCTGCTGCACTGCTCAGCCCTGACCACCCTTAGACTGACACAAACTAGGGCAAATTAGAACATCTTGTCATTGGTGTTACAGGACAGGTATTTACAAGGAACCTGACCCATAAATTGTAAATGGGAACTCTGTGGCATACTTTGGGGATTCAATGAAAAGGATTTTCACAATAACATAACAGCTTCGGAGTCATTGTGGTGGATTAATGACTTATTTTGTGGTGGATAGGGTCTGTCCCAACCCACCTAGCGCCTCTTAGTGGAAAAAACAGCCTTGCAAATATCAGCTGGAGACTGGCCGGAGACCAGCCGGCAGCCCTCCGTTTATTTGAGGCCAGAAGTCTAGCAGGGGTCCCAGGTCTCACGAGAAACAAATTGCTTAACGACACTACACACATAAACACTCACCCCAGTCAGTATCAGACATTCATTGTGGCATTGTGGCATCGTAGCCGGCAAAAAAGAAGCAAAAGCAGAGAAAATTGTTGCTAATGGTGAAACGAGGGGAAGAGAGCAGGGCGGGGAAACATTACATCAAAGTTGAAGGGGGAGCTCTGTATGGAGAAATCCAAACAAAAATAGCGAAGAAACTGCCAGACCTGCAAAGTGCAGCTTTAATTAGATGCTTCTATCTAAACTAGGGGTGAAAAAAAAAAACTTTCTGTTAAATATGATTCTTGTATCAATTGAAATTACAGCCGAATAAAATTTGAAAATATATATTTTACAATTTTAGTGCTCACTATTTTGATAATTAAATAAAATGTTTTTTATACACAATCAATTACAAAATTAGGTTTTCCAGATTCTTACATTAAAAAAACACAATATATTGTCTTACAATACAGTATTGGGACATATCAATATATAGCTTATCATGGCATGTGTATCATGGTACGTATTGTATCGCAAGATGCCTGCAAATACAAACCCCTGATCAAAACTATTCTGAGATCCAGATATGAGTGTACTGTCTTACCAATCCATTTTTTCTTACCAATATATTTAAAAAAAACACTTGATCCACCATTTTGTTACATTCTGAGAACAGTGAATGCATTTCCCATGTCCATGTGCTGTTGAACAGTAGATAATTCTTGTGTTTTATTTCAAATGCAAATTGCACATAGTATGCTCATGAAATGTCTGTGAAGGTTCTCAGTCATCCAGGACATCTTGAAGAAAATGTTTAAGTAAAAGCGTCTGGACTCATTTTTCAAGGTGAAGACATTTCGTCTCTAATTCCAAGAGACTTTATCAATTCTGAGATCAACTGGTAAGAGAGCTGAGCTTTTATCTCCAGAGGGAGGAGTTTCCCCTGAAACCAAACCTGATGGACCAGGCTGTTCTTTTCTCACAGTTGTTAGTCATGAAAGGGAGGTGTGACTCCAAATGTAAGAGTCGTTAAGGCTCAGGAGAGTCGTTAATGATCCTGCTCCATTCAGGTCTAGGGTCGTTAGTGTCATAGTTCTAATCAGGTGTTATGTTTGTTGTTCTAGGGTGAGGCTCTTTTGTTTTAGGTTAAAGACCACTGTTGTAAATACTAGGAAACATGAATCTGAGGCCACCTCCTCTGTTTAACAAAGCCATTTTCACAAAAATGGCTTCCTTCACCCCTCTCTCAAACCACCTGGCCTCTCTGGCCAAAATTCATTCATTCATTGCTGTCCTCAAAGGAATGTCCTTTCTCTCTGAGGTGGAGATGAACTGCAGATTCAGGTCCTCCAGGATTGGCAGGTGATCCCATAGCACAGCCGTGTTTTTGTCTGTAGAAGTTACAGCTGAACTGGTAATAGTAGTATTTAAGAGTAGTGTTCAAGCATATTTCCAGTAAACTGCAAATATGGTCTGGGGTGAGGTTTGTCCTGTCCTGTAACTGAGTGTCCTGTAGCATTCTCTTCCTTACAACCACGAGTGCTTCATTGGTGGGTATGCAGGTAAAGAGTGATGTGACATCAAAAGAGACAATAGTCTCATCTGTGTATAGTTGGAGATGTTTGATTTTGTTGGTAAAGTTCTGTGAGTTGATGATATGGTGTTGTGAGTGGCCTACCAATGGAGCCAAAATGGTGACCAGGGGAATCTGTATGCTTACTATGGGTCGTAGTGGAATTTTTTTTGTGTATTTTGGGTAGATACATGGAGTGGTGTTCCCGGAATACACCCTGTAGTACAGGGGTCGATCGATGACTTGGTCCTTCTCGAGCCTCTGCAGACAGTCTATGTCTGTATGACAGTCTATATAACCTTCTTCTTGTAAACACTTGTTGGATCTCTTCTCAGTGTCTCATAGGTGGTGGTGTTACTGAATAAGCTGCTGACACTGGACTCGTAGTCATCTGTGTTCAGGATCACAGTGCATCTTCCTTTGTCTGCTGGCAGAATGGTGATGCTATGGTCCTTCTCCAGTGCTGACAAAGCCCTCCTTTGCTCTGAGGTGATATTGGAGGGGGTGGTTTGGCACTAGCCAGTGCAGCTGGCGTATCCTTGTGGAGTATCCTTGTTGCACCTCGAAAGGTCTGGATTGTGCCGCTGTTGTCCATTAACCAAAATCTGGAACTTTTTGATCTGGCGATCCTTGGTCTTGTTGTCCTGTGTGAGTAGTACCTTCTGTA
Organism: Neodontobutis hainanensis; assembly: GCA_024349245.1. Lineage (NCBI taxonomy): Eukaryota > Metazoa > Chordata > Actinopteri > Gobiiformes > Odontobutidae > Neodontobutis > Neodontobutis hainanensis. The sequence continues at coordinate 12,747,784 of JALDNG010000005.1, forward strand.
TGAAATGGACAATCTCCTGTAAGACCTCCCTTGGAAACAAGAACGCAAGTTGTTTCTGTAGGAAATCTAACTTGGTCTGGAGGTTATCTATTGTCTGCAGAAGCTCGAGAAGGACCAAGTCATCGATCGGCGGATATCATCATATCCACCAATGAAGCACTCGTGGTTGTAAGGAAGAGAATGCTACAGGACACTCAGTTACAGGACAGGACAAACCTCACCCCAGACCATATTTGCAGGTTACTGGTGATATGCTTGAACACTACTCTTAAATAATACTATTTCCAGTTCAGCGGTAACTTCATGGTTCAGGGGTGAAGGAAGCCATTTTTACAACAGAGTTCTCAAACCTTAAACAAAAGAGCCTCACCCTAGAACAACAAACATAGCACCTGAAAAGAACTATGACACTAACGACCCTAGACCTGAATGGAGCAGGATCACTAATGACTCTGCATATGTATGGAGCAGTGACACTTACCATCTTGCACCTGAATGGAGCAGTGTCACTAACGACTCTCCTGAGCCTTAACGACTCTTACATTTGGAGTCACACTTCCCTTTCCCTTTATTTGTTAAATCAAGAAGATGAATGGTCTTCGCCTCTTTTTTCAACTGTGCTTTTGTAAAATATAACAGATATTAAATTTATTGTTAAATAATGTATACAAAGTCCATATTTAAATTAAATCCATTTAAATTAAATAAATAAATTAAATTAAATACATTTAATTATTGTACTTTTTTATTTTTCACAAACGTGCAATAATGAAGAACTATTATATACAGTTTATTGTAATAGATTTAGAACTGTAGTTGCACATACTATTTGTAGCAGAGTGGTCCGGGTGCAACCTGACAGCCGACACACAGGGTATCAGCTGCAACATAACTCATATTTCATGAGTCTATCCGAGGTACTCCTATAGATCCTGCTGACTGACCAGCCTTGGCTTATATAGTAAGGCCTGAGAAGGAGTGCAGCAGAGTATCAAATATCCATGCTCGGCATTAAAGCACCAAAGCATTAAAAACTAAGAAGGTCTCGTTCCAATGCTGTAGTCATATGCTTTTATAATATGACCATGATTGCTATTCTGTTAAAAGGCTTTTTCACACATTATTTGAGCAGTATTTTACCTTTGGCCACTGGGCTTGTACTCCATTTATAATGAAGCAATAAACTCAGCGGAGCTTCTATAGAGAATTTAATCAAATCTGCAAATTCAAATGTGTACTTTTGTGTTCATTTAGATTGGGCTCAAAAGGACAAAATTAGATATTTATAAATTACGCCCTTTCAGCAGCAGAAGTTTCAGATTGCCCTAGATTTTCAGTACATTTTCTGCCCATATAAGTGATGGAAAGTTTGACAGTGCTGAACACTCTGCAGAGTACTATTTTCTATGATGAATGTAACATTTTTTACACTAAGTTTCATCACTGTTATAGAATAGTTAGCCCATTTATTGCATTTCATCATTGTGAGTGCCCACACAGTTAAGAAACTGGCAGAACGCGAGCTATAGCACGAGGCAGTCCAGCATCCTAAACCATATGGTTTTCCTTTAACTTAAATACCAGTTACAACTATATTTATGACCATAAGAAATGAAAACCATGTGTTCTAAAATTTCTCACTTCATCTCACCTTGTCCTGATGCTTTTTACTCCTCTGCACACCTTCCTCTGACACTGTGAAATGACAGCCCAGTGTCACCATTGATTTAGCACCTCATTTGGGAGAATGACAGCTAAATCAAGATAAACTAGTATCAGCCTATCAAGGCTTCTCACTGCAGCCCTCTCATTCTCTGAGCCAATGCCAACACGTATGACTGCACGTAGAGGGCTTCATTAGGAGCCAATTAAAAGTGCTTTCTTCCTCACTGAAATGTAATTTGATTTTGTGCAACAAGGTGACATTTGAACAAATATGAAATAGCATTGGGCATCTTTTTAGCGTAAAAGAAGATAGTATCAGACAATGACAATACCCCAGATTGATGTATTCAAAGTGGCAATGTTATGTGAAGACCTATACACATGAAATGCCTATCAGTCTTTCTACATATGTTAGTACACTTATCTGCTTGTTTTTCCTGTCTTACACCTTTTATTTAAAACACAGGCAGACTAGTGCATATTTCTGTTATTTTACTGACTCACTTAACCTAAAGGGTGCAAATATTATCATATATTTCAATTAGGTTTAAGTCAATAATTTAAGGGGTGTTCTTATCAGGATTCTAGAAATTGAAATGGATTGGATGCTGCACCATCAGTAGAAAGATAGCAGGGGCCATTGTTAGTTTCTCATTTTAAAAGGAAAATCATTTTGGCCGAGCAACTGTAAGCCATTGTTGGAGCTGCAGATAATGAACCTGCTCAGTTCTGGGAGGTGATATTTCAGTTTTTCTGTATATTATTTTGCCTTGTTGTTTCCACACCCTCCTCTGCCCTTTCTGTTCCCCATTAACAAACTGCTGACTAGCCCACGTTCAGGATCTTCTGCAGTCTTGCTTTTACACTTTATCATTATGATATGAAATTTCTTCAACAACAGTATTGATTTTACACTGTTGAGATTTTAAGAGTCTCAGATTGTTATCCCTGGCAACCTGTTGAAGTGTGCTCACGATCATCCGTGTCATTGCATTCTGCTCATGCACACTGTCTGTGGCCACAGTGCAAGGCTCGTTCGGACTCAACACGTGCAAGCAGCATTTTGTGCAAGGTGTTTTTCCCTTAAATTGCTAAATTTTGAATCAAATCCCCATCACACATCTCCCCTAAAAATGACTTTTCACTGAATGTCTCAGATTTGATGGATCTGCCACTGAGCCTTTTATGCTTATAGGTCAGTGACAGCCATGGTCAGGGGCATTTTTGTTACCCAATGGACCTTTCCATTAATGTGACGATGATATCTTAGGACAATAAGAGTGGACCGACTCATACAGTATTCACTAACAACAAAACAACCAATATGTCTCAAAGTGGTAGTTCTAAAATTTATCATTTGACATCCCTCCAGGGCCTTATACAATGTAACAGCGCTTAATGATTAGTGAGCTAACTTTGGGATTAACCCACGGTTTTCGGTATCACAAAACTGGTTCAGTTTCTATCTAGGTGTAAAGATAAAGATAAAGATAATAGATTTTCTACATTGAGCATTATGTTCTAACCACATGGCCTTGACTAATAGCTTTTTTTTACCACAGAAATGAGCCAAAGAAAAAAACAATCTTCCACGCTATAGTTACCTGATGTACTGATGAAACACAACCCCAGTTCGAGCAGAAGAGAAATAGCACCCTCCTTTACTTTCTACTTGTGATGTTTCGCTTCTGAATGAGTAAGTGTTGAATCACAGTGAGTCATTTGTGGAAAAGACAGGAGCTGACAAGACACAAGGCCACAGGACAGGCATTTTTTAATAATATAATAATCAAATCCTATGACAAATTTGTCCCCAAGGCTTCATAATAGAGGCTATTTTTTAAATGATATTCAGCCACTGTATTTTATTCTTTAAGAATGATGTACTTTTGCTTGCATTGAATAGGCACTAAAAGCTCTATATGCTTGTAGTGATGGTGCTGTGCATTCTAACACAACATTATTTCACTAAATTTTATTTTTGCCTTTCTTGTGAACTATTTTCTAGGAGTTCAAGTTCAAGCTGCAGCTTTCAATGCAGATTAGATGCTTGATTTTTCTCATGGGAATCCTTTTAACTACACAAATATCTCCAAGGATAGTCACATTGTTTAGTCTAAAATGTTTACAGTTATTATTTTGTATGCAGATAAGCTGCTAAAAAAGTAACATTGTGGCCTATATGATTGTTTTTTGTATTGCAATAGACAGTGCTGTGTTTGCAAATTAAAAAAAAAAGTCATGTCATTCCTTTAAATTCTTCAAATGTGAGCACACAAAGTGAGCTGCAGCTGATGCTGAAGAGCAGCTGGCAGAGTGGTAAACACAAATACTCTCGACAACAAGAGAAGTTGCCTGAGGGACAACAAAACATTAAAAAACATTGTACACATATATTCAAATTCACATTTTGAGCCCAATTACTGTTGCAAGACAAAATACTGTTATTGTGGACCACAAATAGTGGTGCATTTGACCCTTTGTCTTTCTCTTTATCACTGTTCTTCACCCTCTACACTCTGTAATTATGCACAGTTTTAAGAATGGGTATTTTTTTAAATACATTTTCAGCGATGTTAACTGAACTGCACACTAACTGCAAAAGTACATTTTCAAACTGGACACACATACGTCTCATCTTGAGCCAGCAACAAGAATGGGAAAGGGTATAATTAAAAGAATCTCAGTGCCAGTTTCTCCTCAGTGCTCCAGTTTCCTGCCCCTGACCACAGACATGTAGGTCAGGTCACTCAAGAGTCAATAAATTATCATCTGTTTTTTGGAGAGTTTGCTCCCCAGGTTTACTGCCTGTCAATATGTAACTTTTCTTTTTTTACTAACCTCAACATGACGTCCAATATCATAGATCACCTTTATGCACAAGATTTGATAGAAGCAGTCTGGTTTTATGTGCTTTCTCTGGTTTGTAAAGCAGTTGGCCACCTACTGTGTCCAAACACATCCAACATCCTTTTAAGTTGCCAATGGTGCGCTCCATGGAGGGGCGAGTGTGTGCGCACCGCTGATTGAAGGACTCCTGGTGAGTTTGAGGGTTGGTGAGTGGTGTCATTAACCAGGGAGCCAGGGCATATACACAATTTTCGAATAAAGCTAGTCATTATGGGAATAGATGCTTACTGTTGCCAGCATGTATAATTACTCAAAGATCGGGAGCGATAAGCCATGCATCTCCAGTAGCTTCCATATTAAACATTCATACAGTGCTCACACAATTGCACAGAAATGGTGAAAAAGGCTACAGTGCTGGACATTTAAAATAAAACGATGACACTATTATATGTTTACACATTATTAAGAGGAAACAATGAATAAACATATATGTGTAGATACTGAAATTTGAGTGTATGAAATATACAATACATTATGAACAAGGAGTCTTGGGAAGTGATTTACATTTTTGCTTGATGTTGATGCAAAGTCCAAGTCCCAAAAAAATAACTGGAGAGGCAGTAAAAAATCCCAAATAGAGAGAATTGGTGCAAGTCCCAAAACAAACTGACAGAAAGGGGACATACAACCCCATCGACTCCATGTCCGACTGAACAAACACAAAGCTCCAGACTGTGACAAGTTGATTTATCTCACTCTTCACTTGTTGGCAAGTTCAGGTGATGGATGCAATAATGTCCCTGCCCTGACTTCATACTTTCTATGTTGTCCACGGTGAATTTTGCCCACACTTGTGTTTGTCCCTTATTGTTAGACTGGATTGGAACCATTGGGAAACTCCCTCAGGACAGTGTCTCTGCGCACTCTTCAGGCCCCTGCACCACAGATAAGACCGACTACAATAGACATTTGGAAGATCCTGTTCAAATGGTACACCAATATTGAATTTTACACTATTCCACTCACTGTGCACTCTCTTAAGCAAAGCCCACTTTCTCTTGTTGACATTATACCAGTGGTTATTAGAAATGAGGACCTGGCCAGGGTTAGCGGGAATTGGATTGCCAGAAAAAGTTAATTACTGCACTCAATCAAAAAAAAAAGGCAAAGACTGTGATGCATTATTGATATCAAAAAGGATGAAGTGGATTACATTGCTGATTCTTGGTATTACTGCATTCTTAAACTTTGACTGAAACCTTAGAAACATTTGTAGCAGAATAGGGTTTAAATATAGTTCAAGAACTCTCCAAAAGATTGGTCTGCAGTGAGCTCATTATGGCAGAACAGACCTGGAAAAGTCAAGCAAAGAAAAGAACGACACTAGACTGAATGCAAATCTTGGGGCCAGAATGTAGCATTTGGGATCAGTGGCATGTACTAATCTAGCTAACTATTGATTTGATATTGAGCCACACAAGCCCTAATATATCTGTTGACAAGAAAAAGGTCAGCATGGTTTATTATTGGACAAGAAGATGTATTGATCTTTGATGGCCGGGTCCAGTCATCAGAGGCTTCGTTATCATTCCCACAACAGCTCCACAGGTGATTGATGCCTACTGATAACAGCTGTAATAGAGTCCTGTCAGACATCGAAAAGGCCAGGCCCTGTCCACAAAACATCATCGACTGTCCAAACTCCGCTCCCTTTGTGTCAAGTGACTTGTCTGAATAGATTGACCATCAAGATACTCTAATGTCAAATCTGACCAGAGAGGAAAAAGTTGAGCCCACTATGGATGATTTTACAACAAAAAAAGTCCTGTCCAAACCTGATATGTGTTTTGCCCCAAAACGTAAAGGTTTAGTTCTCACTGCACAGAAATTCAAAAATCTGACTTAACCTGGACAAATATGACCAGATTTGTACATATATATTATATTGTTCCTTAAAAGATGTCAAAGTAAAAATACTTTTTTACAGAATGTATCCAGCCTTGTGAATATGAGATAGTGTGAGCTTGAACCTTAAGCCTCATATCCTTATAAAACCTTCCAAATTTGTCTTAATGGTTTCCTGACATGAGACAAGGAGAATAACCCCTCTTTCTCAAAACCTCCCTTTTCTATGTGGCCAGACATAGTGTGACTGGCCACATAGCTCTCTCTCTATGTGTAACTATGACTATGAGTGGCAGGGTATGCTCTCGCAGAACGTGTATCTTGCCAGAACCCATCACATCAGCTCAACAGTTGGACAGTGGAGTCCTAATGGGCACAACCTGAAAAGTTACAGGTAGAGTAAATGCAACTAAATCTAATGTGGGCACAGGAGACAAACAAATGGAGAATTAGAACCGATTTAGCCCACACTTGTTCTTGAGGCTCCTGGTGAATAGATGAGTGTGTAATTATTTAGGCAAGCTTGTTTTCTAGACACTTTGTCAATTTGGTTTGACCTGTTGTGTCAGTCTGAAATTTACAAATGGCAAACAGTGAGGAGAAACAGCAAACAAGCTCAGCTGCTTTGTTGTCTTTCTCTGGATGTGTGCGCATGCAGGCCCACATCAATGATGCAGGCGAATCTGAGCTTAAGTGTGTCAGACCTGGCTACTTGTGAAAAGGCCACTGGATCTGTTGGGGATTGTGGATCTGTGTTTGCCATGCTTCCCATCATCTAATTCTTTCTGTAGTTTTTGCAGACTGAAGACACTTCGCAGCCAGGCATAAGAGAGACTATTACACACACGTCTCACAAGCAGCAGATGATGAAGAGATCTGGGAACCTCTCCTCCCTTGGAAACTGCCTCTGGCCGTGATACTGCTTGTAGACCATACTGGCACTGCAGACATAACATACACATAGTATAGGGGCCCTGGGGCCAAACTCCAGTGGTAATAATAGAAATAAATGAGCACACCTTCTTTGCAGAAGAAAGTAATACTACTACCAGGCCATGATTGCTATAAGTTATAGAAGGAACATTTTTCTTCCATGCAACTAGTGAAAAAAACATTGTTCATGTCCATGGAAACTATATATCCTCTCTTAATTGCTCATGCCCTTATATCCATATAAGGAAGATGGTAAGGTATAATAACTATTTCCAGTTTAAATAGATTCTGTTGATGTGAATGTCACCTCCTGTGTGACAGAACATTATTTACAATTTAAATCACTATCTTCTGTGGATGTAACATGTGAATTCTTTACAAATTTAAATTTCTATTCAAATGATACAAGAGCAGATTTACTATTTATGGTTTGTTTTATGTATAGCTTTAAATCCTTTCAACATGGTAAAAGGAAGAAATCATGATGTTGGATGGTGCTATGATTTCATTAGCCCTTAATATTAAATCCTTCTGTCATAACTACAGAGATTATAAGAGAATAACCATCGTTCTTTCAAAATACATTCCCCTATTTAGTGTATTATGGCAGTGGTATATTGCACTCTCAGACACATTAGTCCAAAATCACCCTTAGGCCTTTAATTGGGTTTAAATAAGGTAAAACCATTTTCCCAACCATTCAGACTTTGGACCTAAAAGATTGGAGCAGTTTCATCTGAAAAGTCTCATGTTTAATTATATTTGGTCAATAACAAGTGCATGGCTCTTCCAGACTGCAATCAAAACATTATTAATAAACAAACAGTATGCGGTTGTCACAAACAGAATAAACATTTTTTTTTAAACAGCCTCTTTGCTCTCCCAGCATTTCTGTCTTCCTTGAGACAGTCAGTGTGAGAGATGCTGCGTCATGTAGACATGTAGACATCATATAGTTGTAGTGCAGGGTAGCCCCACTGACTGTCCAACTGGCTCTTGAGAACTCTGTTATTGCAATAATCTGTATAAATGGTTAAAAGTCTTATGCACAATTGAAGAAATTTTGATTTTAATCTTTACCTATATATCATTTGACTAATTGAGGTCTGTCTATTCATTTAGGTGAGCACAGCCTGTGAGAGATAGTATCAGCCTTCCTTCAGCACCAAGGTTGTAGCCTGTTTTGTCTAGACTAAATGAATGAATGCCTATAAATGAATAGACAGACCTTAATCAAGCTAAGAACAAAGAATTTCTCCAACATTCTTTCTCTTTAATTCTCTTATCTGACTGATTCTTATTTTTTTGATTCTTATTTGTTTTTAAATACATAACAAAAGTTATTATTTATTGTTATATTTATTATTGAGATTTATTGTCTTAAAAATCATTATTAAAGTATGCGAAAGATGATGGAAGTGTGTTGCCACCAGCGCCCTCACCTTCGTCCGACTGTCCCTCTAAGATGGATGACAGTACAAGAGGTGGGCTCATTAGTGGAGCCAGAGGGCCACCACAGCCAAGGACAACACTGACCGCAAGAGACTGGTCCTCTGTGTCAAACCCTAATTTAAGCCTTCTTCAGTTTGAGCGCTAAGAAGACCTCCCAGTCCTGTCAAACCAATGTAGGACTGAATGGAGTGAAAAGCTGAGTATATTTTTATTAGATAGTGTTTGTCTTTGTGTACTTTTTGGTGCAGATGTAAATAAATACACCACTTCTTATTGGATACTGCTAAGATGAGAGTATGTGGTGGCTTAGCAAATTGGGGGCTCTAGGTAAACCTTTGAGAGGGGGCCCTTCCTCATGTCTGCTTTAATATAATGGTAGGCCTTGGAAGATTCTGTAGCCCGTCGACATTTCTCATACAGCAATACTTCAGACCTAAGCAAGCAAAATAAAATATTAATTTGGTAATTTTTTACTAATAATAATTGGTCACACATCCTCAAATGAAAGCTATTTATTAAAGGTTTGCAGACATTGTCAGACAGAAGGTCTGAAAGTTTGTGAAGTGGGGGTCTGGGGATCTTCTTAATAAAAAAGATGTAATTCCATGTATTCTGGTGCATTTTAGATGAGTTCATGAGGATTTTAGCTGCTGTATGGTGACGACATGTACAACTACAAAACCATGGAGTTGGCACATTTCTTTAATAACTGCATCTGAAGCACAAATAACTGCTTTTTATAATGATGAAGTTGAGATTTGCTAAGCTATATTTTATGACCATCATGACTCTTTTAAAATGATGACCCTATTGTTATTGATTAGTGAGTTCTGTTTTTAAATAAATCTAAATTATAATACAATGTCTAATGATATATTTTTAAATGAATGAATAGACCAACACTAAAGCCCAAATTACAGAGGCCTACTCAAATCATTTTTGATTTAATAATAACTACATCTGGACAGTTAAGTTTATGTCTTTTATGTCCGACTTTAAAGTAGGCCTACAGTCTGATCACTGACTTAATCTAATTGACTGCTTAACCTGCTGTGTTTCAGCTGCTGTTGAGGGGAAATGTCTTTTGTGAAATCAGATAAAGTTGTGCAGCTCTAGTACTGTGTCATTTTTTGTCTCCACCAAAATAAAGTTTAATTTGAGGTTAAATGGCACAGCCTTCGAAAGAATTGCAGGAAGTGTAGAGTTGCCTCAAACAGTAACTTAACATTGCTTCAGCAGAACTTGTGTGTACAGTAAATTTGCTGCTTTTGTAGGTAAATGAAATGCATATTTATGACAAGAATTAAACGTGCACATGTGTTTAAGGTCCAGGTTTAGAACGGCGCTGAAAGAGAGCGTGAGATATACAGAGACTGGGGCTTTGTCTGAGTCTGTAGACACTCAGGCTACAGTCCCCTCACTGTCAGCACTGCTCACATGCAGATGATTTTGTCGTAAGCTTTGGTCCGGTGCTTGTTGCGACCCTTGTATGTTGGAGGCCTTAGGCAAATGCCTACTCTTGGCTAATGGTATGCACGCCACTGCGAGTATGATAATTGCTCAGGGCTTCGCATCACTGGGGAAAAAAACAGTTTGTCAAATACCAACACAACCCAAGCTCTGGAAAAACTAAAAAGAAAAAAAAAAGGTTTTGTTTCTTTTTTACACAAATTGTAAGTATATTATAAGTATGTATTAGTGATAAACTATTGATCATCCATGCATTATTTATTTTTCTTAGGCTGCAATGGCATAAAACCAAAGCCTGAATATTATTGCAAACAAGTCTCGAGAATCTGATGGATCAAGTCTCCACAAACCACTAATGCAGAAAAAATCAGTGTTTCAGAGAAAAAAACCTAACATATCTACATTATCTAATTATTCAAGGGTCCTGCAATTGGGATTTTGGTATTGGGATGTGTACCATTAATAATTTTAGCCCTCTCAAAAACACTGAAGCATAGTTTAAATGTTAAAATAAAGAGATTCTAAAAAATAAAATGTGACCAAAGGCAATGTTTTAAGAATGTCTTTTTTATTCACTTATTTAGTTTTCACCAGAAAGTACACGTTTCTCACAGTAACATTAAAATATGAAGATTTTCCATCATGAAACATAGCCTTTCTCTACGAAAACATTAATATGTAAGATTTGCTGAAATGTACCAAAGCTGACAATCTCTAGACAGAAAAATGGGATACTTCCTTCAAATATACACTCAAAAAAAAATATATAAACGTTTTTGTTTTTGCCCCCGTTCACAAATCTGTCCAAATCTGTGTTATTGAGCACTTCCCCTTTGCCGAGATAATCCATCTACCTCACAGGTGTGGCATAAAAGGAAGCTGATTAGAGAGCATGATTATTGTGGCTTTGGCAGGCCACAATAAAAAGCCACCATAAAATGTGCAGATTTATTACACAGCACAGTGCCACAGATGTTGCAAGTTTTGAGGGAGAGTGCAATTGGGCAGACTGACTACAGGAATGTCCACCAGAGCTGTTGCCTGTGACTTTAATGTTAATTTCACTACCATAAGCCGTCTCCAAAGGCATTTCAGAGAATTTGGCAGTACATCCAACCGGCCTCACCGCAGACCACCAGATCATTACATCCAAGATCCTCTGAGACCAGCCACTCATACAGCTGCTGCAACAATCAGTTTGTAAAACCAAAGAATTTCTGCACAGACTGTCAGAAACCATCTCAGGGAAGTTCATCTGCATGTTTGTTGTCCTCATCAGGGTTAGATCATGAGGCCCATTGTTGTGCCATTCATCCACAAATATCACTTCATGTTGCAGCACGGCCCCATGTTGCAAGGATCTGTACAATTCCTGGAAGCTGAAAACATCTCTGTTCATGCATGGCCACTCTACTCACCGGACATGTCACCCATTGAGCACATTTGGGATGCTGTGGATCGGCCTGTGTTCCAGCTCCTGCCCTTGTCCAGCAACTTTGCACAGACATTGAAGAGGAGTGGCCCAACGTTCCACAGGCTTCAATCAACAACTTGAACAACTCTAAGCAAAAGAGATGTGTTGCACTGTGTGAGGCAAATGGTAAATTTTAGTGTTTACCATTTGAGTGTTTTTTTTTTGTGGCCGGGCTTAGGCACACTTGTGCAATATCATGCTCTCTAATCAGCAACTTGATATGCCACACCTGTAAGGTGGATGGATTATCTCAGCAAAGGGGAAGTGCTTACTAACACAGATTTGGACAGATTTGTGAACAATATTTGAGACAAATAGGCCTTTTGTGTTTTAGCTCTTTGAGTTCAGCTTATAGAAAATAGGGGCAAAAAGTTTTGCATTTATATTTTTGTTCAGTATAGTTTGCATAAGCTCAGAGTGTACACTGCATCATTAAATCTTAAAAGGACGCACATTTACCAGACGCCAACGACTGTTTAGACTGAGTGTCTCTAAAGAGGGATGGTGGCAGTTATGGGGAACACGTTTTAAATTGAAAGCTGACATATTAGCCCCTGCTCTTACCAAACCAGCAGAGCAAGTGTGTCTCACTTTCTTTCTATTTCTATTGGCATTTCCAATAGTCATCTTTGTCCTTAGATTCACTGTACTTATTCTCCTTTTAGACAGGAGTGCTAAACTCCAGCGTCTAAACATGTCCAAATGTGATGAGGACCATGTTACAATGGGTGAGCACTGGTTCTTTCCAGTGAAAAATTAAATGCTGTGTATTATAGCCTAATGCTTAAACTTACCAGTTTTTAATTTCAAATGTTACTATTATTAAATGACCAACCAAACACAACTAATCTGACTTATGCTGATAAAACAACAGCAAACAATTTGGGCATAAACTATTACATTTAATTCCTATGTAGTTTTCACAAATCAGTTTGTAAACTCCCATGCCTCTATGAAAGAAGGTGTAAGATAAAAGATGTAGTATAAGGGAAATAAGCTGATACAATCTTTTGTCCCGGTGCGATGATATCAAAGACCTGTCAGTGCATTGCATAAAGGACTTGAAGTCTGTCATAGACACACTTAAAGCAGTGCAAACAGCAGCACTGCAAGCTTCAGCACCTCTGCCAGAAAACTCTGAGATGATGCAACAAGGTGAGTAAGAGCTCACACTTGTAAAAAATGACTGTAAATTATAGTGGGCGATATCAGAACACTATAATGGGATTTTGTAGTACTATTGTTTGGCTTGGAACCACATGGGTAATAACAGCAGTAATTTGTAGAAACATGACATAAACGGGTAACTTGACATGAGACTCAGCAGGTGTTATCGCTTTAAAGAACAGCAGAGGGGCACTACATAGATGATATATGAGCGCAGACTTTAGATTGGGATACTGAAAATTATACTGAGGTCCATGTGGCGTCTTGGGTCATTTTCAGTGTTGCCAGGCTGCCACAGAGGAATCAGAGAAAACAACTTCAGATCTTTTTCTGAAGTTTGTAGTGTTGAAGTAGATATGTCGGGTAGACAAAATTACAGCTGTCACAGGCGATGAGCTTAAAAGATGCTGTGAAAAAATCTGTCAGAGAAAATGATTGTGGGAGGAATGAAATGGCTGCAGTACCTTAGTGAGCTGTTGCTGGTGGTGTTTACAGACCTTGTTCATTTAGTCAAATGTGAAACATCACTCCAGGAAATACTGTTATCTGTGAGCACATGTGCTTTGATTTTATTTATTTTTTTACTTTTGGAAAAAAAATTATAAAAAATTAAATGAAAGGTGAAAGTGTACTGTTTATTTTGTCTCAACAAGAATGTTAAGACTGTAAGGCAAAGCTTAGGCTTAAGTCTTATGTTTGTAACTGAGATAATACAAAGTAAGATAAAGTGGCACCATGCCCATTCATCTTTTTATTTATTATTAGAAAGATTGTATTTGAAATCCATCAGTCAATTGCAATAAAACATTTTCCAGTTGTATGAATTAAATTAGAATTATTTACAAATTATTGCTCCATATATTTACCCTGACCAGCTGCAACTTACTCTTTCCCTATTCTATACAAAGATGTTAGTATGTTAGTAAAAAAAAAGGCGACACTACACAGCCGGTTTTCAACAAGCTGCTTTAGCGCCGACAAACGGCTAGTGATAGCTCATCTTGCTTTTTAAACAACAGGACGGTCTGGTACACCAGGCTACCCTATATTATATCTCCAGCAGTGATACCAGTACACCTACTGTATTCCTCAAAAGTATGTCTAATACATCTATTTTAATGTATTAGACCTACTTTTGTATCTGAGGTTTCTTAGCAACTCTAGCATGGGACTCTCAAGTGTCCCTAGTGTCTCATGTGAGAGTGAAAGTGTCTATGACACTACTGTCATCACTGCGACCAATTGTCCATTGTCCAGGGTGAACCCCGCCTAAGGCCCAAAGTTGCTGGGAAAGGCTCCAGTCACCTGCAACCCCAATGGGACTGAGCGGAAGAATACAAACATTAATGAATTAATTTAATAAATACATTTTTATCACGTTTTAAATAGAACATTGTGCTCCCATGTGCTTTACAGGCAGAAGAGAATGAAAGAGTGAAAAGACAGATGATAAAATGGGAGTTTGATTGTGATAGCATGTTTTTTATGCCTGCTGCTGGATGTGCTCAAGATTTGCAGCTTTAGAGACATTTAGAGACGAGGTTGGTAAAACTGCTATGTGATATATAGATGAACAGCCCATAATTTGTTCTTGACAAGTAGCATATTTAACTTGCTAAACCTTTTGGCCTTTATATACATTTCCTTGTGTTCACAATAAAATATTGAAACAGCTTGGAAACAAACTGTAGCTGATTTTCCTTTCTTCATCACATGCTCACAAAAATCACATGCTCAAAAAAGAAGCATTAGTCAATACTGGCTTGCCATATGACGTTCCAGGAAGTTTAAGAGCTCCTGATAAAACAGAAAAAGTATATATTCAGCGCTAAATTTGTTTTTTTAACACAACAAAACAACATAATTGCCGTTCTGACACTAAAGACACAGCAATATGTTTCCTGTAAGCTCTAAACTTCCGTTTGTTGTAATGTATTAGTATTTTGTGGAAGAAATATTGGTCTGGTTTGATTTATTTTTTTTATAAAGGAGAAGCAGGAGAGGTTCCCAGGCTGGTTTTGGGGGTGACTGTAGTCTGAGACAGGGAGGGCAAAAATTGGGTAGTGGAGCTTTAGTGAACCGCACATGTTCTTTTTTTAGATTTCATAAACGAATAAATTAATAAACTAGCTTACTTTAAGTGTTTATAGCATGTCATTGTATGAAATTTGATTGGTTAGTGTTACAGGTTTTAAGGCCTTAACCTCATCCAACTTTCACATATTTCTGAACCTTCCTTTTTCTCCACGTTCATGTTCAATTTTTCTGTGTAAGGACAAGAGAAGCAAAGCTGTGAATAGCTTGGAGGAGACAGGTTTATCACTATCCTGCAGATACATGCAACAGTAAATCAAATCTTTGTGTGAAGTGATGCCGAGGAAGGAGATTTTCCTTTAGTGCTGCTAACACTGGCTACCTCTGACATTCGTGAAAACGATCTGAGGTGGGAACACTATCAGTCCCTCACAGCCCTCAAAGCTTCTGTACAAGTATAAAGGCCTTAAAGTCATAGGCAAACTTTTCAACGCTTTGCTGGTGGGAACGACTCACACTATCCTAATTTGGCCATTTCACAGCATATAGCATTTAGCTGATATAACTGTTGAAAATGTAATATGTGGCAAATGGAGACTTTTTATGTTTGATGATAATTGAATTGTCACGAATAAGTGTAGCATATAATTGTATTTTAGACATTTAATGTTGAGTGCTTATTTTAAAGAAAAAAAAGAAAAAATTGAGCTCAGAGGTGAACAAGCCCAGGTTAATTAAGCGTCCCCTTCTACTTCACAGATCTGAACCTGTGGGAGTATAGCACGAACAAGCCCCAAAATACTAGTTTAACCTTATATCCCCCGTTCTTTTCTCCTTTTTTTTAGTTCTTACTTGACTTTCATGCCATATGGTTTCAAATAAGAAACAAGAATGGAGTCTTTCTTAAAGTACACACATTAAATATTAATGATATACTGTATGTGCTTATGAGATACTCCAAACAAAAACCCTCATGTTCAAACAAATATCCTTAAAACAGTGTTAAGTCACAGTTTTAAACAGTCCCTGTCCCAAATGTCCACCAAAGTTTCAAATACACAGCAAACTTCAATTCTCTGCCAAGTTTTGTCACTTTATAAATATGTTTGCCATAAATTGTACCTTAACAGCCGGACCTATTCATTCACAATGTAAATAGGTCTGGTATCTCTACTGTTCACAACATTTTTTTTGTGAGATCAATCGTAACCATTTATAAAATGAAATAGGCTTTTTTTGGTGCTTTTTTAGGGGTTGTTTCATTTCTTCAGTCCAGTTTATTGTACGTACTCTGCCTGTTCTCTGATTGGATGAATGTCTATCCAATTTCTTTCAAAGCAGTTTGATCCGCCCCTTGGAAAGACCAGGCAAATCCTTTGTATAGAGTTGGACCAATTAGAACAGCAGGTCAGGCTAACAGCATGGTACAGCGTACCTCTGGATTTTCCAATCTGGCATCAACCTTTCCCACAGAACTCTTACCCATAATGCATGTTATTTCTAGTGAATGAAATCTCTGTGTGCCACTGTTGTTCTGTTCTTTGTACTCAGTCAGTGTAATAGCCTCCTACTTTTAACACAAATGGATGGACATAATAACTAACCTGGAGTCCATTTAGGAGGATACCACTTTTCTATTTCATTGTACTTTCTGTTTCCTCCTTCCTCTTATCCTTACTTTCTCTTGTTGATTATGTCCCATTCAGCTTGGGAGTCCCTCTGGGGCCCAGCCGTAAAGCTGCTGTCTGATGTCAACCTCCGTATTACTCAGATTGATAGCGCTTGTTGAACCATAGCTTTTGCTGCAAAATAATAAAAGTCTGGTGTTGTCAGCGGGGTTTTTATTTCACACCCACCACTAAAAAGAGGCAAGCCTTTTCAAAACAAGGAATCTCCAGCAAGGATTCTGGATCTATTTCTGACAACTTGGGTCATAGTTATTCTAATTAATGGACCCTACTTTGAAAAGTTCCACGTGCATCATGCATTTTTTTTGTCTGTGGCCTTTATCAGGGGGCAATGCAATTTTCTCCCCTCAACCACGTATCACAGGCGCAGAGACCAATGTAGTCTTTCAAAAGAACTCCAGTGGGTATTCATGAAAAATGCATGAGTGCCGACTGCACATGGATGCTCCCTTAAGCTGAGGCTTGGAAAATGTGACAGTGACAAACAATGGTCTGATATGTCAGCGTTACTACAAGAGAGAGGAGGATCAGAACAAATTTGCCAGTGCTTTGCTGCCTATATGTTTATTACAGACTCAGTAGGGATAGCCACAGTCCCCTAGGCTCTGCTGCGGTGCACTCAAGCCTCCTGGGTATTTTGACTGCCACAGATTTAGCTCGAGTCTGGAAATTTAAAAGAAACACTCTTGCTGGCCTTGTTCTACTTAGATGTTAAATCAGCGGCTATAAAAGCTGAATTTTCCCCACATGGCAAGGCTATATTTTTACTCTATTCTTTAGTTTTGAGATAATTTCATGGCTTAAGAAAGGGGATAAAGGAAATTAGAAAATAGTAATGGTGTTTGATCATTTGTCAGTGACAAGACAGCGCTAGGAAGATGCTCTAATTTAGTCTTCCTTTGTATTCCTTCATTGAACCTGATTAAAACGGCAAGGACTTCATAAAAAAAAAAAACACCTTCTGATCTTGAACTTTTACCTCAATTCCCCAAAACAGGACACTATAAATAACACTGCAGTACAAGGCAACATATTAAAATGTGTAATGTCTTCCTCTAAAGCTGTTTTGTGGTCACATATCACAGCAGTGACATGGTTTAGAGGTCCGATAAGCCTGAGTCACACTCACATGAAAGACACCAAAAGCTAACAGGCCGATGTTAAGCCTGTTTCTTCACTAACGCTGATAGTCATGGTCTATTTTAACCAGACTACACTGAGCTGATAATGTCACTGCTAGATGCTCCGTCTTATATTCAAGCTACGGGAGGTGAGCAAAGCTGATTGGGAGGTTTCGAAGCGAGACTTTATCCATGAAAGAAGCAGACATGAAACACAAGGAAGAATCAAATGGAACAATAGGAAGTAAGTTAGGTGTGAAGAGTGAAATGGGCTTGAAATGATGAAAGAAGTAATTATTTAGTAGAGTCAAATGCGGGATTAATATTCTGCCAAATGTCAGCAGAAGCACATTTTACCAAAAGGAAGATAACAGCTGTTGGCTATGTTTCTTTAATCAACTGGTAAAAAGTCTCTTGAATGGAACGTTTTCCCTTTTCACTGAACTACCTCATTTTCATATTTTTGCAATGCGAGTCAGTCTAATTAAATATTTCAAGACGGGTTTTGGCTGAGTGTTGCTATGCTTTCACTTTTAGCTCATGCCCAAAGCCTCCTTGGTAATGGAATTTGAGCCGCCCTTTTTGGTGACTCATCCTTGTTTCGTGAAAGGGAAAAAGAACATTAAATGGGGATTTACATAAGGGTTTCTTTTGGGATGATGAATTCCCACACTATTATGGCAGGTTTCAAAAGACACTCAAAATGTTTTGAGAGAAACCTCAGGAATCCGTTGGAGACAGAATGATTTAGGGATGTGTGATTTCCTGTCTTATCTGGCGGTACTGCTTTGTGAATGTGCACCATTTTGTGGGTGAAGAGATGATGTCGTTACACTATCTTTGGGGACCATTGCTTTCAAACAAACGATTTCTTCACAAGTAAAACAAGACAAATTTCTATGCGGATAATAAATCTTCTTGCCAGAGGTAACTATTGTTATAAGAGCCAAATCTGCAAAGCTTTCCATCACACCGAGAATAACTAATGAGGTCTATGGACATATGGTTATTTGCTATCGGTTTTATCTCAGTTGGACTGTCTAAAAAGTTTTGGATTAGATTTTATTTTTACAATTTTGAGTTTTCACACAGCTAAATAACACATTTTCTACCTAAGTCCTTTATTTTATTTTATTTTTTTCTCCAAAACAGAGCCACTGCAAGGCCTGCACATGTACCAGAAAAGTGCATAGATTGCAGTTGCAGACACAAAGATGGCTTTTGTTTGTTGTTTAATTTTTTTCCTCTTATAATTATTTAGAACTTCTCTGATTTTCTTTATTCCAATTATGCCTCAAGACTAATCTAAAGTGACATAAAGGTCATATAAAATGTAATATGTGTTCAGATGCTATTACAATTTAGATCCAAAGTCTAGAATAGATATAAAGGTAAAATGTTGTCTTCAAGATGACCCAATTCCATATGGTTTAGCCAAACTTCTAGATGTAGAAGTTTTTAGATCTAGACCACTTCAGAAGCCGATGTGAATGTAGCCCTCTGTTTCTCATATCTGGTGTATCTACATTATTGGACAACACATAAAAATACACTGATCTATTTAGTCTGCTATTACTGCATATGGGCATGCCATTGATAAGACATGTCTAATTGAAACAGCAAGTTGGGAAAGGGATCGATAACTACACCAGTGCAAAGAGCTCTCCTTGTGCGAGTCATATTATTAGATTTCATACAATCTGATAACCATTTTGCTTTTGATTGAGCTTTTCCATTTCAAACATTCTGGCCTTAAATCGATGGTTATACCCCGCAGCTACAACTGTCAGAGCCGTGGAAAAAAAGACATGGTATATGGTCATTCTGAAACGTCAAGTGAAAAATTTGCTATATTGTTGACATTGTTGATATTGTTTATACAATGTCAACAACCTTTTAACAATATTCTCACTAAAACTTCTTTATTTAGGCCTGAGGTTCAAATAAAGGATATTTTCTTTCTTTGAAAATAAAAGCTTTAGTGTCAGTAAGATAGAACCCAAAAAGAGTCTTCATTCTTACAGGGTCACATTGTGTCATCTAATCTTTCCACTGTGTATTTCTGAACGGTTTGACAGTGAAGCAAGTCGAGTAAGCAAGCAGAGCTAAGTGCCCCTCTCTAATTCTCCCAGCCCAATCTCTGGAGAGGCTCACTAAAGCTGCAAGAAAGCGTCTACCAACCAAAAGCTTGAATATACAATAATAAGATTAGTTACTACACTTCACAGGAACAACCGTTTTATGAGGCTGCATGGCTGGTGTTAAATATCCTCTGCTGGCCAGGCTGCTGCTGAGCTCAGCTTCAGTGTCGTAAGTAGCATATGTAAAACAATAATTTTCATGGCTGAGCACATGCAATAGTAAGCTTTAAAGCGTGTGGATCTTATGGGCACCATAAGCATAATGGTTATTTTAAGGCTCTGAAGAAATTGTATAATAATATCAAAGATTCCAAGTCGAGTCTCAAGTCTTTGGCCATGAGTCCAAGTCAAGTCCAAGTCTTTTGGTCCCTAGCCCAAGTTAAGTCTAAGTCTTTTGGTCCCAAGTCTATGTCAGGTCACATGTCTCTCTGCAAGACTGAGGGGAACTAATGTTTTGTTCTACTTTTCAAGACGTGCCTTGCTAATGCTAAACAGCGCAACCTTGACAACCTTCGAAAACAAATGAAAGAGGACTAACAAGCTGAGCTAATCAGCGACATGCCTGGACCTTTGCATTGCAGTACCTCAGTCCGAGTCATGCCCAGATAATGTCATGTCCTGTCGCCAGCCTGACCCAATACAATCAGCAACTGTTTGCATAATTTGGGACACTCACCTGTAGCAGTCCAATAAGCAACAATACTGTAACAGCTGTCCCCCCAGCCAATGCAATGCCCATTACAAATCACCAAGCATCATTGAGTTGAACAGTATTCAGGCCACAGCCAGCCATCATCACAGTCTCCGTGCACTCTAGCACTATTAGCAGATTACAGACACAAGCCACGCCTGGTCTACAGCCAAAACCCAGAGCCGATATGCTATCATCTCTGCCTTTGGTATCCCTAAGCCCATGCTAATAGTGTTTGAAAACCGCCGTGAGAGCGACTTTGCCCTTATGAGGATGGGACTGGACATCCTGCTAAATATACACAGCCACCTTAGTGAGTGATACAAATACCAAGTGCTGCTAAGCCACCTAAAGCTGCCAAGTGCTCTTCAACTTACAAAGAAATAAATTCACCATCAAAGTCCACATACAGCTGCACTCAATGCACTACAAGATAAATAGGGACAACCAAGGCTGCTAATCCAGTCTGAGCTCAGTGCCATTGTGAACTCCCCTGCACTAAGGATGGGTGATGCCAACAGCTCTGACTCCTTCGCTCTGTCTGTACAGTCACTTGTGGGCATGCTGAGAAACCTTGAAGGAGAGAATGGTATTGTACTAATGTGTGGGTCACACGTTCATCTGCTGCTAAGTGAGCTGTTTAAGGCATATTGTCACAGCTTTGTGGAGCATTGTCTCAAATGCAGGATCCTGCAGTCAGGCTCAGACAGCACCTATACACTTCTTCTCACAGTTAAACAATAGTCACAATTTCTGATGTCTGCTCGCACCAAGCCTGCCCCTAATGCATTGCGACATAAAAAAATCACTACCTGAACTCCTATGACAACATCAAAAAGCTCACGCCTAATCAGATTGTTCAATGGATCAAGAACCCGGGGCTGGAAATGCGGCCACAATCACCAAGTGGAGAGCTGTAACCTCAGATGGTCCTGCAAGGTTTGACTCTATCTGTGAAACCACCTAGGCAGTCCTGATAGTGAGCCCTTCAACTACCAAGGTCTATCGCAATCAGCCCAACCACAGCAAGTCATGCTAAAGATCCTCATTCACTATAGCAAACAATTTAAGCACATGGTATAATGGACGACAGCTTGGAGAGGATGATTGTGCTATTGCCTGTCTTACAATCACTCAAGTTGACAGGTTTCTCAGAGACTCTTCCTATCCAAACAATACACCAGAATGTGAAACAGTTTGGGGTCCTGATACATGAGTCCTGGTACATGATGCATAATAATGGCAAGAATCAGACTGTCTTTAATTGCTCCTTTCAACACAAAGGCCAATCATTCAACCTGCAGCTGCTTCCTAGGACTGACCCTAGGCTCATCACTGTTGGGGATACTCCTGAGATTTTGCCAACACACTGTCGCCATTAGCTGTGACATTCAAAGTATAATTCACCAAGTACTCCTCTTGGCTGCAGACAAACCAATCATGCGCTTCTTGTGGAGGAACATGCAGCAGAGGAATAGCCGCACATCTACAAATGACAGGTCCTACCATTCGGGACCACCTGCGGGTGCAATTTCTGCCCTGCAGCGCCATGTCTCAAGCCAAACAGTCAGATCTGGCTCAGGTAGTAACCCAAGCATTCTACGTTGAAAACTGCCTTTACAGCACACCAGACACTGGCACCAGACACATGCTAAGGCCATTGTGGACGGACTGTGGCAATTCCTTGCAGAAGGGGGGTTTGAGATCAGGCAGTGGGCCAGCAACCTACCTTCAGTCATAGAACACTTGCCCTCTGAATCCAAATCCGTCAGCAGCAAACTGTGGCTGTCCCGTGATGGCACTGACTTGGATGGACCCATGCTTGGGTAACAGTAGAACTGCCTTGATAACAGCCTGGGTTACCGACATCGCCCACCAGAGTCTCTTTAACCCATGCTGAGAAATCTGGACAAGACTCTTGCCAGCCAGTATGATCCACTAGGCTTCATAATCCCATTCACAACCTGAGCCAAACTCTCAAACAGGACCTCTGGAAGCAAGAACTAAGCTGGGATAACCCAATCGAAGGCCACCGGCTTAAGCGCAAGATAGTGACTATCTTGGGTAGAAGAACTCCCTTCAAGTATAGTTTACTAGAGCTTATACACCACCAAATGCAGATACCTCCACAGTGACCAGGCAGCTCCATGTATTCTGCAATGCATCGGAAAGGCATATGGCTCAGTTGCCTACCTACAAACGACTGATAATGAAGACAATATTCACATGGCCTTCATCTTAGCCCGCTCCAAAGTAGCCCATAAAACATGTCTCTCCATGTCTCAACTAGAACTGAGTGCAGCATTGACCAGTGCCCAACTCGTAAAGTTAATCCAGACTAAGCTCACCATCCCAATCTACCAAGTCATCTGCTGGTCAGATTCCACCACCGTACTTCACTGGCTACAGTCCTGCCACTGGTGATGACATTGAACGAGTTGCAATGTCATCACCAGTGGAGATTTGGCCCAAACTTCCTGGCTGAGAACCCTGACCAGTGGCCAGTGGCCAGCAATCAGGTTCAGCTGCAGAACCTGGTCAAAGCGAGCTCTGGAAGAGTGCTTTATTTGGAGTTGTTGCAGCAGATTTCCAGTTACCCGACTCCAGTCAGTTTTGCTCATGGAAAGAACAAGGTAATGTGTATATTCATTCTCTACAACATTAGGAAAAGACCGTTCCTATCTGAGCACTCTACACAAATCCTAGTCCAAGCTCTTGTCTTGTCAGAATTGGATTATTGCAATGCGCTACTGGCTGGACTCCCTGCCTGCACAACCAAACTTCTGCAGATGATCCAGAATGCAGGGGCAAGAGTGGTCTTTAATGAACTGAAGAGCGCGCAAATAACTCCTCTCTTCATTAGATGTATTGGGTCCCTGTTGACAGCTGCATCAAATTCAAAGCTATGCTCCTGGCCTACAGGACCACCATTGATTCCGCACCCTCATATTTTCATTCGCTAATAAAGACCTGTTCCTGCCAGATCTCTGCGCTCTGCACTCCTGAGATGTGCCTGCCATGGTATTTTGAGTAGTTTTTTTGCCACAGTAGAACACAACACTGTTGACGCGCTCCCGGCTCAGAGCAGAGAGGGAGAACAATCGCTGAGCAGGCATCCACGTGAGCGGATGGGAAAAAGTTCATTGTCCACGAGTCTCAAACTGCGAGTCATAGTCAATTCCAGAGTGTTTGGACCATGAGTCTGAGTTAAGTCCCAAGTCTCTGTCTGTAGCGTCTTAAGTGCAACTCAAGTCCAAATCACTATGACAAGTCCCTATCTTTGAATAGTATTAGAAAGACACAAGTTAAAGAACAACAGTACAAATTTTCACATGACCATGGGATGTCCTTTTTCAAATCCTTTTGTTCATGTTTTTAATTTCACTTTGCACCTATTGTTTTTATTATTGGGATTTTTGTCATTTTTATTTCTAAACCTGCTTTTGGGTTGTTGTCGATGTGTCCTTTTATGTTGTATGTTTTGAAGAGCATTTGCCACAAAATTCATTTCCCTAATTGGGACAGTAAAGAAACTTTGAACTTTGAGATGTAGTTAGTGGTAATGAAGTTGAATATTAGCCAAGTTTAGTAGCTAAGTAACTATCACCCATTGACATTAAAAACTCCTACTATTGTACACTTGTATTGTTAGATTTGGCTGTAAGTCTCCCTAATAATGGGGCTTATTGATCTGTCAGCATCTAGAAGAAGAAATTTCTTCTGCCACATAGTTAACATTTGCTCTTGACATTCTGCTGAAAAGCTATCCACACCCTTCCTTTTGTTCTACCCTTGAATCCATCCTCATGAAAAGTTAATGTCTTCTCATATAGGTACAAATCAAGAATAGATCAGCAACCCATAAAGGCAAACAAGCCCTATTCTTTTTAATTGGCTTTTTTTAAACCCATCTTTTGCTATGACATTAAAAATCAATTACCAAAATGAGGGATGCTCAAAACAAACATCTTTAGCTACAAAAATGGTCATGAATTAATTTTCTAGCCATTAGTGACAGTGTGGAAGGGGGGTACTTATCCTAAATGATATTGTTTAGCCTCTAATCAGGCTGCACCTCCACAAGGACCTGTAGTGTTTCCCAGACCACCTACACTAATCATTCAGACAGTCAACCAGGACAAATCCTCGTGGCTCTTCTCGCTGATGCCATGCTTCATTTCTATTCATCTCTAGGTCACATTAATCTAAAATTAATGAAAAAGCATCAGGGAAAAGACTGGAAAACACACTTAACAATGCTTGTTTTGGCAACCCCAGTGCTAAATGATGGCAATCGGCCGGCTCTATCCTCCAACTTTAACTAAAATTGGTACATTATTAGCCATTTGATGGTTGCTTAAAGCTATTATTGATTAACATATTTTTCATAATCTGACTTTTCCACTTGTACTATAGTAATTGCTCAGCCCGACCCTGATGATCTGTGGTGTAGTCACTAATGAGCTTATGGAAATCCTAACTTCTTCGCTCACTGCTTCATATTAATGAAGCGTCCCATACTGACTTAGGAGCTGAAATTAAAATGCTATAGTCTAGGTCCCAAGTTACACTATATTTTATTGATTTTGATGTCATTTCTTTTCTCACTGCGACTACTGTGGCTCTACCTATCTCCACTGAGAGAACAGAGACAAAGATACAAAATGGGGGCAGGTAACAGCCAAAGTGGAGATATTGAAAAACAATGAAGAGGAGGTCAACATGGGCAAGACTGAAAGACAGCCTATGTAATTAGGTGGTGTAATTAGCTTGTATTAATCAGCCGCACAACATGGCAACGTGTCTTGGTGCACCCGTTTTTTTTTTTTATTTTGGCGGGGAGGCCAGGTAGGGGCACAGAATGTAGAAGGGTGGCACACTTTCTTTTTAAATACCCTACAGTTAATAATAAATAATGAAAACAGGTCTGAGATCAGTTTAACTGTCACACAGCCCTACAGGCTCAGGTCACCACTGTGAGAAGGGAGCAAATAAGAAACTGTTTTGAATATTTTTTCCTTTCTTTTTTCAACAAAACCAAAAACACTTAATTGTTACTATTATTTGTGAAATTTGAACAAAACTCTCAATTTGTGTAAATTTATTTATTTATTGATAGCACTAGTTGGGGTGGCCAAACAAGTTGACCAATCAGATTTTAGGTGTAGCCAGTGCCAACCCCAGCCATCCCGGTGGCCACGCTCCTGATTATAGAGCCAGTTCTATGACACTATTTTTATTCAGGAAACATGTCAACAAAATAGTTCATAATGTCATCCTCTCAAATTAGATACCACTAGCTGATTCGCTGTATTTTTCAATTTAACTTTCCATTTAGTATCTGTTGAAACATACAATACATTCTATGCAGCGGTTTGTGGATAAAGTTATTGTAATTGCGCTGTATTTTGTAACCATCTTACCAAACCACTAAATTACTTGCTTCCATATCCAATTCCATATCCAATTTCGAACAGGTGCTTTATTGAGCTTGTTTGTGAATCGTGAATGACAGTGACACTGGTGAACCAAACCAAAACACAAATAATAAGGGAAAAAGCAATTAGAGACCAGGCTCTATAAATGTTCCAAATGTTTTTATGAGCTGTTCCGGTGATTACCACTAACCAGGTGGAATATAAACATTTAAAATTATAACTAGAAATGTTGGCAATGTACCATGTGGAAATTTTGTTGGTTTGAATAAGTGTAAATGTATGTCAATGATTTGTTTGAAAAAGAACAGTGTCTTAAACATTAGGAATACTGTGGAAAATTCAATGCTATATCACTACACTTACTTGCCACTAGAGGTGCTCTGACAAAGTGTCATTCATTCTAAATCAATAAAATGGTTAAACACTGAATGCTTGATTCTGGATTGAATTTCATTGTCAGTGTAGAACGTGGATTGTTGTTATAACAGTATAACTAATTGCCCACAGGGTATCGGGAACATTGCAAAACACTGGTTGGACAGGGCTTTACACCAGTCAGTTACGAAGTCTGAGCATTACTATAACTAGCCCCAAGAGGCACTTGAAGACCAAATGTAGTAACTATATCTAAGTGATAACTGGATTGGAAAACCTGGATTGGAAGGGCCTAACTCCAGGTAGCTAGAGTCTGAGGCATTAATGTCTTATTTTTATCACTTTGCTATTCCAAATTTTTTTTTAATGTGTAAAACCTCCTTTTATATATGGATGTGATCGGTGGGATTCAAACTCACATCTCTTACGCCATAGTGGCATGGGTTATTTACCACACTACTACTGAACAGAAGAGGGATTGATGAGATACAATACTTGCTGTGGGACTAGTAAGCATATAAGGTTTGGCAGAAATGAAGTACAGCATCTACACATATATTGGACCAAACTCCAGTCTCCAGGTCCTTGGGTTATTGACCCATCCACTGCTATGATCATGAGAAAAATCTCAGAAAAAAACTCTGGATTCCGGGGAGTACCATAAATATTGCAATGTACTAAATATTCCCTGTGACTGGATTGTGTATGCTTGACAAAATATTTTTTTTATTTCCAATACTTGCTTTAGAGTCAGATTTTCTATGCAGTATTAACTACTGTCCATCATATCTAATTATCCATGGGTAGTGCTGTTTCACACTCTTTTTCTCCTTCTTGTCAGAGAATGACTGCCAGCCCTCTTCTGACCCTGTCTGTGTTAGAAAGCTGCCCATCATGCCATTTTAATCATTTATCCATCCGGTCCTAAGAACAAGCTGCGAACTGCCATCCCTCCCACCATGTGCCAGCCAGCCCAAGCCCACTGATCAAGGAGCACATGTCAGAAACGAGTGTCCAGGGACACCATCCCGGGGCTATTGGAGGGTTGCTTGACACATTTCCTTAACCAGCCTTCACTAAACTGTCTGTTGTAGCTCCTAACACTTGCAGAGTATGATGTTTCCTTGTACAGAGTGAGGTCTGGTGAGGTGATATCAACAAAGATACATTGTGTGCTGGTATCTAATCTAATCATATAGAGTGGTTTAAGCAAATCTTCCCCCAATCAAAGCTAAGCAGAAGGGCTTGTGAACTCTTGACATGTTGACAAGTCGATGCACGCTTGACAGAAGATGTCATACTCAATGTGTTAATTACTTTGTGAATTCTGACTTGAAGCGTGATAGGGGGAGCTTATTAGAAATATGCCACACCTTACTAAAGAGGAAAAGCTGGATTTCATGGGAGAAGCTCAGCACTGAGACTTTCATTTTCAATGACTTGCTGTGACCAATAGCATTTTCTCCAGCTGTTGCAATTCTCAAGCTTATTCTCGGGGCCAGGGAGACTATCTACAGACTTGCCAATAAAATGTCTGTTGCCACTGGGAAAGTGCAGGAACTGTCAATTGGTTTTACCTTATCTACCTTAAACATGCCTCTGCTGACTTCATGCTTCTTTCCGATTCTTCTTTATTGCCATTCACATTGTTGTTTTTGCACAGTCCAATCCCTCCCTGCAACAGAAATTAGTCAATTACTGAGAATATATTAAAATAGTGATGCTCAAAACAGACACAAAAATGAGTTTCAGGAAAGTGGTTAAAAAATAGAATTGCACAACCTTACACTTTTATTTATTTAAAATAGGCTATTTCATATCATTTGAATTTAAAACATTTAAAAATGAATGGTGCTGTATAAAACAATTTTGTGTTTTCACCATCAAATACAATCCATCAGAGTCCATGTTTAGAATTCCTTTTTCAATTAAGAGTCACTGTAATAGTGTTTTATGTTACAATATAATATATTATATTATATTGGATTATATATAATCCAGTTAGCAGTTTTAGTGGTGGTTTTCATCTTTTGGCACATTTTACTTGAGCTTGATAAATGTTGTTAAGGGAGGGTTATTATCTGAAGCGAATAGCCAAGAATCAAACTGATTAGCATTTGGACATCCAGAATCTATCCATCCATCTTTTTTCGCTTATCCAGGCAGGGTCACAGGGTCAGCAGTCTAAACAGAGACGCCCAGACGTCCTCCTCCCCAGACACTTCCTCCAGCTCTTTTGGAGAAATACCATGAGGGTCCCAGGCCAGTCGAGAGACATAGTCCCTCCAGCATGTCCTAGTTCATGCCCGGAATCTCCTCCTGGTGGGACATGCCCGGAACACCTCCCCAGGAAGGCATCTAGAATATTTACAGACATAAACTGCTTTGAAAATCAGATATTTTATGTTATTTCACAAATGCAATGAACATACAACATATATGAGGCATGTGATGAACTGGATCATATTTGTCTGGTCTACAAAACAGGTTATATTGGATCAATACCTACTGCAGTGAGATCTGTTTTTTTCTCTGAGGACACAATTCGAGGTTATTGGTGGTAAAACTGATTGGTCACTGAGAGGTCCTCAAAATCAGGGCTCCAAACAATTGAGGGAATATAGATGACAAAGCCAGCTCTGTGAATTGCTCTCAAAGGCTCTGATTGAAAGCTTGTGTCAGGAAGGCTGCAGCAATCAAAAGACTTGTGTATTTCAAATCGGAAGAGGTCATGTTGAGAGCATGATAAATCCACCGCCCTGATGCACCATTCAGAGGCAGCTGTTTGCTGTGTTTCTCACTAAAATCGTGCAGGACAAACTCAAAATATAGCGTTGTCTAGTTGTCTGTTAATTTATTATAAATAATGTTTTAAAACTTATTAGCAGCACCAGATGGCAATAATTGTGCAAAAAACACAAAACTCCAAATTACAGCTGTCTCTGGTGTTTACAGTTCCTCTATACCTTTTCTGTTACATCAAAGTCAAAATGTTCTAATAGGCTGTCTGACAAAAAAAACTAATTTTAAGGTTTGCCAGGACAGCTGGCCTCAGCTTGAAACTCTGTCTGTTGGTACATATATGAAACGGGCTCTTATGATATCTGTAAAACACATTACTGTCTTTGGTATAACATCACTCAGTTCATAATGTTCTACAATATGGATGCAGTACAAAAAAAACTAACATGCAATGCTTCATAGAAGAATTGCACTGTATGCATTTACACTTTGCTTGAAACTGTATTATTACTTTCACTCCGTAAGCATTGCAAATGTTTGGGAAACTAAATACAGTGAAGTGCCATACTGACCAGTATGTTTGTAACTACTCAGTAATTGAGAAGCTGCCTGTTGGGCCTTATTGCTGCCAAAATGCCAATTAGAACAGGCTTTCAGCACCTGCTCACTTCAGAAAAACTCAACTCATCAGTGGCTGTGATACTGTGATTTGAGCTAAATATGGCATACCCACATGTTACTTGTTGTTACACATGTTTATGGAAACTTTGAGCAGTGCTAATCAAGACTGATGAAACTAAAGGTACATCTGTACAGCCCCTTTTCCCCTGATGTCTATTGGTGACATCATGAACCACATTAGCGGGCCATCACTGCTAATCATTGCAATTACACAGGAGGTGGGTTCTCCCCCAAAACACTGGATCACCTGCATTAACCCCAAACTGCGGCTGCTTTTAACTAGAGGCACGTTTTAATAATGAAGGGACACTATGACCATCAATAATTGAGTTGTATATTCATTAAACAACAAAAGGAGAGCAACAACGTAAGAGGAGTCTGATACAGAGAATCCTCATCTTTAAAATAGGATTATGAAAAGGTTTGTGAAGTACAGTAGCAGAGTTTGTTCTGTGGTGTGCTGCAGACTGGATCTTTTGTAAAACGCCATATGCGGTATTGATAATTGGCCTAAACTGTCATCTGGCCATTTAATGATAATAATAAGCTTTAGTTTTGACAGCTTGGTTAGAGCTGTCCGTTTTAAAATGTCTCCATATTATACAATGTAACCCATATCCTTAAAGGAAAAGATAAAAATGATATTTAATTTTTTGCTAAAAAATTCATAAACTGACTATTTTAAAGTCATTGTCTCCATTCTATGTGAGTTACAGCTGTGCTTTTACCTAGCCTTGATCACAATTGGGACAAAAGCTGATTGTGAGTCTCATTTTATGTCTGAGGCACAGGAGCATAAAGCTTAGTAGTGTCTTCCCATTAGTCTGGGGTTTCAAGCGCTTTTACAGCATTTCTCTGGGCTTTGAAAACTCAGTGGTTATTGTTAACAAATGCAGACCTGCTGCCATCAGCATCTTGAATATGAAAATCAGGGGCTCTATTTTCATCAATGTAGACCAAATTAATTCAATATTAAGTGCCAGCAGCTACCCATCCTATGAAAGAAAAGGTGCACTTGCATTTACAAATGATGCTTACATTTGAGGCTAATGCTGCCAGTGTTGTTCTGTTAATAAATGAATGTATAAACCATGTTGCCACAAAATCATGACGGACAGCTGTTTCAAAGGCGGTGCTCCAAGGAGATACGAGAAGCTTCAAGCTATCCAACATTGCAACATTGTTTTTGTGTAATTATATTCAAAGCATGGTTCTCTCATTTGGAGCTGTTTCTGAAAAGGGAAGAACTCTGGCTTGTGGCAACATGTACCTTACAGTTCCGCTACATTTACTGTCTCTTCCCTTGAGGTAAATCCAAAGCCAAAACAGCCTTATTTAGTACCCTTTTTAAAGACTGTGTATCTTTATGCAGCCCTCTCTGATAGAGCAGCTTTTTCAAAAAGCAACAAGCACAGTGCAGTTCTGACATTAAACCACCTTTACCTGAAAAAAGTGATATTAAAAAGTGGAATTTATGGCCACCGAGATGAACTCTGATATCCACAATTGACCGTTATTTAATAATTTGTCAAAAGCATCAAATGTAGTCTGTCTAAATCAAAACCTATTCAGCTATGCTTCATTCAACAACGAAGAGCTATTTATCAATAAATTTTGAATAAAGACACAGTCAAAAAATTCCCACCAAACAGCAGTATGAGTAATGATTCATGAGCAACTGTGCATATCCATTCATTTTGGTAGAGACCTATAATAGGTTATTGACCAACAATGAAGTGAGACTGATGTTGCTATGAAGGCATTTATAATTGAACCCACTTTGTGTCAAGTCCACAGCCATTCATCATTTTCTATTTCAAGAAAATTACTTTCAATTTATGTAAAAATCAATAAACACATATGTTTTGGGTGTGTGCCATAAAAAAACAGAAAATGCTCCAACTATTATAATGTACATTCACACTGATTCACACTGCTTGAGATAGAGCTAGATATTACTGTAGGAAAATCCATCTTTACTACTAATCTATCTCATGTAAGGTGTCTATGCAGCTCACCTGGGCTGTGCCACATGGGTTCAAAGTTCGATACAAAGCTCGGGCGGTGTACTCACTGGCATTGCCCTCCCTCTCCTGCATTTTTAGCCATCTACTACTGGTAACAAATAAATAAATCACGCAATAGAGCAGAGGAGACTGGTGTGGTAGAAAAATAAAAAGATGGGGGGCAAAAAATGATAATGATGTTTTGGATTAAAAGCATGAATAGGGCTTATGATGCGTGCAAAACCATGTAAACATTTGTTTACACTATAAGCCTTTCTGACTAGCACATCCATTGTTAGGTCAAAAAACTGTCCCCCATATTTTGGTGTAGTTGGTGTAGCATTACTGTTGCTTTATCTGGGTACAGCCACATTGCACAGACCAGACTGTTTAACATCTCCTATTTAATCAAATAATTGTGTTACCATAGTTACAGTAGTACTTTTTTTTATTTATTTAAGTGCATTACGGAAGAGCCATCGTTTTTGAACGAGTGTGCCACCTCTGGCGTTAGCAGTACTGCACCCAGTGTCGTGCATGTTCACTGTGCATACGCTTGTACAAGTATGAACGAACAGCAACCGTAGAAGAATCTGCCGTTTTTGGGTGCGCTGGTCGTTTACTTTTTGCAGCAAAGCAGGAGTTTTGATCTTGAAACCTTTTCATTTAATTGACAGTACAAGCTTACAGAGGCAACCGCGGCAAATTCAGATTTATATATAATGTACCTTTAACAATTATTGCTGAATCAAAGAACACATTAAATAAAGATATTGTGTGTAAAAGATATAGAGAAAGGAAGTTTAACTAAACTTCAAAGGCAGCCTCTGTTCAGTAGTTGTTACCTGAAACAAACACTGCAGATGGTCAGGCTTTAGTGCTCACAAATATG
Source organism: Neodontobutis hainanensis (assembly GCA_024349245.1). Taxonomy (NCBI): domain Eukaryota; kingdom Metazoa; phylum Chordata; class Actinopteri; order Gobiiformes; family Odontobutidae; genus Neodontobutis; species Neodontobutis hainanensis. Next base: position 12,780,509 of record JALDNG010000005.1, read on the forward strand.
AACAAACATAGCCTTAGAACATCAGCTGCCAGGGCCGGTAAGACTTCAGATCGACTCAGGATTCTGTGTTTAAAGTGGCGTGGCTTAAAGGATGTTATACAAGCAGCGGCCCCTTTTCAAGGGTCAGTGAGTATGAATCCACGTTGTGCTTTGGGCTTAAACTAAATGTTGCTTCTTCCTGCCAGTCCAACCCCAGCAGTGCAATAACTTGCTGGCTATTGATAATCATTTCTCTTTATGAGGACATTCTATATCCCTCGTATTTAATGGGAGTTTATTAGTTATTAGTTGGGACATTAAAGCCATAAGTTAAAATACAGTAAGCATTAAACATTTATTTTATAGGTGTTATAAATAATTTCTTCCAGGGATTTATGGTGTTTTTGTCACTTTTATTTAAGTCTAGACAGTTGTCATTCTATCAATCTTTGTAATACAAATGCTAATGAGGTTGATCTCTAGATGCCAGACCAGGGTAAACTCTGTCTCTGTGGATACAGACTATGAAAACTTAATATTTTAATATGCACATATTATTGTGTTCTTGGGGACTATTTTATCTTCTACTGACCAAACATTTTTTGCATTACACAATTTCTTTCTTTTACCATAAAACATTCTTATTGTCCTCATTAGTTATCTGGTGTGCAGTGAGGTGTGTTGCACCAAATAATAGTGCAACCATATGGTTCATGTGGGATCTGCAGTTGTTTCTGTGGAGTTGAACCCTGGTTGTTCTGTGGAGGTGTATGTTCCCACTTCTCCTTGTGGACATTTTTCATCATGCTCACCAATGTCTCGCCCGTTGCATGAGTGTTAGTGACAGATGATCGACCATGCACGGCAGCGGAACCCCCCTGTGCCGCACAACACAACAGAGGGATGTGGCTGCTGCCCATTTTGAGCACTTACTGCATGAATTTGTTTGATTTGATGTAGAAACATTGGACGTATATCAAGATCCTTTGGACCATTGGCAGTAAATAGGAGTATTTTCTCCAACTGTCAGTGTTCTGAGCAAATAAAATCAAGCTTACTTGTGGGTGTTGACTTGCGACACAAACAAAATAACAGTTGCACATTTCAAATCCAATTAAGTCTAGAATAGTACTTGGTAAACCATTGTGCCCCAAATCTTTACTACACATATTCTTGTGCAAAACACCATTTTGGCTGGGTGTGTGCCACCCCATGTAATTACAATACATTTGCTTTCACTCTCTTACACTGCACACATGCTTACACCAGTGCTTTTACTGTAAAGCCCCTTAAGCAATGTATATTATTTTATTATTAGAAAATAATAAAAAGATGAAACAATAGACAGAGCGCATTATCTTATTTCAGAGAGTGGTAGAAAATAGTCCAGCCTGTCTGTGCTGTCTGTTTTAATTGTAAAAACATTGTCTGCTGAGTTAAACTATTTACAGAAGCCTACTCTGCATCTTTTAGTCGGGATGTTACTTGAAATCTCTACAAACAACCACAGCATGTTACTTTATGAAGCATGAACAATAGTCTGCTTGGCTTAAATGTTATTATCACCTTCTTTCAACTCAACTACTGCCCTGGAGTCATATTCTCGGTTGGGTTTTTGCTTGAAATCAAAATGTCTCCCCATGTTGGCGCTGGGAGCTAATTTAAACAGCACAAGCAGGTCAAACAGGTGGCTGTCCCGGTTGGCAGGGTCAGAGGAAATCTTTTGCCTCACATTGTTATTGTGCAGGTGTGTGTGATGTGATGCAGCCGGTGCTCGATAACCCCCTCTGAGGTTTGAATGACACACTTCCCTTGGAGCGGCAGGAGGTACAGCCATATCAGACTGTGATGGATGGCATGAAGATGCTTTCAATGATGAATCTGTGGGACTGGACCAAGACTGACGGTGACACACTAAGCTGCCAAAAATGAGGTGGGAGTAACATGCGCTGTGAGTTTCCTGTCAGACTAGAGACACCACCATTCTGTTAAAGGCAACTACAGACTGTTGTCTCAAGAAATTTGAACTGACACCTGGCGTACATTATGCAACTGATTATTTGTAGTTTATTTGAATTCTGTCACATTTTGACTGTTTGTTCTGTCACACTGATGTACTCAAAAAGAGAAAAATGTTGTAAATCTTTAAAATAAAACAATGCTTACTTATTGATTCAACATTACGCAAATAATATAGTGAGACATCTACTTTGCCCTTGATGAATAAACTAAAATATTTTTACACTACACTGCACAAGTGTACCTTCTTGTGTAACAAACTGTAATAACATGTAACTACATCATACATTCATAATGGAATTATGTGTTCTTACGTTGTAGTAAGGGTAGGATTACGATGTGTATGTACTATATAGTTACATGTTATTACAGTTTGTTACACAGTGTGTTACATTGTACTTAATGAGGTAGATACAATGTATCAAATGTAGTGTAAAAATAAAGTGTTACCCCAAAAACATATTGGTTGTGATTTTTGACAAACCAAACAACATTTCTGCTTCAGAATGAGACAAACCTTCTCACGAAATGTGGGAGTTTCTATACTCGGGTAAATCCATTTGTATCACGCCAAGCAAACCGCTTTAGTCAAACCATGGGCTCACCGGCCTCTTGTGACAAATGATGTGGCAGCACGAACAGGAAGAGGTTTTCAATTTGACAAATGCAACAAGTGCCCTCTTTTCCTTTCTGTTATCAACATGGCTACGCTGAAAAATGTTAGCTAACGTCTTTTGCTAAAGCTAAAGAAATGCTTCTGGCTTTGACATATCCTAAATCTCGTAATACACGCTCTTTTCATCGTCAAATGTCCTTGTTTCATTTTTTTGTGTTAGTTAACTTTTCATTTATTCACAGATTCACTTTGCAAAAACTGTTACGGTTTTTTGTTTCTTCATATCTGCCACACTCTAGTTATGATATGAATTGTTGTTATGATTGGGCTGTTTTAGCCAATCATAACAACAATTCATTTCGTAACTAGAGTGTGTGTGTGTAGAGTGTAACGTATCTTGTGGTAGGCGGATACTAGTCGGTGCTTCATGACAGAAGGCACCACCGTTTTTGCAAACGGGAGCCTGCCCAGATGGTTCTGTGAAACAGACTATTCTGTGAGCAGGTCTATCTGGCGGACATAGGTTAGAACTAGACGGACAAGTGACCAAACGTCACTATATCACATATTGGCAGTGAATATGTGTTGGTTGTTCTGGCACTGTTAAGTCGTTTTATTTTCACTTACATTGTGGTCAGGGCTTTTATGTCCCATCGATAGGCTGCAGTCTGTTGAATGAAGGGTCAAAGGAGATGTTGGAGAGTCAGGAGAGAAGATAGAGCAGCAGATAGCAGGGAGTCTTCTCCTCTGACTGTGTCAGATCTTTTAACAGATGAGGTTGCTATCTTTAGAGCACTACAAGAGACATTCAAACACAAACACATCTGACACAATGGGCGGCACGGTGGCAGAGTGGTTAGCACTCTTGCCCCACGTCAAGAAGATCCTGGGTTTGATTCACATCTAAAGTAGGGCCTTTCTGTGTGGCACCCCTCCGTGTTTACTTAATGTACATTGTATGCTGTCCTAAAAAAATAAACTACATAATAACATCAAATTGTACATTATCTTTCTGTTTGACCCTGTAAAAATTGTATTTCTTGATGTAAGTCTTTCTCTAAAACTAAACAAAAAACTCCCTTAATGTCTGAACTTGGGCATGTCAACTTTATCTTGTGATGCAAAAATCTTGAGCTTTATCTCCCATCCATCATCCAATTTACCCTCAGGCCATCAGACATAATCTCTGGCTTCCTTTTTTTAATACTGTATACAATATTTTAAATGCTCATAAAATACATTTTTTAGTTGTCAGTAAAAAAATTCATGTGAGATTGATGCAACATTTTTCTACACATTTTGTCAGTTCCTGAAATGCCTGCGTTATTTAAGTGGAAACCGAAGAACTTATTGGAGTGATCTCACAGCAGTGATCTCACTCACCAGTCAGAGCGCTCAAGCAGCATGAGTTTAGTGATGTTTCTGTGCCCGCTCTGCTCCTCTCCACTGGAATGTCAAAATATTGAAGGTCAAATCTGAGAGATGGACATAAGAAAAGGTCTGAAGCATGCAAAGAGATTTTATCACAGTCTCCTGGGGCAGACCAGTGGACAGTATGACTGCACATCACAGCTCAATTTTACTTTACAGGAAATGAAGCTGCCTTATTGGGAGTTGCAGTTTACAATTTTGGTTCAATTAACTGTTGACCTCAGCATATTATAACCATGCTGTGTATTGAAATAAACATGTTGGACAGAGTGAATTGGAGGAAATGAACCAGTGCTTTTGTGAAAGTCCAAGAAATAATGAAGATAATTAATATTTTTTCCCTCAAACACACTCTTTGTGGGAGAATGTGACAGCTTGAATCATAGCCAAATGTGGCCATTGTGTTCAGTGCTGTGTTGTTCTTTCCCACAGCAGCCAGAATCTGTTTTGTTATATCATTATACAGGAATTGCTTCTCTATTCAGGGGCTGAGCTATTTGCTGCTCCACTTACCCTGACAGTAACAAAGTGAAACTTTAATCTCCCCTCAGTGTCAACAGCAGCTGATGGCAATTAAAGAGAAAGCCTAGATACTTGAGTGCTGCGTTTGACTCACCGTAAGAGTTCACCAAATCACTCTGTGCAAAGTTTCAACTAATCTCTTAATATGGGCTGAGATACCATCCAGACTAATATTATGTCACTTTCCATGTAATACGCATTGGTCATGATCTTGGTTTTGACTTTTCTCAAAATCTGTAAATGTTTTGATCTGTTTTAGTCAGCTGTGTGTCGTTGCACAGTGGTTATTGATCTTTGATTGATCACAAATTTCATGTAAAAGCAGGGAAAGCAGGGAGGAAAAGACACAGCAACAGTATCTATGGCTGAAAACAGTTCACTGTGCTTTGCTCACTGACACTTGGGTATAATGCAGCCACTGCTGTGTTGCAGCCAACATACTCAGCTCCTGCTGGGACAGAATGAGGTGCTCAGTTTTGCAAACCGAGCATTACTGCTCACTCTCTGACATCAAGCACAACAAAGCTAGTTTAGGCATATGCCTCGAACTGTGTGAAAAATCATTGTTGTAAAACATAGTGGTTTGATGCACATTAACATTTATACAGAATGGCAATAAAACAATTAAAATCACATCAATATTTATTACTTATTTTCCTTATTATTACTTATTATTACTTTCAAATGACGCAGGGATTGGGCTTGCTTTTTACATTCCAACCCAGCCCAATCTGATTAAAAACATTTATTTTTATAAAACAACGTAATGACCTATAGTTTCTTAAATGAAAACTGTTCATTAACAGTTACTGATAGACTCTATACTTCTAATACGTAATAGGTGGCTCTGTATCTCTCTAATAAGTACTTGACTTATCACCCATTCTCTTTCTCATGTTTTGCTGAAAGCAACATTTATTATGGTAAAATGAGATTGCCAAGTTGTGAGGATAAACTGTGTTTACCCATCCATGTTTTCCATATGCAGCTTGATTAAGGCAGATGCTCTCTATTTGGACTGCACTGCGGGTTGCAAGGGTCTGTCAGGTGTCGGAATTACAGATGCAAATATAGTCAGCTCTTTTGCACAGCAGAACATTTTGGGGAAAGGACTTCAGCTACACATTAAGTCCTATAGACTGCTCTTTATCAAAATAGCATATATAACAAATCAAACAGATTGACAGAATGTTATTAAAGCATTTGTAAAACAATGTCTCTGAGACAAATAATATTTCTGTTGATAGGCTATGCTTTAAAAGTTTAAGCAAGAACTTTGGAAATGTCACTATTTAAATGTTAACATTAAGACACAAGATTAAAATGCCAGACATTTTATGGTCTAAATCAGTAAGGGGTCCATAGCTCAGAACAAAGAGGCTCACTTTAAGTTGTCTCAGGTCTTACACACAAATTATTGTTTTGAAAAGGCTATTTTTTGAGTGAGATATGATGTCACATTACCAAATTAAACGAGGACAGATAGAGCTATTAGTTTAACAGTAATGATGGAAACACTGTGAGAATGAGACACAATTTAGACTAAAAAGCTTATTTTACTTAACATCACTTTATAATTCAAACTTTCAATGAAAACAGGCTACAAATGGATATATAAAAAATACCATGTCACATTCAACAAGTTGTGTTAAATCTATTTTAGGTCTAAAACCTAACAGTCTCGATAGACAGACAACTTTGCACTCCCCTGGCAAAAAAACCATAAGTGTTATTACCAGGAAGTCTCTAGTCTACAGAGAACTGTACAGTACATGTTTACTCCTCACAACGTAAACCAACAAGAGAACATTGTGAAAAAGCCTGATGCTCCACATTGACTTCCTGTGATCATGTTGTGCATACATATGAGTCAGACCAGACTGTTTGGCTTCAGTGTAGCCACTGCAGCTTTATGCAGAGCTGTTTGGCTCTATGTGTAACAATTGAAATGAACAGAAAAGGTCAGGTTTATAAAGACCAAAGCAGAGCACAAGCAAAACAACTAGATTTGTCCTTTAATTAGTGGAAGCTGTTTTAATTACAACAGCATAGCAACACAAACACATGTATTACAGGAACATTGCTTAGTTCCACTGAGCAAAGTATTTGAAAGTAATTTAGAGGTGTTTTGGCTGTGCTGCCAAGCCCAGTGAACAAGTCATGGAAGCACTAGTAAGTTAAAGACACTAATTACGCGTTCCCCTTTGTTTGTTATACTCAAAGCAAGGGGTTAAAATAATCTTTATGCATATTCTTATGTGGCCTTTATGTTTATCCTATCATTATTTATGACTGCCTCCTGCTGAGACTCTCTCGAAGAGTCATCTTGAGGTCCCTCAACAGAAGCGCAGTACCCCTGATTATGCCTCTAGCCTGTCATTGTGAATATATTTCAAAAGGATCTGGTTGAGCTCGGACAATGCTGCAGGATGAGACTGAAATACCACCAAAAAACCCTAAGTACCAACCCAAAAATGACAGGGTTATACTCTTTTTTCCAAATATAAATGTTAATTTTAATATTGTAATGGATGGATTTGTTACACTTTTACACAAAATGTCATACATACATTGAATGGGAAAATTACTGAATACATATCTATATGTTTTTACTGAGGTATGTTGTCAGCCCTATGTGGTATTCATCATGGACGGAGATTGTTGCCTTGAAGTCAGATGTTTTATATCAAGGGTTATCTGTGTGCCTGTCCCATTCGGACTTGTGTGTAGCAATAAAATGCTGCATGTGGCAACGGGACCAAAAGCCAAAACAGGGTTGTTTTTCATTAGAATCATGAGTGCTCTTTTGCCTCATTTTGTCGAGAGACATAAAAAACATGACAACAGACTCTCATCAAAAAGGCACACTGTGTTTCATTACCAGGAAACACCTCTGCCTCTTGTTTTGTGAATCGCTGTGTGCCATAGAAATAACAAATGTACGCCATTTACACAAGCACAGTTTACCCATTATTAAAGTGACAGAGTACTGGGCTTGAAAACTCCCCTGGACCGAGACACAAAACATCCACCATCTGAGAAATGAGTGGCCGCTGCAGGCAGCTCCTTGCTTTTGACTTATTATTTTAAATGTATTATTTTAAGTGTTTTTTTGTGTGTATCAGAAAATCACCTTGATGCTTCACTGCTGTGATTCATTCAACAGGTGCCCAAGATAAAACATAATACATAGTTTAAGTGTACAGTCTGTAATTGACTATGGGACAAATTCAAAAAGTGCCACCTCGGGTAGCTTGTAATATCACTTTGCTCCAGTGGGGGGAGATGTGTGCTGCTGCAAGGCTGAGCCAGCCTGTGTCACAAACAAAGCATTCCAGTCAGGTGTTGTCAGGAGAAAAACACAGTGATTTAAAGATTTACTGAAACTTTTAAAAGTGGCAGCAGAAATGAAAAAATATTAAAGTAGCAGTTTGAGAGTTGCTTTTGTTTATTTATTATTGATTATAAGCATCATACTCTAACAACAGTTTCATTTATTTCCGCACAGATACCGCAGGTGAGCTATGCCTCCACAGCTCCTGAACTCAGCGACAACACGCGGTACGATTTCTTCTCCCGTGTGGTCCCTCCGGACACGTACCAGGCCCAAGCCATGGTGGACATAGTGAAGGCCATGCGCTGGAACTATGTGTCCACCGTGGCCTCAGAAGGCAACTACGGCGAGAGCGGCGTCGATGCTTTCATTCAGAAGTCTCGAGAGGATGGTGAGTACACTTGGAATCATGTCACTGCTACCAGTTGAATCCACAGAACAGACTCTTCTTATAATATATCAATAATCAGCACAGCTCTAAGACATCTGAGCAGAAATCTGGTAATCAGGTCAAATGTTAGATTTGATTCAGAAGTCCATGATTATCTTGTTGTAGTGTAATCTTGTGGCATCCTCAGAGGCTTAACATTGTAAGTGTAACTTACACTTACAATGTGTACTTTACACTTAAAAAATAGAGCATGGCATAACTAAAAGCTGCCTGAGAGCCTCATCAAAACTTAAACTAACAAAAATATTTGCAGTATCAATACACAACCCCCCCAGTAGATAAGAGCCATCCAATTAAAAACCTAAATGATAACTCCCTGTTTGCGCAACCAGAAAAGTCAACAAATCTAAATGTGCTCAAGTGTAATGGTTGTTTGACTGACCCCTTGACACTGCCATCCATCCTGGCAATCTATTATAAACGCAAACAAAGAGTGAGTGATAATTTGGAATGCATTTAAAATAACTGCATGTTGCAAATGAACAGAGGATGTAGTGTGTCTTGAGATTTAAAGTTAAAGAGTTAAATTGTGCTCACGTATTAAGTCTAGCATTGATATCACATTATTTTATATTTTTGCATTAGGAACATACATTTTAGGGCCCTTGTCTTGTGATCTTGTGATGTGTCAAGTGATTTTGATTTTGACAGTTATATTGGTAACTCTACGCATCAATACAGAGTAAAGTTTATTCACTTCTTTGATTCAAACTCAAATTCTACTTGCTCTATGTGGCAGAAAAAAAACTTAGCATTAGTAAACTAAAATACAAAAATCTGCATTGCGCTCATACTCCATTATTTATGCTCATAGCTGACCATGTCATTTTCATCAGCCTCAGCGCATGAGAGAAGAATATCAATCTCAGACTGGGAATACTGTTTCTGGTTCTCCATGGACTTCTGGAAGTCCTTCTTTGAGATGAGGTCATTGTTCTCATGGGCATAGTCATTATGTATGTGACAAATAAAACTCTTGAATCTTAAAGCTGTTGGACGTGGTCAGGTCTTTCAACTTGAGAAACATGTCAGAAAACTTTAGAATCATCTCCATATTGCTAGATGACTCCACCAAAGTGTCCACCTATTGTTTACTATCTGTGCCATTTACAACGTTACCTAAAAAATAGAAAACCAAAAAAACTAAAAAAACAACCTTTTTACTGGATACTCCAAGGTCCAAGGTTTGGGTCTCTCCCTTTCTGGGTGGAGTTTGCATGTTCTCCCCCTGCTTGGGTGGGTTGGCCCCCACCAACACCAAAAACATGCTTGGTGCACCCCGGTGTGGCTGCCAACAAGGAATATCCCCACGGGGAAAGCACATCTCACAGTTTGTGTTTTCTTTCATTGGAATTAGTAATAATTTTACACTGTTCACTAGAGTCCACAATGCTCCTCATTGTTGATACACACAGAGATACTCAGCTGTCCGATGGCAGACGGCTGAGTGTATTGGGTAGTGGACTGCTTCAACTGTCAGGCTGCTCTTCTCTCACATTCAAAACTACAATCTGCTCCAGCTGGTGATTGTCTCTTTTGTTCTCACATTTTTGCTTGTCTTTTGGTGTGTAACCAGCTTCATTCTTTATTGAAGTGATTGCAAACACGTTTTGATGAAGACTTGGCCAAACCAGCTCATGTTAACGCTATGCTGTGGCTGAAAAATTTGGAGCTAGTTGTTCTCTTGTCACTAAATCTTGTGAATTGCAGGGCAGAGAAAAATCTTTATTCAGCATAAATATTACATGCAAAAGATTATCCATTTGGCCCGCTGTACTAGTGAGTCTTTGGAGGCTTTTTTTTTATTGATGTTTACACCCATCCAACAAATTACACTCATTTCAAGGAGATCCCAAGGAGCATGAGAGTTCTGGTGCAGTTGTAATTAACAAGATGAGACTTTGGGGTGTTCTGGTCACGTCTCTGGCGTCCACTGTTCCTGGGCAGAATGAGACTGTCTTGGTTGGTCATTCTCTGAATACTTCACTGCCTTGGCATGAGTAAGGGACAGCACAGAAAATGGAACAAAATGATTCAAGAGTAGAGCATAACATTATCTTTTGAGAGATGAAATATAAGGATACTCCCTGTTTTTACAATGGTTCTCCTAGTTTTATATGTTTAACTTTTATTTAGCCATGCTATGCATACACCTCTTTGTTTAATTAATCACAGCCTAAAAATAAATTGTTTCCTCATGCATACTTTTTATTTTTACACTTTTATGTTTTTTAAGTACTTTTCTATGAACATAATTCATGCTTGAAAAGGTTTATATATATATATATATATATATATATATATATATATATATATATATATATATATATACCTAAATTAGTTGTGATATAATTATTAGATATTACATGACAGATGGTGACACTCAAAATTTACCCTTACCAGAAAAAGGAAAAATTATTATTATTACCAACAGATGCAGAATAAACTCCTTCTGGATGCAATTAAATAGACATAAAACCAATCAGAGAAACAAAGGACCACATAAAACCCCATAATTTTTAGGTAAAACAGTTTTAAATGGTCCAAACAGGATTTCTACAGAGTAGAAATTGAATAGAATTGCATTCAGAATAGAATTGCTGTGAAGGGATCCCAGACCCTAGTGAATAGTTGAGCCTGGCAGGATAGCTGTAATTACACTGTAATGCTAAGGTTGTCTTTTTATGGTATCACCCAAGGACTCTATCATTTAAGTGATGAATTCTACTAGAAGATTTTTAAATTTTTTGCTTTTAAAGATGATCTCCACTGCCTGCACAGAAGTTAGTGAAGATCTGTGCGTCTTCTTCAAAACAGTACAGCATCCATATTGATATACAGCGAATACATATACATACATACATACATATTGTTTTGTTGTCATTTCTAAAACCATCATTCATTCTACCACAGTTTTCAAGGCCACTAACATTAACACAGCTACAAAATTAGCATGTTGTCCTTTGAGTTAGACAATACGGCATGCAACAAGATTCGACAAGGACCACATTGTGATGGCGTCTCAAAAATGTTGGGTAGCAAATATAGTGCTTTGTGTAATGTTTACAAACTTCTAGTGTCTTGAAAGCTATCATTTATTTCCAAATGGAAAGTCCCCCAAATGAAGAGTTTATCTCCAAAAGCAGATAACTCTGTTTTTATAAACTGTCAAAAAAATATTTTTTTTATCATTTGCTAAAAGTGATCAGTCAAACCAAACTTGAATGGCTTTGTCCAATTAGGACCACTAAAATGGATATGGGCTTTGAAAACAGCGCTATGCAAAGAATAAATTACAAGCATCAGTTCACTGATTTCCAAAATGGCATTTATCTGTTTTTTTTTTCAAATGAACTCTTCAAATATATAGTCACTGCCCTTCACCCTCTTACTTTGGCAAAAATAATAGAAGAGAAAAGAATGTACCAAGAAAAGTTATAATCTGAGTCAGCTCCACAGCACTGAACCTGACAACACTGTAGACACCTGCTTCAGGACCCCCAGCTTTCCCTTTGGTCCAGTGAATACGAGAGTGTACAGTGTGGGTAAAAAGTGAATGATGAAAGGCAAATCTGAATGCCAGGTGGGAGTGTTTGATCTTTGGTTTTGTATCTTGTCTCTGGCAAACAATGCCTTGAGATTGGAATCAGTGGCCTTCTGTGTTACTGTCGGTGGGGTACTTGAGGCGAGAAGTGTCTCATCTCCCATGCACTGACCCTGGACGTGAACCGTCCTAAAGCAAGAGACACAACAGCAGATGTAGGGTGGACAGAGAGAAATAGTTTGCTTCTGCAAAAAGCACTTCAACAGACCTCAGATGTACCAATATGAAAGCCCCTATTGTCTCCTGAATGATAATACTGTCCGTATGCCACTGTGTATCTTACATATTACAAAAGCATTTTAAGCAAAAATACTTTTTAGACATTTTCGAAAAGTAAATTGTGTATTTATTATGGATGTCAAACAGACTTTAACAGGAAAACAGTCAAAATGTAATGTTATTTATTCATTTGATTGTTTTAATTGATTAATTTCTTGTTTTTTTAAAACAAGTTAATGTGAGGGTTGATGCCAAAATGCTTGTAAAGATGGACTGGAGTTTAGTCTGATAAGAACTGATTACTAATCTGATAAGAACTGATTACTAATTACTGACTACCTTGGTATTGATCAGTACACATCAGAATATTGATAAAAACAGTACATACAGTGGTGGGTTACAAGATGGTATGATGAGACGTGACTAGAAAATGGTTAGAGTGTTTATTCAGCAGATCTCAGGAGGGAGTGAGTTCCAGAGGTGGGAAGCAGAGCGGCTAAAATCTGTAGCCCTCATGGTGGTCAGGGCAGGGGGCACTCCGAGGCAGAGGGTTGAGAAGGACCTATGACACCAGTGATTTATTTTATGTATTTCTGTGACACTTGTCCATAAGTCAGTTTCTGTACAGGAAACAATACAATATGTATTAACTATTTGTGCAACCTTAGGACTGAGCCACCAAAACAACCCTACAAATCATATCCCTTTCATTGTCTGACCTTTAGCATCTAGCTTTTCCCACTACATGGCAGATACCTTTTTAAATGAACACGAACTGAGCTCTTTAGCTGCAAAGGCCAAGGTTTTAAGTCCCAATACAAAAAATAATTATGTGGTGTTTTTTTTAAATATCACTACCCTATGTATTTTGATTATGGAGATACCATTTCATGTATCGAAATTTTGCTGAGTACTCAAATGATGACTTATTGGGTTGTTAAGAATGGCTGCCTCATTTACACAGTGTACTTCATTTCTTTGTTATTTAAAAGCCTCTTTTTCACAATAAAGATATGAAATGGTTGTCTGGGGTCTACTCTGTGGTCTCTTATAACACGCTAGTATTAATAATCATACAATTGTGAGTGCAGGCTGGAGGGAACAGTCAGGGGATTGAGAGACTAGCCAAGTAGGCTGCTGTCGGTTTAAAGAAGCTCAGAGAGTGCCATCTTTGACATCCCTTCTCTGCAGAGATGTTGATTACTGTGTAGTGCACCCCAATAGATGTCATTAATCAAGTTAATGAAACACAATGTCAATAAGAACCCTAACAAGATTTCCTTACAAACGAATGGCCTGCCTGACATCAACATGAGAAACCCTGCTAATGCAGTAACCAGCGTCCCTGTTTGACAAGGAGGATTAGAGGCATTAGCCACAGAGTTGGGCTGAATAAGCGCATGTGGGGAATGTAAAATGAAGGAGAAGAAAAGGCGCATGGTGCTGCATTGCTCTGAGGTGATTTATTTGTAGATACAGGGACTGAAAATATTAGACTGCGCTGAGCTTGCCTCGTCACAGAAAGCTGCAGCAGTGCTAAAGCACAAATAAGTGATTCTTTTCTGCTTTTGTAGAACGCCTTTTAAACTGGCTCTAGTTGTGAGCAAGTCCAGAAGTCATAGGCAGTGGGGAATTGATCAGAGAAATGCATAACTCCACCCAGAGCACAAGGGCGGCATTCGAACATCTGTATCAGTAATGACTGCAGTCACAAGGGAAGAAATCTCAGCACACTCAGCAATGTTCCCACTTTCATCCATATGGCCTTTTAATCTCCAGTTCACACCAGCACATGAGGTGTCAGCCAGTTATGTCTTTATTTATTATGTGACATCACATAAATGACCCCTGAGTGCCTCAGATACGTCCTGTTGCAATTTGTTTAAACAATTACTTGTCATTGCTTAATTGGGCAAAGCGAATGGCTAAATAATCATCGCTCATCTCCTGTCAGCCCCTCACCTGGGACTTCCTGTCCAGAGCTAATGGCTATGTGTCTTTTTATCCCTGAATATTGTAAAGGACTATCCTATAACACAAGTAATGGTGATTCAAAATAGATATTGGTCACCAGAAATACTATTACACACATACTTATGTGCTTTATCAAATCCAAAGTGAAACCAAGCAAATGATTGTACTGTGGGGGAGCCTAGTGATTCCACAGATTAATGTACCAAAAGGAGAAACAATCACCGCCAAAAACTTAAAGTGCATACTTACCCACAGTATGGATAATTAATGTATATTTACTGTGGAAATAAAACAGCCAAAATATGATAATGACTAAAAGAAATCAACACTAAATGTGCTTCGGATCAACAGTCTGCTGTGTTGGTGTGTGTATTAAAGAGGAACTTAGCTTGTGTTAATTGGCTGTCAGACTGCAAAGATGGATTTTGTTGATAAATAAGATTAACAGTGACTATAAAAGATTCACAGTTGGCCGAAGAAGAAAACAACATAAAAACCCATAGCTCTTTGCTTTGGAAATAAATGTTGGCTGTGTTGGAGAGATACATTATAGGGTTTTAAAAAGACACTGTAATCAAGTCTGTGTTATTCCCAACAGAAACCAAAATCTTTTAATTAAATGACATAAGTCAATAATGTAAATTAGTCAGCTCATGCAACTAATCTGGATTACAATTGTTAAACTAATCCACCCAGCTGCTCCTCATTGTATCAGTTTCACTTTTGTCACAGGGATAAGATGCTCTCAGTTCTACTAAGCACTCGAAATGAGCTTAGTAATCAGTATTAGTGTTGGACAAGTTATGGATATTATTGTTGAAAATTTAATTTATCATTTAAATAGTTATCAATTAAATCTGTTGTAACTATCAATTTTGTGTGCAGCATGAATGGCCCTTTTTATTAGGTTGTATATACTCAACGATGGTGGTAATGGCAAATGGACTTGCTGGCAGCACTGAAAAGATAAGGCACAGTGAGTGAGAAACAGTTCAGTCATAACAAATCAATGTAAACATGCAGTTATCAGTCAAAAGTAATAAATGCACTCTGCCTCCACTGATTATTATAGATGAATACATTTAAATTTCAGCCTTGTCTCCAAACTCTACAACCGTGGAAACACATTTCCTGGAAACCATGTGAAACACTGCTAATAAGTTGTGAATTTTGCTTAGCCCAATCATGTGATCCTGAGGATTAGATTTTTAATCTAATCTTTTTAATTGCCCAGTTGGTAATGCCTTTCGAAGTTTAAGCATAAATATTTAATTCAACTTAAATGGCAGAAAGTTTAAAAAATCCGTCTTTGGTGCAGAACAAGCTAACATAGACTTTGAATAAAATAAGAAAAAAAAAAAGATCACGCCAGTGAAATGTACTAGAGGCTCACTTAAATACTTTTTTTATTTCTAGATTTGATCATATGTGTTTTGGCTAGTACATAAATGGACATTGATTTTTTTTTGTGCTGTTGAATTTCCAACATTAACATAAATTCAGCTCCTACCTTCTGTGACGCCATGACCCCTAAACCACTGTAGATTTCATAATCAATATCTCTGCATCTGAACTATGAACCACACAGTGTAGATTAGATAAACACCCTATACAATATATAGCTGCCATTAGTGCACTGTAAAGTTATTTTAGTGCATTTTATGAACATTCTTTGTTGTGAGCCATAATGAGAGTAACTATGTGACATCTGTGTTGACGCACACTCGTCTTGCAAGTACGATGCACAGTGAGGAGCCTTGTACGACAAAATCCAGAAAAACAAAACGAGCATCAGTCAGAAATGTTGGAGAGTTGCCGTTAATGAGCAGGTGGGACAGAATAGTCTCATGTTGGCTTCAGTCAGGATTCTGATAAACATCCTGTCTTTGAGCAACAATATATAATATACAGTACATTTACAGAAATGAGATTAAACTAGTGTAAAACTCAACTGTCAAACTTAGGACGTAATCTATTTCTCCCCCAAGGCTAAACCCCTTAAGAATCACACATTAATGACTAAATTGTATTACTTAAATCTACTATTCACACGTATTTTATTAATGGGAAAAAGTGCCAGGCTTTCATGAAGAGTGTTTAACCTCAATGGGATTTTACTTGCTTAAATAAAATATACACTTGTCCTCTTGATATGAATTACATCTTGTGAATGCGTGCAGCTCTTGTACTTTATAATTCAGGTGGACACAGTTAGGATTAATTTAGGGCTTTAAAGATCTAGAATCTCCATACTGTATTTCTGGAGGTCCACTAGTGAGTCAGATACAAAAATGTGAACCCTGCTTGCATCTCTAATGATTTTATATTCCTTCAGCGTTCACCACCTTCACAACAATTTCTTAAAAAGCTGCTCTATCTAATAGGGCAAAACTGTAATTTTATTCCAGCACAAGACCTTGAAAGGTCAATTGTAAAGCAATAGAAAAGGCTTGGTTGCTGTGGCGAGGCTGAGGGACCACTGTCACAGGAATTGGATGAGTAGAAGGTGCAGAAATACTTGCATGAACGCTAGGGCTGATCGTCAGGGACAAGCAATTTCCATTCACACTGCTTACTGATAACCTTGATGGCACAAAGTGAATTTGATTTGTTGAAAAAAAAAAGTGTTATGTTGGTGTATTTTGAACCAGATTTCCATATTGTAATAGGCTGCACAGCGAGCCACAAATACGATTCCAATTGTCCCATTAGCCTTGATGAAATAAGGAAAACATCTCAGCCAGGACAAACATATATAGGGATATTCCTGACCAAAAACACATTTTGGATTGTAAAAGGCTGGCTTTAGCAGTGTACTTGCATGTTAGTGCTACCAAATTCAATAACATACTCTTTGGATTGTGCTTCACGATGTGCTAATCAACATATGAGCAATGTTTGTCTCTGAATTGATAAAATTGAAAATAAAGAAATGCCCATGCAAGAGCATTCTAACATATCTCTTGTTTCTTCCTAAATCCCATTTGAGCATTAGTATTCACAGCCATGACAGCCCTTAAGGAGGGGCTAACATAACATTCTCAAAGACAAACACGCTGGGGAAGTCTGTATAAAGACCAGTGACATACCAGAAGAGGACCAATACACAGCCTTTAATACATTTGTTTAAGAATTAATACATCATGGTTTATAACATTATAGAGCTGGAAGATTCATGGAAATGGCATGCACTTAGGGTTTGAAGTGTTATTGAAGTCATAGTACCAGAGTTTTTTTGAAGTTAAGCTTTGTCAGAGTGTTTCTAATTTGATTCTGAATAGAGAGTGATTTTGCCTGGCAGGGCTCACAGGGTAAGATTTTGACATAATGTCATTCTGACTCATGGAATGTCATTTTTATTACAAATGACTGTGCACTTAGACTGTGGTTTAGTTAAAACAGAGCGAGACAGGGGGCTTGTGCACAAGGAAGGAAGTCAAGGCACCATTGGATATGGACAATGAAACAAAATGCTAAGATAATGGTAATTAATTAAAGCCAACAGTGACTCATTGCATTCATTACACTTTTCTTAAATGTAGTCATTAAAACATGCATTTTTCCTGGTGCTTAATTGTGCTTTATTATGGGAGATTAACACAAAGTATCCCGTTCAATAAGATGTAAAGAAGCAGTATGGCTGTATTAATACATTTTTCAGCTATATATCTATAACTTTTAATCTCATACATCCATTTTTCTCCTGAATCCATCTGGTTTCTACCATCAGCATGTTGTGTGAATGGATTAAGCTACCACGTAAACAAAGAGAATGTGGTGTCCCAACATCAACGGCATGATCAATGGCAGAGACGGGCAGGGTCAACAATTTCAATGTCTGTGTTTACTGAGGCAAAGTATTGGAGTGAGAGGAGCTGCTGGAATGGAAGGCGCAAACCAGAATCGATACAACAGTTATCATCATTTGCCAGGGTTATTAATGGCCTCGCCCCGAGTCAGCACAGAGAGTAACACTCACTTGCATTTAGGCAAGCGACTCTCCGGCGTTTATGGTGCCTGCTTCCTATCAATCATCATGGCGCGTGTGGCTCTCAGCAGTGGTGTGGCTACCTCCTCTAACCTCACAAAAACACCCTTTCAATCATGTAATGAATGGTATCAATTATATGGCCATGCTGCCAAAATATACAAATGATTCAGAATGGGTCAAAGTCTAAAGGCAAACAGGAATAACAGGAATTAATTCACTCGTGCTCTGTGTTCTTCCATGCAGCTCTATTGAGTTTTCATGAATTTTAAAAACTATATCCACCTGTTTGCTGGTGACAACAACATCAGTCACACACAGTGCAGCCATGAGGCAACGGGTGTTTTGCCACCAGAAGGTGCTGCCTATTTTGCAGGAAGTCAGGACATTTCCCATTGGTAAAAGTGCTCCTACTTAGAGACCAAAGAACGTGTCATCTACCACTTCAGATGCCAGACAGAAAGACACAGTGCTTTTCTGTGGCAGCTGAATTGTTTCTACAGAATGTGGCAGCTCTGTTGAAGAAAAAAAGGTTCTGTTCAGTCAAACATCATGACAGTGTAAAGAAAATGAACAAATTCATTCTTTCCGAATGTCAAAATAAAACTGTCGAACACACACTGATAGATGAACAAAAAGACATATGGCTCAACCTTGGTAAGCCCAAGTAAAAAAAAATGTAAGGAGTGATGATTAACTGTTTTTCAAATCACAAAATATAAACTAAAAGACTGATCTCACAACTTTGTATGTGAAAAAAACTTCTCAAACTGCAGGAGCTTCTCATCACTCTTCAGTCTTTAAATATAGTGGCAGGATTGACACAGATAAAACTGCAGCTCTGCTCTGAGGCTATAGAGCCATGTCCATAGGATTAGCTCTCTTCTCCCACTGTGCTGACCTGTCGCCTTTAAATTGATATCGCAGGGTTTCTTGTCAAGGTATGTGCCACACAGCGGGCCACCAGATCCAGGATTACCATGTCGGACACGCTGTGCTCCTCTTTTCTCTTCAAGTATTGACTCTGTTCATTGCGCTACAGAAGAAGGCTGGTCTCCTGAGTCTCTTGCAGTGTGCAGATGGAAGCTGAGATGTCATGTATTTTTAGCTTTGAATTAGTCATATCTGGTAAACGGTGAGTGGCAGGCAGCAACAGTAAGTGAATGTCCTTGTGAAATTAATTTGAGTTGTTGTTTTATTAAGACTTAATTGGTAAATAAGTATTTTACCATAAGACACAGATGTTATGGAGACATCTTGTATTCATTTTATGTTTGGCCTGTATTCCTCCATCAAGAGCTGTTTTATTGTCAAACTGGGAAATGAACAATGTGTGCACTCCACTGTGAATTCTCAACAGAATTCTTGACAAGGCTTGAAAGATAAAGCGGGCATCAAATAGTCAGATATCCGTGTGGTTCATTGTGGAAGCAGAATACCTGTCTATGCATGCAAATGAGGATGCCTTCTGTTGAAAATAGCTATGCACACATGTATTACCAGAAAAAGCTATTCATTTGCTATTAAATTCTTATATTTTACTAATAACAATATGCTCAGTAATCTGATTTTTGGACCTATGGCACATTACATGACTGGCCGTAGAAATAAATAACCCTATTTTTACTAACACTTTACATCAAACAGGCCCCTTTTTAATTAAAGCAGCAGCCAATCTATTTTCAACATGGGCTAATCCAAATTATCTTAAAATACAATGCTCTTCAACACTTTGCCTTCAGTCATAATGTTGGCGTATTTACTACATTATGCATGCTAAATACAAATTAACACATGGAAATGAACTAAGCTTGCTGAATAGCTGATATGCCTATGTGTCTTTAGGAAAACTTCAGAATGTTCCTACAGCGTTTCCTCGGGTCACCAAGAAATTAAAGGCTCATCATTATCTGACTTCAGTCATATTGTTTATTCCACGTGAAATGAGAGAAATTTGTCTCTAGGGAATGGACATTTTTTTTGTTTACCAAAGGCTCTGGATAATGTGCCTCCATTGCAGGCAGTGAAAAAAAAAAATAATCCAAGTGGGGCACAGCACTGGCCTGAAGCATTTAGCGTCCACCAAAAGGCTTGCACTTCTAAGGCTTGCTTAGGCTGGAGAAGGTGGCTGCAGGGTTTGATTTGACTTTAGAACTACAGACAACACGAGCATCAAGCAGAGCATTAAACTCTTGCTTTTTCGTCCAGAAAACTGAGAAAGTGACATAGCCACACAGAAAGCATTTGCATGTTTGTGCATGGTGTAGTTACTGTTTTGACCCTGTGGACAATTATCACAGCCAAACTGGAATGCTACCATGACTAAATGTTGTGTTTTTCTAGCCTGCGTTTTATCCCAGGAGTGTTCGTAATGTCAGACAATGTTCAGAGTTATAGTCTGAAATTTTATGGCTGGACTAACTGGCAAGATGTTTTTCTCTTGCTGTGATGGCTTCTTAACAGCGTACCCTTCTCAGCAGATAGTGGCACAGCTGCTTCTGCACCAAGGTCACAGATTAAGACGCAAAAGACACACTGGTCCTAAGCGTTCCAGTTGATCTAGCACTTAAATGTGAATGCCTAATGGCCTATTTTTCAGTATCTTTAGATGTGCGTCATCTTATGGTATAAAAAGTGGAAGCATAGTCAGACCCTTAATGGCCAATGCTGCTGTATTGATCTTGGTCAGGTATAATAATAAACTTCTCTTTCCTTGTTTTAAGGGCTGTGAAGTTGTCTTATTATCACATATTCCTAATTACACTGCTGGTCCAACAATTCTATTCTCTCAAGACTGTCAAATTAAGTGTTTTACTAAAGAATTGAGCATATGTGTTTTGTATTAAGAACTAAAATTAGGCAATCCTAGCTCTCACATTAGAAGTGTATCTACATATAATTTTTAGTATATCAACATTTAAAAGGAAGAAACACTTTGCCTCTTATTACAATCCAGATCTGTGCATCTGCTTTTATATGCTGGATAATAGCATAATAATAACTAATAAACAATACAGACAATTGGAAATCTCATTTAGCTAAAATTTTATATGCACTTATTATTATTTACTTATAATTTATTTATAACTTTATGTAAAGGTCTAGTTGCTATAATGTGTTACCAACCTTCTATTTTTTACATTTAACCACATAAGGAGTCAAAATGATTGGGCCAGTGGTATACTATACTTATTTTCTATGTCTTTTCTATTAAAGAAAATAGGAAAATTAAAATGATCAAAATAGAGTCATATAAAACAATTTGGATTTCCTGCAAATGTAGTTTATTCAACATATTTTGTAAACATTGTTATTCTATGCCCTTGAAATACTGTGAACATTAAATAGTAATGAAAAGGTATGGGATTAAATAGAGACATATATAATGAAAACAACAAGTCAATAGGTCAATGTATTCAGACAGGTCTTGAGCTGCATTTTAAATAAGAAAGAGAACAGCAGCAATAAAGGTACACCTTGTTTTGCTCTTAGAGAGTGGGAATTATAGCCGCCAAACAAAATCTCTAAATTACTCTGAGTTTCGCCCAATATCCAAAGGGCATCTGAAATGAAAAGAAATGCCTCTGGATGCAACTGAATGGACTTACCACCAACGTTAATGCCTCAGTGGGACAGATGGTAAATTAAACCCTCAGTCTACTCTGCAGTGTACAGAGACATTAAATTCAAAACCTTACACATCAGCTGCTGCTATCTTGGTTGTGCCTCAGCGATGCTCACCTGTCTGCCATTTGAACAGACCTGACTAAGATAAAGTATATTAACAGATGCAACTGGCTTGTCGGGACATTTAAAATAAAATTCTCCACCACCTGGAAATACTGTTTAATGCATTGTGTGACACATGCTAAATCTTGGACAATTTTAATGTTTCTCTTAATAATGTAAAAGTGTTACACAATAAGAGAAGTCATTCTAGTAAGACAAGGCATGTTTATTTAAAACTTTAAATGTAGCACAAGGTTTTTAGTGGTATTTACAATAAAAAGAATATGCTCCGTAAAAAGATACTGTCTTTTAACATCTGCACAAAACTTTGAAGCTAAATGAGAAAAAGGAATACAGTGATTCTAAAATTATTAATATTATTTTTTTTCTGTAACATTTGGATTTATTGACATTTTGGGAGCTTTGAGCAACTTTGGAATTTTTACAATAATAAAGAATGCTTCAATTTGACTGAGACTTCTGCGCATAAGATTTCAGGGAAAAATTATATCACTGCTGCTCCAAATTCTTTTCATCTTGCCTCTTTGATGCAAAATTGGTTTGGTGCAGGCGAGCACTTAACAACATCAGAGACAGCGTGAAAGATTTTCTTTTTCTCTCACAAAACACTGGGTATAGTCCTTGTTTGTGGATTGTCTAGTGAAGCACGTGTTTTTGCTCAATGCAATATCTCCTTAAGGAGTAAGGAAGTGCAACATGATTATGGCAGAGTCAAAGATGGACATTTTGCATTTGTAATGGAGGTTTGGGTTTGATGGGGGTTAAAACAAAAAACAATAGACACAAGAATATCTGACCATCCATTATCATTTTTATCACATGTTCATTGAGTATATTTGTTTATTTACAGTTAAAACAGTCATATCTGTCAACACAAGCCTTCTTTTAATATTTCACAAGAAGCACAGGTCAGGTCAGCGGAATGTAACAAAGCTGGTTCATGGACGGCTCTGTTCAGCCATAATAACCTTCCAAATATATAGAGGCAGACTAAACCCTCATCCTGAGCCAGGCTCCTGTCTGTTTTGGTGGCACTAGGCTATAAAGCTCAGAGAAAAAGGAAGGGAGCTGCCAAGATACTTTGTGGGTCTTCTGAGCTGAAATAGGTGCCGCAGTCTGTCCTGCTGGCACAGTCCACAGCTTTTTAGTAAAAGTATTTGTTCCAAAAAAGAAGAGCAAATCCTTTTTACTAATAACTGGAAACTTTAGGCTTAATTGGAACTGCCAAAAGAACAAAAATAATAATTAATGGAATAATACAAAATATAATTAATGCTATACCAGACAGATGTATAACTTAGTTTTAAGATTGCATCATTTGTTCATAGTGACTGTATAATGTTGTTAGTGGTCATCCATTTAAGCTATTTTTTTACCCATTTCTTGTTGAGCATTTAACACATTCCCCAAAAGGAAGATGAGTTGTTAAGAAGTTATTGCTTTTATTTCTCCATAACAGCTAAGTATTAGTATAAAATAGTAATAAATGCCAATGGATTATTACCTCCTACAGCCCAATTTGCCTTTTGATTATGCTGTAGAATCAATCAAAAAGAACTTCAAGTACTGTATGTACTTCACCACATCTATTTTATTTTAGCTGAAAAAGAAACTTCTCCACATCAAACTTTATTCAAATCTGTGAAAAATTATGCTGAAATCCTTTTCAGGAAATCCTTTCAGAATGTAAAAAAGCCCTCTAATGAGAAAATGTTCAGAGCTAAGTTTGTCTTGTGAGCAGCTCCTATCCTAGGGCTGGGGTGGGTACAGCCTTCAAATGAGTGGAAAACGCCCAGACAATAGATCATCCTGAGGGCTCACGTCTTTGTCTTCCTCACATAAATATAAACCAGACAACAACAATAACATCTAAATGTCTCTGACAACTCCCACGGTGAGATATTATAAACATATTGAAAATGTATTTTGGTATTATATTTGTCAGTTCTCCAGAGACCACACTACAATGAAACAACAAAACATAACACTTGACTTTTCTGTGCTGCAGACAGGAGTTTGAATTCACAAATGGTGCCTATATCATCTTTCAAAGTTGCATTCTATAAATCAAATAAAACTGGCACATCATAAAAACATCTTAAAGGCTGATGGGAAAACAGCCAAATCAATCAGTCAATTAGGAGATGAAAGTAGCTGCCTCCTCTGCAGTGTGCTGCTATCGTTTAATTAGTTAGGGGGCGATGATGACATGGGCAGAGGTCATCCATCTCCACTAGTCACAACAGAACAGCACAAGACATACTGGCGTTGTATTGACATAACTTAGCTTGACACACCAATCTTAAGGCTGCACTTGTTTTCCACATGTATATTGCTAATATAAAACATCTAATCGGTCGGTGTATATTTGAGTAATTTGATTTTCAGTAGCTGTTTCTAAAAGGAAATATCAGAAACAGCTACTGAAAATCAAAGAATGAGTCGTTGTTGGATTTTTGTGGTAAAATTCCAAAAGAAACTTTTGAAATACTAGACGTTTTTCTTTTTCATGGCCAAAGTAATAAAAAGTTTCTTTTTTAGTTTCTACTTATAGTATATCAAAAAAAATTAAATCACAAAGAGACAGAAACAAAAAAAGGTTAGTTTTTTTTATTTTTCTTAAACGGATGTGGTCATAGGGGAGAGTGGCAAATGCAGTTCCTGCTGTTTGTTGGTGGCACTTTTTGACAGAACAAAGAATCATATAGTCAAGTGTAGAAAGAATGGCCTTGGAACTTTAGAAGGCTGTTTGAGTGTTTAATCTGATTTAAGCCTAAGGTCAAAAATGCTTTTGCTGATACATTATAAAGGCATGGCTGCAAAGTGGCATATGTCCGTTGGTACTGAATAGATTACGTTTCCTGTTTTCTTACTTTTTTAGCTAAATGTAAAAAAAACTGACTAACCTGACAAGCCAGACAGTACCGTATGGAAAAGCTTCCACAGAAAGTGTTTAAATGTGGTCAGTGATTGGTTAGTAACAATAAAACGGTTGCTACGCCTGAAAACCTAAAACACGCCCGGAACGGTCAGCACTGCCACATTATTGGTCACAATTAGCCGGTTAGGGCAATTGACCGGCAGTGAATATTTTCCTTGAGCAGTTTAAGATGAATTTTTGTGACTTTGGAAACTCAGAAATCTGCAGCTTGAGGTCTGGGCCTGACCCATTTACTATTGACCGACACATCTAACTTAAAAAATTAACGAATGAACAATAGGTCTGGACTATAAAAGTTTATTATAACTTTATCATGTTTGCATCACAGTAATACACACTATTCTACACAAATATTTACAACAAGTGAAAAAATACTCAATGTATCTCACTCCATTGAACCCAAGTCACCATTTGTGCACAAAAGTGGTTGACAGCTAATTCGCTCAGTATGATGAAGGAATGAAAACCAGAAAAATGACCAGTGGGAACAGATGTGGGAAATGTGCCTCATTTTCACAGAATGGTAGATCACAAAAAGAGGCAGGATTGCTCTGTCTATCAGGTGGGTTTAATTGGTTAGAGGGCAATGATGACGAGCACAGAGGTCATCCATTTCCTCCAGTCACAGCGGAGCAGCACAAGACATACTTCACCCATCATTCAGGCTTATTGAAATCACTTAGCTCCACACACCAGTCTTCAGGCGGCACTTGTTTTCCTCTGCTTTCGCTAGGTTTTATGAAAATATTCCTTCAGGTCTGCATTCATTATGTATAACATGATTTCTAGAGCCAGGCATAATGAATGGGCAGAAAGAAGTTGTTTGTTGCTGCATATTTTGGTTATATATCCGCAGAAGTGAGTGAGCAGCTCTGTTATCTCTAAGGCCTGCCAGCTTAAGGGCTTGAATTTTCCTTCTTGGAAGCTCTGTGCTCCCAGGCAACAGGTCTCTCTAATGATGAGAAATTATGCTAGTGGCACGTCAATTATGGTGCAAAAATACTCCCTAGTATAATCATATTTTGAGGCTTAGGTTTTCTCTACTGTTGAAGACCCTTCCCCACTCACTATCTATTCACAATAGCACCATTAGAACACAAAGCAGAAACGTACCAGAAAATAATGTGGGAGGTAACTGTACAAGAACTACTCCTAATAGTAAGCGCTGCTTTCTTTTATGTAGAAAAAATTAAAGGCTAAAAGGGACCTCCAATGTTGAAAGTGATCCAACAAACCAGCATTATAAAGCACCGGTGGCTTGTGAAGACCTAGTACCTCATCATTGTCAACCTGTCAGTCCAGATGACCTCATCAGCATAGAAACACAGAGAGGTGCAGCAGCGCGGACCTCCCTAACAGTGGGGGTCCGCGTTCAAGTAGCCTCCTCCAGATGCCTGTGTGGATCTGTTCTACTTTTTAATTAGCACCTTTAGAAGGTAAGCAGCAGTCCCTTTTCACACAGGACAAGTAAAGAACTGAACTCTCTCTAGAACATGCCCACGCTGTCCATATGAACGATGTCAGGAGTTTTCTTCATTAAAAACAGCCTATTTAGCAATAACTGCCTGGAGTGTAAGGTTGCATTAATTGTCAGTGCGTACATAAACTGTACAGTAAGAGAAATTTAAAACAAGAGAATAGTGATTTTTTTTCCATTTAATATATCTAATAGGTTATTGTAAAAAAAAAAAAAAACACACAAGACATCACCAACGCTTTAAATAGTTGAGAATGTTCATTTTGACCTGGAAAGCTTTGGCTAGATGATGATAGACCCTGTCATCTGTTACGTCATATGTCTTAATACATCTTATTTACCTACGCTCTATGGTTTATGTGCCCTTTCTTTATGAGAAATGCAAAATCCCTCAGCACTTAATAAACTGTACCATGGAGAATGTAAGCCCAGATTTTGTATCTATTAAAATAACTTACTTTTACGTCATGTACACAGCTCGTAGAATATGTGCATGCGAGAAAAAATGTTACCTGTTACCTGGCCCGCCTCTTGCATCCATGCTAAAGCCATGGAAGCATTCTGTTCTTAAGCACTCAAGAAACCAGACTTTAGTGGGGTTCCTTGACTAGTGTGAGTGCACCCTTAGAACATCAATGGCTGCCAAGAAAATTCGACTGCACTGGATGTGTCTTTTGGTTAAAGAAAAAGTGCAAAAAAGTAAAACATAAAAAGTGAAAAGCAAACCCAATTTTTTTTATATTAATTAAATAAATACGGGATTGCAGCAGTTTAATGCTGAACTCTAAAAAACTCCAGTGTGAGTGGTATAAAAGCAGGTAGGTTACTATGTAATTTAATGCTGCTTCAATGGCCCCGAAATGACATTGCTATAAAATATAGATTTATGTAAGTCGGCAATGACCAGTGGCCATCTTGTTTATAGAGCGTAATACATACATGTGAATATTAAGTCAGTATTTCCTCAGTGTTTCTATTCTTTTGTTAGTAATAAAGTGGTGCTATGTGTTATTTCCAGAGTAAGTATTGCTGTGAGTCAGAGGTAAAATAAATAAATACAGTGTCAAACTGTGAGTCCCATACAAAGAGCTGGAATGCAGATGAAACATTACACCCAGCAGACAATTTGTCATTGGACTTGGTCATTATATCCAGTTTTCATCAATCAATAACTGATTATTACTGGGTATTTTAATGTGATAAACAGTTTTGAAAAATGAAAAAATGTGTTTTAGAATAAACTGCCCAGAGTGATCATTTGTAAATGTAGTATGAAGTGCCACATCACACTGTGTTGTTGTTCCTGTCGGTGTTAAGGGTGATAAACTGGAGTTGCACTTGGAGGCCTTTAGTCATTTTTTAGAGCATCAGTGTTGCCAAAGCATGCTTGACCATTCAGTCAATTTGGTGGCACTGAACTATGACACTATTATAGAGTCAATTAGGTAAGCGTCAGTGTAAAGCGCTCCTGTTCTCTGGGCTTACTGCGAGGATTGAGCTCTGCCTAAGGCACTGCTGGACTGTAGTCATAAGAAAGAGGTCAGACAAAAGTCAATTGGTTTGATTGAAACCGCGAGCCCTGCTTCACAAAGGATGTGAAAAATAAAATGGAACTTAATGTCATCTTTTCTTTCCTTTCTAATGTCAAGCACTTTAAAAGAGGGATTGCAGCCCATGTCAATTCATCTGTTAATGGGATATCTCAGGTGATCACAGCAGCCAACTGATTAGTCTAATGGAGGGCTCTATAACTAAAAAACACATTTCTTTTTACTTAAATGTAGCATGTCAGATGTCACCTCCATCCGATGGTAAAAAACTCTGAAGGATGATTCATTCTGGCACTACGTTCTGGTGTTTCAAAACATTACTGCAATTAGGTTGATGCGGGCGAGGCTAATAAAAGGTCAACGTTTGAAACACTGACAGGTTTTGACATTCATCACGGTGGGATCCAAGTAATAAAAGATAGGTCATTTTGTCCTTTACTGTCAACCTTACCTTCAACAATGTTATTACTACACAGCTCAAAATAATTTAAACATTCCCTGTCTTTGAGTGTAATGCTTATTACTCACAATGTCTTAAACTACCTTAGATATGTTTTTTTGTTTTTACTGTAAATACCAACAAAATATATATATAAATAAAATGAGGAATTTCTCTGTAAGTGTCCATCTACAAAACCTACCTCTTTCTTCTATGACATGTTACAGGATGACTGACATATGGACTTGCTCAGTTACAGCACACAGAATAGAGATGGGCAGTAATTATTGTTCAAACTCATCTCTGACTATACATAAATAAAAGCATCCTTAAAAAGCCTTCAATATTATTCACACTAACACGTCAAAAGGCTTACCTTCTATCCTCCTCTTTGGTGCTGGGCAGCTAAACCATTACCAGAAACATTTTATTTCCATTTACAAGTCTCACTGCAGCCACAGAAATCAAGTGGCTGTGTGTCCTTTTATGGGTTCAAAGACCAGAGAAAGAGTTTGAACCGCTGAAAGCTTTGAGCGTGATAAGTAAAACAGACTACACTATGATAACTCCCATAAAAGCAAATGCGTGTCCTCGGCTGATATATACTGTGAAGAGATTGTAGGGTACCGTTTCATCACATATTGATGTTCATAACTTGTATAAATAAATTGTTGTTAGAGAATCTTTTCGGCATGACATACTGACAGGCTGTCATCACTCTGCCATTAAAAATAAAAAAAAACAAAAAACAAATGCCTTAGAGTATCAGTCCTATTTAAACATGCAACAGTGAAGCGCATAGGAATTCACGTATAGTTGTGATGAATGAGTCCCATATTCCCTGTTCTTAGCCTCATTCTGGTTTAAGTTGCTATTTGTACAAGCATCACCTTTATGCCAGCAGAACATTGTATGCTGCTCGCGCCATTATTGTTATCATTGTTTACAATAAAACCATTCCAAACAATGCAAAATAAAGGAAAAGGAAAACAGAAAGTCAATCTGCAGTGTGTAAAAAACCCAAACATATAATAAAGTAATTGGGCAGCCTGGTTGCACAGTTTATTTGATTATTTACATGGATCCCCATTAGCTAAAAGCATAAGCAATCAGCTAGTATTCCTGGGGTCTATACTAAGAAACAATTCAATACAAAATAGAAATCTCAATAAAAAAATTGATACAACAAACTAAATTTTATACTTTCATACATTTAAAATCAGGTATATATTTAAAACATATTCTGTTCATTCAACTTTAAACATTTCAGTACAAATCTAAGTGGTTAGCACTGAAGGTCCAGAGTAAAAAGGTCCAGAGTTTGACTCCCAGGCTGGACAGGGCCTTTCCGTGTAGAGTTTGCCAGTCAGTTTTCCCAGATACTCCAGTTTCACCCACCAACATCAACACATGCGATAGTCTTTGGTTAGTGACATAACTGGGGTACCTGGGTGCCCCCTGGTGGCAGCTGCTGACAATGAATTTCCTCACATGTATATATGTATAATAAAGAGACAATAAAAGAACTGTAAAATAAGTTTTGATTAATATCAAAGTAAAATTACTCAAGTAGAATGTACTTAAAAGGTATTACAGTTTTGAATGAAATTACTACCTGTGTATGTTGAACAGAAAACGTTCTATTACTACAGTACAGCTTCTCTGTTCTCTGCTAATTGCCGCCGACAGGAAAAATAAGCACATTATGCAAGATGTGTAGGGGCACATGCCTGTGCCAAGACCATGTCCCTTTCTATGCCTCTGCCAGTCACAGAACATTTGATAGATATCCAAGAGAAAAAGATCCAAGCTAAGACTTGGTGGCTTGAACCTCCCTCTCCCTGTCAGCACCTTAAAACATCTGTTGGACAATCCACTGTGTAGATATATTTAGAAATAAATTAAATAAAGTTAAATAATTGCTTCAGCAAGGTCACCTTCTGTATCTGTCGGGTCACTTGTTAAACTAGTATTAGTGGCATTGTTTCAGCAGTAGTCTGAAACAATGCCACAATACATTGTTTCAGACAGTGCTAAACAATACCTTAGCACTGTAAAGTTTTGATTGAGGGAGAATTGCAGAAACACTGTGGCATTAGTTGTGACGATGGGTGGAGGATGGGTGGAAAACATCTTATAGCATGGGTAGAGAGGCCCATAAGCAGAACTTTGCTTTGAGTAAGTAAGTTGTAAAGTAAGTAAATGAAAATCTTAAATAAATGTGAAATTTACTTCCCAGCTCTTGTATAAGAAGTATTAGTCAAGAAGTCTCTAATATAAATCTTGTTAAAATCCACAACAACGCAATGTGGAGTGTATTTTCCAAGAAAATAGTAATGTGCTCTAAGGTGTAGGCCTGAAAACATTGAATAATGGGTGTAAAGATTTCCTGCTGTCTCGATACAGATTAGTGCCAAAAACTAATCACCAGTTCATGCCCCTTGGCTCCAGAGTGAACCAAGTTTTATTGAAATCTGTTAATAAGTTCCTGAGATATCCTGCCAAAAAACAAATCATAACCTCCCTGGCTGAAAGGAATGCCATTGATTTTTAGTTTAGGTTATTTTTCTTTTCCAAGGAACTATGCACACAGTGGATTTTATTTTTGTTTTATTTTACCACATCATTCAAATATCTAAAGGCAATCCATCTTTGAAAAACATGTTTCATGTGAAATAGAACAAATTTCGAAAATACCATAAAACTCATCTGCAAACAATTTATGGTTGGTCAAGTTTAGGTATATGTACAGTAGATCTTTGACGGAAATAAATAGTTTGCATTTGTGATTTGCCAACCTTAAACAGATTTGAAGATTGTGTTGTTATATACCAGCTCTGGAGCTTAATGTTTGTAATTTTAATCATCTGGCCCATATTATAATCTAAATGCAAAGTTTGTTTTCAGTCCAGGCTAAAAACAAGCCAGTCAAAAACATCCACGCCGTTTATTGCTGTTATTAAAGTCAGCAAGATTACGATCTAAGAAAATGCCAAGATGTGTTCCACATGTTAAATTACTCACTTCAGTGGCTTCACAGACTAAACACACAAACAAACATGTGGCAAACAAATAACAGAGGAAAGATGAACACTTATGAAACTCAGTGGAGCAGGGCAACAACAAATTGTGTTGCCCGACTTAATATTGTTGTATTTTTTTTACTTTAATTGAACATGGGTATGGACACAGCTTAACTGATTACACGATACACAATCTACTCTGATAGGACTTACCATGAGAGTAAGTGGTGGGAAAGTTTCTGTATTTTAGAATAAATGCCATTTTTAAATGGATTTTTTTCCTGGCATGCCAGAAAGCAGCAAAAGTTACACTCAGTGTACTTGGCAAACAAAGTGAATAATTTGCAAGAAGAGATTATTTCAAATCTCCTCACATATCCACACAACAGCCTCCTGACGCAAAGCAAGCCAACAGCAACCAAGAATATTCCTCTTTTTGTTGTAGATGCAGCACATAGGTAACGCCATTACAACACAGCTACTCATGCATCAAACCTTCTTCCACATAACCATGTTTTCTGAGAATCTTTTTCTTATGTGAACTTTTCTGACCTTTTGTGCACTTTACTTTTTGTTTGGAAAAAGCAAATCAGCTGAGGACATCACACTAGACACAATTCAGTTCACAGTGCTCTTGATTGTGATCAAGGCTGAAGTGTCCATATGTGACCTGATGGACTCCAGATATGTCCATCAGGTCACATATGGACAGATCAGCCTTGATCACAATTACTACTCAATCAATCAAACAATCAAACTTTTTTTAAAGCACATTTTAAACAACACAAGTTGACTAAAGTGCTGCACACATTTGAAATAAAATGAGTAAAATATAACATACATAAACATTTCCGAAATATAAAACTAACAATTATTTTTTTTTATATATATAGGTACTTAGCAAAGATACTCACTATTTGATGAATAACTTCACGGCCTCAAAAAGACTCTCCTGCATAATATATTCAAATTAGGGCGAGGGATGTTGTAGATTACAGTGGAATTAAAATGAAGTTGCTTTATTTGCAGCAATACTCTGCGGTTTGCAAGCTAACTGCTGACTCAAGCAGGAAATTAGTTTGTGTTTTAGCCCAACTCTGTGATGTGAGAAACAGACTGTAACTAATGTAACATACAGGCACAAAGTAGATCCATTTTCATATATAATTCTGTGTCAAAGTAAAATATGACCTGCGTGTTGTCATCCTATTAAAAATTAGGCTCATTACTGTACGCCAGACATACATATACTAAAACGCAAACAATTTTAACACAACTCAAATGCTAAACCCAAAGTTTTAAGACTTATTCTTTGTACACAAAATTTCTCTAGGGCCTATTTCTCTCAAATATTGTTCACAATCTGTGTTAAGCTCTTCCCCCTTGCCGAGATAATTCATCCACCTCACAGGTGTGGCATACAAAATTCAAAATTCATCAAAATTGCTCCTCCATAAACTTAATGTCATCTACCACAGTGCAATCCATTTTATCACTGGTGCACCATTAAACACACACCACTGTAATCTGTACTCTCTTGTCAACTGGCCATCTCTCAATTTCCGCAGGCTGATACACAGGT
Source organism: Neodontobutis hainanensis (assembly GCA_024349245.1). Lineage (NCBI taxonomy): Eukaryota > Metazoa > Chordata > Actinopteri > Gobiiformes > Odontobutidae > Neodontobutis > Neodontobutis hainanensis. Next base: position 12,813,408 of record JALDNG010000005.1, read on the forward strand.
ATCAGTTCATTTACAAAACAATTATTGGCAAATTTCCTCAGTACCTTCGCTCACTGTTAAATATTTTGAATAATACTAGAAATCGCTCCAGTTACTATATCACCATAGTTGTTCCGAGAGTCTGTGCTTCCGTTGGGCGCTTCTCATTCCACTTTTCTGTTTCCAACAACTGGAAGGAGCTGCAGAAATTATTAAAGCTTCTATTACTAATCCCTTTATTAACTTTTTAAGATCTGTAATTTACAATCAGTGCACCTGTTTCTGATGAGCTCTATAAATCTTTATGCTCTGTAAATAGCCTTTTGTGATTGTTTTAATACTGTTTAAATACTGCATTGCATTGTAGTTATTGTTGTTCTTGTTTCTGGTGCTGCTGTCTCTTGGCCAGGTCATTGTTGTAAAAGAGAATTAGTTTTCAATCGATCTACCTTGTTAAATAAAAATTAAATAGAAACTACTACTACTACTACTACTAATAATAATAATAATAATAATAATAATAATAGAGCATTATTATTGCACACATGGGCCTTATGTTGTCCACAATAAAAGGCCACTCTAAAATGTAGTTTTATCACACAGCACAATGCAACACATGTCGCAAGTTTTGAGGGAGTGTGCAATTGGGCAGACTGACTGCAGGAATGTCCACCAGAGCTGTTGCCCGTGAATTGGATGTTTATTTCTTTACCATAAGCCGTCTCCAAAGGCGTTTCAGAGAATTAGGCAGTACATCCAACCCGCCACACAACTGCAGACCATGTGTAACTACACCAGCCCAGGACCTCCACATCCAGCATCTTCTCCAAGACCCTCTGAGACCAGCCACTCATACAGCTGCTTCAACAAATGGTTTGCATAACCAAAGAATTTCTGCACAAACTGTCAGAAACCGTCTCAGGGAACCTCATCTGCACTCGTTGTCCTCATCGGGATCTCAACCTGACTGCAGTTTGTTGTCAGATTGGACCAACATTCAACAGGCCACAATCAACAACCTGATCAACTCTATGTGAAGGAGGTGTTTTTCACTGCCTGAGGCAATTGGTGATCGCACTCGATACAGACTGGTTTTCCCTAGACCCCCCCAATACAGTGAAACTGCACATTTTAGACTGGCCTTTTATTGTGGCCAGCCCAAGGCACACTGTGCAATAATCATGCTCACTAACACAGATTTGGACAGATTTGTTAACATTTTTTGAGAAATATAGGCCTTTTGTGTACAAAGAAAAAGTCTTAGATCTTTAGGTTTAGCTCATAAAAAATGTGGGCAAAAACAAAAATGTTGATTTAAAATTTTTGTTCAGTATATAAGGCTTATATTGGAAGCGCCAGGCTACAACAATAACACCCAAATCTTAAATAGAAACTTGATATTTAGAATCAGCTGCTTTATATTTGGCATTTGGTGCCACAGAATGAGGGCTCCAAAAGGGTGAGACTGCATTCTATTGTTACCTTGAAAGCTGCTGTACACATTTACAATATACTTGACATCAGACCTTGAGCAACTCAGACAAAATCCATTAAGAGGGAAATTTGAGTTGACTTCTGAAAGATATACTGTAGATATAACAGACCATAATACTATGATACAGATCTAATTGTCTGTCAGGCATACACCAGGCATCTTTTTACAAGACCTTCAAGGAAACTTGCTTTCTGCATCACATAAGATTTTGTTGGTGCAATACAGCGATTGGACACTGGTGGAATTGGAAGCAGCGCATAGGGGGCAGTTATTCAACATATATGCTTTGTAAACACAGAAGATGAGCCATATACAGAATTAAACTCTATTACAGAGGTGTCTAATTTTAGTGGTCACACAATTGGAGCTGAAGTAAGCAGGACCAGTGAAATAATAATATAATATATATAACATCAACCAATTTTTTCCATGTTTTAGTGCAAAGAAGTACAATTAGGCTAAATTATAATCAGTCAGTGCTCTCAGTAATTGCAATAGTAAACGGCTAATGTTGGCAAAAGCCTTCAGCATTTATGCTTTCACAAACTCACCCTCACAATATGATTTTGATGCTAATGCTATTTTTTATCAGCAATAACATAACTAACCTCCACAGATACATCACTGACCTCTCGGCTAGGGGTTAAAAAAACACTGTTGTTTCCTCAGTCTCCCTAACAATTCATTTATCTCCTGTATACTCAGTTGTCCTTGCAAGCTCTTGTATTTTTGCCATGTTGAGTGTTATACTGCCATTGAAAGTTATATTCTCTGACCACTGAAACTTGCTGCGTACACACCAAGCATACAGTTTCCTTATTCTCTTCAGTGAATAAATAGAAAGTGGTCCATTTTTCTTGGCAAACTAAACACTATGTGTCTACTTTTCTCCTTTTTGATAAAGACATTTGAGCCACAGGGAGTAACTTCAACAGAAACAGAGTAAGACAAAATCGCCATCTATGAAACCAGACAGCACAATGCTGTCATCTACTGTTCAGTTCTGGGTCTCACTGTTGTGTAATTTCTTCTACCCTTACTAAAACAATGCAACTCCTAGTGGATTAATTAGAAATAGCAGCTACTTTAATTTAAAAACTGCAGCTTATATAATTTCCATTTTCCATATTCATTCCACGGGCCGGATTGTACCCTTCAGTGGGCCAGTTTATGGCCCTTGGGCTGCATGTTTGACGCCCCAGCTCATTTATTTTCTTGTCATTACATTAGTCATTAAATGTAGTGGTTTGGATTTGTGTTAATAAATATATATATATATATATATATATATATATATATATATATATATATATATATATATATATATATATATATATATATATATATATATATATATATATATATAGAAAATTTCCTATCTTAGATTTGTGCCTCCTTTCTGCAGTCAAAATATAATCAGAGGCTTATTTGTTCATATGTGTGTGTGTAGACTTTGAGCCGCTGTGACATAATCTGATTTGTGCATCTCAGCTATTGCATAAATCAAACAAAAATACACTGCTGGTTTCAATCGCTCAGCTATACTTTGCCCATTAGACCGGTTTAGAAGGCACCTTGATGTAGAAAAAGAAAACAAAGCAAGGAATTGAGCTCAAGCACAGACAGACTCATTGTGGCCAGACGCTGTGGTGGCCATTTGTCACTATTAGTTTCCATTAACTTGATTTGAGACGGGGAGAAAACACAGAGCGAGTTGTCCACTACAGGATATGGAAAACTCAAAGTGATAGTGTGGCTTGCAAACTTCTCACTTCTCGAAAGCTATCCATTTAAGTAAACACCCAAAATGACCAATAATGGAGACGGTTTGAGTCAACTGGACAAGTGGGTCATCACACACAAATCACTGAAGTGATGAAATGCTCCCATGGCTGTTGTCGTAATGCACACTGCCCACAGCACTCACCCAAATGCTGAAAGATGATTTGGAGTGTCAAGGCAGTTTAAGGGCGATATGTGGAGACACAACACATCAATCTTATAATCTGACACATTCTTTTAGCTCTAAACTCTTCCCATAAGGGAAAAAGTATCTGCTAAATAAATATATGCTATAAAATATGAAGAAGAGTTATAAAGGACCATGGATATGCAGCCTACAAGATTTACATTACTGTATTAACAGAATTGAATTGATTGTGATGAACAGTACTAGTAAATAAATAGAAGCAGAACTGCAGCAAACTATATTACACTGAATATTAAAACAGATAATATTGCACAGAATGTGAATTACATTGCACTACAGTACAGGGTCCATTTAAATAACAAAGGTTATCAATATCAATAAAGATCAATAAAGTATTTCTGATTATGATTTTAAGATAGTCTATATTAGTGTGCAGACTGGTTTATTAATTATTGAAGTCTTTGACATTTTGGAAAAGCATGTCTGTGTAGCCTACGATAAAACGTCAGCAGAGGGCGTTGTAGGCTTAGGTCCATCTGGCTGTATGTATGAGCCTTATGGGCGGCAGAGTTAGCGTGCATGCTTTCATATTTACTTATCTCGTGGCCACGACTTAGCGTATCTCGTGGCCACGACTTAGCGTATCTCGTGGCCACGACTTAGCTTAACTCGTGGCCACGAGTTAGCGTATCTCGTGGCCACGACTTAGTTACATATATTTTTTTTTTTACATAGTGAGACCAGAGGGGCTCCGTACTCAATTGAAGTCTCTTGGCTGGATAAAACTAGCCTCCAATAGTCAGTATTTCAAGGGGGCGGGCCTTCACACCTGTCACTCACCAAATTTGGAAGACTATTGGTGCTGAGGACACAGTGCTACTATGCTATATTTTTTACGGTCTTTCACAAGATATAAAACATTAAAATATTATTTTGACCAAATGTTTTAATGATACATTATTATAATCCATCTAGCCCATTGATACCAGCCGTCTCTGACAGTTAGTGAACAATAAGCACACCGAGTACCGTTAAAAGCAGCAAGTAAATGTGGCCACGTTGTTAAATGAAGGTCTGTAAAAACATAATTGAGTAACTATTATTATTAAGAATAAATACTGATTGTCATTTCAGCAAGGACAAAGGATTTATTTTAATAGAAAAGCTTTTTCAATAAATAAATTAGCACACTCTGGCCATCAAATTAAACTGTGCAGTCAATCAAGAGTCCTGTAGTGTGTCTGCAACAAGCATTTATGTTCTCATTTTTTTCTAGGAGACAAACCAAAACTTGAATTACACTGTGAACTATCTTTATATTCAGTTGTTTATGTATATGCAGTGTATATTTGATTAATGTTGTTTAAATTTATAAAAATGGGAGGGTGAAGTAAAAGGACCAAAATGCTTACTCCATTTTAGTACATAGAAAATAATTTGTCCAAAGAGGCAATGCATAATTTCAACCTCCTAATTAATGGCTATAATATGAGTCTAGACATGTCATGTACTCAGTCTGTGGTAATATGTGTGAGCTTACTGCTTTACAACTTTCTGTCAGTACATAATAAATTGACTCAGAAACTAGAAGCACAGAGAGATGAGAAACTACAATTAATTTGCAATTAATCTGTAATCTATGAATCCTTTCCTGAGTTACACTCTTGCTACTTTTCCTCACTGGTATGACCTGTCAGTCTTCTTACACTTCCTACAAGCTGCAAGGAGCTCACAAACAAACTTTGAGTTGCACATGGTACAGTAAAGTCCTGTAAATCTCACCAAAGAAATTCAGGTTTGGATGCACAAAGCACATCTGGACATTCTTTTATCTCTATGTGTAGAATACACTGTGATCTTTATATGGTCATCCAGCCTCTCTTCACACAATAGAGGTGGATTTGATTTAAATCTGATTATAAGCCTTCACATATGTTTCATTAGTGATACAACACCTCTCAAAGCTATTTCTTTCTTTTGAAGCATATTATTCTTTTGCTAGTCACTCACTCTTCCGGGATTTTCAACATTTTAGTTGTATTCCCAAGGTAGTCTAACAAAAGTGGCTTCAAAGTTGTTGGTTTCATTACCTTAATTGTGATCATTTAGTGAATCCAGTGACATTGGAACACAAATAAAAGACTGTGTTATTTGCTATCCCAGCTGTGATACGGCTGTGTTTAATTTGTCTTGTACAGCGAGCGAATTACTTCTCTGTTTTCTTTGCAGGTGTTGTGTGTATCTCCCAGTCAGTCAAGATTCCAAGAGAACCGAAGCCAGCAGAGTTTGACAAGGTCATACGACGACTCAGAGAAAATCCAAATGCAAGGGTGGTTATCATTTTTGCCAACGAAGACGACATCAAGTAAGGCTTGGTAATAGCTTAGGAATGTGTCTTTGATGAGTTAAAGAAACATACTGCAGTGGAGAGACATGAGGATGCAGCCAGACTGCCTGTGTAATGAGTTGCACAACAAACTCAAAGTGGAGCTGGTATGGATGCTGACCTTATCCAATGCAACATCTGTTCCCTCACCTTTGCAGGCGGCTACTCCATGCGGCTAAAAAGGCCAACCAGACAGGACATTTTATCTGGGTGGGTTCAGACAGCTGGGGCTCCAAGATCTCTCCCATACTGCACCAGGAGGAAATGGCAGAGGGGGCAGTCACCATCTTGCCTAAGCGCCAGTCCATCAAAGGTACAGAGAAATGCAAAGTCTTGTTCACAGCACATTAAAAGTAAACTACATTTAAGTCATTTTAACTAACTGTATTTGCAGTTGCATTTTGCAGTAACGTAAATCAGTAGAGGGCAGTGGCTCATTTACCTTTAAAGGATACAACCAATAAAGTCAAAAACTGACAACAAACCAAAGCTACTTTGTGAACAGATATCAATATTTCTACTGTGGCATCAAATACAGCTTTTCTGCTCGCTTTTTTACCACTGTTTTTTACACTGTGACATTCTTCGGCTCAAATACAAGGCCACAAAATAACCCATTATAATCTCCATTGGTTTTAACCATTATTAAATGATGGTTGTTTAAATATTAGACTATTTTATCACAATATAAATCACTGAATTCTACTTTAAGTTGTCTTTACCATATTAGACTCGAGACAAACTAAATGCATCAGTGATAATCCAACTATTGATCTGTCTAGGGTTTGATCGTTACTTCATCAGCCGAACGCTGGAGAACAACAGAAGGAATATCTGGTTCGCCGAGTTCTGGGAGAACAACTTCAGCTGCAAACTCAGCCGCCACGCCGTGAAGAAAGGCTCCGGACTCAAAAAGTGCACAAGTAAGATATTTTCCTGTGAAGAATGAGCTATTTAATGTTCTCTTTGTTAAAACTTTTAACCAACTCAAAACAACCTTAAGGATGCCTTGAGGGAGGTGACACATTTTGCTCATAGTGAATGTGTTTTGACAGTGTTGCCCACCTCTTGTTGAATAGATATATATTGCAGACTGAAAATCACAGTTCATCTCACAGCTTTTCTTGGCGCCTCTAGATTTCTGCTGAGTCTGGTGTGTTCGTGCAGAGAGAGGGTCATAACAATCGAACGGCAAAGCCGAGCTGCTTGGTTAAAAGCTTCAGGCTCTATGCCATACGTTATCCAGTGCAGTCTGTCTTTAGGAAAACATCAGATTTGATCCAGATTTAAACAGCAATTAGATTGTAGAACATATATATAAATGATGATGGTGAAACCATCTGGGTACCACCCTCAGTAGTGTATTGTAATTTTCTGCTTTATTTCTTATAAGACTGTGCAAAAGTCTGTTGCTACTGCTGACATTGTTGGATGTTGTGCAAACAAAACTATGTGCCACATACACTGTCCTCTTCCTGGGCATTACATAATGAAGCTTATGCTTAAACAAGGACAATCCAAGGGAAAAACTTAAATGAATCCACATCAGTATACTCCGCTACATTTTACTACACTATTGTATTAAAGCTCCACTACCTGATTTTCACTTTACCGTCCTGGTCTCAGACTCCACTCTCTGCCAAAAGCAGCCTGTGGACCTTTTCTGCTTCTCTTTTATTTAAAAAGTAAAATTGGTCCAATTTCTCCTCCACAAAATATTAATACATTTTACCAAACGGAACTTTAGCGCTTAGCTTTAGCTTAGCATTAGCTTAACTGTGACTTCAGCGTGAGAATGGCAATCATCTCCGCCTCGTTTAATTTTACGTGATTGAATTGACAATATTTCTCCATGTTTTACATTGCTTTATCTTTTAGCTGTTTCTCTGTGTAAAAAGACATATTCAGCGCTAAAAATACACTTGATTGGCAGCTGTTGAACTTCCTGGATTGTCATCACAAGTTGGTGTCAACCAATGGGAGCACTCCTTTTTAGAGAATGTGATTTTGAGAGCATGTGATTGGCCAAGTTTTTCCATTCCAGACTAGAGGTTCTTCTTTCTTATCTTAACATCAGTGCATCAGTTTTGAGGGCTGTCACCTAGAGGCTTGACTGGGGGCTTGGAATAATAGAGCTTAGACCATAGTCACAAATACCTGTACATTGTCTTTATACTGTAGATAGAAAGCACAAATATCACATGTTTCCAATTATGATGGTCATATAACTTTCCTTTCTGTAGCAACCAGTGTGGGACTAAGAAAGGATTTCTTATCTTATCTTATAATATTAACACATTTTGCAATTTGGGTAACACTAATATTACGGAAACCTTTGGGTTTATGCTCCCAGCAAGTGAGAGCTCATTCAACCAGGCTAAAGATAGAGCACTTAATTCAGATGTGGAAATTAGATTTAGTCTGAAAGCACATTTGCAAATAAAACTCTAGTTTAAAATGTGTTAGGATCACATTTAGGAACATTTTATGTGTCCTGTGTCAGACATGTTGCATCCATTAAAGCAAAATTCAAATTCGACTTGATTAAAATAAATAAATTTAATATAATCTAACTCCCATGAAAAGACCTATAAAAATAGCTTACTTAGCAAAGAGGGCACAACAAACATAATGAAATTCTGTCTTGCATTATGTTGAAAAAAAAAAGGTGTGAAAGGAGATCAGCACGCCATTATACAGAGACAGAAAAACACCTCAAAGTGTTTTACAGTCAGGATGCGTCACAACACACAGACTACTAGCAACAACCTAAGTAAAGGCCTCTTACAGCAAGGTGACAGTGCTCACTGCTGTGCCACCAGGCTGTTCTCAAGCCACAGGACTGTACCCACACTATCTTCACATTACACAAGACAAAACCAAAGCACAGTTCTTAACAGAATACATCCAGGTGGGGAGGCTTAACTTGACTGAACTGCAGCAGTCATACAAAAGGTGTATGACTCTTTCCTTTATCTACAGTAGATCCGTAGCAACATACATCTTAATAAATGCTTGTGTTATTAACAGAGATCATTACATTACTGCTTCACTTGTCCATTGACTGCCTATGAAGTGTTGACCCTACATAGAAAAATGGTCAGTGTAGAGAAGCGTGTAGTATGGAGTCATTTTTACTTGCAGACAGTGGTGCTAACGGCCACTGTTGTAACTTTGGCTTTCTGCAAGTAACTGACAGATTGTGCCAAAATATTTGTGGGACAAATTACCACAAACCTCACACAAATGCAATACAAAAATACTAAAACAATTTTGGCAGTCATGCTAAATGTTACATGTTGGCCTTGAGATGACACATTAGATACAACATTTTTGGACTCCCATACCTAAGCTATGCAGAGTTATTGCTTTTCTTCCACAGAAAATACCTTCTTTGTTAGAAAATGCCGTAAATCCCAATAACGCATGATGGATAGTTGTATCTACTTTGTGCCCAACTCCCACTGTGCCACTCAAAGCCTGCCTGCTGCTGAAGCAAGTAGCTAATGGCACACTAAACATTATGATTGTGACACATCTTAGACTGGTAAGCGCCCGTGGTCTTAGCTGTTGCCAAGAAATGCTGTCTCTAATGACAATGTGTGGATGTGAGATGGATCCCTGTGTAAAAGCACAAAACTCGGGAGAACCCTCATTCTTATTTGAGTCTTGTTTAAAGGAGGTCTTGGGAGATAAGTAAAGACAAAACAGGAAAACTCAAACTGTCTAGAGAGGTGTTTTTTTCTCAAAAATGGTCAGCAATATGTTGTAGGCATAGTGTATTAGTGCTATTAGACAAGTTTTATTTATTTTTTTTTACTTTTATGTTTCAACCATTTTTCCAGCAACTTGAGCATCCTAGCATCAAATTTACTAGGAACTCCACATTGCATCCAGGTTATTTAAAAAGAAACAGTAAACAAAAAACTGAGTCACCCCATTTCTGCAGTTCAATAATACATGAACATTTTTATGTATTATCAAATGTCTCCTGACATTTGAAAAAGCACTAAGTACCATCATTTCTATGATTTCATGTGATATGGGTTTCTAATCAAGCAGGAGGTAGACTTGGGCAGTGGATGGGTATTATAATTAACTGCATTTGTGTCAATTATACTAGAAAAGAAGACAGCCTAAACTGACTCTACAATATAAGATGTATTGTTACTTGGCCTGTTCACAATGACAAACAAATTTACTGGAGAGGTACAGCACAGGTCAGTCCAGAATGGCACGCTTTTACAATACTACTTTGGTGAGCCCTCATCTTTTGACTTTGTGTGGTACTGTAATGGTCGGAATTCGAATTTTTCCAAAAACAGCATTTCTTAGCTGAAACTGTTTCTAAATGAATAATCTGTGAAATTAAACTGTGTCCTGAAAATATGTGAAAGTGGTAAAGCTGTCTGAAATGTGAGTTCAGAAACCTTGGAATAAACAGGAAACAATCTCTAACAAACTCTACTCTCCAGCCTCTCGCAGAGCAACAAGAGGGCATTTGCTCTCTTCTTTAACCTAACAACAGCACATAGCTAAGTTTTGAAAGTTTGCTTTGAATACAATGCATAGCACCTATAGAAACACAAATTGGTCCTTGGATGATGTCACTCTCCTGTAGGGCAGTGGAAAAACATGCCTGTTCAGACGTTACCAAATTATGCTGTACTGACTAAACTGAATGGTACCAGTCAGTGAAAAAAAACATGGTTTTTGAAACAACTCAAAACAAAGATGGCTGGCCACAGCATACCACTCTATAACTGTCATCACTCTGGAACTCACTATGCTTGTTAAACATTTGAATGCTGGATCCTCACCACATTTACTCTTCCAATATTTGTTTGAGGTTAAAGAGTGACAGTTCTCACGACTCTTCACTGGTGGAGTTGATGCTCATGCTGACTTTGTGGCAGCTGTGAGGACCACATGGGGCATGCTGCAGAATTATATGTCCAGAGAGGGTTAGACTGCTCATGCTGATCAAAGCACTCACACTACTTCAGCGACTGAGAAAAAAGTGAGATTTGTCTTTTATCTGTAAATGAAGGAGATGTAAACTGATATTGATTAATGTGGAGAGGAGATGTAGGATACAACAGGGACTCTTCTAAAGCTCCTTAGTTTTCTGCTTATTAATGATTTAAGGAAGTGGCACATGATGCAGACAAACCAAGAATGAGTTTTTTCAATTCTGGGTTTATGTTCAGGTGATTAGGGCATCGTTAATACAAATACAAAATTTTAGCTACCTGATACAAGAAAACATTTTTACCATGACAGTAAGATATTGCCTTACACTGGTGGTGATATTTGGTGGGTGGGCTAATAAAAACAATCACACTTGGTACATTTAGCAACACTATGGAAGTTATAGCTACACTATGCTTTTTCAAATAAAACTTGTTCTCAACACAATTTAAGATTATGTTAAACAAACTCTTTCTCTTTTACACAGTTAAATACTTTCAGAATTATCTACAACATCTTTACGGCTTCCACTAAAAACTGCAATCATGAACATTATTGTTTTCCTCAGTCAACTAAAGACTGAGGCAAAAAATAATGTTCATTACAGTGAGACTGGAAGCCTACCAAGCCCATTGATACCAGTTGCCACTGTTGTCACGGCAATGGTGATGTTGCAAGTGTTCTGAAGAGAAATTTATTTCTGCTTACTATGTATGAAACAGCAATGATTTCCTCCAAAAGACTAGAACACCTTGGAGCTTGTTAAAGAAGTAAAACACAGCTCCAGTTTTGGGTTGACTTTAAAGAGGTAGTCAAACTGTTAAACAGTCAAACTGGCATAAAAAAATCGAAGGCCTGTAGCTATAGAGAAGGTCAAAGGTCTGCGCCCACACACATCACAAAATGTCCTGTGTGACACTTTACGGTTAAAGACACCCACACTTTGCTGCTACTTTGCTTAATCTAAATGGATTTCTCTAAAGCAAAATGGCAGCCTGAAAAATGTGTGAAAGTGAGCCAAAATGCCAACCCAGACAGTGCAAAAGACGGTTGAAAAGGGAAATGGTCTCATGGAAAAGAAACAATACAAAGTTAGTGTGGGTGGCCTGCCAAGCCTGCACGAGAAATACCAACTCTTATACCCACTCTAGCTCGCAGGACTCCCTGTAGCAAAGGCATGTTGGCCAAACTGTGACAATTTCTGTCCAATCTAGGCCCTGTGGCCCTTAATTACTGAGCCATAACCTCCAACAATAATTCATGCATTTCAAAAGCTCCAGAGATAATCGAAGACATTAAAATGTCTGTGGTCTGCAATGAGGAGGTGGAGAAGTAGCAAATGAAAGATAGCTGACAGAAGGAGATCTCGGCAGATTCAAGGGCTAGCACTCTCAGATTGAAGTGACTGTTGAAAATTGCTTGAACCTTAAGAGGACAGATGTTGCATGATAAATGGATGTCTGTTCTGAAATGCTTAAACATGGACCAATAGTCTCTCCAAATTTGCAATGTTACCACAGGCAGGAGAATCATTTTTGAGATTGTTTGTTGAAACATGATATTTGTTGAAATGTGTTTTTCTATAATCTGTACACTTAACACATAAGTGTTTCGCTGTGTGTTTGCCCACATACTGTATGCCTTCCAAAAACAATCAAACACCTTTCATATGACGAATAAAGATTGCCATGACATGTTATGTGGTTTTATTGTGCAATTCGGCTACAAACTGCAGTAAATGTGCTTCCAATGTAGTCAACAGACAAGTCCATTATATTAAAAATGAGACTCTTCAATCTTAAACTCAGCACACTGCTGCCCACTGAGTAGTTAATAACCTGCTAAGCCTAATTGATTTTTATTTGGCAAGTATTTAAATATATTGCTTCATTAGTACTCACCACTGGTAATTATTCTATTCCTAATCCTAATCTTGAGCACACCTGTTTTTTTGTAATCTCCCTTTTAACATGCAGCAAAATGCTGAAACTTGGTGGATGCCACTTCTATGTAGCAATTAGTAAACCTGAAGAACCTTGTGGGTAAGGATTATAATTTAAAAAGTATTGTAAATCTCGGATTATATCACAGTCTGGAGAATGTACGTCCACATCTCAAGCCTCTGATTCCTTACTGTAATGAGTTAGTTGCTAATAAAAAACATTGTTGTTTATAAAGTTCAGGACCTATTGTTTTCAAAATCACTCAAAAGAGGAATCTGTTGCAGCTGTAGAAACAAGGGAGAGTTTTGGTTTTTAACTGATGAGATTTACCAGAGGAGAAAACCTTGCACTTGAGATATTGGAATTGATCTGCTCCTCTGCACCGATCCAGATATTTACCTTCTAGCTAATTGCAAGAGGCAAGGCCCATTCAGAACAGTAAGAATAAGACTCACTAAGGAGCCATGCATTTTCTTCAATGCCTTTTGGACTGGCGCCACCCGTCCATTTAAAAGCCTCATCTTATTCCAAGTGCTCTGCACTAAATTGTTTCCATCCAACCTGAGCTGCTTTCAAAAGTGGGAGTAACGTGGAAGGACGCCTAAAAAGACAGATATTAGCCTAAGACAAATTACACTGGTATATTCTCTGAATAAGTTTGGGACTACTTTATGCATATTAATTCTGTGGCACAAGCTCTACATATGCCACTTTATCATTACCCCACTTCAAATAAAGGTCAAAGAGAGAGCCCAAAAGTAGATAATTTCAGAAGTTGGACACACTCATCAAAACTACTTGAGTCCTAACTGAATAATTTGTCTTGATTGCATGATATAAATGGCGGTGACACAACTATTTTCTGATTATTCAAAACCCACTTTTAAAATGTAAGATTTTTTGTCTCCTGTGGTTGCAGATCAAGAGCGTATAGGAAAGGACTCCAACTACGAGCAGGAAGGAAAGGTGCAGTTTGTCATCGACGCTGTCTATGCAATGGCGCATGCTCTGCACAATATGCACAAAGAGCTATGTCCCGGAAAGGTGGGCCTCTGTGCCAGAATGGATCCTATCAACGGCACTCATCTGCTCAAGCACATTCGCCGCCTGAACTTTGCAGGTCAGTCACTTTCTTTACTGCAATGCAAACTGTAAATGGACCACATATTTCACTCTGAATCGTAACATTGCAGTCACTTGGAGGGATGCTAGCTTTGCAGCTTTGAAAACATTCTCGCCTAACAAACGACTTTTTAGCATCACAAGACAGCACCTTAGTACCAGCCGTTTGTTGCTTGACCTATTTTTCATTCTTTCAAGAGGCCTTGCATTATACAAAGCTATCACTCAAGTTCACACTCATGGCTGGCGTATTAATTATTAACCGCTTTCACACAGAGAGCAGTGATCCAGGGTTTTATTATATAGACACTGCTGTTTTAAAACAAAGCAATTCAAGACAATTAAAATTCTTTTATACGATTTTGAGTGTACAATGTTTATAGAGATAAATTATTCATTTGAACTCCTGCTCTTCAAGCTAATTTGCCATTCTAATATCTACTTTATGCATGAGCAGAATGTCAATTCAGTATTTTTTTTCAGTAAAAGAAATGAGTTCCTTTTTAAATGAATGAATGGGTTTTTCTGTATGTTTTTAGTAGGTGAGGTAAATCTAGTTCTGTACATGCCTCTGCAAAATTAAAAAAATACTAAATAAAAATAACTCAAAGTAAGGCCATTTTTCTAGACTAGTAGTGATGGGAAGGGCAGCATTTCTAGATTTGTATTACCTTTATTATATAGAGAGTGCATAAGCAGCAAGTACTATTAAGATGTAGCATAATTCACATTTACAAATCAACTGTTTAATCTACAAATCTATGTTGGATCTTTTTTTATATATATATATATATATATATATATATTTGAAGACCCTAATTATCCCATGATATATTTGAATTGCCTTTAAAGAGATACATTTTACATTACAATTACAATACATTTTGATTCAGGGCTGATCTCTCAGGAAACATCTACACCATGCATTAGGGATGGCCACTTTAGATCCAATCACTATGTCCCATAGTTAATACTTGGTGTGAAGGGGGGCTATATGCTGCTTCCGAAACAAGCCATAAACATATAATCCGCCAATGTGGATCAAACTTCTAATTTAAGTGATATAAATATATATATACATGTAAAATGGGTTGTGTGTTGAGTGTCCTTCATGTTGAAATTTATGTTTTCTTCTAACAAAAATTATGTGTTTTCTATAGTTTACTTCAAAAAAATAATTGTTGTTAACACCAATTGTGCAGCACTGGCCAGGTTGACCATTAAAAGACAAAATGGCGAAGCAGGACAACTGTCTCCTGCAACGAACACAGTCATTAGGAGGCCCTTAACCTCCAACTAGACCTGCAGAGCAGCTCAGAATCACAAGCAAGAGGCAGAAAAACAACTGCTGCTCACAACACACAACACGATGCCCGTCTTTCTCACTAATCTGATGGGTTTCTGCTGTTTTTAGTGGTATGGGTTGTTTAGCAAATACCAGGAGAAGCAGCAAAAGCAATTCATTTCTTTCTTTTTATGACAAACAGCAACCTCACAGATGTGTTTACCTGCCCGCCCTTTCATCGTTCAAGGCAGGAATTGAGGTACAATGCAATATCGAGTGTTTTGAGCGAGTAAACTGCATTAATGTTGCAGGATCATCTGACCAGAGGGGTTGCCTTGAGGTTACACTCCACTCCACCTAATTGCATCAGAACACAGAACTATATTGAACTTGCAGAGATACCGTACAAACAATATCAATACTGAGACTGGACTTGCTGGACTGTGTATTGCATTTTCAAAGACAATATTTATCTTGTGTTGTGATGGTAGCAGGCTGAATGAGGTTGAATGCAAAAAAAAAGCCAACTCACTCTCTTTCTTACGATAACTACATTATGAAATATATTAGAAAGGAGGTCATTTTACTTGTTGTGATGAGTCATTCTTGCAAGCCACTAAGAATCTACCCATAATAGACACTTTTTTTGATGTCTTTTATGGAACATTTTTAGAGGACACCTGCTAAAATGATTCCAGTCTTTGAATTACAGCTCAGCCCCGAGTCCAAAGAAGCATCTGTCAACATTTCTCTCTGTGGTCGCATTTCTAATAAAGCACACATGATAAAAGGTCAAATGACAAAGAGATGTTTAGAAGCCTGTAGTGAGGTGGGTACTGCTGCTGGTCCACTCACTGAGCCATTTATCAGCAGTATCAGTGGACTGTGGGCATGTCAACAGGGACCGCAGTCTGCAGCTGATGACAGATAACCTTTTAGAAAATATAAAATGTAATCTGACAACTGTTTGACTGGTATATACTAAATTTTCACTGCTCATTTCAAGCACTTCTACATAAATGTGGCAAATCTGGCCAGAGCAGGAGACGAATCACCTCCAGTCTATTTTAAAGCGTTGTTTGACACCCTTCAAAGGGTGCTCCACCTCGGTCCCACCTTTGCATTCAATGCGTGGTGCCAAACTTCAGTTGAACGAAGCCTCTCCTCAGTGTTTCATGTCTCTCACTGTCACGTCAAGGCAAAGTGTTTTTGCTCGGCGGCAGACAAAGAGCAGTGGCCTTTCTGGCACATTCTCACCAGGGACGCCCGTTATGAGAGAAGAACAAAGGTGAGCTCTGAGGGTTTTTGCTGCACTTCACACCAATTGCCTCTCTCAAGGATGTGCAAAGTCTTTCTGTTCAAATACTTTGTCTTCAGTACGAAATGTCGAATTTTTCTCTTTCCTCCTGACATTCAACTGTTGATCAAGGTTTTGTTGCATGTAATACTGAAAATTTGTAATTGAGACACAGTATTTGGTTGAAATGGCTTAAATGTATTTTTATAAAGCCACATACAACTAGGCTTTATAGGCAAATGCTATGTGGCGGATCCTTTCAAGCATCGTTGCTTTCTCAATACAACATGACTTTACTACCTCCATTATAGAGCGCTACTAAATTGGAGCCATGTTTTCACTTTTCACTTTAATGAGGTGTTCAAGGCAATAAAAAAGTCTCAGCAACAAAATAAGTTTTTTTGTAAGTTAATTAATGCTGGTGTAACACTATTTGACACCTTTATTAAACCAGCGACAATAAAAGTAAGGCTCAGGTTGGTCCCTTTCAAGCTACATATCAGATGTCAGTTGCAGTCAGTGTAAATGAGCTGCATTTATATTTAAAGAATAGTCTTTCCTCTTTTATAGTGTTTGTGAAATCATTTATCGCTTTAACATTCACAGCAGAAGTGTGGAGCCTGGTGCGCTGATTGAGATATCATTCAGATGTCGTGACAGCGACAAAGCGGCAGGAGAGACACTTAAAGAGCGAAGGTAAATTCCGCATGACAAGGCTCTGTGCAGGTCATTAAGAGTTAATGACCGGTGAAGAGGGCAGCAAGCTGTGCAGCCATTCAGCAAGGTGTCCCCCTTATGCAGCCAAGTGGAACAAGCACATGCTGAATTAATGGCCATACTCCAGGTATTCCTAAAGTGTGTATGTGTGGAAGGGAGGAGGTTTAATTCTACAGTTATTAAATATTACATATAATTAAACATGGTCCATTAACTCGCTGAGAACACAAAGAGTACACAAGGAGCTGTGGAGGTGGGGCATGTGAGCCCAGGCCAGCCATTAGTGCACAGAGCCATGGAGCAGGCCTCAATGGAGCTTATTATGGGCCTGACTAGTGAGCGTTTAGACAAACAGTCAGTGCCACATGACAGGCCTAATTCCTCCCCATGCAACTCAAACATGACCATATTGGCCCATAAAGCAGCTCCCTGGATAAAGACTACACGCACCAATTACAAAACAAGGACACAGGACAAGAAGAAGAAGACGGCCCGACAGCCATGTTCCTACACCATCCGTTTACATCTGATGTCACTGATTCTTAGTTCTGTTCACATGACCAACTTGAGACAGGAGTTTCTAGGTTTGACCACCGGAGGGAGACAATCAACATTTTAACAACAACGGCGATGGACACAACCGCAAAATTAACTGTTTCTGCCATGTTGGCAGGAAAACGCCACATTTGCTCATGTATCTTTACGGTTGAAAATGTTCAGTGTAGAATCATTGAGCTTGGTTCCTCACAGTTTCTAGTAGATGTGTGGTAAAGTGTCTCACTAATTTGCCCGTGTCCCATTCAGTAGAAAGAAAGACGAGGCAAAGAAGACAATCAATGTGAGCGTTTATCCAGCATCCGGCGACAAAGCCTTCAGGCAATTAATGCTCACTGTTAAAATGCTCAGAGACTTTTACATACTTGTAGAGGTGGAAAAAGAATAAAAACAGTGGTTAATTGAATCAAATCAAATGAGCATAAATACATAAAATACAATAACAGAGAGGTTTCTAGAGACTTGTAAAGACTTCATTCCAGACAATGTTATGGAATACAATCCCCTGTGTTTATGTCCTTGTATTACATATATAGACCTACAAACCAAAATAAAAGAAAATATAACACAAGCTATAACACAAATGATTGTCACATGATGTTCACAGATTTTTTGAACATCTTTGCAGAATCATTGAAGCCCAATAAGACATATTAGGGCACTTTTACACACATTCAGGAATATTTGTGGTACTTTGGCCAAACAAACATCTTTTATGCAGCATTTACACTTTTGTTTGCTTTTGTAGACCTGCTTTCAGAGGGACGTGTAAAAGCACAAACTTACCGACACAGGGCTAAGCAGTAGGTGCATTTACCCTACGACTGATTTGAAAGGTGAAGTGATATCACCCTCCCTATTTTTGTACGGTACTTTTTGGTGTCAGTAATTCATAAAAATGAAAATATCTCACATTGCACATTTCTATGGAAAACCTCTCTCATCATCATTCTGTTTACAATCAACCCAGTGAAGATAATAATGCATAATGCTTAAATTGTGTCTCAAATATTCTGAGCAGGGCCTACACCCCTGGCAAGCACAGGTGTAAGAGAGCTGACGATCTATAAAATGTAAAAAGTGAGCGTGCGCATGTGAAGCTCTTACATATCCTTATATCAACAGTGTCAGGCTTGTAATGTTGCTGTGTTATTCTGTGTGTCTTCTATATGTGTTATGGACTGGGGCATTCAGGGTTTCATTTTTCTCTTAGAGGTACCATAATGTCCATCTGAGCACTTACAGGCTTGTGAATATGACCCCAGCTGTGTCAGGGAAAAGACAGTATCAGAGCACATATAAAAACTACAGGGAATAAATAAAGGAAGCACAATTAAAATCTACTACAAATGTTGCCATATGTCATGTTATTTATGTCAGCAGTAAGCCTCCCTGCTTCACAGTCAATGTAATCCTCCCATGATCACTCAACATTTTGTGATGTGGGCGGTATTGTCACAGAAGCAGCCAGTGTGTGTAAAGATGTAATGCCGTAATCCAGCTACTCAAAGAGATGTGGATTAGGATGCTGCATCTTTCTGTACTGAAACAAAGAACAGGAATAAAGCAGGACTTTCAGTAGAAATCCATCAGTGGCAAAAAGCGATGTTTTTCGTTTTTTGTTCATAACTGGGTTGTTGATTGTGTAGTAGCACAGGGGCTTTAGCGTTTGTGAAAGTTTAATTCAACAGGAAGTTCCCTTGTTGCCCTTATAAGGAGATTCCTTCCATATGCTGCCTTGGTTAATCAGATCACTGCATCAGTCCTGTGGCCTGTCAGGTTTCCACTGGGGACGGCATGCAGAGCTGTCTTTTTGACATTTTATTAAAGCTTGTCTTAAAATGGCACACAGGGATACATTGTTAAACATCCTTATCTCTGCATCAGAGCAGAGGAAACACTGAGAAAGAGTGCTGAAAAAAAAATCTATCACAACTTAATGGCTGATTAAGATACGAATAAAGGTTATTCTAATCATTTCAAACCACTTGTTGCCCTATTTTTGTTTTATTTCTGCATTGCCAAATTTGTGGTATATAATGATGACATATAACATGACCACTTAATATCAAAACTGTGTCCCTAAATTCTCTCTTGTAGAAAAGCTATGGATAAATATGAGTATTGTATTAAACCCTTAAATAAAAACATAAAGCTAAAGTGATATTTGGTTATATATTAGGACATACATTTGAATGAAAAACAAAGAAAATGCTATTTCTGACTGGTTGCCTATATAAAACGTACAAATAATTCTAATATCTAATGAGTGAGGTCTGTCATAGAATTCAATTATGTAATTTCGTCAGTACCAGCTCACCTCAATTTTAAAAGTTTTTAAAACAGTTTCATGAAAATTGTTGCTTGTACTCAATGTCATTTTGGGGCCCAATGTTGCTGGAAATGCACTCAGATGTCACAAATGTGCATGATACATTTACCTATGTAAGTCCAAGCAATAGATGTTGGGCATTCTACTTAAATAAACCCAATGTGGCATAATTAAATTACTCTAATTAATCATAACATTAAGCCCATCTAATGGTCATGATTATATTCTTGTCCCCTGTCAGTGCTCACAATGATGACTAATATAATATGGCTGTGTATTTTGTTGTATGTCAAAGGATAGAAAAGTCTAAATGGTTTCTTTATAGTTTGAAAGTGTGCCATCATGTTGTACCTAAACTACTGTCACTTCAATTCTTAACACAACCCAGTAATTACTTCAACAACATTGACAACACAGTCAATTTCTTTGATTCATGTTCGCTTCTGAAGCTAAATTACATCCATCAAATGACACTGTTGGTGATGATTATTGTTCTCTCATTTAGGCATTGCAGGAAACCCAGTGCTTTTCAATGAAAATGGAGATGCTCCTGGACGCTATGAAATCTATCAATACCAGATCCAGAACAAAACGGCTGAATACAAGATCATAGGCCATTGGACTGATCAGCTCCATCTCAATGTAAGTATAATCCTCAACACAAAGGATGAAACATATTCAAGCAGCGTGTTGAGTGAAATTCTGTCTCTTAATACTGGTTTTTGTCAGGACTGCAGCTCCTCAAAGCATGTGATGATAGCGTTTAGTGCCATCTTCAAAGGTGTAAATATCCAGAGGCTGCTTAAATGATTAACAGGGCGGACTGTGATGAAAAGAAAACCATTAAAGCTTAAGGACAGGCATATTTAATATCATCTCTCCAGACAGCATTACTGACATCCAAAACAATATTTAAGCTTGGGTGTGTGTTGAAGCAACAGTATTATCAAAGTAAATTACATAAAGGAGCAAACAAATTGTGTTTTGACAAAAGCCTTGGGCAGGCAAAAGACTGTTGAAGACATGAAGCAGCTTGAGAGAGGCCTTGTCTTCTCTGTCTTTTCTGTGCTGGTAAAAAGCATTGTGGTTTCTGGTGGGCAACTACTGTGGAGCATGCCAGTTCAGACGAAAGCTGGCTGTATTTAATTAGGCCTCTTTGAGTTGTTAATTAAATGCACATTTAGAGACAAATTTACTGGCTTTGAATGAACAACCGCAAATGAGTAAAATTGATAACTTCACATTAAAGAGAACACAACTCTTTGAAATAGCAAATTTAATTTATCTTTACAAGTACACTTATAAAGCAGGGAAATCCTCAAAGGACAGAGGTATTTGAAAAATGAATTTATTTTTCCTCTTTGACAATGTGGTTTTGATTTTTTACCAAACTAATAAAGGACAATGTCAATCCACTGGAAGGTTAAAGGCAACGGTGTGTTTGCATCCATTTTTGCAACATGGTATTTTGGTCCATTTTTTATGTTAATTACATGATTCTTAGACTTTTGTCACAATAACAATAAGTAAAAAAGATCCACTATCTATTTTTTTTAATATTTTACATTATTTTAATCTTCTTTTTTGGTGTATATAATCTCCCACAACCCTAGGGGTCTCTATGATAGTATCATAGTGGCCTGGATCTACACTGAAGATGATATGACCCAATCAAATGATCTTGAGCCCTTTTGAGGCCAGTGTGAACATAGCCTGTGCCACTTAAAACAATCACTTGCCACTTTTAACTTGCCCTTCACATGTTTTGACCTCCATGTAGAAAATGCTTTAATCTGAACCGGAAAGCTTTGTTTGACCTCAAGTTTGCTTTCACTCTCAGCACCACCAGAGCATATAGATTTGTGGTCCACAGGTCCACCTCACCTCCAAACGAAAAGTGACTCTCTTCTAGGCTGCCCTTGAGCTTTTATGGTGTAGGGTATCCTCTGGGATCAATATGCATCACCATGATTCCACTGATACAGACAGCTTAGTTCGCTTCATATCAGTTTGTCTCTAATTCCCGGCCCATTCATGTGTGTCTGTTTGCCTCTCTGCAGGTTCACACGATGCAGTGGCCTGGTGGAGCCCAACAGATCCCCTCCTCAATCTGCAGCCAACCCTGTCAACCTGGAGAGCGCAAGAAGATTGTAAAAGGCATTCCTTGTTGTTGGCACTGTGAGCGTTGCGACGGCTATCAGTACCAGGCGGACACCTACACTTGTAAGATGTGCCGCTTTGATTTAAGGCCCAATGAGAATCACACAGGCTGCGTTCCAATCCCCATTGTTAAGCTGGAGTGGAGCTCTCCATGGGCAGTCATCCCTGTGCTTATTGCTGTTGTTGGCATCATGGCCACTTTGTTTGTAGTGGCTACATTCATACGCTACAATGACACTCCGATTGTGAAAGCATCAGGGCGAGAGCTGAGTTATGTCCTGCTAACTGGAATCTTCCTGTGCTACGCTACAACATTCCTCATGATTTCCTCCCCGGACGTAGGGATCTGTTCCCTGAGGAGGATCTTCTTGGGGCTAGGCATGAGTATTAGTTACGCAGCCCTGCTCACCAAAACCAACCGCATTTACCGCATCTTTGAGCAGGGCACTATGTCTGTGAGCGCACCCAGGTTCATTTCTCCGGCCTCCCAGCTGGTTATTACCTTCACATTGGCTTCGGTGCAGCTGATTGGTGTGTGCATCTGGTTTGCCGTTGATCCCTCCAAGGCCATCATTGATTACGAGGACCAGAGGACATCTAACCCTGTGCAGGCTCGTGGTGTCCTCAAGTGTGACATCTCTGACCTGTCTCTTATTTGCCTGCTGGGCTACAGCATGCTGCTCATGGTCACTTGTACAGTCTATGCCATTAAAACCAGAGGGGTGCCAGAGACCTTCAATGAGGCCAAGCCCATTGGCTTTACCATGTACACAACGTGTATTATCTGGCTCGCATTCATCCCCATCTTCTTTGGCACATCACAGTCCACAGAAAAGGTAAACGTACACACTTGTTTTTGTTGCAGTACCACTTTCTTGTGTCACTTTAACGTATGTTTTTTACTAATCAAAAGTGGATAGATAACCATCTAAATAAACAAAGATAGATAATAGATATACATAAATTAATGAACGATTCCCAAAGAAACTGTGTTTTTTATTGTTATTCTCTGTTTTTATTCTCTATCTTCATTATTAATGGTTGATTCACATCAGTTGTCATTATTTATAAGGCCACACTATAAGTCCACACTGTCCAACTGCATAACACTATGCACTATGATAAATTACTGCACACTGTGTGAGAACTAAAGATGTACATTTTTCATCTTGCTAACCAACTTAAATATTTGTTTTTGACAAGCATTTTCAAAAATCAAGTTAATGCAACTTTTTAGCTGATCAAATAAGAGCAGTGTCTTGAGAGAATTGGATTTCCTTAATAACGCTTGAGTATCCTGGGTAAGGGTTAGTGGCCAGCCTGTGACTCACATGTATGTGACGACTGCATGCCACAAAGCATTAGTGGCCAATGAGCTGTTTACACAAACACAAGACCACGCTCGTATTCCCGTGTCAAATCAATGTACTGACCTCATGAACTACAGACCTGGAGAATATCCAGTGGGAGCATTGGGAGGATACAGGTCAAGGGCTGTCCAAAAGGGACATGCAAATGTAGGGAGCACATCAAACACACAATCAGAGGAGAGTAGGTGCTACAAGGCAAAAAAGGCTACAACAATGACAAGTAGAATTGTGTAGATCCTGCCTAAAGAGGTCTTTGGCAGAGTAACAAAACAGACTCAAAGCCTACAAGGGAGGACAGTGGTGAGGGAAAAGCATGGGCATTATCAAGCAGTGCCAGTGTGAACCTAACAGATGCAACAAATTAATCCTTACCTCCTTCCTATTGGGATTCAACTAAACAATTCATCAAAATGCTGGCCTGAAAAACTGGCTTTGATAGTTACCTTTGTGGAAAACCTTCCTGAGAGAATATGTGCATTGTGTTATTCTCAGCCTCCCAAAAATAATTTCTTTAGTCTATAGAGCTGCAGAAAATCTGCATATGACAGCACAGCCAGTGGATCCAATGCAGTGCGTGACCAAAAGGCACAATAAATATTATGGTTATGCACAGTAATAATCTTCAGGAAATACTGCATCTGACTACTCCAACTGAACAGTAGATATTCAATAACTTAATCAATCCTATTTGTTTCACAGCCTTTGTTTCCTAAATTATAATAATACATTTAGAATTAGATATAAGCAAATAAACACAATAAACATTAAACTATTCATTTGTAATACTATGACTTTTGATCACAGTAACATTACTGAAAAAATCTGAGTTGAATATCTATTTTACACTGCACAGCTTTGGGAAAAGACAACAAGCACCAGACTATTGCACATCTACTATTAGGTTCTTTGTTTAATCAGTCCATCTCCTCTCTCGGAAGATGAAAGAGAATTATACAATCACACAGAGATTGAACAGCTTTTTGGAGGATGAGGTAATCCATTAGCTAGCATGGCACTGAATAGTAAAGCAGAGTAAAGAAAAGTCCCACTGTCTTTTCCATTCTCACATTTACATCCATTCTATCTTCTCATAGGAGCTGTATTTAAAAAAAAAAAAAAAAAGAAACCTATATCCTTAAGGCTTGTACTAATTGATTATATTGTTCTGTATTTTATTGGCTTTTATGATTTAGAGAAATTTTATTATTGCCCAGGGCTGGGAGTTAGGAAATAGAATGAAACTAAATTTTTACTCTAGGCAAGCATCCTGCATATTCCTCATTTAACTGAGAGTAAACTCAAATTAGTTTTGTTCTTGCCAGACTATAGACAGTAATGAACCCAATGATCGAGGCAGAGTCAGTAATCTCGTGCAAAAAGTGTGAACTGAGTGGTTAAAATACGTTTACTTTATCTTAATGGTGGTAAGGTAAAATTGGCTCACCTGTTGGAGAGCTTATCACATAAAATGAGCCCTAAAATAATTTATTCTTGTCTGGTCAGTCAGTAATAGAAGACTCTAACAACTTTTCTGGAGTTTCATCTATAAACATTTTTCTAGAATTGGATTTATTTTTTATTACTAAGAACTATAGGTCTACTCTAGATGATTGATGCACTCAGTTTCTACTTTCTGTTCTGTAAGTTTTTGCAGTCTATGCATGTAGCTCATTCTAAATTGCTACTCACCTCATAATCATCCTACTGTAAATGACAAGGCCCTATAAAGAGTCCCAGCCCACGCTGACATGTCTTTTATGGCAATTAAATGCTCCACTTACTCTGGGTCTTGATTTACCTGATCTAGTCAACTATTCACTCATCACTAGTTTACAGCGGGCCCCTGTCTCAGCGTTACAGGCGTAGTCATTTATTTGTCATATGTTGCAAGGTAGATGTAACAAATGCCATGGGAGGCTCCCTGGAGCATTCAAACAGGGACATCTGGCCTAACTATAGAGCGTGATCAGAGTGTTTTATGCCAGCATCAGGAATAGATGTAGCACCTGCTTACCTGGAGAAACAGTCTAAATCAGAGGCTGTCTCAAAGACAGAGGCAGGAGGTGGGACATTGGACAATAGCATGCATAGAAATGAGCCTTGTGCACAATAGGCTCAGTTCAAATTCAATCAGCCCACACAAAGGCACCCGTCCTGCCATTATAATGCATGAATGGGCTGATGAATTGAGTAGTGTTGTTTTTTTTCTATGAAGTCTCCATCAGACTATTGGCACTGTCAACCCAACAACAAAAAACTGCTGTAGCTGCACTAGCCAGACAAAGCAGGGCTTGCAGTAAGTTAACAAAGACCAGATGTCACACAAGAGCTGCTGTTAAGGCAGATGCTACTTGTTACCACCCTTTAGTCCATTCCCACTTTGTCCTACTTTAAGTAAACAACACTGTTCACAGTAGCATCCCACAGCCTCACTGATACATAATAAAGATCGATGGCATGTTGCAAATGGCGCTAAGCAACTTGGAATTCCGAGAACAGTTGTTGCGTTTATTAGGCCTACAGCTCCTCAGCTCTCTGGGTCCTGGCTGTTGACCTGCGGGTGCTCCAGTAATGGGTGAAGAAACAGAGAGGCTAATCAAGGCCAAAGGGCTGTGATCTTAATAAATGACACTCCCCCATGAGAGTGTATTATTGTGTCCCCTCAGGCTTCTATTTGTTTATTAGCTCAATTACTGTGCAATTATTGTGGAGTCTTATGCAGCACCCCTTTTGGTAAATGCGGAAGGTTTCCATAGCAGGCTGAGAAATAGGATTCATAAGTATGATCATTTACATCCTAAAGCTAAAACTCTCCAGAGTCTTGTGTTGAAAATAGAACATGTTTATTAACTGTGATTATTATGTGATACATTATCACAGACGCTTAGTTGTGTTGCACTCTCTGTGGGAAGTGAGCTAGCCCTCGCTATATTTGCATCCAATTTAGTCATTAACACTGCTGCTACTGTCTCTCCTGTTACTTTCCTCAAGCATCTGCTGATGACAATATAATGATAGGTATATACTGAATGAGGTACACAGCAAGCTGTTTTATGAGCATCTGTGCATACTCAGGTGCACTGTAGTGAAAAGAAATCAGTGCTCAAACCGAGAAACTGTATTGGAGATGGAGTTATTTTCTTTCCAATTGGCGTCCCTTGGATAGCTTCTAAAGCATCAGACAAGGATGTATTGATTTAATAGATCAATAGGAAGTGTTTATAACATGTTGTAGGTACAAGTACATAATGGACTAAATCTATAATCTACATTGCTTTCTAACTCAAAGTTTTTATCATAAAATGCGTAATCAGGGTCAAGTAAATGCTTTGCACTGTAGTGTACAATAGGTATATACAGTATTACTGTATCATACTGTATAAAAGTATATAAGAGGGTATGATATGTTTCGGAAAACATGTACTAACAAAGCACACTCAGAAAATACTGTGTTTCAAAGAAAGCACAGTTGCACAAATAAGGTTTACTATTTTATGTGACCAATACATTTTATATTGTAAATAATGTAGTGTTCCACTGTGAAACTGAAATTCTACATATCTATGTTGGAAAAGCAATATAAATATCTTATTTATATATCTATATATAATATATTTTATAACACATTTGATTACTATATTCTCACGCTTTTTCTTTATGGTTTTGGACATAGCTGTTTGTGTGGAACCAACCACACTTGCTTCTGTTTATGTGAGTAACAGCTCGGGTTCAACATTTTGTCCCAGATATAGCAGTGACTGGTTCACTGGTTAACAGTCCCTACAGCTGGTACGGGACAGTGCATCTGTCTGTCCATCCCCCTGCCTCCCAGTCTTCAGTCTTTTCTCCAGCCAGCGGTGCCACATGAGAGAAGCACTGGCTGAAATGAGACATGTCCAGTTTTAAATCAAAGCACAGGTTGCATTGCGGTCACGATTTTTATACAAATTTACATCAGACAAAATTTATTATTTATTAGTATTCAAACATACTTTTGTAGAACATAATTTTAATCAATAGATAAGGAGTTTTACTATGAGCCTCTGGACTAATACACAGATGAGTTCAAGCTTGTGTCACAAATCTTTGAGTTAAACAAGCAGTGGTTTACCTTACAATGTGTGTAATCACAAAAAGGAGTATTAAGCATCATTATAATATACACAATAAGAGAAAATGAAGAGCCTTTCGGCTTGTTCCCATCAGGGGCAAAGAAGTTTGCATTATGGTTCTCCCTGAGGTTTCTTTTTTTTCCTGGCTGGGTTTTTTTTTATAAGTTTTTCCTCACCCTGATGGAGGGTCTAAGGACAGGGGATGTTGTCTAGTGCAGTCTGTTAAGCCCTTTGAGGCGGCTGTTGGTGTGATATTGGGCTGTACAAAAATAAATGTCTTGTCTTGTCATTAGTAGCTTGGCAATGTTTTTTTGCCGGATGCCCTTCCTGACGCAACCCTCTCCATCCACCCAGGACTGGGACCAGCACAGCTGTGATAGTTGTGGCTGGAGCTGCTTCCCAGGGGATTCGAACCCCCAATCTCCCACACTGTAGATACTATGTTTCTCGGCCTGAGGAAGGCTTCATATTCCTCCAGGAAGACCTCTGATAAGATATTGCCCTTCCATTATAAATGTGTCATAAACAGTTATTTTTGACTGGTTATGATACATAACTCAAAACATGAAATTGGATATGTGCTCCATATGTGTAAATGAATAACACACTGGACCATTAAGTTATATCAATGTAGTACTGTGTTGTGTGTTTCTGCACAGGAGGGAGTGAGCTTTAAACTCTACAGGGCTGGATGTTACTGTCATTGTCAAAGTGTCATCATAGAAATGCAGGTCTACAGGGCTATAACAGAACTTAGATTGTGACTGAGAAGGGTGTATAGCTAAACAAAAGTGCTTCTTCGCCTGAATGTTTTCTCTGAGGTGGATTAATTCATTAGAATGAGAATGTGTCCTCTGTGAGCATTTGCTCATATATATATAGTTTGTGAGTTTGTATTCGGATCCATTGAAATGCCTTCACTGTGATGTTATGGCTGCATTAAAACTAGTACAGCAGAAAATTAAACAAACAAGGTGTCTTTGGCTGGTCAGGCTTACACGCCATTAAATGCAGATTAACAACAAATGTAAAACAATTTCATCACATTGCTTGCCACAGATCGTTCTCAAGTCTATATTGACCACAGTAGTAACCACAGAACACCAGCTTATCCAACTCTAAGTGACTGGTGTTCTAATTTGAACGATACACAGCAGATGTCACTTGTAGTGTATAGGCCGACACTCATACAGATAAATCTGACTGATTTGGAGCCCAAAGGGATAAAATATGTGTTTGTTGTGTGGTGACTTTATGTCGTTCTCTTGCAGATGTACATCCAAACCACCACGCTGACCATCTCGGTGAGCCTGAGTGCCTCGGTGTCTCTAGGGTTGCTCTACATGCCGAAGGTTTATGTGGTCCTCTTTCACCCGGAGCAGAATGTGCCCAAGCGAACTCGCAGTCTGAAGGCTGTGGTCACTGCCGCCACTATGTCCAACAAGTTTAACCCCAAGGCTGGACTCAGACCCAACGGAGAGGCCAAGACCGAGCTGTGTGAAAGCCTCGAAACACAGTGTAAGAACATGAATAATAATGAGCAAGCTTTCTAGAAACGATGTATTCTCCTTCCACATCTGTAAATCTGACAAATTAATGCAGAGACGTGAAGCAGAGTCAAAATATTGTTAATTAACCGGTGTACCATCTTATTTAACACCTCATTGGTTGCAGTAAATTTTCCCTGTTGTTCTTTTACAAGAAGAAAAGAAGTGTTTAAGATGAATTAAAGTATTTACAATTTAGAGGAGATGGGTGTGGGATTAAAGTCATGTAGCAATGAATTACTGTTGTCACAAAACTGGTAGGTGGTAATGCAACAATGCAGACGTACTTTTCATAATGAAGCTTAAGAAAAGAGAGGACATAATTGTTGTTGGTATAGCTTTATGGGAGAATGTTAAAAAATACACTTCTCTAAAATATGTAATTATTTCCATTTACTGTTTGCATCTCCTGTGGACTGAGCCTCAGATTTTATTTAACAAAAAAAGAAAAAAGATTCTAAGAACAACAACAGAACAAAAGAGCAAGAGGAAATCATTTTTTAAAAGTAATCACTAAAATCTGCTGTAACCAAAAACCCCTTCCCTCACGCTCCGACCCCTAGAACAGCCCAGTGACCTGCTTTCATACTATAAAAAATAAAATTAAAAATGCCACTACAGAATACATTAACTGAAGTTTAGAGCATACCTTAAACTTTAAGTTCTGCGTTTGCAATTATCTTTGTTTTGTTAATAACTGCTTTAATGCATTGCCAATAATTATACACATTTCATTTTACCTTTTGCGTTTTTTGTTCTGCTGTTTGCTTTGTCAGCAGAGGCAGCCGGAGCAGGAATAGCCACTTTCCCAACATGATTTTGATTCAATGTTTACAAGCAGTTGATACAAACAGCCAAAGAGAGCAGCCCTTACTGTATGTGAGAGCCCTATTTTATTTGAACATGTGATTGACCAAAACCTGCCAGTATGCATTGAATATTATCAAAAAGTCTATAAAATTACTCAATAATACAGCCTAGACTTAAGGTGTAGCTAGTTTGCTAAAAAAAAAATAAAAACAAGAAAGAAAATGCATACTGTATGTGATTGGCTCCTGATATTGGATGAGTGTTCCATGTGCTTCAAGAGCCGTTTTATTTTTTTATTCATTTGAGATGGGATTGAAACCTCTTATAACAGTGGTCCAAGGGATGTAACCATGAGCCAGTTGAGGACAATCACTGTCTGCTTCCAACTTTGCAAACAAAGCTGGCCCTCTGAGATTAATTGTGAATGAAATGTCTCTTTTGGACTGCTCTCTGGATGAGACAATTAATTTAACATTCCCATTTCGAGCTCTCAGATAATTTTTCTTTATTGATCATGTTTAGAGGAAACATTTTTAATCAGATAATTACTGATTTGGTTGCTACCTATATTTAGATTAAAAAGAAGGGTTTCTTTGTGTTCTGTTCCCATAATCTCACCTCTAAAAGTGCTTGCTGCTACTCTATCAGTAGGATTTATATTATGTGTGGTAAATAATTGTCTGGAGCATTACACTTGATGTGAGTCAGCAAAAATGACTCAGGTGATAGTCTGATCTGTTTCTTTTGCTTCCCTCAGGCAAACTGTTTTATTTAGAGTGGGCTTGCATTTTTCAGTCTGGCCTCCACTAATAAGTCAATTGTCACATATTTTAAGGTTGTACATATTCTTTATTTAACAACAGTGACAAATGCTTCCCATTATGAGAAAAGAGCTGACATTGTGTTTATTGTTTACACAAAATACTAAATCAATATGCCTGTATGACAATGCACAGTACCAATAGCTGACTCCCACAGCAGTGACATGTAAACACACACTATCTACCTTTACATTTCAGGTGAAGGTTAATGAGGCCTTTTGTTACAGTAGGAGAAGGCAAAGTCTTAGAAATATTTGGCCAACAGCAATTTACCCTGATAGGGTTAGCGTTTACAGGGGCCATATAGTGCATGGCTATTTGAATAAGCACCATTTGTCATTGTCATCGAGAGTGTGGATATACAGCTTGATGAAATTGAAAAATTCCTGTCTGGGCCAGCTCCCCCAACAGCCGAGATCTGGTGGCGATATGTCAGGACTTATCTGCTTCACCTCAGCGAATCAGCTAACACGGTCTGGGGAGACAACTGAAATGTTGAGGTCTGATGGCTGAAGAGGAGCTGCTGTGGGTGGTGGGCTTAGTGGGAAGCCCCGTGTTCTGCTGCAGGCAATAAATGCTCTCGGGTCAGGCAATATACAGTTGGAAGAGAAATATCAGTTTTGATGGTCCACTGCAGCCAGTGCACTGATGGATGTATCATTAGCAGTGCAAGACTAGATTTTCTTGTGTTACTCAAGGCATGTATGCATGTATGCTCACAGATAATATCTATCTAGTGAATTATTTGACCTAAGACTTGGCCTTTGCTTCATTTTATGAAACAAAACAAGTCCACCTCAAACAATTGACATAACTAGATATGTTTTTGTCTTGAAAATTACTGCAGATCAAAGCAAAGTTGTGTATCTGGGCTTGTGTGGGAAACATATTCAGTAAAGTAAAATTAAGACATCTCTCTGCTGACATTTCATATACTTGGTATTTACAGTGACTGAAAGAAGTCAGTGTAGGCTACAGCAAAGAAAACAAAGTCAACCACAGTGAGAAGGTGGAAACACGAGCGAGAAAAACAAGGTGTGCCATTGAAAGGGTAGGCTAACATTCGCAAAAATATTTCAATCATCCAGCATAAGTCTAACGTAAAAATAAGCTTAAATTGTAGATCACAAACACTGTAAAAACTCTAATCACTGAGTATATCTGTTAAATCTCAACTAACATTTGACTCCACAAATTCTCATTCTGCCCTTTTATTCTTTTCTTACAGCTTTCTCTACAAAGCAAACATACATCAGCTACAGTAACCATGCAATCTAAGGTTCTAAAGGTTCTTACCATGGTTCATCGCCGCCTGACGGAATTTCACAATTGTAAAAATGGATGGGTCATGTTCAGGTGGAGATCACAGAAGCATTGGTTGACAATGTCATGTGGCAAAGGGAGGGTCAGTAAAGACAGCTGCTAACAAAAAAAGAATACTTGCATGGCAGAGGCCTTGAGACTTAAGAGTGGGACTTTGGAGAGTTTACATTTACGCCCTTTGTCAAAGACTTCGCAGTGGTCCTGAACAGTACTGAGCAAACACAATTTCAGTCAAGATGTTCAGGTCTTCTTAATGTTGTTTCGAGGCATCATCAAGGATTATCCAACACCAAAAATGCATAAAACAAAAAAGGTCCATGGATTTCTCAGACAGGTTTATGTTTTGATTTCATTTCTACGCTCATGTCACATGGCTGGGATCATCTCAGCAATGCAACAGACTTTCTTTCCCTCTTCAGGGATTCCTCTGGATTCATAAACTGACTTCACCTATGATATGGTCTCTGCTAATTTTGAGCATGCCAGTTTCAACATCCTGTGTTGTGTTGTTAAAATAACTAAGAAAAAAATTATTACTTCGGAATGCGTTCAAACTGTTGCAGCGTTTGTTACTATTGTTTGGGCTCAAGCCTGTCGTACGTTACAATGTTCTCAAATGGTGAAGGTCTCGTGAGTGTTTCTCTGTGCTTAAGTGAGGCCATGATTTGTACTACCAGCTAGCCTAAGGCTGCCACTGCCCACTGCAAACCTGTATGTGCTTTGAAACAGTAGCTCATGGCTAACAGAAATGCAACGAGAGATCCTGCTGTAAGTTGTCATTCCAGATGATTCTCCCATCACTGCCACCGGCTTTTTCCTGGTCACTCCTAGTGTTAAGGGTAAAGCTAAGCTGTAAAGATCCATTAGGAGGAAAATAAAGATGAAGTATGCCCTTGAGAGGATTGTGCAGTCCGCCCTGAAGGTGATATCTATAATGGACCAGCTACTGAAAAAGTATTCATCATTATACATATGGAGGTGTTAGGAAGTTGGAAACCTTTTCAACACATAAAAATCTAATTGCAATGTATGCAATATCTCTATCAATCACCCTGAGCTCGCTGAACAGATTTATCGTTGGCTTTGTGCAGTATAAAAGCCCACTAATGTCTTGGGGAAAAAACATTGTGGGGTCATTTGTGTTGTAAATTCAATGCTGCTTTTCATGCCTCCCTCTGTATTCCTTTTAACACCATTTGTGTTGCAGAATAAAATGTGAGTGCTCACCAAATTAAATGGCAAGTTAATGTATGTTATTAAATAGACTGATGATGTCTGCTATATGTCCTGACATATCCTAAAATTGGGGGAAAATATACAAAAAGATACAGTGCCTGGGTATCTGACTATGTATTTGTAAAACCTCATAAAAAAAACAAATGAAGTGTGTGAAGCATGTTTTATTTTTTTTATACAAAATTTTATTTGTATTAAAAATGTTCTCCAAATTCAAATTGTTTTTTGTGATCTGGATTTGCATACGTTCTGTTTTACAGTTGAAATAAGTCATAGAGAGTTACGTCATTAACACTATCACTAAATTCATTCTTCTGATCTAAACAGCCTCCATTAACTTTTTTTATTTTATGATTGAGCTATGGCTGTGATGCCTGTACAACTTATTTGTTGTTTCTTTGTATTCTTGGCTGGCCAACAAACAAAGCATACAGTTTTGCAAATTCCTATTCCTAGAAGACACAATGGAAACCAGTCAGAGTCTCTTAACACAAAGTCCCTGTAGGAACAGCCTACAGGAGATAATGGGTTGCACATGGTCATCTATTCCAAAACCTAACCAAATGGTTTTTGAGCCAAACCAACAAAGTAACCATTCTAACCCCTGGTATTTTCAACATTTTAGAGAATAAATCATGTTGATTATTGTGCCAGAAAAACATGCACATTTTTATGTAACTAAAAATAGTGTCCAACGGTGATTGACAGTGCTACAGCTCCTGTGTATTTACAGATTAAAAACAAGTATGTCAGTCCTGAGTAGAAAAGACAATAGCTGCCATCATCTGAATAATATGTTGCCATCACAGTTCTGATAATAGCAATGGAAGGACAGAGAACTGTCGGAGGGAAACATAAAATTATTTAAAATTAATGGTTACCCAGTGCTTCAATCCCAGACCTCTGTATGCAGCAGGCTCTCAGGATATATCATCTTCTCCACGCCTCCCTGGTCCTTTGCCCACGATACAAAAGGCTTGAAAATTACAGTGCTTGCATAGCAAGTGCTCTAAATGCATGGCTGAGTAGATGCTGCAATACACACCACACAGTGTGCATCATCTTCACAGAGCAGAGACAGAATGAGGTGTGCTGTGTTTGCTCTCACCAGGCAACACATTTGTACATGACGCATACTGTACACGTTTGATGCCTTTGATATGAGAGCACGAGAAAAACTGTGTAGGCTGCTGTATTAATACCAAAAATATCCCATCGTTTTATTCTCTTATGGCCTCAACCAATGCTCAAATGAAGACTGCATGATTACACCCTCAGCAAGATCTTCGCTACAGTCCCTTCCCATAATTAATACAAAATATTGGATGACTGCCAAATAGAAAAATCTCTATCTAGGATATATTGCAAGATAATGTTGTGGGATACATTTTTAATAATAAAATGTTGCAAATGGCAGCACAGAGAAAGTGCATGTGGCGCTTGCTTGTCAGTGTGGAACATGTAGCTATGCAGTAAGTTAGACACATGTGATGGGCCTGAATAATGCATCACAGATTTTATACCAACACCAGAAAGTATTCCAGTGTGCATCGGCATGTCCACAGCAACAAATAACCTGTAAAAATGTTTTTTTTTTTTTCAACATTAAAGGGAGAATGACTTGACCTTCCTGTGTTTCCTCAACCAAAACTTTTAAGAGTTTATCTAGTGCGAGCTACGGCGTAAATTAACCTGAAACTTTAGCCATAGAGGTTCAACTTTGATTTAGACATCAAACTTGATGGTGATTATCAGCTTTTATTCATCAACAGTGCTATTATTTAACGGTTTGTTCATTGTAGAAAATGCAGGCTATAATGCCAGGCCAGATGTCTTCTGACCAGAAATGCCTTGGTAACTAATGTGGCCTGTGTGACAAAGAGGTATTGTTTGATATTTAGGAGAGAATCTTAGCAATTACACTTTGGCTTTGTGGCTAAAACAGCTAGATATTAGCTACAGTCCAAAATGAGCAAACAGTGACAAAAACCTTTCCAAAACGACTCTGTGGGATTCTGCCACTGCCACTTTTCCAGATGCACATATCAGCTGCACCCAGCAGAGACCACAGTTAACGTAACTAAAGTATTACCTCCAGGACTGTGCCAAGACAAAAAAATTTCCAAACAGCTGGCGTCTTTCAGAAAGCCTTGAAAGCCAGCAATTTACATCAAACCTTAAGGTTTCGGACAACGGAAAGTGTTTGCAGGCAACATAATGAAACATAATGAATTGAGAAACACATTTCTCTGGGCAGCGATAATGACATAACTATTGAGGGGTTCAATGCAATCTTGTCAACTGTGTAATTATAGAGAAACTGGGATGGTAATGGTAAAAGAAAAGGCTGGAAGGGTTAGCTACATTGGCTAATGACTTGTATTAGCAGATGACACCAGAGTGCAGTCGATGGGACAGTGTTATGATGTGGATCCAGGAGGAGAGCTGCTGAGCGTGGACCCCTCTTCATCGCTACGTGATCCTAGGGACAATGACAGCTGCTTCATATGAGCTGACTAAATTAATTCAGACTCTACTCACACCACTCCAAATATTAACATACAGAGCATAGATACAGACATAAGAATCCATTACACAGGGACTGGATTTGCTTTAGTAATCCACTTCCCATTTGTAGCATTATTAATCCTGTCACATGTTCTTGAAACGGTCTTGACACACTTTCAAAAGGCAATCCAACCATTTCAAAAAGTGGATTTTCTTGCAAGAAAGTTTCCAGAAAGTAGAGTTGTTTGGATTTAGTAATCACCAACCAATTTAATTTCATTAAGTGTTTAAACTGTATGCATGTGGGCTGAGTGGGAGCAAAGAGTACAACACAGAGACAATCCTGGAGTCTGTATAAAAAGCTGAGCAGATAAAATGTGTATCCACTCAGCGCACTCTGTAGGTCCTTCCTCTTGGGTGCACCTGAAGATAATACAATAGAACCGCCCTCAGGTGACACAAGCTGCACCGGAGCACATTTGTCTAGAATTGAGCACCAATTTACACAAGGATTGAGAGATGCACTGCAGTGATGTCTTGCTCTTAGGAGCCCTTCGACTGAGCTCTCTCTGGAATGTGTGACTTGGCAGTGCTATAGAATACCGTCATAAACAGACACATCACTGGCACATTGCAAAAGCTGTATGCAGAGGCTCAGAAATCCACCACGAACGACGTCAAAAGGCAAAGACTGCGGTACAAATGTACAGAATTAACAAATACATAACCCAAATTGTCAGAAAAGCAAATAAAAAAAACTTACATTCTTGTATCATTTGAAAAATCAAAAGTCGTTAATGTGTTTAAACTAATCATTTTTTAACCTTTTGATAGAGATGAGTGATCAGAGGCATGGCGCATATACACACTGCATACACTATGTTGCTAGGAAACAGTACTTCATGAGTATCCTGTAGTTATTGCACAATCAAAGGAATAATCTTCCTACAGCTCACTGACTGCGTTCAAAAAATGTTCAAAAGAATAGAGTGCCACCATGTTCAAGATCTCATTTACTACCAATCCTAATCCCACTTAGAGTCTGTAACATTCATTTTACTATATACACATATATTTTATTCATTCTAGCTGTAGGCATAAGTAAATCTATTTATTAGTTCAATTAGCTCCACTATTTTGAAAGGGTAGCTTGTGGGAATAGACATTATGACTTCATATGCGTACTTCTGGGTTATAGCAACATTTTTTTAAGGGAACTCATTTAACAACAGATACAGATATAAACCCCATAGGTCTCCACAGCTGTCTAATTATTCATGGAAAATACATGATACGGCTTCCAGAGATAAGCACATTTGGGGTGGGTTCAAAAGCATTTTGGGACAACAGTCAAAGACCTGGCAGGAGAGCAATGTGTAATTAGCATCATATCCTGAGAGGTTCTTCCACAAGGACAAAGTGACTGAAGCTAAAGTAAAGTGTGCAAATAAGCACTGTATGACATAGGCCTAAGCTTCTGTCACATGGTTAGGTCGATGGGATGAAGGGTGAAACTTGAACCCCAAAGCAAACCAAGTCTAAATGCAAGCACAAGGGAAAGGATTTTAAAAAACAGATGGTATTGTGATTTTGGAAGCTATCCTCGACTGTACCTAATACAGTGCACCAAAAACAGCATTCCTACAGCAGTTCACATGCCCACTCTGCCATGGTGCACCTAAAACATCCAGTGACTTGTGCATGGAGGACCAGCAATGGTCAAGAACCAGAGTAAAAATGACAATGCCATCAATTGTTAACAAAAGGTGCTTTTAAGGTACGCTTTTTAAAGTGCCATATAACATCACTGTTTGATGGCCCAGAAACCTTACAACAGTTTTTTTTGTTGTTGTATATTTCTCATTACTTCTGCCTTAATGCAACACACCTAGGCCCCTTCCCAATACTAGCACACATGCACTTGCGGATTGGTCTGATCATGATGAAAGTTACAGAGAAGAAATGTATACAGGGGTGTCCTAGTTCTTCAATTTAATGGCTTCGGATTGCTGTTTACTCTACGCTCTCTTTGTGCACTTTCATAAAAAGTGCACTTTGAGGAAGTGCTTAGGGCGTGGTGCGAGTATTGGGAAAAGGCCAGAGACTGAGACAGGAAATTGATGGGACAAAATAACCAGAAAAAGGGGGTTAAAAGGAAGTGAAGTGTAAGGTTTTTAATGTTTTGTCCAACCAACTGCCTTTCTGTATGTCTTTTGGTTAAACAAAAAAACTAAACAAATACAAATGAGGTCCTACGAGTGCATTTAGCAATACACATACTCATTAGTCCTTGTGAGGCACTTCTGACATTAAGTACAATAACATAGCATACATAAGTCTCATCCACAGCAGATAAAAAAAGTCATCGATCTTCTTATCGTCAAGGTTAAGATTTATGAAAGAACACTCTCATCTGTTGGCAGCACGTGGCCGGTGATCATCTCCACTGTGCAGTCCACTGAACGATGGATCTAATTGAGCCCCAGGGAAACAGGAGGGACCAGTAGAATGCTATATGAAGATACTCTTAGGTTAAAGACAGACACTGTGGTTACATGTTTCCCTCAGGGGGAGAAAACAAGTGCGAGGAGGTGGGTAGAGCCTCTACAATGAAACTAGGCCATCCTAACAAGGACTGGGAAACACTGTGACAGTAGGATACAGAGCCACGTGTGTCGCAGCCAGGGTCTCTCGTATGCACTGCCAATATTTCCTTCATTTGCTATGCACCATTTCACTCAGCGGCTTTAAGCTGTGCTTAATGCATTACAGCGTTGCATGGTAGATATACTGAAGTCTGTCAGGGCGAGGTTCAGTTCAAGTATCTGCAGTTTGATTGTAATCATAAAAAAAGGGTTTCAGAACAAATACAATAGTCAGTACAAACCATAACTGGTCAATACAGGTTTCAATTACTCATTTTTGTTACATTGGTTAGACACGCTTAAGGGGGTGGAGATGTCACACATTGCATCGATGATATACATTGCATGGCCTCAATCACTGAATCACATTCTTATTTCAGCTATTGTAACCTTAATAGCTACAATGACATGTTAGTTTTCCTTCCATAAACTGCTCTGCGTAATCATTGGCGTTAAATAAAGCATCTGAAATCACAGCCTCCAACTCAAACGCTGGGCTCAGGTGATAGAATACTTTCCCAAACTCCAGGGAAAACCACATAAAGGAGAGGGCTCTTGGTGCTTGAGAGCGTTAGTAGAGAGATAAATCTTCTGGGATGACAGGTGAGGGGAGATTGTCAGTGGGGAGGGTCTGGGGGCTTCAGGCTGACAGAGGAGATGCCTTATACTGTGGAAAGTCTGCAGGAAATGAATGGGTTAATGCTTGAGAAGAGCTGACAATGAGGGATTCTAAAACATGTAACCGAGAGATAGGGAGAGCAGTCTTAGTTTGGGGCTGTAATGGGATGGCAATTGAATTGGATGAGGAGGGGATGCAGAAAGAAAATTTGAATTGGTGAGTATTGGCAGAAAGAACCTAGACAGCTTAAAGAAGCAGTGCAATATTTTTTCAATGAGAAAAATGTGTGTAATTATGTAGGATGTTGTAATAACAATAATCCGTGACAAAAGGAGACCTTAAGACCATGTCTTAGATGAGAATGTTCAGCGAGTGACAGCAACCTTTGATCAATCACATGCTTACATAAAAGGAGAGGACTGCCTTTTAATGGACACCCCCCATTGGTCTACCTGGCGTGCCAACATTGAATCAACTGTGGCAGAAAATCCCACTGGGAAAGTTGGTTACCCAGCTTTGACTATGTCTGCGTATACAGCCCCAAAAGAACACAGGACTATAGACAGCATAAATGTTGGCAATACAATGGTCAGCAGCTCAGGTAACTGTGGGATCACATTGGGCTAATGCTAAACTAAGATCAATATTATGTATAATTCTCGTGTGGTGAATGGGTTTGGTTTAACTTTCTTGAATAATAAAAAAAAATACAATAAAAGGGCAATTTCTCAGAATGCAAGCACAAATGCTAATAATTGTGTCAGCTTATTAAAACTGTACTGTATTAGTGTTTACGGGTTGACTCTTTATATTATATATAGTATATTTTGTTTATTATTAATTGCTAGCATTATCTTTTCAGAACCAGAGTGACACCAACTTCCACAAACAAATTCTATGTATGTGCAGTATTCTGATCCTGATAAAACCAAGTATTTTTGGAGAGTGGGGGGAAGAGAGATTTCAGCTACTGCAGCTTTAATTGAGTCTAGAGTAAAATAAATGTAGATGTCTTGCAATGGAATAAATGAAAAACTTAAAACTTTTTGACCCAAGAAGAAAAGAAAGCACCTCCAAAAATCTAAATGCTGATTGCAAAATCCATAAGTCAAAAAGCCAACTTTGGGAAAGAGTCGGCCAAACCACATTCACTCCCAGTAATGCAGAATAAAACAATGAAGTAGAAAAACTATACATACATAAAATAAAGATGAGTTATCACCAAGAAAGGTTGAGGAATATGTTTTGCCTTTGCGCTGCATGGAGAGCCATTGTGACGGGATCCAAAGAGAAATGAAAACGCTGAGAAGAACCAGTAAAACAGGTGGCAGCTGGAAGCCTCTAGCAAAGGGCAAAGATGAACTGTAGAAGAAGAAGCAAAGGTTAGGAGGTTTGTGGAAATTTGAGAGGGTTCAGAAAAAGGTCAGTAACTACAGATAAGTAATAGAACAGTAAAAGACAATAGTATTGCGGGGAACAAACAGAATCTGTAGAGAAAATAAAAACTGTGAGAAAACGGCAGGCACTGATGTCCTTAGGGGAAGCTAAAGAATTATTAGTCGCACAGAAACATTGTAAGATGCAGACAAACTAGGTTAGACACTAAAAAGTTCAAACAGTAAAGCAGAGGACTGACTGAGAGGATATTGTGTATACAGCGGATAAAGCAGTACACAATGAGTACAGAGTCAAGATCCGAATTTGTCTTTTCCCACGAGGAGATCTCCAACAACTTCATGGACTTTGTTAAGAAGTAGGTCAAGTCTAGATAGAGGTGAACCCAATCCCTGAAGCTGTTAAAAACCTTGATTTATGAGGAGCCTTTCAAAGCCCCTCACCGCAGTGACACAGAGGATGACACTGTAGGTAAATGTGATGCATAGGCTGAAAAAGCATTCTACTTTTATCAGCTCCGAGCGGTATCCAGACACGCAGCGGATGGGAGCTCTGCCTCAGCACACACAATGTTTCTACACAAAACAGCCAAGCAGCAAGAGGATACTGAGCAAATATAAAACTTCAAACAATAATGGTCCCTCTGATTACAAAAGACATTCACATTTTAGATACTTGCAATATTGCAATCTCAACATTTAGATAAGAATTTTCTTGTGTATTAAAATAATATTGTATTAAATGAGAACTTGAATACATTCAAATTTATATTATTTTTCTTATACCTAGACTTTACCAGCTTCTTGATGCGTGAAGCAAGGTACACCCTGGATTTTCACCAGTCAATCGCAGGGTAACACTTAAAGACATACACTAACTGACTACCATTCACATTTTACTATTGAGGATTTAGATTTGACCACACATGCATATTGTTAAAACTGGATGTACCAAGGAGTAATATTTTTTTAAATGTATGCATTAGGCATACTAAAATTCAAGCACTGCTGGTTAAGTGTACTCTGCTCTACTTAATCACAAATATTACAGTAAAATCCATATCCAAATCCAAACTTTTGGCTGCCGGGTATTTTCTTTTTCTTTAATTTTGGAAAAGTCAGTGAGTGTGTAGAAGATATGATGGCTTGAGAGTAGTGTATGATCCCCAAAGAGAGTGCATGAAAAAAACAAACACAACTCTGCATTCCGTTACATTTTGTGTGTAAAAATAAAATCATAGTTGGCAATATCTGCTGAGAAGTAGATACTATTTATATTACAAACAATGTTTAACCTTAAAGCAGAACTAAAAACTAAATTTTTATTCATAAATAGTTTTCTAAGTCCTTACGATGGTTAGTTGAGTTGTAGCGGTGTGTTTGAAGCGCACCTCTGGCGCATCTAAGCCACCGACCCGACGGAAGTCTCGGGTCATGTTCACGCGAGAGTGACATATTGCTTTACATTACTTCAATATACACACCTGGACCTCCCGCTTTCGCTGATTATACCAAAACTGCATACACTTTATTTCATCGTCATGGTGGAACCACCAGAAAGACAGAAAACCTTTGTCTGAAGATGGAGAGTGTTTTAGTCCAGACCTGTGCTGTGGAGTATTTATGACACTGTGATTCAATGAAGGAAGCTGTAAAGGAGGCTTTGCAAATCTTACTTATTTCTGCTTTAAGTCATGCCCACCCCCACCCCCGAAAAAAAACGAGGGGGGTTTCACCCAGTCAAATAAAGGACAGTTTCAAGGAAAGCAAGGTGTAAAAATTACATAAATATTGTAAATATGCATTTACATGAAAAATAAATAATTGTAATATCCCAATGGTCTAACTTTGTTTTAATGTAATGTATAAGTATTTTGAAGTGGTGAAAAGGTTCAGTTTTACATCTTTCATCAAATAAAAAGAAAGCAGGTTGCTATCTTGTTGTTGGGGGAGTCAGTGTCTGTCCCAGAGTGCCCCTGTGTTTAACTGGCTGCCTCATAGAAGCCAGGGGAGGCTGCAGCCCTCTGTGACCCGTGATAAATGAATGCATGAACATTTTCGCATAGTGTGCACACTTCTTTTGCTGTTTAGAGCTTTAGACTCAACACATGCAATTTAGTGTGAAAACTCCATGGAGATTTTCAAAAACGCTGGTTGTCTTCTCATATTTGTTTTAACACTGGGAAAGGGGAAATCTGTAATAAAATGGGCCTTACATTAATGTAAAAGAAAGACTGTCCACACTAACACTAACAGAGAGTGATTCTATTCTGCAGCACTATTTTAAATAATCACAAGCGTGAGAACAAAGCCCAAGAAGGCTTGATGAGACTAGAAATGGTCTCATTATAATTTAAAGGGCCAGTTTAAGGGGAGAAGAGAATTTGGATTATGATGCTATAAGAATCAGTCCCATTTCTCTAGAGAACTGGGATTCTAAAAATATTCATGTGCAACCATATTTGTTAGAACAAAGCTGCCCTGCTAGGAGGTGGTCCTCGCACTACATTATCTGTTTAGACTGCTACAATCCTAAATTAAGACTGAAGGGACTGGTCGAAGGAAAAATGATACAGCATGGGAGTCAGGCTGGCACGATACTATAAATATTTTTGAGCTTCTTGGCAATGAGCATCTCTGTGAGACTCACTTTTCTTGGGATTGATTGGGCTGTTAAACCTTCCATTGAGATTAATATATAACCTACATACTTTCTGGACTGGGATTGTGTTCTAGTCATAAATAAAGCTCCTCTGAAAATGACTTTAGCAACTCTGGACTCCAGGCCAAAAAGTGTTGGACCTTATTTGCTGCATGTGGCACTCTTTTGACTTACTGCTCTATAGAATTTGTCAAGATACTCATTTCATTAGAAGTGTTTCTATGTTGACAAGACAGAAGCCAAGCAAAATAAAACACATTAAAATTTTTAGAACGATGATTGACACAAGTAAAAAGAATAATATGATGTTTTATTAAACTGGAGCCAAAAAAGCCAGGATACCATCTGGCTGCTTTGGGATGTTTTCTGCTTCAGGGTGAGTCTTGTGTTTATGATTTAAAGGGTGTTAAAACATTCACAAATGTGACAACTTAGTTATGACCTTTTGAATCTCACATTTTTTTAACTATACTTGCCTTCACTTCAGGAAGAAAACACAAAACTGTTTCTCTTTGCTTAAAGGTAAGACTTCACTTGTGGGTTTGAACACTCTCCTAAAGCTAAACAGGATGTACATTCAGGAGTGCAAGGTGGTTAGAGGTTGTTTCTTGAGGGCGGGTAGATCTTGGGCTTATTACATCACACTTTTTTCTGGTCAAAACAAAG
This sequence comes from Neodontobutis hainanensis, assembly GCA_024349245.1. Taxonomy (NCBI): domain Eukaryota; kingdom Metazoa; phylum Chordata; class Actinopteri; order Gobiiformes; family Odontobutidae; genus Neodontobutis; species Neodontobutis hainanensis. Next base: position 12,857,293 of record JALDNG010000005.1, read on the forward strand.
GTGAACAAAGGGAGAACCACAAACACATGGTGAACGGTAGAATGAGACTGGTTCTATTTATAAGCATATGAAAGTAAAAGGTTAAGTGTAAGGTGTGGCACAGCTTCCAAAACCTTAGACAACTATATTATTTTGGATAGCTTCAATACTTTCTGGGATCCCATTGTCCTCAATTCAGCATCTCAATAAGTGGTGGATCCTACAAACATGAATATGAATAGGATTTCATTGTAGAGTAGTTGGGTGTGTGTTGATTTGGAGTTTTGTATTGTTTGTTTTAATTTGAGGAAAAAACTGTAAATTCAAACTGCAAACACTGAATTTGAAACTACTGTGATTCCGGTCAGCCTTTGCACAGATGCCTTTTGAAAGCTATCCCCAATGTAATTCAGCATATAAAAAAACAATAGTACTTAACAATAAAGCCAGGCATTGGCTAAATGTGGAAATCCAATCACGCCCAATCAATTTTAATGCCAGGTCTGAGCCACCACTTTAGTAAAAATAGTCCTCAAAATATTTTGGATTTAAATTAGTGTTGCCGCTTGGTAATAACATGTGATGCTATACCTTTGGCAAAAGAAGCAGTCCTGAGAAATTCACAAAAGCCTTAGACACTTCTCACTTTCTGTACGTCACCTTAAGGCCCCACACTGTGCTCTTACAATAACAGAGATAAAAATAAACATCACAGTGTCTATTTCCTCTCCCACAGCAGGACAGAACAAAGCAGTGAGGACGGTGATTAAAGACGAGGGCCTCACAAGAAGTGTGCACTCTGCCCCAATTAAAACCCAATACAAACAGCTGATTACAAAAAAAAAGTGGAAAAAGTCCACTGCAAACGTAAAGGGCAGACTTGGGGTATCTTTCAGTGAGCTCTTAACCACACCAGTCGTCTCTGATGTGTCAATTAAGTCGGTGGAATAAGAGGCTGCAGTCTGTTCCTATGGCACAGCCAAATACAATTCTCATAAAAGTGACACATTTCAGACTCCTAATTATCAACCACCATCTGCATAGCGTCCCAGGGATTAGGATGATTTGTTCTGGGAATCCTGAATAGTAAGCCACAGTAAACTAACTGTAGAAAGAAAAAAACAATAATATACTATTCAGGTTAAGAATCTGGTTACTTAAAAGATAATTACTGCAGTATGGATGTTTGTTTCTGCTCCTTTTGCCAGCATTACCAAGTACAGCATTACCAAGAGGCAACAATAGTTTAAATCCAAAATAAATTTTAGACTGTCAACTGTCACCTTGAATGATATTAATTTCTCTCTTAGTTAACACATCTAGATTATGTTATTGCATCATCTGTGCTACTTACATACAGAATCGCATTGCTTTATTCTTTCATAATTTCGACATTTTCTCTTGTAATTACGTAATTTCTTTCATAATTACGAGAAAAAAAATTATTTTCCAGCTGTTTAAACAGACAGTACCTTGCTGCAGTTGACAGAGGTACAGTTCGAAGCAGAACAGAAAAACACAGAAAAGCCCTTTCACCATTAAAATAACGTGTACAATGAGCTACAACTTTATTTTCATTCAAATATGCCTTCTTTGAACAAGAAAAGGTACATTGGCCTCTATGAAGACTAGGTGGCTCAGTGGTTAGCATGCTCGCCTCTCAGCAAGAAGGTCCAGGAGTACTGGAGTACCCAGTTTCCTCCAGGTACTCCGGTTTCCCCCAGCAACATCAAAACATGCTATGCTCCCTCTGGTATGGCTCTAACCAGGAATTTCCCCATGGGCATAATAAAAGGATATTTTTTAGTGAACGCAATGTGCTTTTGGACTCACAAGATCCACCAAATTGAATTTAATGTAAACTCACGTTTTAACCAAAGATGAATGCTGATATTTACTGTATATCAAGGCCACATGAATGCAGCATTAGGGAAACAAAATGTTTTTTTGTGTGTGTGTGTGTGTGTTTTTCTATATGAGAAAGTGACAACAATTAGGTAAGATGCAGTTTTAGCCAATCAAAAGCATTTTACCTGCCAAAGCCTAAAAATGACATTACACCTCATTCAGTAAGACTCCTATGTCAGGTATGGATATATGTACAATGATAACACTTTATTTAACACTACACTTGATATAGTGTTAAATATATGTTTACTCGTTTATATTCTATTTAAAATGAATAAACACAACTGTTTAACAATAAATGACTTCACCCAACCACTAACTGAAAAAAAAGTTTATCATTTACATTCTCTGAAAAATGGCCAAAAACAAAATAACAAATTCTGTAAAAATGTAAAGGTAAACTTATGAGCATATCTGTATACCTCAATAAGTACAATGTAACACACTGTGTAACAGACTGTAATAACATAACTACATAGTACAGAGTTACCCAATTCCATTATGTTTCTACTATGTAATTACAAGTTATTACAGTTTGTTACACAAGGAGGTAGATACAATGATTTATTCTAAAGTCTATGACTTGTGTTGATAACAAGACACTTTCACATTCATTAAACTTCAAACAGTTTTACAAAATGAGAGAGGAGGTTAGCATTAAAATGTGTGCATTCTGAACAGTAGCACCGCTCAAAACGTTGGTGGACAGAAGTTGTGTAAAGCTAAATCTGTAGAGCATACAGAAGAAAGTAGCAAATCTGTGTTTGATTATTATTTTTTTCTCAAACACTCTGAATACCATCTGTTCACGTCTGTCCAGAAATGACAATATGATATTAAAACCTACAACAATGCAAAAAATGTGACAGACAATTAAACAGAACTTTTAACTGAAATTAAATTAGCCTGACAGCTTTTGTGTTTCAATAAAGATCCTGAATTTACCACACATAAGGTAAACTTGTAATGCAGTGCAAACAACAAGGAACTTGGAGTGACTCAAATCATGCTGCTAGAAAGCCAAACAAATCTTATATAAGTGTTAAGAGCACTTACGAAAATGAGTCTAGGGATCTGCAAGTGTAGACATGATTGTGGCTCACTCCGCTTAGTGGTGACACTGTACACCAGTCTGGATTAACCCAAAATCCAACCCACTTAACATTTATGCACTGTGATGTACAGAGAAATACAATGATGAAAAAAAAATCAAACAGTTTCAAAAAGCTTTTGGCTTTCTCCTTACAGACTTTTAACTGCAGCAGTCTTGTCTGTCCATGCTGATTGATATAGTCATTAATGGACAAGTGATAAACTGTTTGTTGTGATGCTACTACAACGTGTAAGCTCAAAGCTGATAGGAGAGAGGATAGATTAAAGCACCACTGTTACTGTCCAATTAGAGTTTATAGATTACAAAGCTCAAGCTAAAAAGAAAGCAGCCTAGTCTTAAGATAGAGCGGGTAATCAAAGTAGCACATCATCCTAAAGATTCAGACACATTTTCTTACACTACACACAACAGTGTAGTGCAATGTCAAGTTTAGGCCTTTCAGTAAAAGTATTGTCTCAGAAGATTTATCCTATAGATCAGCACACATCACTCTGTATAGGCTTCATGTCACTGAAATACATTCTGAAGCTTTAAACCTTTTTGGAGGAGCACAAAGCCTTTTGATTGCAAGATCTCAAATACTCCTTTCAATGTCTATCAGCTCAACTTTGGCACCTTACACCACATACTGCGCTCATCCAATTATTTTATAAATCTGAAACAAAAAGGTAAGTGGCTTTATTTTCTTTCACATAGTGGACCTGAAGACAGAAGAATAAGGTGCTAAGAGAACACAAATATGAAATCAAGCATGAAATACAATCTTTTGTCTTCAACAAATATGAACATTACCAAATATTTTCATTTATTTCTCTACTTTTGACTGTATTTCTTATTTATTTAGTTTCTTTCATTCTTGCAATGGTTCAAATTACATATATTCACACGCGTATCCCTACAAATGCCAAATATGGGGACCAGCTAGACTCAAGGCAAACCTGGGGCCCAGTTTGTTGGGAGCTTCTCTAATGAGCTTACCTTGTGTTGTCCACAGTGTTCACAATGTCTACACAAAGGTGACTGGGTCGTACATTCAGGGACACAGCACATCTGCACCTTGTGCTTTCATTGTGGGTCACACTGCAGCGGGGACAAAGCAGCACCTGCTGTGAATAGAACACAGGGCAAAAGGAGACTTTATGGCTCCATGGTGTACTTTTACTATATTTGAGTTAATTTGGGCAACTAATAACTTGCCTAAATCCCATTTGCACCTGCTTCTGTTGATATGCACTGTTCATCAAAACTCTTAGGTGTAAAAATATGGTAATACGCTTCAACAAAAAGGATGCATAAAAGTGAAAGTGTGGTGTCCTCAGGTATGGGTAAAGCAGAGCTGTGTACTAAAGAACTACAAAACATTTAGCATTTATTTCTAGATCTATAATGCTGACCAAATTTGTAGATTAGCCTCTACAGGCCTACTGTTACAATATAACAAATAAATGCTTACTACTGCACTTTAGTTCCTTGTAAAACAACAAATTATCTTTTACAGCTACCTTTCAAGTCTTAACCGTTGCAGATTCATTGTCAAAGAACGTGTAGCTTTTGGCTTGACTATACCTCCTTAACAGCCGCCAGGTGCTCTGTAATTCACAGCACCTTCTCTGGGCTCCCTGCTGCTTTTGTTTTAGTACAATCATGAGTCCTTCAAGCTGACAAACTACTTTCATCCTGCTGTAATGACTCTGGGTTCCAGCAAGGAATGAACTTAAGATGAAGGTGCACCTAGGTGTTCGAAGTGAATGAACAGCTAGACGTCTGGTTCATAACGTATAGACATTGATATTTTTGGTGAATGAGGTGAATGACTAATGCAGCTGCTTTCATCAGAAATTACCTATAAGTGCCATGGATAAAGACTGAATTTTGGATTTTTAACCTAGTAAACACAGAGAGAAAGATATAGTGTCCTTTATTTGTTAAATAGTACGCTTTTAAAGCTACCAGGTCCCTATAGTAGAGATAAAAATTTGTGCAGTGAGATTATTTTCACTGCTTTAAAGGGCACAAGGATTAATTAATGATGTTAGAATAAGTCAACCTGAGTCTAAAAACAACACTACACATCTTATTAATTCAACTAATAATTAACACAGTCAAAACCTTTGTTCCACAAACCTGTTAAAAGGTCTCACATGACTGCTCTCCACAAAGATTTCTCAAAAGCACAGCTCTTAATGTGTTCTCTCAGCAGATTCCATTGTCTTGACAGTCTGAAAAACAGAAAAGACAGAAAAGGAAATGTGCAAGCTGGTAACATGATACCAGCATCCTGATAACAAGGTAATGCAGAGGAAATGTGAATACAGGACACTAATGGTATGGTTCAGCCTTTTGCCTCCGCATGTATGCTGAGTATCAGTGTTAGCACTACCGCTGATAGCACAGATGAGCTATCAGCTTTGTCAGCCAGGGATCATTCATAGAAAACCTGGATTTAGGGGAACGTCTTTATTAATCTTTGTGTCTTGTTAGCTTGAGTAAGTAAAGCACTGCTGCTTATAGTGCGACAATGAATAAGAGTCTTTTTTTCCTTGATCGTCTGCAGTAATGAAATGTATTGTAGCTCTAACCTTGAGGCAGCTCTTGTCACTCTCAGATACTGATGGACAAAAAGGCATTTAATGTCAAACTTTCTGGCATGTTTAAAGGCTACAGACAAAGTTTCTTCTGATTTAGGCACACACACAGATGAATGGTTACCAAGATGAAGGCTGATGGAGTCAAGAGACATATTTGATTTTTCCTCATCATTTGCGGTTCATAAAGTCACAAACAACCCACTCAAAGGAAAGCATCCAATGAACAACTCCTTTTTTGTGTACAGTATATTTTTGAAAAATGACAATCCACCAGGTGTGCTTCATACCTGAGATCAGTTTTGTGTAGCAGTATATTAGTTATGGAGGCAGCTCACTAAACTCACAAGCCAAGTATCAGTCAACAATCAGTCTAGTACTTTACACTTATCATCCTAGTGACTGAAGTAAAGTTAGATAACTTTCAAAACAGGCTAGACACATCAATTGTACTGGCTGTTTTGATCATATTCTGAGAAATTTAGTTGAACATACACATCCCAAATTTGTTGATGAAGATTAAACATTGCACATTCAGCACATTTCTGATTTGAGACAAGACAATTCAAACAATACGAAACAAAAGGTCATCTGATTTCTTGCTCAAATTCAAATCTTTTCTCCACCTTCACTGCTCTATAACTGTAAGACTTATCGGACAGTTTATCGGCTGCAGCCAGATGAATGGCATTCAGCACAGGCTGTGTCTGAGAGTGGGACCTGAGGACATTAGACTAAATGATGAGCACCATTTGGCCTTTACAAATGATATGTTTGGTTGTGCAAGTGAGCAAGGAAAGAGCAGTAATAGAAAAAGGATTAAGTAGTGTCCCTTATAAACAACAACAGAGAGTCTGTTTGTGGTCCCTTGCTTTAGAGCTGCACAAAGTAAGGACAATGTAGCATCACTAAGATACCAACACAGGAAGGACTCAGTGAACTGTGCAGAATTATTTTTTTCCATGTGCCTGATAAATAAAATAAAATGGAGAAAGACAATTTATTAAAATAGACAAATGCAAAAATTCAAGTAGTAGAAACATGGCATTGACACAGTTTGAACTCACAGAAATGAAAAAAGCATTTCTGCTTTGCAGCTGTTGATAAATTGTATTATCAGGTGTCAAAGCAAACATTAATTTTGAAAATAAAGCCTGACAAACAGTGAGAGTCGGACTCCAGTATTGTTCCTGAATGAGCACACATAAATTACAGTTCTACATCTCACAAATGATGAGGCCAAAGCTGAGCCTTGAAATGGCTTTGTGTTTTATAATAAATTGTCCCACATTCATTATTTTGACCCCAGGACCTGTCAGACTTGACTGCAGAATGAAATACTGAATTTTCTCCAGAGTCTTTGGACAACAAATTATTGCACACACTGACAACCTCAGGTACCGAGGCTGACATGGACAGCGCTCCACTGGGGATTCGGTCTCCAGAGTTTTCACCCCACAGATGAGACCTCCAACAGAAAACTCTGTTATTAAAGAAGTGTGTTTTATTAAAAATATACTGGGGGCTCGTCTATCATGGAAGCTGTGCAGAGTTATCGCTCCTGTCTTTAGTTACACTGCAGCACTCAAAAGGCTAGTATAAGGAAGAGTTATAGTGACCAAGACAGAAAGATATATAATGGCCAAGTATCACATGATGAATCACTGCTTTGCCGGGGCTTATTTGTAGGTACTTTGGGTCGGCTGTGATATATACTGTACGTTCCCCCCAAAAAACTGAGGCACGGCGCAGCGCTGGTATAGGTAGTCTGTCAGAGCTGTTCGGAGTCTGACAGGCCAACAAGGAGCTGGGAACAGCAAGGACGCAGTGTAGTACTAAGATTATCTTTGGCTGTAACATGTATGATGTGCCCCGTTTACTACACCCTAATCCATCATAGCACCGTAGAAGAGTGCACAATGAGAGTGTACAATTTTATGTAGGCATATATATTTCTATGTTATTACCCAATTTCTATGTTATTAACTGTCCCATGTTGTACGAGCAAATAAGCTTGTATGTATTAGTATAGCATATGAAATTATTATTTTGGTGGTTCAGGTATTTTTGTATTTTTAATTTTTTTAAAGTACTCTTATTTACTGTAATGTAAATTGACCCAAGGAAGAGTAGGATCTTAATAAATGTAAATATATATTGGCTGTAAATACAATAGAATTTGGCCCATCTGATGCCTGTTTATTCTATCAATCCTTCTACATATTCTATATTTAAGTAACTAAACGAAACACCACTTTTGACTTTGATTGATAACAAAGGCCATGTATTAATGCTGTTACTCCAAAGTCAGGACCATACAAAGAATTAGGCTGGTTTCTGTAGATTTAAGGTCAATTTCGAGGAGGCAGTACCAACAATCGCACAATAAACGGCACCTCGAGAAGAAATTGAAATGGGCATATATCCAATGAAAAAAGAAAATAATGTGCTGCATAAAAAGTCACATTTTATCCAAACCATAGGTCGGATATTAATAAAATGAAATAAGGTGTTCTTGTCTTGTTCTTTTGTCAACTCTACTGTATCTGTGATAGAAAATAAATAGCCGCACACCCTCAAACCTGTATATGCAAGTAAAAAAGTGTATACAAATCAGAGAACTACACAGAGTTTGTACTGAGAGCTACTGATGGACAAAGTAATCTCCATATGAATGACTGTTAGTAGTTTCAAGCAACAACTGAAACCATAAATGGTCTTAACAAGCTGTCTGTACATTCACATTAATACTGTTTGTTTTTTGTTCAGAAAGTTGTATTTGGCAAAAATAAATACACAGGAACTTCACAAATATTTTTCTCAAACCCAGAACCCTTCTTTTGTACGAGGAAATCTAGCAGGCATAATTACAAACCAAAAAGACACATTTCCAAAAGCAACTCGTGATGCAGCTCTAGTGCTACATTAGATGACAGTGATTCTTCACTACTTACTGTTTTGTAGTGAGATGCTGAAAAGAAAATAGAAAAAAAAAGTTAATCTCTTCTTGGCACGCTCAAGGGTAATTCATGAAGCAGTCACAAATCTTCCATTGTTTGATCCACACATTAAAGTGAATCCAGTGGGAGGTATTTTAAAACCTCTTTACTGCATTCTCTCCCTGTCCTTCGATGACCCTCTGCTTTGAAGCTTCATGCTTCAAAATGTTTCCTTCAGAACCTAAAAAACAAAATTCCTTCCATCCAGAGCCATTACAACTGTGACAAGATGTGGTCCCAAAGCACAGATGGTAAATGTATTATCTTATTGTGATCAAAGCTTACAAATTATTCTATTTTATCTTTCTAATCGATTGTTCCTTGAGTCAAACAGCCTGTGTACATTTCAAAACATTTGAGAAAAAAAAAACATGTCAAAAGCTTGTAACCTTTACATTTTACCTTTAAATATATTTATAATCTATCATTTAAAATACTCCTAGTGTGTTATGCGATAAGAAACGCTTAATGAATATGAATGATGACTAAAGGGAATGTGTGAGTACCCTTCTGCTGAAAGCCTATTGGAAAAAAAGTGGCTTTCCCTGTGAAAGCAATCCAATTTTACCTCTGATCCGGCACAGCCTTTATGCCTGCTTGGAAATGGATGGCCATTTAGAGATGGAGGTCTTTCGGTTTATGAATATACATACTCCAAGACACCACTCATCATCAAAGGGAATTTCATAATGCAATCAATACCTCATGGTCTGGCCTAATGCATCAACACAACAGAAGCTCAGTGACAAAACACTTTGTACTTCAAGGACTATAAATTCTGACCAGCGAGCAGTTTTCATTTACAACTTTATATTTTGTTAAAGCGTATGAAACGCATCGATTTGAGAGAAGGGCTATAGCAACACAGATGAGGCCCTGCTCTAAAGTGTTACATTGCCATCTGGTGGTGAGTCTAAGAGCACCAACGTATTAGACATGGTAGCTCAGATTCATTGACCCCATAGAGTGGGGTCCTCAGTTGAATATGTCAAACATCACAATCAACAATGCATTTCCATAATGCTGACAAGCCACTTTGTGTCTTCTGTCCTCATTCCAACACTAGGAAGAAATGTGACCTGTGTGCTGCTCAACGTTGACTGACTATTGCTTTCCTGGGAACTATTTTAAACCCTCTGGCCACACTCACAGATCAGGGTCACTGGTCCACTTCTGGTGTTCAAAGATTTGAACTTTGAAAGTTCAGGGGCTGTGTGGGAGTTTGTTTGGTATTAATGCAGCAGTTCAGTTTGTCAACAGCACTTCCAATAAATATCATTGCAGCGTTATATAATACAGATGTGGCATTCTACATAAAACCGAAGGACACTTGGGTAATTTGTTAACAGTTTGTATAACTTCACCCGCAAATCATTACAGGCAACATTATTTTTAGCTGCTTTAATTGATGTAAACACATGATGAATGAACATGTCACATGGGCTCAAATCCATTTCTACATGACCAACTAAAATGACCTATATTTAGACTAATACAGGTACTAGCAAAAGTGAGTTTCAAAACTTCAGCTTTTTGTTCATCAAAGTATGTCAAGGGATAAGAGAGAAAACACAAAGGTCCACATCTAGTAGCCATGGCGACCACTGAGAACAAGTGGGATGTCTTTCTGTGAGAATCCTTTTGCCATTTAAAAAAAAAATTGAAGATGTATACTTTTGTTTGATGTGAAAGTGTTTTTTGTTAATGTTGATTATACTGACAGAGAAATCCTACACAATAAATGAGGGACTTTAATTCCCTGCACTATTTTACAGATGTGATAGTATTCAGCGCAAAAAATGCAAGTGTAAAAATGCAAAAAAATGTGACTTCTATCTTTTTGTCATTTGATAAATTAACATTAGAATTTATTATAAAAGCCCTTCAATTTAAAAAATCTTTTTGCAACATTTTGAAAATGACATCTGGACATTTCCATAATTAGCTCTTGTAATTTTTCAAAGCCATGGTAAAGTTTATTTAAACATGATAGAAAGATTATAGCTAACTCTATAGATCAGACATATTCTGAAAAGAATCTTAAAGACATTCTAAAGCAGAAGAAAAATGGAGGTCATCCATTTGAGAAAGTGCCAGCAGCTCAAATATTGAGTGAGACACTGTTTACTGTTGAAGAGGAGTTGAGCTGAAATGGGTCGGACTCTTTGGACCGGTGCATCATCCATCATGTGGTGGCCAGAGGAGGACAAGAGGAAACTGGTGACACTTGGGTTATTCCAAATAAACACGAAGAATCATCAGAATTGCTGCAACACTGCACTAAAATTAAAAAAGGAGAATTGTAAATGTAAAACTTGCCTTGCTCAGTATTGAAGGACATGATTTGAAGTGCCATTCTTCCTGGTTTACAGTTTAAGTGAAAACCATTGGCCAATGGGTAATAATATGCAGGCAAACAAATAGATATTTAACATAAATAAAGTAATAAAATTAACAACTGAATAAATAGTTTGGAAATATGTGCTATAAATCTTATTACCAAACACGAGTGTGTTTACATGCTCTAGAGTATCCCGGATATAAATGTTGATTTTCGTTTAATTTTTTTTAAGAATCCTGTTTTTGTCTTTGTGCATATAAACACCATATCATGACTTCAGAAACCGGGATAAACCAGTATCTCGGCTTCTTGAAAACCTTGAACACATCCTGGAGAACTACTGTGACATGTTTTCGCTGTATCCTGATTTATGACAGGTCGCTTTGAACCGAGCATGTGCAAAACTGAGCCAAGTGATGCACAGCAAAACGAACACGACATGAGCAGCATTTTTCCCACAACAAAACATGATAATGGTGCGTTCAAAAAAACGGTGCAGTTTGTCCCACAGTACTGCCACTTTTATTTTTTATTGCTTTATGGTTTGTGTGCCATTGTCTTTGCTGGTCTCATAAAGCCGCTTCTTCACAAAGTTGTGGTGTTTTTTTTGGAAACTTTTTGTCCCTCTGCATCATCATACAGAATATAATTACATCCAAGTGCATGACAATTGTGATTTATGCTTGGCAAGAGAGCCTACATTTACAGCTGCATAGAAGAACTATTTAACATTAGCTGCACAAGTTAAGACAATTACTCTTATAAGTAATTTCTTAATTATAGTAAGATCTGTTTGAGAGAAAACATGGATTTCCTAATAGTGTAATTTGTTTGCTAGTTTGAAAAGACATCTGGAAAATATGATATGACTACATAAACCTCCTCCACTGGAGAAACAAAAAGCAACCAGTGCACATGATGGAAAATGTGAACTGTAATTGAAGCTTGTTAGTTGCCACTATTATAAATCTCTCATATAATTCAGTGTCTGATGTGTTTATTTCTCATTGTGAGTCTCAATGTTATTATTAGTGTAAGTACTACTAGTAGTTGCTGGGAATTATGCAGAAAGGTGTTCTGAATTGCACTGCACTGAATATATGTTAAGGACAAAATATAAATAAGTATAAAATAAATAAAAATGAATAAAGTGACATACCAGGGAATAATGTACTGGGGAGAATAATAGCATACAGCCTGTCTATATCCAATTATAATTATATAATATTTTAAATGGTACCACATATACTATTGAATCGTAACAGCTGGACACAGTCACCAAATGTCCCAGGGTTAACCCTATGTCTTGTGGTTGTTTTAGCTAAAATGGTACACACACAAAGACACTGTGCTGCAGTGAAGTCCTGCTAAGCACCAAATCTACAGTTTAATTTTCATGTTTCTGTTAAAATTCAAACAGATCAGTAGCAAACCATTGTGCTGCTCCTCCCTATCCTTTGTGGATCTAGCTTCTGTGTGCAGTGGTTGTAGAGCATTAGTTGGACACATGTCACCAGCAAAAAGACCCCAGGGTGGGGCCTAAATGACTGCGTAGTGCCAAGTTTGCAATATTCCAAGTAAAGCATCCTGGCATGCGCAAGCAACAGGTGGTGCCTTTATGAGTGGCCCGAGTGTTGCATGACAGTGACAGCTCTGAGTTTATCATGGTCAAGGGGAGGGACGTGAGGGGCTCAGTGTTTGTGGATCAGACTGCAAAAGTGTTAAAGTTATGCAAAGCCTGGGAAAGAAAAAAAACAACATACAAAAAAAACACTAATCCCCAAAAGGTGGTAAGTGAGATATTCAATAGTAATTTATTTTTATGCATGAAGAAGTGCGACAGGCTGTTTCTCTGTAAATAGAGACTTCTCAGTTACTGCCGTCAGCAGCCAAATCACATGATACAGAGATTCCATGGAGGCCGCTCTAACCTCGACCCCTGACCCCAGGCTAAAAGAGCTTCAGACCCAAGGCTGCTGATGACCAAATGAAAAAAAATGAAAAAACAACAATTAAGAAAACGTTTTAGCAACATTCAATAACAATTTGTGCCTATATGGGGAAGAAAATGTGACACCTATTGAGCTCTGTTTTGGTATTTCCTTTGTAGGTTTAGTATCCAATGGTTTCCCTACTTCAAGCAAGCTTATGTTCTCAAATGTATGAAATTAAAATACAGTTTATACATATTTATATTTCATTTTATTTTTTTATTTTATATCAGATAAGTGTTGTCCAAGCAAAAACACAAAAAGTAAATACAACTTGTTTGTTGTTACTTTTTTGTTAGTGATAATAAGGCATAATACAAATGCTGCATGCACCTTGCCAGTATACTTGGCACCTTTCATTACAGTCAGGTTTTTTACATGCACCCAGTGGAATATGTAATTACAACAGTCTTACAATTTAAATCCAGACTATGTCTATGCTTTAACATAGTTAAAATGTGATGAGACATTGACACCGGCTCCTCTTCATGGAATGGGAATTAGACCCTTTCTCATTGCTGCTAAATTGTCATTTAACATGTATGAAGAGGTATTATGTCCTAGTGCGCATGTCTGGTCCACCATCTGTCATATATACACAGAGCTGCCAACACTGACTGCTCATTCTGAGATTTAGAGCACCATATCAACATTAGTGGCAAGTGTAAACCAGTTACACTAGTGCTATATAATTATCACCTTCTCATTTTCAAGTATGTAAATATATATAATGGTCTCTGGGGGTTAACATATAATGACCTAAAGGGTCATTGGGTCCTCCTGAGGAACGCACATGAGCAGGCTGACAACACAGCTGACAACAGCCTAAACAATGTACTGTATAAAAACTTCACCCGAGTCTCATAAGGCCATAGGTTTTCAGAGAATGTTAAGCATTTTGTGAGCACGATGACCCCAGCAGTTTTTGAGTAAAGTGTTTCTTTGAAAGTATAATCCAGTCAAAATGGACTTTTCCAGCCTGTTGGGTCTATGACAGGGATGTGCCGAACACCACTTCAGAGTCAGAGAAGTGTGAAAAGCACACATTCGATTACTCTGGAGGTAAAGGCACACGTTTAGCTGCCTCTTCTACCTCACTGCTTCGTATGTGCACTTTAAAGAGGTGGAGTGTCTCAAAAGGTTAGTCTGTTTACGTGAACTGTCTGCTTCAGAGGTCAGACAGGAGGAGAACATAATAGTACACTGCTGTATGAAAAGATAAAATGTTTCTTTGAGATTAAAAATAACATACTTTGAAAAGGGCCGGCAGAGCTGAAAGAACATTCCAAAGTTAATCACTGACAAGAGTTTAGCAATAAGCACATACAAAGTTAGCAATTGACTGTTTTAATGCCCTGTACTTTCATACTTCAAGTCTGTCTGGAGGGAGTCTATAAATACACCTGCCTTGCAGAGCAGCAAGTCATCACATGGTATGGCCTCAGCAGCTACTGCTTTTTTAGAGAAGGTGGTATTACTTTTCCTGATCACATGGTACAGTCCCTAAAGCTGCTGAAGGTTTTTTATTTTTTCAAAATTTCAAAGTTAGTACTAATAAAACATTTGCATTACACCAGACAAGGGGTCTACCACCTTTTTTGTAGTGTTACAGATTATCTTTAAAATCTGAACTGTAATGGACCCATCTAAAAACTGTAAAAATCGTGCATCACCACCTGAGATAAAGCTACAGAGGTGCTACGAGCTCCTCTCATAAGTCCACACTGAAAAAACTGACAATAAATGGGACCAGATGTGATTAATATTAAAGATGTGAGTGACCTGTCAGGACATACTTCCACTGTAGTTGATTGATTTGTTACCACAAGCAGCTATGGTTGAATTGGTAACAGAGCACAGATGGAAGCTTTTGTTAATTAATATCCACAATAAAACATTATTCAATTAAGTCTTAATCTCAAATGTGGATGTTAATTTGGGAAAAGCATGTTCTAAGCAAGGTAAGATTACAGGCACACACTTATGAACTTTACCTTTTATAGTGACAAAAAAAAAAAAAAAAAGATAAATCTCTGTCTGGCAGTAATGTGGCGGCAAATAACCGACCAAAGCAGATGAAATGAAAGAATAACATAGGATTTAGCTACAGGAAGCAGACTCAATGGAAGGACAATATCAAAGAAAAGGTAGATATGGCGGGTAAATGAAGTGGAAGAGAGTCAGCGGGGAGCCACAGGAGCTGGAGTGTGAAATGTGAGGCAGTCCATTAGACACAAATGCAGACAGTCGTAAGGAGCCCCCAGTATATCAGGTCAAAGAATTTAAAGAATACCTGGCTAATGCTGTACGTGTGTCACATTGAGAGTCACAGCCTGGAGAGGAGCAGCAACAAGAGGAAGCACGCGACGGCGCAGCAGATAGAACTTGTTCTGGCACACACGTACACATGTGAATGCAGAATTAAACCTGAAGTTGACCTATGATTGTGTGAGCACTGTGTGCTTAGAGCAGCCATCAGCAGATGGGGAAACAAATGTGGGACGCTGGAAGGAATCAATGTGAGAAAGAGTTGCACAACACATAGAAATATCTGTGAGATTTTAGGTTCCACGTTCATATGTGGGGTATTTTTTGTGATTTGTACTTCACGGTTTGATGATTGTAGGCATGAAATGGAATAAAAAAAATCATATACAAAAATAGGCTTTGGATTACCTCATATTAAACTGTATAATAAGGATGCCTAATCACAAGCATTAATCGCTTGGATCATTCAGGATGCAGAAACCCAATGGGTGTCTCTGGAAGAGTATGCATTACCGGGTCTTTCTAATTCCAGTCTCCCATTTCTTAGTCAGCAATCTCGTAAAAAAAATTTTAGTTAGTAATTTGTGGGACAAAAATACTCTAAGGGTGTGGAACTTGGTCCAAAAACAATTAAAAAGTTAGTCGCCCTGTCCACGAGCCATGTCCATAAATTAGAATATTGAGTTCCTGCCATCTTTAAATGACAGAGGATTTGCTAAAAGAGCTGAGAGGGGACTAATTACAGTCAATCAGTTATTCGAAGGAAATGAACTTAAATCCTTCACTCAATTAAAATATCAATTTAATCTACCCTTTAGTGACCTGTAGATATTTACAAAGAAGAAAATTAATAACCAAACATATAGACTGGGTTCATATCAAGACAGAGCAAGAAATGAATTTCACTAATTTAATGGAAAATTTAAGATTCATGAAAACAAGTGTATTTGATGCACAAATAACTGGTGAAGGATTTGTCAGATAATACACAAGACATTAAACAATGAGAAATGGAACTAAATGTAAATATGAAGGATGGAGGAACATGAGGTGGAGGTCAATTGGATAAAACCCAAACCACATTCTATCGCACATTGGATTCAGAAAATTAGGCATGTGTATACAATGGAGCGTCTCACTGCACAACTATAGTTAAAAATGCACATTTTTGAAAAAAGATAGGGTCCAGTTATGAACTTTCTTGAATAGGACAAACGTGCCTAGACTGTATACAAATGTTATTAGATAAAAGTCTTTGCTCACTAAGTCCAGTCTCAGGACAATTAATGTTTTGTGATTTGTCTGTTCTATTGTGGCATTAAAAGTAAAATAAATAAATAGATAAATATAAAATATCCCATACTTACATGTGATTGTATCCCATGACAATAGCCAGCAATAAAACCTATTAATGTGAACATGTTAGTGATTATATGCAAAAAAAACAACCTTTCACTTTCTCCTATTATTATATGTTTACCTATCTATGCATTCATACTGCAATACATAAACTAAAACTAGACACATGCATAGCACACACAATATTTGCCAGTTCCAGGTACAAGTCATAAATAAAATCCCTTTTTATCCTGCTCCAGAGCATGACACGACTAACCCTGAGGCCTATAAATCATAAGAAGCCTGTGGTGTCATTTTTCAATGTATGTAAACCAGAAAGCCAGTTAAGTATCTGGAAAAATGTATATACGCTTTAGCCATAAGTTCCTATGACTGTATTACATTTATAAAGCATGGGCACTTCTCCTGTGGTGACCTCTGCACCAAAATGTAAATCATATGTGCTCTTATTAAAAAATAAAAAACTATTTCATACAATACGCCAATAACTTCAACACAACTGAACTCTTGAAAACAATGCATGATACATTTGTGTTTGACAGAATTATGGCCGTCAGTTCTCATTTAAGTCAAAGGTCTACGGTTTTACTGTGAGGCCAAGAAAGGAATGTAGTAAAAAAAAAAAAAAAAAAAAACACAGTGGAGGGGATCCTTGCATACCTGTGTTATGAATGATCAAGTATTTCAATAATCTAAGAAATGTCTTAAAGGAGGAAAACATTTCTAGTATTCGGTGACACAAGGCAGACTTATTTTGATTTATGTTTTACCAGTTATTAACACTTGTCGGTCAGGTTTCAGATGTTGGTTGGAAAATAAAGAAATAACAGCTGTTCAAAGCACAATGCCCTCTGTGATGGGGTCACATCTACAGTAAGAATCATTTATGTGTTAAGGTCTCTACGGACAGCGGCTGGCACGATTCTCAGAGAGTCTTAAAATAAGTCCACTTTTAGCATGACATGCACAAAGAATACCAGTGTCTCTTAGAAAAGCTCACAGACAAAAGGGTTTCATAGCTACTGCCCAGGCCTTCAGCCGTTAGGTTAGATGCACTATAAGTATGTTACAATGATAAAGTGCTATCTTTTAAGCATGCTAAAATGTGAAAATGAAGTTTATCAAATCAAGTTTTATTTTAATGATGAGTATTAATACAATCCTGGTCTTGAAAAAAAGACTATTAATTGCTCTAACACACTTTGCTTCTTTATGTACCCCTAATAAAGAAAGTGAATCATAACCATAAGGAGTTTTTTTTACAAGTTGTAAATATCAAATAATTCTGAAAAATATTTAACCTGGTGTCTGACCCTCCCGCCATGTTGCCCCACCTCCAGTGTCTTTTGAGTAAGCGCATATACAAAGAACCCTAAACAGTTTTTGGCAGTGACTGGCTCTAGGCAGTAGAGGAGCATTGGGCTCACACTTGCATGCTGCTGGAAGGATATATTACAGTGAAAAAATTAGCAGAAGGCACGGTGAGAAGAGACTGCTGCCTGAGAGGACAGAGCTGAGCACTGGAGACTGGGAGCAGGTAGGTGGGCTCTTCAATGAAGACTGGGGAGGAGAATAATCTGAGTGGAGAAACCGTGAACAGTGCTGTTAGGTAGGTGATTAGTTAGCCAATGTGGATCAATAAGACGTCAGCAGGTTTGCAGGCAGGTGCACAGATACGTCATGTTAAGTACATCTGCGTCTATTTTTAAAACACTCAATTTACAGATCTTAAAGGGCAATAAAAGAGTAAATACTGTTATGTGCTCTCTAATTTCAGTAACTCAAATTACAGGGCGTGTTAGCGTATTATTTAATTGGATATACATTTAACAGTGGAAAGAGTTAGTGTCACAGTTTAGCCACAGATCTGCTTATAGAGCAGAAAAGCACTGCAGAAAGGCATGCAGACTTCTCAGTTTGAATTTCACAGTTTGAAATCTGTGAAGCTGGTTCTTTGCAGTGAGGTCAGCGCTGTAAGGTTGTTGCGTGATGACTAACTTTAGACCGAGGTATTAAATCAATACAGAGCCTGGGATTCAGAGAGCTGTCTGGTGGATTCAGCTGGTTTTTGAAAAAAAAAAAAAAAAGCAGAAAATTGGAAAACTTTTGGAGTTGCAGCGGTTATGCTACAGTAGTTATTCTATTGAACTGGAAACTGAACATTGATCCCAAAGAATGAAAATTTGTTCCAATGGGCTGGAAGAAAAAAAAAGCTGTAATAGGTGGGAGCAACATTTACTGTACATGTACCAACTTGTCAGTTTACAGCAATTGGATGATCGGATACATTTCCTGAGTAGTTCAAATAGCAGTAGCATTTGACACCAAAAGGCCTTGTCATCGGGCCAGTTACACAGCTGAAGTCACTTTCTGTCTTGTACACTGAGTTAGCAGTCAGTGACGTGAGGACAAATGCAGTGCCGGACATTTGAGAAGTTAGTGGTTTCCCATTTCAAGAGGACATGGTCATTGGTGCAGTCATCTGTGGTGGGTGGCCAAATCATTAAAACACACACACATCTTAACCATTGTTTACATTAACTTCAATGAAGAAAGGCACTATAAAAAGAAGATGTCAGCTTTCACTCATGGATACTTGAATACACAAATACAGAGCTGTCGTCAAATATCACATGGTTTGATTTGGCATGAGCAGCTTCGGAGTTGCACGAACACAAAGAAAGTGTTCATCATGCCAGCGATAAACACAATATACTGTCATATACAGCATATTTATTGATTAAAAATATAGCACTTCTGCATTTATAAGAAACTGTATATGGAAATAGCGGCAGCGTGGAGGGCAAGGATCAAATGCAGTGTGAAGAGCTCTGTGTATTTTCTTTCTGCTACTGTGGTCCAACATTTCCAAAATGCCCTGCTCTAATTTTAAGCCCATGGGGTTGGAAGATATGTTGTTAGGCTCTTAAAGTGAACAAAATACAAAAGTCACATTAAATGTAACAAACCATGAATTTTACTTTTAAGCAGAAAAATAGGCTCAAGATTGTATAATGTTTTGCCACTGTTTAAATGCAGCTGAAATTGCCATAACACAAAAGAAGCAGTAATGAGCTAAAAAGTGCTGAGTGGAAGGTGGAAAGAGTGGGTTTCCTTTAATTCAAAGGGCCTCCTGCCAATGTGTCTTCTGTTGCAGGCTGTTTTGCTTTTACCATATGCAATGTGTCGCTCATTTCTAGCTCTATCAAGCGCCAAGATCCCTGCAGGAGCGAAGAACCTTTCTAACATATGCTGGTGCTTGTGCGCTGCTAAATATAAGATGTTTTCACACTTGAGGGTTATACTTTCCAAATTAAAGTAAATGTTGAGTGATAGCTGTGGGCAGATGTTAAGCACTTACTTTTGGAATAATCTTTAGATTCTTTAAGATATATTGGAGCAGACTAATGGGTTAACTGTGCATAATTAAAAAATACCCTGAAGTCATAAACGAACAAATGAAAATGATTTAAAATGATATTTCTTGAATCATTTCCTTATGTTACGTTTCAAAAGAACAAGAACGCCACATTGAAACTAATCTTTAAACCATGTACAACATCTTGTAAGCCCGTGACAATTTATTTTAGATTTCCCACTGTAAAAACTATTCACTCTTCCAGAATTAAGTTCAAACAAGGCTAACTGTGGTCTAGAGTTAGAC